>CM049595.1:6794071-7394071 GCA_026979955.1 Megalurothrips usitatus | reverse complement strand
TATGAGGGGCAGCAGGGGCTCGCAGGGGAGCGGCCGGCCGCACGCCGCCGCCGCACGCCGCCGCCGCACGCCGCCGCCGCACGCCGCCGGGCTCGGATGTCTGATCCCTGATATTCCTTGCTCCCTCGCATGTTTTTCATTTCGACCGCGCTGGCGCCGCCGCCTCCAGCCCAGCCTCCCGGCTTCATTTTTGTTTAAATAAAAGATGCAAATGCGAGGAGCCCAAGAGTCGTCATATTACGGGTGGAAGGCGAGGCGAGGCGCGGCGGGCGACGGTCCCGGACGGTCCCGGACGGCGCAGGCGGCGCGCTCGGGAACAACAGGAGCGGCCCGGCAAAGTCTAACACAAACACACACACACACACACACACACACACACGACCCCAAGAGCGGGCGCACATGCACGCGTGCACTGCATCGGCTGCACGGGTCTGCAATCAGAGCGGAGATCCGCGCCCCGGCACCGCAAACCCCAAAGGCAATATTTTTGTAAAAAAATATTTTCAAAAATCAACTTCTGAGCAGGCTCGTGTTGTCAATTATGCCGGCGAAAATTTGGAAAAACTTGTGTCCAAACTATCTACAAGATTACTGCAGTAAATAGCTACAAACTTGTGCGGACTCAGATGCACCGAGGGACTTTTCATCGCGTAAAAAAAAAAAAAATCACGGTGTGATTGGGGAGCGTGCGACGTCGTGGAGGTGGGGGCCGGTGGGGTCCGGTGGGGTCCGCCGGTCCGCTCTGCCCTCCTGCTCCGCGCCGGCCGGGCCTGGGCTTCGGCCTGGGCGGGGCCGGGCTGTTGTGGGGAGCCCTGCATTCATAGCGGCGGCGGCGGCGGCATTGCCTGGCCCGCCCGGCCGCCACGGCCTCCGCTTCCTGTCTCCCCGCCCCGCCCAGACCCGCGCGATATTAACAGCTACATTTCTTCATTATGCGCAAGGCGAGGCGGCCAACCCCCTGGGGAGGGCGAGGGGAGGGGCGCGGGGCGCAGGGTTCGCTGAGCCGGCTGTTCCATCAACATCCAGCCCGCGCGCTCATCTTTTAGCTTCGACTTTGGCGGCCCCTGCATGCGGCCCCGGCACATGCAGCCCCTGAACATGCAGCCCCTCCTGCAGCACATGCGCACCGCACGCGCGCCACTGCATACCGCGTCGCGCACCTCTTCCCTTGTTGGCTCGCGTGGAAATTAAAAGCAAAACGGGAAGCAGTCGGCGGTGGCGCGGGCGGGGGGCCCTCACTGCTGGCGGCGGGGCCTGCCGCCGCCGACGACGGCGGGGTGCTGCTGTTTGCACGCGCCGGGGACAAAGGCCGTTTGTTTGTGTGTGCCGGAGCCTTTGTGCCCCCCGCGGCCCCCGCGGCCCCCGTCAAGGGCTGAGGCGAGGCAGGCCGAGGCGCTCAAAGACCTAGGTCACGGCACGGGGCGCGGGACGCGGCGGCGGCCAGCGGCGGCAGCCCGGCGCAGTCCGTCGGGCGGGTCCGGCCCGGTCCAGGTGACCCTACCCTCCGCCGTGGACACCCGGCTGGTGCTGCACGTCCCCCAATCTTTCCCATAGCTATGGCTGTTTCGCGCCCCAACCAACCCCAACCCCCCCCCCCCAAAAAAAAAATTATTGCATTACATTTTAATTTCGCCGCTCCTATTTTTGTGCGTGCGTCTTGTCTTATCAGTGGCTCAGGCGGCGACTTTCATTACGGATGCGCCAATGGGGTCCCGAAGAGGAAAAGAGGCCGAAATAGGCGAGCGGCAAGCAGAAGCGGGCCTCCTCCTGTGTAGCGGTGTTGGGGGCAGATGTGCGCAGCACGCCCAGAGCCGCCCCGGCCCCTCCTTACCTCATTTCCCTTTAGTCGGCACGATATTCTCTCTGTCTGTCTCTCTCTCTCTCTCTCTCTCTCTCTCTCTCTCTGTCTTCGTCCTTCCAGCAATCTGTAAATCGATCCTGTTGTTGGCGACGGTATTGTTTTCCGCGCGTTGCCGTGAAAAGCGGCACGTTTCTTTGACAACGAAAGCGCCGCCGCCGCCGCCGCAGCAGCAGCAGCCTGCCGCCAGTTGCGTGGCAGTGGCAAGGGGTGACTGGCGAGAGTGAGTAAGAGAGAGAGGAAGAGAGAGAGAGAGAGAGAGAGAGAGAGAGAGAGGGGGGGGGGGGAGAGGCGGTGGCGGGCGAAGAGGGCGGTGCCTTTGTCGACACGGCACGCCGCTGGGGGTGAGTGAGGTAACAGTGCAGTGGCC
The DNA here is from genome assembly GCA_026979955.1 of Megalurothrips usitatus. Lineage (NCBI taxonomy): Eukaryota > Metazoa > Arthropoda > Insecta > Thysanoptera > Thripidae > Megalurothrips > Megalurothrips usitatus. The sequence continues at coordinate 7,391,843 of CM049595.1, read as the reverse complement.
GGGGCGTGCGCCGAAAAACAGGGAGTGAGAGAGGGAGAGAGAGAGAGAGAGAGAGAGAGAGAGAGAGAGAGAGAGAGAGAGAGAGGGAGAGCGCGGGGGTTGTTGGCCGTAACCCGCTCCGTCGGCGCAGTTCGGTACGGGCGGGAGAGAGATGAGTATATACTCTCCAGAGAGTGCGCGGCGTGACTCACAGATGGGGGGAGGGGGTCCTTAAAGTTGGTGAGCCTCCGTGAGTGTGACTCTGCCCACGGCCTCTCCTGCCGCTCCCGCTCCGCCGACACCTCAGCGCTGCCGAGCCGCCTCGCTCTCAGGTCGCTTATGCTGGCTGCTAAGCAATGAAGACAAAGAGAGAAATATAATAAAACGCAGTCCGTCGTTGTGGGGACTGTGAACGGCTGGCTGGCTGGCGTACGTCACTGCGGCGCGGGTTCCAATACCGCTGGGAATATCCCACATTATCGTCATTTTCATTTAGAAAATTAAGAAGGGTGGCGACAGAGTGTCTCCGCGGGTCGCTCTCCGCAGGGAGCGGCGGTCGCGCATTCAAAAAATTTCGTTCACCCAACCAGCAAATTTTTCATTGTAACGCGTATAACATCCATAATTCAAATCCATAACATTTCAGAAAGTTTCAAAAAATTTCCGATTAAAAAAAATAATTTATATGGAAGTTTCGGGATCAGGAACCGTATTAACATGGTTGTGACCGCAGGTTTGGTAATGCCCGGACAAAATTTTTAAGTTGTGCTAACCAAACGCGACAAATGAGTTTTTCGAGTGGCGCACAGCTATCGGGGCCGGATGCACTAAACAGTTGGGCGGGGAGGCCGCTGCCGCCCCGTCGTGTTGTTGGCCGTAAATGAAGGGGAGGGAAGCCGCCGCCGCCGCCGCTGCTGCTGCCGCGCTGCTCTGATCTCGCATAATCCGCGGCCGATCCCGGCTATCGTCACTCGGCGGGATGCGGGCGGCGCGCGGGGCCGCTGCTGCCGCTGCTGCCGCCGGGAGGCGAGAGGCGACGCGAGGCGCAACGGGAGACGAGATGAGGCGGATGATGGTACAAATAATGGCCCCTCGCCAGATTACAGCGGGGCGAGCCGCGGGGCGGGGCGCGTTACATTCATGGGATGCAACACTTTATTTTTCTTTCGCTTTATTTTTTTTTCGGAGTGGCGGGGGGTTGTCGATTTCGGCAGAGAGCAGCTAGAATTTTTTTTTGCGAGTGCGTGTTCAGGTTTCTTCTCGTCCCGGACACTCCTGTCACCCTGTTCCATCGGGACGGTCCGCGGGGTTTATTTTCGTTGCCGTCTTGCGGGGGCGTTGCTCCTCCTCCTCGTTCTGGCTCCTCTCTTCCTGTTTGGCTGCGGCCGGCCGGCCGTGGCCGATGCTGTTCGCTGCTGCAGCTGCAGGCGATCGTCGGCGCGGATAACAATGCTGGGGGAACTCTAATGAGCTTCCGTTCGCGGGGGAACCAAGAGCAGCGGGCCCCGAGCAGCGTGCTGCCGGAGAGGCGGACAGAAGAACACACGGCTGCCGAGACTGTGGCGCCTGCCCGCCAGGCAAAGTAGACATCTATCTAGACAGGTGTTGCCTGGTTAGCAGGCGGAGGTGGCACCTCTGTGTGTTTGGCCTGCTTTTTGTCGACGCGTCCGACAAAGCTGCCCGGTTTTGCAGCGGCGAGTCTCTCGGGCCAGCGGACTCGCCGCGAGAGGCGCCACGGCGGCATAAGTAGTGAGAGCAGACCTGTGCGGTGAGGGGCGGGGGAGTGCGGGCACACTGTCGCCGGCACCGCGGGCTCGGAGGGTTCGACTCCAACGGACAGTCCCGTTGCGCTCCCTCCGCCTGTGTAGGAACTAATGACGTACTCGCTACACACACTCCACGAGAATCAAATCCCTCTACCGTTGTTTTCCAGTGTCCGGTCCTTTTCACGGTGGCACTTCACGCGTTACGGCGGCGAGCTACTTTCTGAATAGATCCGCCGCGCGCGGCCGTGTAGCGGCGCCTGCAAGCGGCCGGGCCCGGGAGCACTGCGACCGCGCCTAGAGTTGCCGACTCCCCCTCCGCGGCGCCGCCGCCGCGGCTGCTGCCGGCGGTGCCGCGCCAGGACCGGGCGGCCGCACTACACAGCACTACTACGGTAGTGTAGCACTAGGATAGTCCGAAACAAGCAACAAGAGCGGCGCGCAGGTCGTCGTAGTGGCGCCATCCGGGCCAGGCGTCCAGGCGCGCTAGGAGGTGGCCCCGGCCGGCGCGGCGGCGGCGTCGCGACGCCCGGCCGGCCGGCGGCGTCGTCCCCTCCCCTCCGCGCCGGCATCCCCCCACCGCCGCGGCCGCGCGCACTCCGCGCCGCGCACCGCGACGCCGCCGCCCCCCTCCCATCCTAGCCTCGGCGCCTATCCAACTCGTCTGCCTGGCTGCCAGCTCGGCCGGCCGGCCGCCTGCCTGCCTGGCCGCGCCGTCGAGTCGCGTGGCGGGCGGCCTTACTTATTACTCGCCTGATGACTGTTTGTGTTTATAGCCGCGCTAATTCAATCCCTATTCAGCATTCAGCAGCCCTGGCGGCCCCGCCCGGCTCGGCTCGACACTCAGCCCTGCACGGCCCCGGGGCGCCCGCGCTGAGCTCGGAGCAGTACGCCTCCGGCACGAATTGAACAAAAATTGAATTGGGTCATCGGTGCTCAGCATTTACAAATTAAATGAATTGGATCGAAATCATCAGCGCGGGGCCAAAACCGTACATTCAGCCTTGCGGGTCGATTTGGGGTCGAGGCCGCATTGCTGGTCCGGGTTGGCGGCGGCGGCCGCCTGCCGAGTGCTGCGATGCTCTCCCGAACGCACGGGCGCGCTGGGGTTGCCTACCCCGCCGGTGTCAGGCGCCGAGGGCCCGGGAGGCCACAGGCCCGGCTGCTGTGTGGTGCAGTGCATCACACTGTCGCCTGAATTTCTATTTCCCATAAGAGCGTCGTTCTACGGCAACCTTTTCTCCTCGATCGCTCCACGATATTATTTCTTCACGAAAAATTCCAGTCACTTTCTGTAACCTTTTTGGCACGCAACTCAAACAAAGAAACAGAGAAGGGGAAAAAAATGAAATTGCAAAGGCTCTCTGAAGTGGGGTCTCCTCGTAATAACTCGTTGAATAGCCGAGCAAGCTTCCCTTGACCATCGCAGCGCCGCACAGCGCAGCGCCGCGCAGGCCCGCCGCCACCGTTGACTCGACCCCAATAGGACCGCGTGCGAATCATGCCCCCTCTCGCTGTCTCCCTCTCACCGACGTGTTGTGCTGCGGGGTGGAAAGAGAGCGCAACTGTCCACCCCGCGCGCAGCCCGCGTGCCACTTGAGCCTATACCACTACTTCCCTCCACGACGCACGGCCTTTGATTCTCGCCGCTCGGGGCGAGTGCGAGAGAGAGAGAGAGAGAGAGAGAGAGAGAGAGAGAGAGAGAGAGAGAGGGAGAGGGAGAGGGAGGGAGAGAGAGGAAGAGAGTGAGAGTGGCTGAGGGCCGAGCGAGAGGGAAAGGGACATGAAAGGAGGGGTGCGGCCTCGCCCCCTCCTCGCCCCTCACAGACTTGTCGGCTTATATCATTCTTTACCTCCTTCTCTTTAGACACGACGAACACCACACATTCGGAAATATAAAGCGGCGGCTCCCTTTGGCAAGAGAGAGAAGGAGAGAGAGAGAGAGAGAGAGAGAGAGAGAGAGAGAGAGAGAGAGAGAGACGGAAGGGGTGGTGCAAAAGGAATTAACACTTTGCTTTCGCTGGTAAGAGGTTTCGACAACATTGCGAAACTGGTGCGGCGGCGGGAGCTCGCGGGCTCTGTGTTTTTCTTCCTTGCTAAATCCATTCCACTCGTGCGCGTGTGTCTGTCCGTCAGAATCGAACAGATCAGAGGATAAGCGGCGTGCCGTTCCCGAGAAAATCATGACGGTGTCAGAGCTAATGGATTTCGAGTACAGGAATTTAAAAAAGAACTTCTGTTATCGTGTATTTTTTGTCCTTAACAAGTTGTATTCGTTGCCGTATGTGCCTCTTCCTCGATATAGAGCAAGCAGGACTGGCACTACTGCACTGGCGTGAGGGGAAGTCCTCTGGTTCGCGTCGCATGGAGACTCGGGAGGGCGGGAGAGAAGAGAAGAACCAAGAGGCCTGGCCTGCCTCTGATGTATGCTGCATTTGTTTAATTAGACGCACAGCCGGCACACTCACACACACACACACACACACACACACACTTCTCTCGCACATGACATAATTTGCGAGAGCGTTATCCCGTCGTCGCACTTCGCAGACTCAGCCCTTCTGCCCTCGGCGCCACCGGAATCTGACCCGGAAAAATTAATCCAGCGTTTATTGTATGCGGCCGAACGAGAACACCTTGCCGGCGGAGTCCCCTCTCCATGAGCCCACGTCCCCCCTCCCCTCCCCCCCACCCCTTCGTGGTGTAACGTGTCGAGACATCAAACAGGTGCGATTATGTGTTGAGCTCTATCTCGACAAATTATCGGCCCATTTCCTCATATAGTTCGTGTTTGTTTTATGCGATGATTGGGCACGCGTCACCGTGCAGCCCGACCCGGCCGCGCGGCGGCGGCAGCGGCAGTTGGCCCACGACACCCCAAGCCAGGCCAGCCCGCGGGGGCTCTGTAACTACCCTGTGTGTGTGTGTGTGTGTGTGGGATTAGTTAATTACGACCCGCACGCTCGCCGGGCGGCATGCAAGAGTCGGGGGCTCACCCCTGGCCTCGGCACTGGCCAGGCTGGCCTCGGCACTGGCCGAGGCAAAGGCCAGGGCCGCTGGGGTCTCACTGTGTCGTGCCGCGGGCTGCGATATCATATCTGCCGGGCACAATGATGCATTCCGGCGTGATCCAAGCCTGGCGTGTGTGTGAGTGTGTGTGTGTGTGTATGTGTGTGTGTGTGTGTCCGTGTGTGGGTCTGGGTCGGCAGATCTGCGGACAGCAGCAGCGCCTGGTGGCTGCCGGGGCTGCCGGAGTGCGCACTCTGTGTTATTGAAGCGAATCGCCATGTCGCTCACCGGGCACAGCTTAGCTGAATAATGTAAATCGGGTCACACGAGAGGGTAGAGAGAGATAGAGAGAGAGAGAGAGAGAGAGAGCAGAGAGACACAGAGTGCCCCGGACGGAGGTCTAGCATAAAGACAGTGCCCAGCCACATTTCAAGTGTGTAACATTAGCCGGACTGGTAAACCGGCTCGACTCTTACCCCCGCCGCCGTCGACGTTTAATTTTTTGGCGTGGAAGTTGTGCTTTGAGGCAGCGCGGGCCGCCGGTCCAGAGTGTCGGGGAGCTTGTCGCGGCTCACTGCCTGCCCCCGCGGCCGCGGCGCTGCATCCGGCCACTAATTGGCCTCTGACTCTTGGAGTGGCGGTCGAGGTCCCCGCCGAGGAGGGCGCGCGCGGAGGCCGGCCGCCGCGGAGGCCGCCGCGCACTCCCCCGCCGCCGTCGAGGCCGAGGCCGCGGCCGCGGCCCGCCGCCGGTGGCGATATCTCCCGCCGCCGCCGCTCCTCGAGGGGGATAATTGGAAATGTAAATTCGTAGTGCCAACTGAGGAGTCTCTAATTACGGATGCCGTATGATGAATACGTCATCGGGGTCCTGCACTGCACGGCCCGGAAGGGCGCCGCTTCCGCCGTGCGGCCTGCGCGCCGGGGCCTCGGCCCTCGGGGAGGGCAGCCAGTGGCAGCCAGAGCCCGCGGAGCCCCGGGCCCCGGGGGCGGCGCGGCGCGGCGCGCGGGTACCGCCTCGTTTGTGTGACTGCGGGTTGTGCCGCTGCCCACGAAGAAGGACCATCGTGGTGGGTCACCGCTGTGGTGCCCGGTGTGTCCGCCCGGGGCGGTGGTCCTTCAGCCTTATCGCCTCGCGCGAATTAAATGATAAAGATAAACATAAAAAAAAGGCCGCGGCGGGACGGCACGCCGCTCCGGGTGATGTATACGCGGCCTCTCGCTGCGTCGGCGGTGGCCGTGGCCGTGCTGTGGCCGCCGCGGCCCGCCGGGGGCTGCCGATGGGGGTCATGCAATGCGCTGCCGTTTTCCGCCGCATTCGTGCCACCTCACGGCCCTCCGCACAGTCCGCGGCGCGCGGTATCGCGTCGGACCGGAAGTGGCCGCGGAAGCAGGAAGGGGAAGCGGGACTGCGGCGGGCGGCGGGCGGCGGGGGCGCTGCGATTCGGCGCGTGCAGCCACTTTGTCTCGTACTCACTTGCCGGGCGCGGCGCCCGCCGGCCGACAGGTAGGCAGCCCTCCTGCGTACGTGCGGCTGGGCTGCCTACCTGGCGAGGGGCTCCGCTGCCGTGCCGCCCGCCTGTGTCACAGCGCCCGCAGGTGCCGCAGGCCTCGCCCCCGGGCTATCCAGCAGCAGCGGCCCCCCCCCCCCCCCCCCAGTCAGTCGTATTTCCATTCAAATGGGCGCCTATGTGTTTCGCCGTGGCTATCGCCCCGCGCCCCGTCCGCCGGGCAATCCCTTCGCACACCGTCTCCGTCCCACTCGGTACGCGCCTGCGAGAGAGAGAGAGAGAGAGAGAGAGAGAGAGAGAGAGAGGGATGGGGAGAGGGAACGCGAGAGAAAGAGGGAGTGTGCGTGAGAGAGAGGGAGAGGAAGACAGAGAGAGACGCCGCTGCTGCGGTTCGACGCCACCGCCACCGCAGCGCCGCACACTGGCTTTCAGAGGGCGCTTTCAGCCGGCGCGCGCCCCACAAGAGCGTTTCATTTCGGCCACTCGGGGGCTTTCGGGCTGATGCCGTGGGGCCTGCTGCCCCCCGCGCTGCCCCCCCCCCCCCCCCCCCCGCGGCCGGGTCACGCATGCCGGGTGCGTGTCCACTCCGCCGTCACGCAGGGCCCGCGGCCCGCCTCGGCACACCACACCGAGGCCCGCGGCCTCGCGGCGCCGCGCTCGCACTTGACACGCATCGCCACCCTATTCATTACTCAGGCCTTTTATCCTGCGGCGGCACACACTGGGTCAGTGTGTGTGTGTGTGTGTGTGTGTGTGTCCCGTCCCGTGCCGCCGTCGCCGCCGCCGCAGGCCGCAGCTGCAGGCCGATTCGTCGCTCTGTCTCTCTCGCACCGTTGGACGCCCTATGAGTGCGACAGAGACAGACGGGACGTCTCTTCTGAATCGGCGTGGAGCGGGTGGCGGCGGCGGTCATCTCCGCGCAGGTGATCCGGACGACGTCCGCGGGACGCGAGACACCCGCGCGGCCCGGCCGCCCCCGCGGGGTCCGCTGCCCCCGGCCCCCGTCCCCCGCCCCCCGTCCCCCGGCCCGGCGGCGCCGGCACGATGGCCTGCGTGATTATTGTAATGGTACGCTCCGAGCGCGTCTGGCAATCTGCGCTGGCAACTTCTTGAGCTGCTCAACTACCCGCCCCGCCTGCGCTGCCGGCGCCGCGCGCACCGCCATGCGCTGCCGGAGAATGGCCCCAGCGTCTCCCAGAGGTGCTGATGCTAATAGTGTTTACGGCCCTGTGTTTACCCCAACAGCAGTTGGCAGCAGTGGCGGCGCCGGGCTGCGCCGGGCTGCGCGCGCTCACTGGCTCGCACACGGCCTAGAAGGGCGCTATTAGCAACACACAGAGTTGCCGTTACGGCCCCGGGGGCTGCGCGCGGCAGTAGGGGTAGGACAGGGGATGCAGAGCAGGGCAGCGGGGCAGGGGGCCGGGGGGGGGGACGCGGGGGGCCGGGCCTGCATGGTGGACGTACACGTCGCTCCGACAAACAACTCCCCGGGACAAACTCCGTCCTCCGCGGCACTCTCTGCCTCAATGTGCTGCATGCGGGCGTCGGCGTCGGCGTCGGCGCCGGAGCCGGCGGCGATGTACACGGGGAGGTCACTTTGGAACTTCCAGTGCGCACGCCGCCGGCGGTGTTCCTACTCACCGACACACCATCGGCGACTCGCTGTCGCAATGCGCCGTGTTGAGGCGGCGGGTACAGTATCGGAGGGTACACGGGGGCGCCGTCGTGGTGACGTAGCCGAGTGGTCTGGCGGCCGGATTGGCAACGGGACGGTCCGAGTTTCGAGTCCCGCCGAGGTATTGATCTTTTTTATTTCGTATATTTTTTCCCCCGTTTTGTGCGGACATTTAGTGTGACTTACCCGCCTCGTGTCTGGCGAATGTGGGCCACGTCGAGGTGGTGTCGCGTGTCGGCTGCCGGCGGCGTGGCGAGACGCGACGGCACCGCCGCCGCCCGCCTGCTGTATTGTCCCGGCCTTCTTTTATGGCGTGCGCTTCCAGTGTTTGTGTGTCGTCGGGTCGCGGCGCTCCTCCGGGGCGACTCGCTCCGCGGGCGGCGGCGGCGGCGGCGGCGGCGGCGGGTGAGGTGCATCCAGTAGTGGCACGCATGCAGGCGGCCCCCGGCCCTGCGCCGCCGCCGCCCCGCCCCGCACCGCTTCCACCCCCGCCTAATGTGTTAACGACCAACGCGTCGCCACCGCCGCAGCAACGCTGTCCGCCGACTTTATTCCAACGAAATGCCCGGAGAAAGGCTAACTGTTTATTCATTCCTACCTCCATCTCCATTCTGGCGCCGGGGCATATAATGTCGGCCTCTCCCCGCCCGCCCGCGCCGCCGCCGCTCCACGCCCACCTTATTTCACTCCGACTTCACAAACAGGCCGCGGCGCCCGAATAGGTCACTTCATGAATAAAGGGATAATTGCCCCCCTCCCGAACCTGCACGGTTTTTTCCCCACCCCCTGCCCCCTCCTGACCCTCATCCCCCTCCTCTTGTTGTTTCTCAGCATTTTGCAGGATTACACTCCATTTTTCTTGCCGGCGGCGCGCGGCTGCAGCTGAACAGAGTCGGGACGCTGTAGGACGCCGCCGCCGCCCCTCCGGCCGCCCGCAGCGTACCCCCCCCCCCTCCTCCTCCCCCCGAGCGTACTGCCGGTAACGGCGTGGAACACGACGCAACGCGGCGTTTAAGCAAACTGACATCGTCCTGCCGCAGAGGACAGCGCCGGACGGGGGGCGGGCCTGGTTAGCCACATCGGGGGCGGTCTCCTCTGATCCAGGCGCGGATCCAGATGAAAAGGGGGGGGGGGGAGCTCTCCCCCACCCCCTCTCATTGGGACTCGATAGCGGTGTGAAATAGTGTGCCGCGTTTGCTGAAGTTGGCATTTGAAAAAAAAAATATAACCTCGCCGTTCGGTGTTGACGCGCGCAGCGTCGCTGCAATGACGACCCCCAAAGGCAGCGGCGGCGACAAGAGCGGGAATAAAAGGGAAGGAGTCCTGTGTCTCACCGAAGAGGCCCGACAAAAAAAAATGGAGATGAAAGACTAGAAAAAAAAGTGCAGAAAAAATAATTTGAGAAAATGGCACAGCGCTGGAAGTAATTAAAGTTATGGACAAAGGGCTGGCGTCAAAGGCACCCGAAGGGCTCCGGGAGAGCGGAGAGCAGCGCGTGGCTCCGGGGCGACTCGACTCGGGGAGGTCAGCAGCGCAGGCGGCGCAGGCCCGGCCGGCAGGCCGAGCTCGGCGGCGGCGTGCGTCTCAGATAATTGACCTCCTTGTGTCCCCCCCCCCCCCCCCCCGCGCACAGCAATCACATCCTCCTCTTGTTTAGCGAAAATGGCGAGAACAGTGACCTTCGGGGTGGGCTCGTAATCAGCGAACAAAATAAAAAAAAATTAAAAATAATGGCGCTGGCCGGGTTTTCAATCAGCTCTCTGAAAAGGAAGGGAGAATAGCTGCTTACCGCAAGGAGGGCCGGGCCGGGCGGTGCGGCAGGCGCCCAGCGGCGGCTGGCGACACCTCTAAACAAAAGCTCGCAATGCTAAAAAAAAATTCCCTCGAGGTAAAATTCCCCCGCGTGGAATATATAACGCATTCTTTTAGCAGAAGATCAGGAAGGCTCGGCGACGCACACACACGCCTGTGTTCCCCCCTCTGTGCGTGCGTGCTTTACTGGCCGCCCTGGCTCGGCGACGCGCCCTGTACCGAGGCCAGGGCTGGGCCCCGGGGCGCAGCCAGCGCAGCCAGCGCAGCCCCGCCCCGCTGGCCCACCCACCTTTTATAAGGCGCCCTATAAAAGTATATCTTCTCTCTCTCTCGCCGGCAGTTCCAAAGAGGCGTGTCGCTCTTAGCGCTTTCAAACACTTTAAACACTTTAAAAAGTTCTAAAGGGACTCGCCAAGTAGTCTCGCAGGAATAAAGAGCGAAGCGGGTGGCCTATCTGCCCGGGGGCCGTGCGCCATGCAGCCAAAGCTGGAAGAACACGCTCACACACACACACACACACACACACCACGCACAACGGTGGCGAAGCCGGAAAGGAGAGAGTAGACCGTTAAGGACACAGAGAGAGCGAGAGAAAGAGAGAGAGCTAGCTACGCCGCGACACGCGCAGCCTGATAGAGACGGCCGGAGAGAAGGAGAGGAGGGGAGGGGGAGGGTCTGAAGTGCTTTTTGCCAAACTCAGGTCGGAGTTTCAGTCAGCAATCAGAACACGGAGATAACAATGAGGGCGACACTCCGACTTCCACCGCCACCCGGGTGGCACACGGATTTTTATTTTTTGAAAAATTTCCTATAAATTTTTGAAGGAGAGATTTTAGTTGAATTGGTAATTTATAAATGTAAAAGTAAAGTGACGTTTTGAGGAAAACGATTGGTTTTCAAAACTAGCCTATTGGGAAATTTTCAAAATAAAAATTGGTGTAAAAATGTTTACGTCAAAGTCTCTAAAATTCCAAATACGGGGCGGGGGGCACACGTCGCCTCCCGCACTTAACGCCCCCCCCCCCCTCTCCTCGCTAATGGTGAGGAATGACGCAAAGGTTGACTTCCAGTGACGCGAGGGCCAAAAGTCTTGGGCGGCGGCTGGCACGGGACCGCCTGCCCCCCCCCCCCCCCCCCCCTCCCCGTAGTCCGGCATGACACAGCAGGGCCGTGCTCACCAGAAAACTACATTTTGCACAGGAGAAAAGGCGATTGAAAAAGTATGCAAAAATCTAGTTTTTCTGCGTCAACTGCACTTCAGTGCAAACTGCAATAAAACTACAGCTTGTGGACACAGTTTTGGCAATGAAGTTTAAGCTGCAGTTTCATCGTAGATCCATCTTCCCGGGTTGCAGATGCTCATGGCTGTCCCCTATCATGCTCGCGTTCTGGTACCGGCTCCGGTTTCGCGAGACGGAACAAACCGTCTCAGCCCGCTTCAACGTTGGTCTCTCTCTCGGCCCGACATCAAAGACGGACGATATTTCCCGCAGCGCAGTTTCTTTCCACAGGTTTGCGGTTGGGGGGGGGGGGGGGGCGAACGCTTGGAGCTACACGCCGGTTGTTGTCGGGGTGGAGGGGGGAGCCGGGCAGCCTGTGTTGTGGCAGCGGCCGAGGAGGGCCGGAGGCGCGCACCGGGCTCTCCGGGAGAGGAGTGAGAGGGGGGGGGGGGGGGGCTGTTGGCGCCCTTATCTCCAGCCCGGTCAGCCACCTCCCCGACCGGATGAGGCCCCCAAACGCTGCTGTTGTTTGTTGCTGAGATCTCTGTCGATGCTGTTGTTTGTTGCGGAGATCTCTGTCGGTGCTGTCGCCGCTGCATGGCGTCTCGCAGGCGCGACGCGTGACCCACATTTCTGATGAAGGCGCTCTTTGCCTCGGACGGGGCGTGTGCAGAGCAGCAGCACACAGAGCGTTCGTCTTCTATCCTGCTTGTATCCTGCGCGTCCGTCTGTCTGTCTCCCTCGCTCGCGCGCTCTCGCTGCTCCACGTTTGTAATTTCAAATGGCGCCCATGCCTTCTTCATGCATGGCAAGCAACTACTTCCAGGGAATGAAGAAAGCAGAGGCAGAGCGGACCGAGGCCGCACCGAGGGCAGCGGCGCAGAGTCGGAGACACATTTAAAAAAATTAAATATGAAAAAAGAATGAAATTTTGATTTTTCCCCCCTGCTAGCTACCAAAGCCGTAAAACAACAAAGCCGTAAACGCGACAACAACACCCTGAATTTACGAAAGTGGTGAAAGTGAAGGTGCACATCAACCCGGGGTGACCTCCCCACCCCGCACCCCTTCGCCAGTGCTGGGTCCAGCGGCCCCCGGGGCTCCGTGGACCCCTCCGCTTCTGCCAGCGGCACTCGGCGCGTGGCCGCGGATCTGAGCGAGAGCTGCTCGCTGGCCGCGGGGCGGGCGGCCGGGGCGGCGCGCCGAGAGCCAAGATGCATTTTACTCCGCCTTATTGCGCGGCGCCGGGTTTCACTCCCGCTTCTCTGCCTCGCTCCATTTTCCTGGCCGCGGCGCTTTTTATTCTCGCATCTCCGTCGTCGTCGCCCGGATCTGACGGGACGGATCGCGCACTGCAAGCTGCTCGCTGTGGCTCGCGGCCTCCCGCGGCCCGTTAGAGCCCGGGGGGCCGCGGGCCGTGGCACCCCCTCGCCTCGCGGCCCCACAGCCCCGCGGCCCCACAGCCCCGCGGCCCCGCGCCGAGGCGCCCGAGGCGGCCAGTAATCCGTAACAACGTTGTTCCGACAGCCTTTGAGCTTTAATAAAATCAATCGTGTGGTGGATTCTTATTTGCAACTTTTGTGCCCCGCGCTGCCGTCATCAAAGCGGGCGGGGCGGCGGTGGGAGGGAACCGCGGCAGCCAGGCCTGCCTATGCCAGACGCCGGCAGGACGGCGGGAGAAGTATTATAGAGAGGGGAGGAATCCGGGACACGCGGCCGGGAGGGGCCGGGGGAGAAAAAACGGAAGGATATAAGAAAAGGCAAAGGAAGCGGGGAGGAGGGGGCGGGGGGAGGCGGTGTTGCTGCTGACGTCGCGTCTGAATCTTTCATAGAATTTGCGTGCAAGATGACGACGATGGCGTTTGATGGGCGACGCGGCGGCGGCGTCGGCCCACCGCCTGGTGCCGGTGGCCGCGGCCGCCGCCGTGCCGTGGCCGTCTTCTTGTGCAGCAGACGGGGACAGGAGGGGGCCGCGGGGGCCGCGGGGGCCGCGGGGGCCGCGGGGGCCGCCTGGGAAGCATTACGCGGGTCGGCCGCGCGGACAGGCCGGCGGAGGGGTTAAGCACAGCGGGTCCGGCGGCGGGAGGCCCGCGGAGCAGTGAGCCGGAGGGGGGCGAAAAGAAGCGGCTTGGCGGGGCGGCGCGCCACGCACGAGCGTCAGGCTTTGAAGTGGGGGCTGTTGCTTACAGACGGTGCGAAGGAAGGGAGAGAGTCTCGGAGAGAGTCGAGCGCGCAGCCCGCGGGAGAGGGTCGGCTCGGGGGAGAGCGCGCGGGGAACGCGAAAATAGGAATCCGCACGGTGAGAGAGAGAGAGAGAGAGAGAGAGAGAGAGAGAGAGAGAGAGAGAGAGGGATGAGAGAGAGAGAGAGAGAGAGAGAGAGAGAGAGAGAGAGAGAGAGGGATGGAGGAGGGGGTAGCCGCTCCTCTCCGCCCCCCGCCTCGCCCCCCGGCTCACCCCCACGGCCCGGTCCCGGTACTTGCTCAGAGGGTAGTGCCCGGCTCGGCTCAGCCCAAGACTCTTGACTGCACGCTGTATTGTGCGCGACCTTTCTGATTCCCCGAGGCGCCGGCAGCAGCGGCGTTGGGCCGCCACTCCACGCCCCCCTCTCTCTCCCTCTCTCTCCCTCCCTCTCTCTCTCTCTCTCTCTCTCTCTCTCTCTCCCTCCCTCTCCTGTCTCTCTTTGTTTGTGGCACACCGCGCCGTGTGGCACAAGCACACCGTCTGCCTTGGAGGAAAACCTCTCCGGGCGGCGGCGTGGCGGCCGGTGGCGGCGGCGTGGCGGCGTGCGGGGCCGGGCGAAAAGCGTCGGATGCAGCCGATCATCCGAGGAGGCGGCGGTGCGCGCGGGGCCTCCGGGGCCACCGGGGCGTGCTATGCTGCCGCACTGCAGCGGGGGAGATGCCCCGGCGGGCCCCCCCCGGGGGTCTCATCACTTACTTTTAATGACGGCACGAACAGCAGCAGCAGCAGCAGCGCCGACAGCGACACACAAAGGCACACGCCACGCCATCAACTATGCAACGAAAAAGGAGACACGGCGTGCGACGGGGGCCGCGTCGCGTCGCGCCCGTGTAGTCCGTACTTGGTGCGGAGTGCTCCTGTGGGCAGCGCAGGGCGGCGCAGGGCGGCGCAGGGGGCGCGCCCGCCGCGCCGGACCGGCCTGTGCGATGTGGCATCTCTCTCTCCTCTCTCTCTCCCTCTCTCCCTCTCTCCCTCTCTCCCTCTCTCCCTCTCTCTCTCCTCTCCCTTTCTCCCTCCCTCTCTCCCCGCTCACGAGTGACACTGCGCCCCCCACCCCTCCGCCTCGCCTTCCGCGTGCCTGACTCGGCCGTATGCGGGCGGCGGGTTGCTGTACTCCCTTGTGCTGCTCCGCAAGGCCTGCTGGCCTGCTGCTCTCCGACGAGGGCCCATCCTTTAATTGCTGCGTGGCGGCAGAAAAGCGATTCCGAATACTGCCGACTCGGACCCCCTCCCTCTCCCTCTCTCTCTCTCTCTCTCTCTCTCTCTCTCGCTCTCTCTTATGGAGCACCCCACGAGCTGGACAGAGACGCACAGCGCACAGCACAGTGTTGGGAATCGGGAAGCGGCGGCGCCTGTGGTGTGCCGCCATGCCGGCTGCCGCCGGGGTGTCCGCCTGCCGGGTAGGCAGCGCCGACCCTCCGCTGCGCACGCGTGTCGTGCGGGCGGCCCAGCCGGGCATCGACAGGCGCCGGGCAGCGGGGTGCAGCGGGGTGCAGCGGGCAGGCGCCTCTCGCCCGCACGGCCCTGACCGCTGTCCGCCCCGCTCTTAATTAAACGCAACTTGGGGGCTTTCAGATTGTCGCCCCGGCTCCTGACCGCGGCGCCCCGTCTGCAGCACCGGCGCCCCTCACTCGCCCCCCCCCCCCCCCCGGCCGGCAATAAACAAATACGTGTTTGTGTGCGCGCGGCCGACGCGGGCGTGCAGCGTGCATCTGCAGCCGACGCACGCCCTCGCGGTGCAGCGGACGTGCAGAGCGCTGCGGGCGGCTCGCGGCACGGCGCTGCGGCTGCGCTGCGCCGCCGGGCCGGCCGCCGTGCGCCCACACAGCGCGTGCACGTGCGCTGACTCGGCAGTGCCAGCGCGGCGGGGGAAGCTTGTAGGCCTGCGGCGGCGAGGCCGGCCCGGGCGGCGGAGGTTTGTGTGGAGAGGCACGGGATGCGCACAGTCAACACACACACACACACACACACACACACACGACTGCACACTTTCGGGCACCGAAAATGTGTTTCCAATCGCAGCATTGCGGGAATCGAATTTACCCCCTCGCCGATTCGGTCTTCGTCGCGACAGCGGTGGCGGGGACGGCAGCCCTCCGCGGCGCCGTGCTACCGCCGCAGCTACCGCCGCAGCTACCGCCGCAGCGCCTGCGCCGCTGCAGCTACCGCCGCAGCTACCGCCGCAGCTACCGCCGCAGCTACCGCCGCAGCTACCGCCGCAGCTACCGCCGCAGCTACCGCCACAGCTGCTGCCGCCACGCCCCGCGCCGCGCAGCTCGACGGCGGCGGTGTCACCGTCACCGCAACGGCTGCAAGTTTCTGCGCCAACGGAGTTCTGATTAGCGCGGAAGCATTGAAGCGGCCTCAACCTCATCACCCCCCCCCCCCCGACCTCCACCCGCCCGTCAAGGCCATTGTCCTCCAGACACCTCGTCGCCTCGCGGCCTCGCCGCGCCACGAGATTGTTTCTCCTCGTTGCGGAGTGATTTCAGAACCAAGACCTGCTCCAGCTCCACGGTGCCTGCACGCCGAGGCATACAATGAAGGCGAATATGTCCTCCTTGCGGCTCCGTCCCGAGGCCTCGACACGAGAGGAGCCCCCTCCAGCGAAGGTCATGTCGGGGTGCGGGGGCCGCGGGCGCCACTCCCCGGCGACGACGCGCGAATCGCCTTCGCGTATCAGGTATCAAAAGCCCCTCTCCGGCCCTCCCCTACTGGCCCTGGACGGGTGCCCCGCGGCGAGAGAGGAGGCCGCCGGCCAGGTCTGGGCGGTGAGGCTCGCAGAGTGTCCGCTTTCTCCGGTGGGGCTGCGGCGGCGGCGGCGGACGGCAGCCGGCAGGTAGATGTGCCGGCAGAAGGGGTGCCGCTGCAGAGGCCGGTAACAGCCGTGCGCCGCGCTCAGCTCTCCCGCACTGTATCGTGTTCGCGGTCCCCCGAAACACCTTTGCGAACGGCGGACAAAAACCCCGTGCACGGTTATCTTATCGGGGAAGGCTGTCCCCGGCGTCGTCAGGGAAGTGCAGAGAAAATTTCGGGATAGAAGCAAACGGACGCGGCGGCGCAAGACGGGAAATGAAAAAAAAATCCAGCGCCTGTTAGGCGTCGGATATTTTAGACCTTGCGTGTTTTTTTTTTGAAACCGTCGGTGTGAGCAGGGTGCTGGAGGCCCTGCCCTCGGGACGGCGGTACGTGGGGCCGAGTAGGTCGCGGGGCCCCCGGCCGGTCCCCCGGTCCCCCGGTCCCGGAGGGCATTCGGGCATATCACTCTGACGTTTGGCGGAGGCGCCTCGGTGGCGCGCGCGTCGGCTGCCTCTGCGGTGCGACGCTGTCGTGCTGGGGGCGCACTGGAGGCGGCCGGTGCGGCGGGGGCCGGGGGATGGGATGGGACGTGGGGCAGGTGCGCGACGTGCAGGGCCTTCAGGGGTCGGCGTCGGCCCCGGCCGCGGCCGCGCGGTCCCGGACTCCCGCCCCGGGCCACCACCATCGTCAGCGCTCCCACCCCGACGGCCTGGCCTGATCAGACACCGGGCCGCCGCACGCCTCTATCTAATCCTGGACCCAGAGCAGTTTCACTTCCGGGGCGCGCTGCGCCGCTGCGCAGCGTTGGCGACGCTACGCACTTCGTGCCCCCGGCGGGCAGCCTGGCAGCCCGGCCGCCGCCGCGTCCCCGCCTCTGGAATACATGACAACTGATATTGCACTGTGTGTTCCCTTCCTCGGGAGAAAGAAGAGGAGGCACATCGAAATTCGATACACTTATTCTTTTTCTTGTTGCTCCGCGCGCAAGCAGCAGCAGCAGCAGCAGCAGCGTATGGCGGTGTGTGTGTGTGTGGCTGTGTGGGTGTGTGCGTGGCGTGTCCGGGCCCGCACGGAGGAACGCGCTCTGGCGCCGCCGTGGCGCCGCGCCGTGCCAGCCGTGCTGGTGGCGCGCGGTAGCGGGGTAGGGTAGCTCGTCGCATAGTTTAGTCCAAGGCGGGGGTATTCGCGCAGCGCCCGTTCCACCGCAGGGGGGGGGGGGGGCGACGGCCGGCCGTATATATGAAACGGGATACACCGCCCAGCGGCCCAGCGGCCCGCGCGGGACGGCGCCCAGCACTTTGTGGACGGGGACGCGGGAGGAGGGCGGGGACGAGGACGAGGACGAGGCGACGAGAAGACGAGGGCGGAGACGGGGACGGAATGGACGGACGGACGCGCCGACGTCGTCAAAGATGTTGCCGCGCGGCAGAAGAAATGTGCTTTTCGAAATGAAATGCGATCGAGTAAGGGACACTCGAGTGAGAGAGAGAAGAGAGACAGAGAGAAAGAGGGGGCGAGAGACGGGAGGCAGTCGGCGGCAGATAAGGAATGAGGAACAATGGTGGCGTGGAGGTAAGGGGGTGGGGGAGGGGACTGAAGGCCGATAGCAAATATTGAACTCAAATACCGAATTCTTCCCATCCAAGAAGGGCCGCCGCGGGAAGGGCGGGAGGGCTGACGGCGGGGTGGGGGGCCGCACTGGGGGCCTTCATCCTGCGGGGGCCCTCCAGGGGGTGGCGGCGGAGGCGGCGGCGGTGGCGGCGGCGGCAGCTCTCTCATGGCGGCAGCGGACGCTGCGGTGAGCGGCTGAACGCCGTGGCGATGAGATGAGGGCCTCGTTGTGGCGGCCCCAGCGGCAGGCCTCACGGCGGGGCGCCGGGAGATGACGGGGAGGGCACGTCGCCGTGCCTCCCCTTGGCCGACGCCCCCCGCCTCCTGTCCACCGGCCGCCGTCCTCAGACGCCTCTCTGTCTGCCCGCGGCCGCGTTCATCACGTGGCACGACGTGCCAGCTGACAGTTACGTCCCGCTGCACTTAGGATAACGAAATATTTTACGGTTTTCTTCCTGCGCTGCCCGCGCCGCTCACTCGCGCCGCTCACTCGCGCGGGGCTCGCGGTTTGATAAGGAAGTGGGCGGGAAGCGCGTCGCGGCACCTGGTACCCTGCAGGTCGGGGGACAGGGTGGGGTTGTAATCTCCGTTACGACCCTTCGGATCTCCTTATGAAATCCTGCTAAAAACCTTGCCAAATTTTACAATTTTTAAAAAGTAAATGGAAATTTAATAATTTTAGCACAGTGTGCCTGCACCGAGGGGCACCGCGTAGCCCCAGCCTTTCGTCTTGCACCTGCTGCGCGTGGCGGCTGGGCTGGCTGGAGCCGATTGAGTACCGGGAGCGCATAGCCGCGTGGTTAGGGAGACTGACCGGCGAGCCGAATGTCGCGGGTTCGATTCGTGGTTGGACCGCACAAATTTTTCTGTTGGCTCTGCTGGGAGGGCAATGGGTAACGTATAGTTGGCGCCCGCCAGCATCGTGGCTTTCTGGCCGCACGCATTATGAAGGTGCCCCTCGGATTTGGCCAACCCCAAGGCGTGAATTGGTCTCGAATTTTAATTACTTCTCGCATTTTTTCCCTAGGTTTTGGTCTAAAAATGTGCGCGTTATTGTATGCGTTATTCCCCAAAACCACAGACTGTGGCTGCTCCGGCACATCTAACTATGAACTCTTTTTAAAATAGTAAATATCATTTTGAAAACGAAAACTTTGCGCGGGCCGTAAAGTTGGTGAGCTCGTCACCGATTCCCCGCGCTGAATATAATCGAATCATAAAACTCGGCTGGCTGCGCGCCGCGCGGCTGGAGGGCGGCTGGCGGCGTCACCCGGCGCCATGGCGGTAGTTGTGCGGGGACCGGCTCCCGCGGGCCGACGGCACCACAGTCCCCACCTAACGAGCGGCGAGAGGAGGGAGGGAGTATGAAAAAGGCGAACATGATTGCATTTCAAGGCGACAAAGTTTGCGCCATCCTTATCGCGTGAAAGAGTGGAGAGCGCGGGGGACAAGTTGTGGGGGAGGGCGGTGTTGATGTCGTACGTGCCGGCCGGGGCACGGCGGTGGTGTATGCTAAGTGCGACGCCGGCCGCCGCCACCGCCCCTCCCGTCCCACCCGACCCGGGCCCCCCCGCCGCGGTCCCGCGTAATGTAGTCTTCAGGGGAAAAGGAATTCCTGTCCCCCCCGGAGCCCGTTCTAATACCGCGCTGGCTGCGCTGGCCCTGCTGTGCACAAGGAAGACGGTGGAGTGCGGCGGAACGGGACCTCCGCGAAGAGAGCCCGGCCCGGAGCAATACTCGTGCAGCGAGGCCGGCGCAGGCGGCGCGGCGGCGCCGTGCTATAGTGGTCGCGACACTCCGAAATTTTGCAGCCGGCTCCTACCGGAGACATTCTCCCCTGCGTTCCGAGCCGCGGCTCGCCCGCCCGCCCTCATTTAGTGTCCGCTTTTCCCCTTCGTTACGACCTCTTACTTCCGGTTCGAACTTCCCCGTGAAGCTCTCTATCTGCGGACTGTGCAAATCCCAGAGCATTCTTCGGTCCTCGTAGTGGCGTGTCGTTGAGGGAGCAGCCGCTCACGCCGAGCAAGCTGCTAGTATCGCATCGCCTGCCGATAAAAACTGCGCCGCTCGCGGGCGAGTTGTTGCGCTAATTGAGCTGTGAGTGTCGCGTCGGGGTAGGCTGGGGCTGAGGCTGAGGCCGATGGGGCTGCTGCTGGGGATGGCGGGCCGCGGCCGGCTGCCGGCTCAGAGCGGCCGATCTCCCACGATTAACGAAAGAGGGGGCTTCGGCGGCAACTACTCAGACATTAGACTCCCAAATAAGACGACCGTCATTGGCGCGGGCGGAGACAGAGAGAGAGAGACGTCACAAGGCGCGACTTAATCACTTTAGTGACTATCAGAGGCTGCCGCCCCGCCGCCCCCGCTCGCGCTGCACACACCTGTTGTGGTCCTTATGACCCGCCCTTCCCCCTCCCTTCCCCGCTCTGTTTCTGCCCCCGCGCGCCCCCTCCCTGCTCCGGTCCCCTGCTGCGATGAACCACGGGAAAGAAGTGCGCCGGCCAACCCGTCCGCAGGCGGCGTGGCGCGGCGCGGCCCGGCGGCTCTCCCCTTCCCTTCCAGCAGGAGACCGCAGCACCGCCACCGCTGCCCCCGTTGCGGCAGCCACCACCGCCGCCGCCGCCGCCACCACCACCGGCTCGTCTCGGCTCGGCGCGCTTTGCCTCGCGTGGAAACAGGGAAGGGAAGGCCGGAGGGAAGGGCGGGGTGGGGGAGGGTGGGGGGCCGCGGCGCGCTCGGCCGCGGCTCCTGCTGCTCCTGCTCCCACCAGTGCTCGCCAGCACACCACGCCGGACGGACGCCCGCCGCCGCGCTCACCGCCGCCCGAGCCCCCGCGCCGCTACGCGCTGCCCGACCGCGTCCCGCGTCGTGCTCGTCGTCGCGGTGGTGCCTCGCCGCGTCGGCCGTGCCGTGTCCCCGCGTGCGCGCCGCTGTGCGCCGCGTGCCGCCGTGTCACCCGCTGCAGGATTATCATGGTCTACACGTCGGCGTCATGAGCCGCCCGGCCACGTGACTCTGACATGAGGAGCGCCGCCGCCGTCGCCATGGGCGCCATGGGGGTGCTGGGCTCGGCGGGCTCCGGCGTCGTCCACCTCCTCGTCCTCCTGCTCGCCTTCGTCTACGGTGAGTCCCGCGGACGAGAAGCCGACACTTCACGCGGCGGAGGAGGGAGGCGTGGCGCGCAGAGGAGGGCGTTCGTCGGGGTGCCGTTCCCCGCGCGCCGCCGCCGGCCGCCGCAGGTGACGGCCCGCGTGTGACTCGTTTGTCACTTCCGCTTGAGGCTGGTGCGGGGGAATTCCGCATTGGCGGCGCGTGGCGGCGCGTGAGTGGCCCGCTGCCGCGCGCCCTCGTGCTGCCCGATGATGAGGGCAATGCGGCCCTCACCCGCCCCGCACCGGCGCCACCGCCACCGCCACCGCGCACTTCGTGGAGGTGTGAGCGCGCCACACGCCGCTCTCCGCGAGGCGCTGAGCCGTGTGGCCGCCAACCAATCAGCAGGAGTCGCGCGGTCGCCACTTGAGCCAATCATGATCGCACCGACGGCAGACTGTTGTTGTTGGCGGCAGGAGTGCGTGGCCACATTGTGTGTGTGTGTGTGTGTGTGTGTGTGTGTGTGCTCTCGGGGTGACACGTCGAGCCGGTGTCGTCGAACAGGATAGCGGAGAGCGGCGCTGCGTGGGGCCGCGGTGGGCGTCGAGTCGAGTGCCAGTCGAGGGGGGCTGTTTTACCGCGCGCGCACGGCCTCGGCCTCGGCGTGCATTATTTGTGCACGGAGAGCACTTCCCCGCCGGCACGGCAGCCAGCCAGCCCGCCAGCCAGCCAGCCAGCCCGCCAGCCAGCCAGCCAGCCAGCCAGCCAGCCAGCCAGCCAGCCAGCCAGCCAGCCAGCCCGCGGCCCAAGCATTAAAGTTAATCCTCGCGTACGTGGCAGGCACAGTGTGGCGTTACTGCCCCCTGTGTGGGTGTGGGTGTGTTTACCGTTCTTCTTTGGCCGGGGCCGTCGCGGGCGCGCGCGTGCTGCGCCGTCTCTTGACTGCCACTGTACCTGCACACACGAAATTTTTAAAAATAATTTTAAAAAATGTGTACAAAAGGCTTGACGCCCTGGTCGTGTGTAAGACCGCACGCCGGAGTTGCTCAGAATGCTGTGCGCGCTGCCGCCATTCCCATTCCCCGCGCACTTTGAGCGAAAATAAAGTCTCATCTATTTTTCACGGGACGGATATACG
This sequence comes from Megalurothrips usitatus, assembly GCA_026979955.1. Lineage (NCBI taxonomy): Eukaryota > Metazoa > Arthropoda > Insecta > Thysanoptera > Thripidae > Megalurothrips > Megalurothrips usitatus. The sequence goes on along the minus strand of CM049595.1, from coordinate 7,369,997 downwards.
ACGCGATTCCACCCCCGGCGGCGGCGGCGGCGGCGGCGGCGCGGCCCGATGATCGATAAACTTTCTATTCACTTTCCGGAGAATTAATTTTCTGGTCCGCCCACTGACTGCTGCTGGGCCCAGGCCGGTCCGGGCCGTCCGGGCCGTCGGGGCATGCACCGCCCCCCGTGATTTCTCTCTCGCTCCTTCCGTGTCTCTTTCCCTCCCTCGCCTGCTCCGTCTCTCTCCCTCCGATCTGGCATGGTTGGTGGCCGATTGCGCAGAGGGTGCTCTCTCAAAGGCATGAGGGGTGGAATGGCCCTGCCAAAGGGTCCTTCTCTCTCTCTCGCTCTCTGTCTCTCCCTTGCGACCCGAACCACTCATTGCATTTTCACCGGGGGGAACGTCCTGGCCGTGTAACTGGCCAGCAGAAGCGGGAGGACAAGGAGAGAGATGGAGAGTGAGAGAGACAGAGAGAGAGAGAGAGAATAGAGAGACAGCGGGCCCCGTTGTTTTCCGGACCGCGACGCTCGGCAGCGTGCGCTCGCTGAGTGAATGCGGTGGATGGGGTGTGTGATGCGCAGCGCCGAGCCTGCGGAATGTGTCACACACACACACACGCGGACACCAACTCACACACACAACGTGTGCCCACGCACAGATAAATACGCGGGCCCCCGTATCATCACCCTCACTCTGCTGGCAACATTATGTCAGTGTGTGTGTGCGTGCGCGTGTGCGTGCGTGCTGACCGCGGCGCTGGTGTTATGCTTGCGCTTTTATTTCCGCAACATGGCATGGTCCATACGCCGTGAGCACGTACGTGTGTACGCCCCCCCCCCCCCCACCCGAGAGAGTTCACTACCAGGGCGCACACTACCCCCCCCCCCCCGGCAATAACTGCCCCCCAACCCGAATCTACATATTACATATTTGTAATTGTCGAGGTGAAACCGCCCCTCTCTCTCACTCTCTCTCTCTTGTTGTGTTCTATAATTATTAATTTCCCCTCCGTTTTTTCTTCCCTAGTGGTGGTGGCGATGCGCACTCTATGTAACCATTGCAACAAACAACGACACGTGTGTGCCATGGCCATGGGCTTATGCGCATAGCCGCGACACGTGTGCGGGGGGGGGGGGGGGGGGGCGCCGTGCGTGTGTGTGAGTGTGGCACACGTGTTGGCGGTATTGCCCTCACCATGCGCTCTGTCTCCGTCTGTCAGTCCGTCCGTCCGTCTCTCTTTCTCTCTCTCTCACTCTCTCTCCCTCTCCATCTCTCTGCGACATACGCCGCCCCGGCAGCCGCATGGGTTCATGGCCTGGACGCACGGCATGAGCTCCGCGGCCCGGACATGCGTCGGTCCATGGCGCCCCTCCTCTTGCGGGCTTGATTCTGGCTCGGCCCCTCCCCCCCCCCCCCCCGGCTTCCGAGGCAGCAGCTCCGAAGAGCCCTAGCCGCCTTAACAGGACCCCGAGGCCCGAGAGAGCCCTCCCTGACACTCCCCCAGCCTCCTCCCCCCTTTAAGACCCCACGGACTGACTTTTTGGCGCGTTGTATTTTGTCTTCACGTGCGCGCACGCGTGTGTGTGTGTGAGAGAGAGAGAGAGAAAGAGAGAGGAGGAAGGCGGGGGGAAGGGGGTGGAGCAAGTGTGTGCCGACTGGCTTAGGCCCGTGGAGGGAGTGGGAAGGAGAGGGGTGAGGGCCGAAAAATGGGATCGGAGCTTTGTGTTTGTGCTGTGTGCGGAATGCGTCCAGCCGCGTCGCGCCCCGCCCTGCCCTGGAGGAAGGCTGGAGCCGCCTGGAGCCTCCTGGAGCCGCCTGGAGCCGCGGCCTCCTCGCGACACAGTATCGGCCTCTGCCGGACACGACGCCCGCCGCCGCCGCCGCTTCTTTGTGTGTCGTCCTCTCCGTCGTGCGCGACGCACAAACGACGACGCCCTGCTGCCGCGATACGGGCGTGCGATCGAGATTTTGAGGAGGAGGAGGACGGAGGAGGACGGAGGAGAAGGGGGAAGGGCGCTGGCGGCGGCGCGGCGTTCCACGTTCCAGTGAGTGAACACGGCCGGCACAGGCCCAGGCCCAGCCATTACCGTGTCTGTTTGCCGAGACCAGCGGAGAAACACTTTCGCTTTATACACTTGAGAGGACTGCTGGCTCCCTGGCTGGCTGCTGGCTGCTGGCTCTGGAGCGCCTGCCGCGCTGCGCCTGACACCCGTGACGACCCCCGCTGACCTAGGCCAACACCGGCGGGAATCTGGTGCACGTCCGTCACGCAGGAGCCCCGCCCCCGCCCCCGCCCCCTCCGCTCCGGGCCAGACGGTCCGCCGCCGCCTCCGCCTCTCCGCTTTTGACTTGACGCGTGCGTGAAGCGATACTGCTGAAAACGTGATTAGGACCGGCGCAGAAGTAATGCGGATTACGGCCGCGGAGTGGTGCTGCAGGTCAGAGCTGAGACCACGTCGTCCTGCAGAGTGGACACGCGCTTCACCGAACAGGTATCCGTCGCTGTACCTCTGCCGGCACTGTGTCAGATCTAGGAGTGGGGTCGTGGCGCGTCCGGGACTAGTGCATCATGCCCCTGATCCGGGGGGGGGGGGGGGGGGGGACGTCGGCGGTGGACGGGCGTTGCGGGGGCAGTGTCCAGCCCAGCCCCCGCAGGTGCCGGAGCCGACCGGAGCCGTGAGGGCTAAGCCCGGGGGCTCCGGCGGCAGCTGCGTAGCCGGGCCATCATGAGGACGTCGGGGAGGAGGGGAGGGAAAGTGTGATTAAGAACGACAGGGTGTTTACCTCATCAGTCAGGGAAACTGTTTGGCATATTGCCCGTCCGGACCGCGCTGCCGCCGGGCCGCTTGACGGCTGCCGGTCCGCCAGCAGCAGCAGCAGCAGCAGCAGCAGCAGCTCAGCTCTCCGAGATGGATGCTGTCACCTAGGGAACAGCGGCACGAAATAAAAATAAAACGGAAGTAGAGCGTTTGTCTTTTAATTATTGACGGCATTTTCACGCTCGCGGTCCTCTTACTGGGTACTGCCTTGCGGAGAGAGAGAGAGAGAGAGAGAGAGAGAGAGAGAGAGAGAGAGAGAGAGAGAGGGGGGGAGGTTGGGAGAGAGGGTGGAAGAGCCCGTGTAAGCCAGGTGTGCGCGAGTGTGGCGTGGCCGGGCGTATAGTGCACAAGTCAATTTCGGAGCAGCACGGGCGGAGCGGGGGTGGCGCGGCCGGGCGAGGAGCCCCGGAGCACCCGGGGCGCTGCGGGAGCGGCAGGGATCGCACGTAAATACGACAGGAGGGGCCGTTTTATACGTCGGACCGCCGCAATCATACGGCCTCCGCCCCGATCGGCGGCCCTCGGGGACCCTCTCTGAGGGACCGACGTCGTCGTCGGCGTCGAGGGGCTCGCAGCGGCGGCAAGGCCTTCCAGGGAGCGGGATAAGCAGGGACCCGGGATCCGGGGGCTTAACAACGTCGCCACGGCGGTGGTGGCGGCAGCGGCACGGAGCACGCCCGACCCGGCGGCAGTAAGATATTCCGGGGAGGCCTGCCCTCGGCGCCGGCGCACGCGTTGGCATAGGGCCGTGAGCTGCGGCACGGCGGCACGGCGGCACGGCGGCTCAGCCCCGTTGTGCCCCTATTAGGACTGTGCATTTGCGTAAGCCGTTTTCAGTCAGTATCAGTTCTGCGCCGGCTGCGTCCCGGCGGCGGTGTTTGGCCGGCGGCACTGCTGCGTTGCCGGGGTCCGGGATGGGCGCGGATGGTCCGGGATGGTCCGGGATGGTCCGGGACCCGCGCTTCGGCCCGGCTTTGCCTCCCGCTGCTCTGCATGACGCTGACTGGAGGCGAGGTGCAGCGCTGCCGGCGGCGCCCCGCGGGGGGTGGAGGGCGCGGCGAGCTTTGGAGCTGACGCTGATGGGATCTCACGGGTCGGGGGCGGGCCTGGTGTGTGTGTGTGTGTGTGTGTGTGCTAACACACGCACGGCCGTGACTGTAAACCGCCATGCAGCGATCCGGGCGGCGGATCAGGCGAGGAGCGGGGCGCGGCTCGGCGCGGATCCGGCCAGAAATAGGCACACCGTGACCCCAACCTGGCTGCACGAGTGGCAGGAGAACTGCACTTCCAGGGCCGCTGTGCTCTGCATACCGCCCTATTTGTGGCCCTACCTGCAGCCGCGGAGACGGGCAGGCCGCGCACGCTTCCTATTCTATTCGGGGCTGACCAGGGTATGACGGCGACCCCCCGCCACGCACCGTCACCACGCACGACACTCTCCGTGTCCTCGGCTTGCGGCGAGGAGGTGTGTGCGTGTGTGCGTGTGTGCGCGCGTGTGTGTGTGTGTGTGTCCTCCCCCCGGGGGGCCGGGATGTGACGACTACTTATAGGGAGATGTCTCACAGCACTGCTATCAGATTTCAATGGCGGAGAGGTGTTCCACCCCCTCTCGCGCTCCTCTCCCTCCCCCCTCTCTCTCTCCCTCTCGCTGTCTCTGTGCGTCTCCCTCTCTTGCGGTTGCACCCACTCCCCCCAGATTCCCCGCTGCCACCATTACGCCGCACAGTCCCCTCCCTGGCACTTAGCGCGCTGGCTGCCGCCGGGGGTGCTGCAGGGGGCCGCGGGGTGGCTGCCGGCTCGAGCCCCGTGCTGGGTAGGCCGGCCCGCGAGGCAGCGGTGCGCGCGGCCCGAGGGGGCTGCCTATCTGCCGGGGGCTCCGTGCCGGCCTGTTTACATTATTTTTTTGTGGTTTTAGGATTAAATGAACCTGTATTCAGGGTTTCTAGTCCCGAAGTTTTCATAAAAATCCGTGACTTTTTGGAAAATTTGTTAACTTTTCTGAAATATTTTTGACTTTAAAAAAAAATTCGTCGATGTTTTCGGGATCTTTCATTTCTTTCTCCTCTCTCTCAGAAACCCAAATGCTCGAATATCCTGGAAATGCTGTATAAAAGTGGCGCTCACCTCGCGGCCGTCGGACCGCTACCAGGCGCCCGTAATGTGTGTCACACAGCGGCGGCGTGCGTGTGACGCTATGGACGCATCAATGATTCCACGAGGCGCGGGGCGCGGGGGGCAGCGGGCTTGGCAGCGGGCCTCCCCCTCCCGCACAATGCGGGTCGCGAGGAGCGGGGGCCATCCAAGTTGGATGAGATGTTGACTTTGCCTGGCCAGAGGAGAAGCAGGCGCGCGCCGCGCACCTCTGATTCCGTCGTCACCACCACGGCGACGCCCCGCGGCTCCCGAGGCCGCCGCAGCCAGGCCGCGCGGGCTGTGCACGGGGGCGGCAACGCATAAGATATGTGCGCATTGTGCTTCTGCCTCTGTACGTCCACCATAACGCTATACACATTCCTATCCTTTTTTTCGTCTTGTGACCCGACACAACCCATGTATATGTGTGCGTGCGGTTCTCGCTCTCTTGTCCGCGCCGCGTTTCATAAAATATCTGGTCTCGGCGGGTCTCCAATATCTCCTGCTCGCCCGTCCCGTCCCCGTGGTCCGTCCCGGAGGCTTTGCCCCTCCGCCAATCTACATCGGGCCGGCGGTGGCGGCGGCGGCGGCGGCGTCGGGGGTCTTCTGCCGCTGCTGCCGTCCAGCAGCGTGGGCGGAGGGGGCGACGGGTGCTCAATGGGGCCTTTCATGACGCTGCTCATGACGCCGCGCGCACTGATCCACCACCACCACCACCACCACAACACCACAACCACCACAACCACCACAACCACCACAACCACCACCACCACCACCACCACCACCACCACCACCACCACCACCACCACCACCACCACCACCGCGGCACCCTGGCCTGCCGGTCTCCGCTGGCCTCTGCCCGTCAGCGCGGCCCAGTTACAGCCTTGATCCTTGTTGCAGATACTGCAGGGCGTTTTAGGTTCTTTGCCCCCCTCTCCCCACAATCTCTCTGTCTGTCTCTCTCTCTCTCTGCAGCAGGTGATCGTCCGACCAGGCTTGTTGAACCGCGCGTATTGATCGTTTTTAAAAACGGTTTCTGCGTACGAGGGCCGCACGGCATCAGCGCACACAAAGGCCGCTGCCGTGATCAGCATGGCGCGACGACGGCGCAGCAATGCCTTACCGGTCATGGCGGCGGGGGGCCGCCACGGCACGCCATCCGTCACACCGATCACGCTGATACAGTTTGCCGGGGACAAAGGGTCCCTACGCTTGCCCCTTCTTCTTCTTCTTCTTCTTCTTCTTCTTCTTCTTCTTCTTCTTCTTCTTCTTCTTCTTCTTCTTCTTCTTCTTCTTCTTCTTCTTCTTCTTCTTCTTCTTCTTCTTCTTCTTCTTCTTCTTCTTCTTCTCTCTCTCCTCCTCTCCTCCTCCTCTCCTCCTCCTCCCCCTTTCCCTTGTGTCCACATCTGTTTCTTGTTTCTTCGAAAGCAAAAACGCTCTGGGGCTTTCCTCCTGGAAGCGGTGGCGCGCACGGCAAGTCCTCGCCGTCCTGTCCCCGGTCCGCTCATGGGACGTGTGACGGCGTTTTGTCATGAGCGGCGGCGTGATGGCAGGAGGGGAGCGCACCGTCACCTCCGTGCATCAATACTTTTGTGCGCGAGTCCATATTCCGCACGCACACGCGCGCGCGGTCACGGGGGGAGGCCGCCGCCGGCAGAGAGCGCTGTGGCCGTGACTGACAAGCGACGTGCTGCTGCGCTGCGCCCCGCACGTCCACGACGTACGGCGTCATCATGGACGCATCGGGCGCAGATGATTTTCTCGAGAACTGCACACAGTTAGGCTGCGCAGAGCGCAGAGCGTGTGTGACAGTGACGGACAGCGTCGGAGGGGGGGGGGGGGCCGCCGCCTCCGGTCAGGTGTATTGATAGTGGGGCACCGAGCGCACGGCAGTAGAGAGAGAGAGAGAGAGAGAGGGGGCCGTGCATTACGCCGACACGGCTGCCATCCCTCACTCGGCCCCTTTCAAATTCAGACGCGCGGCGCGCGCGGGGAGTTGGCTTTTGTTCGGCGGGCGGCGGCAGCAGCGGCAGCGGCGGTGGCGCACATGACAAAGGCAGACGACGCTGGTCACACTGATCGCGCTCATTACACGGCGGCCCGCGCGCAGCGGGAAGAGAGAGAGAGAGAGAAGGGTTGCGAAGTTGGCACCGCCTTTATAAACATTTTCAAGTTACGGCTCCAATTTAGCGGGGAGAGAGAGAGAGAGAGAGAGAGAGAGAGAGAGAGCGAGAGGGCAGAGGTGCGGAGAGGAGAGGAGGGTGCGCGGGTTTGAAAATTCTGGCAATAAGGGAGAACTGAAGTGGAGGAGGGAATAGAGGGAGGGGCGGAGGTGCTGTGTTGGGCCAGCCGCACGGTGCGGTCCAACTGTCGCCGGCCTCGTCCTCGGCGGCCCCCTCTCGGCGCTCCCCACGGCGGCCCCCAACGGCTACCCCTGGCTGGGCCGCCCCTGGGCCGCCCCTGGGCCGCCCCCAGGCCACGCCACCGTCGTCCTCCCGTTCCAGCTGCCGCTTTCCTTTACATCTGTGTTTTTCTTGCAGACGCAAGGCGGAGAGAGGGGCTCCGTCTGTCTCGCTCCTCCCGCAGCCGGACCCCCGCGGAGGGAAGGAGAGGGAGAGAGACGGAGGGGGAGAGGGACGGGGGATGGAGGGAGGAGAGAGAGGGGCAACGCACTGCGCAGTGCGAAAATCCTGCCGGCTCAAGCTCTGCATTAGGATTTACCTTACGCGCTGTTCTCCTCTAATTTTGTCTCGTTGGCTTTCGCTGTGGCCGCCGGTGTGACCGCCGCGCCTCGGTCTGCACAGTGCATAGGGAAAATAAAAACTGTGGCCCGGAGAGGAGATGCTCGTTCCCCACATAATCTAGGCACGCAGCGCGGCCTAGCGGCGTAGCGGCAGCGCGCGGTAAGCGCCGCTAAGCGGCCGGACTACCCGGCGGTGGGCGCGGAGCTGCGGAGCTCCGAACGCGTTATCTACTTTCCTACGATTAAGCCCCTCTCTGCTATTACTTGATGTCGGCAGGGGGGGGGGGGAGGCGCTGCGGGGGACACCCGCGCCGCACCGCGCCGCGCCGCACCGCGTGGCGTGCTTGTAATGCGATAGGGGAGCTGGGGCCGGCCGCCGCCGCCGCCGCCGCCCCGCCGCCCGGCCCCCTTTCGCTCCCACAATCACAATGATTGGTTTGAATTGTCCGAAACGTCTTATTACGCCGTCGGGTCGGCTGCTGCTGTTGCTGCGGCGGGGGCCGCGTCAGAAGTGTGTCGTGCAGACGACGGGGTCCCCGTCCTGCCGTTCCCATGTCACCTGCCGCCGGCCCCCGCCGCCGCTCCCAGGCGACAGGCGGAGCGGCGCGGAGCGGCGCGGAGCGGCGCGGCGGCGTCCAGAGACGGCTGTAGAGCACATGGCCGGCCGCCGTCTGCCCGCGGACCGGAGCACGCCCTGCACTCCTCCTCCAGCTCTTTGACGTCCTCTCATCAAATTCAAACAGGAGGAGTGCGCGCGCGAATTAAAATGAGAAAGGCACAGAAATATTTTTTAAACAAGTGCGCGCTGCGTATGGCACATTGCTGTGCAGCGGTCAAGTTGACGATGTCGTTCGAGGGGAAGCGCACGACACACCAGCATTTTGTTGTACAGCAGTGCGGCACTGGCAGATAGCCCCCCCCCCCCCAATCCCTCCCCTGGGGAAGAAAAAGAGAAAAATCGGAAAAGTTTTGTTGAGAACTCATTGGGATTCTTTCTCTTTTTTTCCAAACTGTCCGCCACTGCCCCGGACTGTACCCCCCCCCCCTTCCCCCCATACCATGCCCTACCCCGCCGCCATCAACGCCCAGCCGCGTGTCCGGTGCTTCTGCGTTAGATAGCCCGCACCGGGATTCGGCCGCCGCCGCCGCCGCTGCCGCCGCTGCAGCCGCGCACACACTCACACATATGCACGGACACAGATCCCCCCCGCACCGACAGTACAGGGTTGCAGCAGCAGCAGGGGGTTAGCGCTGGCCTCGCCGCCGCGCTGGAGGCCGCGATCGTATCACGGAATCGAATCTCATGCCAAACTGGGTCGAGTGCGGATCGGTACGAATAATAAATAAAAGGAAGAGGGGTTTGGCGGATGAGGGGGAGGGGAGCAGCGGGCGGAAGAGAGAGAGAGAGAGAGAAAAAAAAGGAGATAGAAGAGTGCACCGTATGGGGCGGCGCAGGCTGGCGTCCACAACAAGGCCTCCTAGATTACCATCTAAAGCGCACACATTACTATACTGACGCTGCCGTCTGATCCTCGTGGGCGGCGGGCTTAGGAAGGCGTCCATGGCGCGGCGGAGCAGGCCGAGAGAGGCGCGCTGCTCCCGCTGCCCTGACGAGCGACACTTCTTCTCCCGTCTGCCGGTGGTGGGTCAAGGCTAGATGCCGCGGGGGGTCTCGGAGGAGAGAGGGGGGCGCCCGCCCGGGCATTATGGGGGTGACAAATTCGGGCTCATCACGTCGCCTCACTTTATCCTCCACCTCTCTCTCTGTCTCTCTCTTTCCCTCCCTCCCTCCCTCCCTCCCTCCCTCCCTTCTCTGCCTCTGAACGGGAAGTGACGAGTGTTTAGTAAAAGGACGGAATGAATAAGACTGCTGTTGTGGGATCCTCATTTGGCACACACGCGCCCACAAACACACACACACACACACACACACACACACACACACACTCACACACACGCCCACAGCACGCCCACACCTGGGGGAAAGGTAAACCGCTTTTCACTCTGCTGCCGCATGGCCTTCAGCCGGGGCTCGAGGACTTATAGAAGTCCGTTCGAAGCACCCTACGGCGGCAAGTGCGAGAGAGACAACACGCTGCATGTGACCGTGGTAGTGCAAGAAGGATGCTCGGCTTGCGGACGTCTCTCTCTCTCTCTCTCTCTCTCTCTCTCTCTCTCTCTCGCACTACCGTACTCAAATGGTGCGTCCCTCTCGCACCTAGAGCCCGGCCAGCAGCAGGGGCGGCGGCAGCGGTGGTGGTGGTGGTGGTGGTGGTGGTGGTGGTGGTGGTAGTGGTGGTGGTTGTGGCACTTTGGCGACGCGGCGCGGCCGTCGCCTCTGAATGGCCTGGATGGCCTATGAACACCACTTGTCGCTGTTATGGACTGGCCACACTGGGTCCCGCCGGCTGGAGGCAATCTCTGCCCGCCCCGGCTGCTGCCGCCAACAAGACAATCCTCCGAGAGGCCACAAAAACCTCGCGGACCCCGCTGCCGCTGCGACGTGGGCGACGCCAGCGACACTAGCGGCGGGTTGCGGCAGTAAAGCCGCGCATAGCGGTACCGTAGCAGCCAGCGGCGGCAGCGATCGAGCCGATCGCGCCACCAGATGCCGCGCTGCGCTGCGCCGCGCCGCTGTATATATTTTTCCGCATGGCCGCGTTATACGGGAGGCTCTTGCCGCTCTCGCCGCCGCGACTCGGCGCTCCCGGGGCCGGGTATATCGGAGTGTGCGGTGGCAGTCGCACCGCCGAACCGCCGGTCCCCGTACAGAACCCCCTCTGCATTGCCAATAAAAAGAAAAGGAAACAAAGAAAACTGAGAGTGTGTGTGCGCGCGCGCGCCTCCGCTCTTGTCTAATAAGAAACGTTCCCCGGAGACGACGACGACGACGTCGTCGTCCGCGTCGTTTTCATCTGCGAAACGTTGTTATTATTGGAACTCGAGCAGAAAATCGTTTTTCTCATCCCTCAGCCCTGTCGGCCCTGTCGGGTCCTGCCGGCTCCGCCGCCGGCCCGGCGACATGGCCGTTCCATCATTCCGAGTGACTTACTCTTCCGCTCCATATGATACAAACAAACGCAATAACGCCCGAGGTTAATTTTCCATTAGCACGACCTAATGAAATGATGGGGGCGCGTTTTCCGTTTCCTCCTCTTATTTCATTTTTTTTTGGGGTCGCCGTGTTCATTGTGCGTGTCATTCTCTGGTGTTCCTCGCGGGTCCCCGGGTCCCTCAGAGGAGGGAGTCCTCCGGGGACACCAGGCAGCCGGATGCGATTTTTTGGGATTGATTATAATGAGATGAGCCTTCAGTGACTATAAACACGGTGGGCGCCTGCGGATTTGCGCTCTCTCTCCCTCGTCTGTTTCTCTCTTAGGCCACAAATTATTGTGAGATGGAAAGTCGCCTCTTCCACCCCTCCCGGCCTCTTCTCTCTCCATCTCTCTCTCTCTCTCTTGCCCCTGGCCGCGTGGCCCGCGGGGGAAAAACTCGCCTTTCGCGGCGCGCAGCTCAGGGTGGGGTGTGGGGTGGGTGTGTCGGACGTCGAGGGCGGGGGTGGAATGGAAAGGTTGACTTTGCCACGTCCCAAAGGAAAGCCCACATAATTGCCTACCTCCCGTGCGGATTGGGGAGGGAGGGAGAGGGTGGGAGAGAGATAGATAGAGTGGGTAAGGGGTGGGGGGGGGGCGGCGTTCGTGGTGGATTGGGGGGAAGAGAGGGGGTGGGTGCTGGTGGTGAAGGCAAGTAATTGTGAAGAGGGGGGTTTTGGGGGGTTGGGGGTGCGGGGCGCGCGGGGGCGGGGCGGTGTGGCTGCAGATTGCGCCGAGAACGCGGCCGCGCCGCTGCTGTTGCCGGGCGCTGCAGGCAGACGACAACACAGTGGCACCAGCAGCAGCACGTCGTCAGCGCGGCCCTCAGCACCACCACGTCGTGGAGGGCGGCAGCAGCAGCAGCAGCAGCAGCGCCGGTGACACACACCACCACCCGCATGCCGCAGGCAGGAAGGGGGCGGGGCCGCAGTGAGCGGGCCACGGCCACGTACTATTTTAATTCCAAGGCGGCGGCAGGAGCCGGGCCGATAGGCATCGCCGGGTGGGATATCTCCATCAGCGCGGCGCTGAAGGCCCGGGCGGACTACACGCGGGGGGTCAGCGCCGGGGCGGCGGCGTCAGGCCGGCATGGCATGCAGCGCGGGGCGCCTCCTCGGCCTGATGGGCCCCGTCCGGGTCCCGGACTGTGTGCACAGGCGCACGGCACGCCGGGAGGCCGCAGGGCCGCACGGGGGGTGGGGGTGGGGGGCGATTGACCACGTATGCCTCATCAGGCGAGTTTAGGGCCCGGTGCTGCGTGCGCTGCAAACTCCCGGCCCGACGGCGTCGCCCCCGCCCCGGCCACGGCGGGCAGCTCCTCCAACAAGAAGGCCAACAACCCGCCCCTCTTAAATGCTGCTGCCTTCAAAGTCAACAGTTTTATCGAATGCACGCCCCCCTCCCCTGCCTGAAGAAACTTTTTGATGCGTCCTCGATAGTGTGTGCGCGCGCCCGCAACTTTCCCCCGGCTGCCTGGCGGGCACGATGGTGCACGGCGGTGCGCATCGCTCCATCACCCGACCGTGCTCACGCGGCGCACGCGGCGCACGCGGCGCACGCGCACGCACACACGTCAAGCGTAAGGTCCGGGGCCGCCGGGCCGCCGGGGCGCAGGCCGGGCCAGGCCAGGACGGCCGGTCCGGTCACGCGAACCGAACGCAACGGCTGCTTTCCTGAGAACGGAGAACGCGCGTGCCGAGCAGGCGGGGCTGTTAGCGCCCCCCCACCCCACTGCAGTCCAGCAGAACCGACCAGTCAGCGCGCGCGCGCAATTTAATTTTTTTTCAGCAAAATCTGAAAAATATTGGCAAGCCAAAAAAAAATTTTTCAATTTCACTGTAACTTCGTTAAAATTTTACGTGCGGTAGTCTGTTGCGCACAGAGGAACAGGGCGGGTGAGAATGGCAAAATAGTGAAGAGCGCGCGCAGCGACAGCGACCGAGCGTTGTCATGGCGACGGCGGCCGCGCGAGTCGGAGGGCTCCCACCACCGCCGCCACTAAATGTTGCAAAACGCCCGCTCTCTACTGCGGCGGCGGCGGAGGAAGGGACAGGCAGCGGGCGGTGGCGGTGGCGGCGGGTGAGGGGTGAAATTCAATGAGCCGGCGGACAGGACAGCGCCGGAGTGACCGGACCGCCACTGGCCGGGGGGGGGGGGGGGGGGGGGGGATGGTCTGAGAGGGGCCGTGAGGGCGACAGCGGAGGCCGCGTCCGGGTTATGTCCTGGCTGTCAGGAGCCGAGGCAGCGCCGCGCCGAAACGCTTCCAATATGGATGCGGCACAGGACTGGCGGCGGGGTACCCACGTGCCGCCGCCGCCGCCGCCGAGGGGCGCGCACCTTTACGACGCCGCAGTAAACCGGGGCGTTGTTAGCCGCTTGAAATTTTTACCCGAATCTCGCGCGCTGCGGGGCTCCCCCTCAGTCAGTTCGACTGCGGCGCCCCGCGCCCCGGCAAGCCGGCAGGGGCGGAGCGAGGGGGGGGGGGGGGGGGCTGCTGGATGGACGTTGTTTGCATCCCGTCAAGCAGATACACCCCTGCGCCCTCCCCTCCCTCCCTCGAGGCTGACAGCCGTATTCGGTTTTGTGCTACGACGGGCGCGGGACAGGGCGCGGCGCTGCGGAAGGGGGGCAGGGGCGCCGGGGTTGTTTGGCAGCAGGGAGCTGTTCTCTACACCACCGAGAGGAGAGAAGGGAGAGGGGGGGGGTAGAAAAAACAGCGTGTTTAGTTAAACAGAACTACATGAATTCCTTATTAGAGGCCCGCTCTGTGGGCGGCGGGTGGCGGCCGCGGGGCCGCGGGGCCGCGGGCAGGACGTGTAACTGTTTGTAGTGCGTACGGCGGCGTCCGCCGGCCCGGCCGTGGTTTCCACCGGACCGCCGCCCCGGCCGCAGCAGCGGCGGCAGCGGCCGCGCCCACCCCAAAACCCTTTTCGGGGCGCTCCGAGAGCGAATCTGTTTCTGTATCGGCACCAGCGTGGGTGTCGTGTCTGTGTGTGTGAGCGCGGGGGTCGGAAACAACGCGCAACTTAGCGCCTTTTCTACACACGAGTTAATGGAGTTGCCCCCAGCGGCCCGCCCCCGCCCCGCCCCTCGTCACGGCCGTGCCACGCCCGGCAACGCCCCTCGGCTTGTCGGGTCGGGCGCGGCAGGCGAGGCGGGCGGGGAGGTTTTACTTGGCAACAATAAACTCCATTTGGGACGAGCATCACGGTGGTGTAGCGTGCGCGTGGCGGCGCGTGGCGGCGCGTGGCCGCGCGCGTGCGCTGTGCGGTGCCGTGAGCCCCGGAGTGGGAGCAGCACCAGCAGGGCGGCAGGGCGGCAGGCCCGCCGCGCGCCACACAGCCTCGCCGTACTGTCTCCGTGCAAATAAAAAGTTGGCGAGCGGGAGCCGGGAATGGCCCGCGGACAGGGCCGCCCCAGGTCCGCCGCAGGGCCCCCCGTGGGGCCCCCCGTGGGGCCCCGCCGGGTAGTGGCTGGCTGGAATGGCGCTGGTTGTGTACCTCTCGGGACGGCACGGGACGGGTCGGGTCGGGACGGTACACCGGCGCGCCCGCAGTGCTTGGAACCCTAACGGCCGCGGGTCCCGGACCCACGGCGCGCCCCGCGGCCCCGCGCCAGTCACCCTGTGCCGCCCCCGCGGCCCCCGCACGGACCCCCCGCCAAGTGGACAAGACGACGACAACGGCGGTGGCCGCTGCTGCCGGGCTCCTCCTCGCCCGCCCCGCGGCCGCCGCGTGGCGTGGCTCAATTTGGTCAAATTATGGAGCCTCCTGGACGCATGTGGTGCCGTGGGCCACGCGAGGGCCGTTCGCCGCAGCGGAACGACCTCCGAGCGGAGCGGGCGGAGCGGTATGGTGCGTGTCTGTCCCCGCGCGGCCGGGCACGGCACCGCGCCGAATAGGGGGCTCCGGAGAAGTCTGATCCGGAAGCGGAGGCGATGACAAGAGCATCCGGATCCGCGGGTGCGCCAGCCACGGGCCCAATGAGAGCTCTCGCTGACTATGACGTCATCTTCCCCACTTCCGAATCAAACCTCTCCAAACAGCCTATTTTTAAAATTGGCGCGCGAGCCGCTGCGGCTGCGTCGACAGCGGCGGGGCGCGCCGCAGCCTGACTCGCAGAGGGCCCTCCATAATCCGCACGTACACAGTGTAGGCCCCCCGGCCGGCACTCACCGCCTGCCGCCAACAAGAGTGCTCGCGATACGCCCCGCAGCCGGAGTGTGAGGGGGGGGGGGGGGGCAGGATTATTGTCGTTATATTGGAGTGTCAGTCGGTCTGACGGCAAGAACAACACGAAGCGGGGCGACGGAGCGGCGGCGGCGGCGGCGGCGGCGGCGGCAGGCACCAGCGACAGAGTGATGTGCGCTCCGCGCCGCGACTCGTCGAACGCCAGTCACTGAGGCGGCACCAGCGAGGCACCCGCCAGCCAGTTCCCGTTCCCGTTCCGGTCTCGTCCCCTCCCGTGTCGCTCTCTCTCTCTCTCTCTCTCTCTCTCCCTCTCTGTGTGTGGGCGCGCCGTCACGCGAGCCGTGTCGCACGACTGTCACTCAGCAGCCCGCGTGCCCGCTACATAGGCCACCCGCCACCGAACCGATGCATGGGCCAACAACAACTCACACACACACACACACTCTCACACTCACACAATGCTACTGCCGCCGCACTACACACCGCCCCTTTCCCCGCCACGTTCTCTCTATCCCACATTGGCAGGCAGCCACTCCGCCCTTTCTTTTCGCACCCCCCTATTGCTCAGTCTGTACAAAGGACTCTTCAAATGCACCGCCGCACGTCCGAAAAATAGGAATTAGAAATTGCCAAACCCAAGTTCTAGTTTGAATTTCTGAAAATAAAGTGAAGGTACACTAATGAAAGTTACCGACCATAGAAGAGCTATGTACTTAAGGGCGCGCGGGGGTGTTACCTCACCTCCGTAACCTCCTCAGCCCCTCCCCCCTTCACCTCCCTTCTCCTCCTCCCCTCCCCTCCTCGGCCCCGCGTCGCCCGCAGCAGCGGCAGCCCTTCCTTCACACAACATCCCCCTGTTTGTTCATCTTTTCGGAAACAACGCCGGACACACCAGGGGAGGGACGGGAAGGGAGGGCGTGGGAGGGGAGGTAGCATAGAGGATTTGCTTTTTTCGCTCCCCCCCTCGCTGGTGGCGCGTGGCGGCGGTGGCGGCGCGTGGGAGCCAGAGGGGGAGGCAGGCAATGTTATTGCCGCATGGATTTAGCAGGGCGGCCGAATTTATTTCCGGGATTCTGTGGTTCAACCAGTGCCGCCGCTGCCGCTGCCGCCGCCGGCACCGCGACCCGAGCCGATCCGGCCGGCGGTGGTGTTCGGCGCTGCGATGTGTTGTACCGCATATGCGGGGGCCGCCGAGCCTCCCGCACGGCGGCGGCGGCGCCCCCGCTTCATAATGCCCGGCCCATCACGGCCGCCCCGGAGGTCCCCGTCGGTCCCCGGGGAGGCATTGTCGTCGTGGGCACACGAGGCCTCGGCGGCGCAGGGCCGGCAGGACCCGCAGGGCCGGCAGGACCCGCAGGGCCCGCAGGGCTCGGGGATCGGCTGACGGGCACAATGCAGATTGTCGAACGGCTGCGGCGGCGCTCCGTTCGGCCGCCGTATCTCTGCGGCGGCGGGGCCATGCGGCCTGCGGCCTGCAGCCTGCGGCCCCCGCCGGCACCGCCTGCCAGGACTGTCACAACCACGACGACGGCTGACTGATCGCGGGGCTACAGGCGGCCGCCAGGGTGCGCCGACGACAGGAATGTGGAGCCGCTGCGAGCCTTGCGCGGCCCCGCGGCCCCCCACACCGCGCTGATACAGCAGCTGCAGGCTCTAGATAGAAACCGCGGACGGCAAAAGTCAGTGTTTCATTAAAGTTGATGGAGTGGCAGCTGCTGGCCCGCTTTGTTCCACGGAAAAGTTGCTCGCGCGCGCGCGCGCGGCAGGCGGGCGTTTGTAAACTATGAGTAGGACAGACAGAGAGGGCGAGAGAGCGGGATGGCGAGAGAGAGAGAGAGAGAGAGAGAGAGAGAGAGAGAGGCAAAACCGCGGCGGGATGTCACCGCGGTCGCGGCCCCGCCCGGCACCCCTCACAGCGCTGCGGGCCCTGCGGCCCCTGCGACCACGCCACTCCATACCAAGCGGCGGCTACTGCCCGCTTCAAAATCATGTAGTTTTAGACAGTACCTCGAAACTGAAACATAAAAATAAAATACACTTCGCGTTGCTCTGGATCCAACTGTTACGTCACGCGCCTGGAAAGGAAATAGGAGATAAAAAAAGAGGAAAAGAGCCTTCGCACTATTGGCCACCACTCTCGGTGAGGGGGGGGGGGGGTCACGTGGGCACGTGTTTGGTGTGACACGTGGCCGCCCTGGAGGGCTGTCCGGTGGTCCACCATTGTCCGCCGGCCCAGCGCTCTCCCGCCCGGGCCGTGCCGGGCCGTGCCGTGTGACGTAACCTTTCGGCTCACTCGCCACGTGAGCCGGGCAAGCGGCAGCAGCGGGGATCCAGCCTCACAAGGACTGGACACGATAGGGGCCGTCTATACAAGAGGGCCCTTAGGCTCCCAGAAAACCCGGCTCGGCCTCCAGCTCTCTCACGTGGGCACGTCTCTCTCTGTCTCTCACTCTCCGGGCAAGCGGCAGCTCGGGGATCCAGCTTACTCTAGGGGCCGTCTATACCAGAGGGCCCTTAGGCTCCCAGAAAACCCGGCTCTCTCTCTCTCTCTCTCTCTCTCTCTCTCTCTCCCCACCCACTATATATATCTCTCTCTCTGCCTCTCTCGCTCTGTCTCTCTCTCGCCGGCCCTCCCGCCCCCGGTGGCGCGACAGCCGTCTCCGTTACTGTTTAGCAGTAGCAGCGGCCCTCGACAAGCAGTGGTGGCACAGCGCCTGCAGGTGCCGGGGTAGGCCAGCCCGCGCGGCACGCGTGCGCGGCGGCGGCCGCGGCTGCCTACCCGGCAGGCGCCCTTCTGGGGCGGGACTGGGGACGGAGCTGCCGCCCGGGCTGCACGGCGGCGCGGCTGCCGTTCGCCGTACGTTCGCCGTACGTGGGCCCGCGGGTCCTGCCGGGTCCTGCCGGGTCCTGCCGCCTCATTGAATATTCCGAGCCTTATCGTTCGAGTTACGCCGTCGATTGTGATTCTCTGGACGCGGCGCGCGCGCTGTCGCATGTATTGTGCGGGAGGAGCGGCGGGGCGTGCCCGGGCATACGTGTGTTGACGTGCGCCCTGCAGGCGGCTGCTGCGGCTGCTGCGGCTGCGGTGCGGCCGCCGCCTGACGGAGCGGTGCATAAAATATCCGCCGCCCCGTGCCGAGGTTTCCCTCTCGCGCCGCGCCGCGCCCTCCTTCCCCTGCTTCGGACCGCCGCGGGCACCGCGCCGCGCAGCCCTGCTGGATCTCCCTACCCCTTCATCCTGCCTGAGAACGTCTTGGACGGAGTAAGCATTTGGGAGCTCTCATCCCCCCTCCCTCTCTCCTCCCCCCTCTCTCTCTCCTATCTCTCTCTCTCTCTCTCTCTCTCTCTCTCTCCTCCCCTAGGGGGTCCTGCCGGCGCTCCCCCACTTCCCCACAGTCGTAATGGTTACGCACACACGTAGCGAGCAGGTCCCTAAGGCCCTCCGAGCCGCGCGCGCGCGCGCACGCGCACCTAAACGGCGAAAAAAAAAAGGGACGTGCCTATTGATGCAGACGAAACTTTGGCGGAGGCGAGGCGCAGCGCGGCGGCACGGCGGCGGCACGGCGGCGCCGACGCCTTTTCAGCGCGCCCGGCAACCCTATCGAAAAGAGTGAGAGAGCGGAGAGTTTGGCGCGCTATCAACCCGCCTTTCTTCCGTGATCCCTTTCACCCGCGCTGGCGCCCCCCCCCCTTCCCCCACCCACGACGACGCCGTTGGCACGTCACCCCGCGCGGACGGATGATGGCCGGGACGACTTCGGACATCTGGACCTCCATTGTGTGGCGCAGGACGGAGAGGAGTTGGCAAACATTTCTGTTGCGGAGCGGCGAGGCGGCGATCCGCGGCCGCAGTGCGCGGAAGGGCGCCCGCAAATGTGTGTGTGGGAGAGAGAGAGAGAGAGAGAGAGAGAGAGAGAGAGAGAGAGAGAGAGAGAGAGAGAGAGTAGCGAGGCGGGGGTTAAAAATATGTAGGGGCAGGAGCGGAGGCGCCGCGGGAGACTGACAAAGATCCATATGACAAGTGAAAGAATTAAATAGTGCTTCCCATATAGCAGCGCGGGTCACCTCTGCTGTATAGTACTTGTGCCTGTAGGTGTACACTTCGTTCTTCGTTACATTTTTTATTTATTTTTTTAACGAAAAAGTATTTCCTCCGAGGTGCAGCGACGAGAGGGGATCGGATGGAGAGGACGGGAAATAAAGATTAAGTGCGGCGATGGTCCTAGTTGGATGAAAACGCCTTAACTTTTTTTCGCCTCCCCTTCTCGGTCGCTCCGATGGCCTCGTCGCCTCCTCCCCCTTACATCTCTCTCTCCCTCCCTCTCGGTGTAATTTTGATTTATTTCGTCCCGACGGCTGTTACGTCTCTTTTATCACTCAGCCAATAATTGTCTTTTTCGGAGCCACATACGTTATTCATTTTGACGTGCGCAGCGGCCCGCCGTAGCCAAGTGCAGCCATAGAGAGATTTGGCCCGAACAGAACCCTCCTCGACGACCACGTCCTGCTTCCAGCCACCGTCACTAACCCCTGTCTGTTACTGTTTCAGGTAAGCTTCCGGGATTATGCCGTCGCCACTGTGAGCGTGCCGAACTGTTGTGTTTGCTGATTGAGTGAGTGTAGTAAGTCCTGACGGACTCCTGATCCCCCCCCCCCCTCAAGGAACTCTTATTTTGAACGTCGCCGCTGTCAGAAATGCGTTCTCGGTCACACGATCGCACGCACCGCTAGTTCGGGGGGGCAATTTTCGGACCTGAATGCAAAGTGGGCGGCGGCGGCGGCGGCGGCCTGAAGGAGCGCGTCGAGCGGGACCTGGAGGGAAGGGGGGGGGGGGGGGCACCACGACGGCTGCAGCAATATCATCGTTATAGGCGATTGGCCAATTTGCAGGGCAAGCAGAGCAGATCGTGGATGATGAGGGGCTCGGTGGCCGAACGGGACGCGGGAGCTTCGCACCGCCACTCGGCATATTTTAATTCCGACAACATTTGTTTTCTCCCGCGTACGTCCGACTGAGTGCGCGGCCTGACGGGGGACGACGGCGCTGGGGGTCGACGTTAACGCGCGTTCGCCGGTCCGTAGCGAGGCCGCCGGGGGACCGCAGAGGCCGCCGCAGAGGCCGCCGCAGAGGCCGCCGCAGAGGCCGCCGCAGAGGCCGCCGCAGGCCGCGAGGACGGGACACGCCGGCAGGCCGGTCCCCTTGCTGCGTCGCCAGACGCATATTTCATCTGCCGGTGACGTCCCTGTTCCTTTACGAGGCCCGGGGCTGCCGTCGGGGGCTGCAGGGGCCGCGGGGGCCGACCGTCCGCGACCAGGCCCGGGTCAGCCTTGTGGCCGCGGCCCGGCGTAGCCTGGCGTAGCCGTTATCTATGGCTTCCTGCACCGCCGCGCCGCGCCGCGCCGGGACCGCCATGGGATGCTGGCGGTGAAATACTTTCAATGGCTTTCAACTTTGTCTCCGTCATTTAATTGACGCCTCGTGCGGCGCTCGGTACGCTGCGCTGCGCTCCCCCCGCCGGCACGTGCGCGTGTGGGGGCTCCGGCCGGCACGGCCACCCCGCGGGGGGACCCCGCCGCCGGCACCATCTTATGCTCTCACCCGCCGCTGCGGGCATCGAGAGCTCCATCATTATACATTTTCGTTTCGCAAAAGCAATTTGAAAATTTCCAAAAGGACGCGACGATTTATTGATGGCTAAGAAACCGGGGTGGGGGAAGAAATACGAGCGGGATTATAAACGACGTCCCCGCCAGCCGAGGACTCTTCACCCGGACAGATTGGCGACATCCGGGTGCGCACGCGTAGGCGGGGACGGCTTCTTTGTGTCACCGCCAAGTCTGTAATTTTAATTTTCCGACCCTTTGTCTACAAGAACCATATCGCAAAAAAAATATATATATCTATATATAAATGGATAAAAAAGAACTTTCTGACACTTGATCTCTCTTAGCAAGCTGCTAGGATGTATCTGACAGTCCGCTGACGGAGCGGTGAAGGAAATAAAGAAAACGTCATACCCGCCTCAACCCCGCGCGCCGCTCGCGGTCCCTGCGGCGTCCCCGCCCCCGCTCTCGGGTTAGACTTTGACTATATCAGCAGGGAGGCGACACAGATCTGCGCAGAAAATGCTTAATGCTCGCAGTCCCTGACCGGCCCTGCCTTTTTCCTTTCTTGTCTAAACCTCGTTAAATTTTTTTCCTGCTTCCTCTCCTTTCTTTTTTTTTTTTTTGCGAAGCCTAGCAAAAACATACTCCCCGCTTTCCCTTTGCGCAAACCGGAAAGAAAGTTAAACGGATCTCTATAACGGAGAGAGAGAGAGAGAGAGAAAGAGCCTTGTGTTGTGATGTGGTGTGGGCGGAGATCCGGCTGGTCGTTAGCCGTGGTTTCCTCTTCTCTCTCTTCCTCTCTTCCTCCTTCTCCAGCCACGACGGTCCTACCGCAGCAGAACACAGACGTCGAAACAACATCTGCTCGTCATATCGATTCTATTTGCACGCGATTCCACTGGATCTGCCTCGTATTCCCCCCCCCCCCCCTCCCCAACCTCTCTCTCTCTCTCTCTCTCTCTCTCTCTCTCTCTCTCATTCACTCACTCACTCTGTTCATCACCTTCTTTTTCCCACACGCGCGAACGACCTCTGGTGATAAGACTGTTGTGAATAGAACGGGCGAGCGGACACGCGATCGCGCACCGTGTGTGTGTGTGTGTGTACACACACACATGCACAGAAACACCTCCCGGCCCTGCTAATGTTACAGTTTAAGCCCTCTGCTTAGGATTCTGTGGGAACAACACAACAACAACTCTTCCTGCACTCCGCCTGTATGGTCCCCTGAGTCGTGTGAGAGTGGTAAGATTGTACAGTAAGGCAATACGAGAGGAGGTACGGATAGAGGTATGTGAAAGGGAGAGGGGGCGCAGACCGTAAAGAAAGACATTTTCCTCTGACAGTCGAAAACTACTCTGGGCGCCGGGAGCCGGAAGCTGTGTGGTTTTTGGCGCGCACTGTACCGCGG
The DNA here is from genome assembly GCA_026979955.1 of Megalurothrips usitatus. Classification (NCBI taxonomy): domain Eukaryota; kingdom Metazoa; phylum Arthropoda; class Insecta; order Thysanoptera; family Thripidae; genus Megalurothrips; species Megalurothrips usitatus. Next base: position 7,348,020 of record CM049595.1, on the reverse strand, counting down.
GGCACTTGGAGAGGCGAGTGTCGCGCGGCTTGTTTGTCCCGTTGCCGTAGCGGGGCGCCGGGGCGGTGGTGGTGCCGGTGGTGGTGCCGGCTGTCTGCGCTGCTCCCTCCCGGCCCGGCTGTGATCGGGGCCCCGGCCCGGCCCCGGCCCCTCTGAGCCCCCTGGTGACGTCCGCGCGCGCCCCGTCGTCTGGAAAATAGGTCGGCGGGTTGCGCGGGGCGGTGCGGTGCGGGCCGGCAGCTGAATGCTCCCTGCTGCCGCCGCCGCCGCCGCCGACCCAGCGCTCATGGCGAAGGCTATGCGCCCTATTTGTCCGGGAAGCCATCACTCGCGCGAGCTGTTTGCGTAGCCCGCGGTGCTGCCTCCCCCGCCCACCTCTCCCTCTCTCTCTCCTTCGTCCTACCTTCGCCGCCGTACGCCCTCTCCCCCTCTCCCGCTCTCTCTCTCTCTCTCTCTCTCTCTCTCTCTCTCTCTCTCTCTCTCTCTCTCTCTCTCTTCATCCGGCCGTGCCACGCGCACCCCTCACCCGCCACCACAAACTGCTCACCCAAGTCAGCAAGCAAAGGCTTCCGCTGCCGTATTCGCGGCGCGCGCGCTGCAGCAGTGGTGGCGCAGCTGGCGCAGCTGGCCGGCGTCGAGGCTGACAGCCAGCTTGTCGGGGAAGACGTTCGCCCCGCCGCCGCTGCAGCTGCAGCAGGAGAGGCCTCGCGGCCTGCGGATAACGCTCGCCGGGAGGGCGGATAATGCGTTCTATGAGAGGGTTGGCCCGGCTGGGCTGGGCTGGATGCCTGCGGTGCGCCGCGGCGATACGCCACGCCGCCGCCGCCGCCGCCGCCGCCGCCGCGCGCCAGGCGACAGGAGGCACGCCGCCGTCGCCGCCGCGGCATCGTGGACCGTAAAACGGTTGGCTGTAACGCGGACGACCCGGGGCGACCCGAGCGGCGACGGCGGCGGCTCCGGTTCCACTCCATCCGACGGAGACGAGCAGCCGAGCCGAGCGGGTTTTATTATTTCTGCTCTATTTACCAGCGGCGCACTGTCTGCCCAGACTTCCCTTCTCTCTCCTTTGCCCCGCCCCCTCTCTCCCTCTCAGTTCAGCTCCTCAAGCTTGATTAAGTCTGTGTTGCAAGGAGAGCACGCGTGCTCCTCCGCCGTCGTCGCCGTCGTCTCACCCCCATCATTTTTATCACTTCTCAGCCAGCGGGAGTTCAGCCTCACGCCCCCACCGGGGCCCACCCCCTCCCCGCCCCGCGTTACCTTGCCACGGCTGCCGGTGAGGGGGCGGCTGCCCGCCAGTGACCCGCCCGGCTGGACACTTCGTCACGCCCCGCAAAAAGGGGCTGGTGGCCCTTTATAGTGGTGCACTCATTTGCGTATCTCTGGCCAACGCGCGTATATCTCGCCGCGAACCATCCTCACCCCATACCTTTTCTCGCTGTTTTTTTGTTTCGCGTCGTTCAGCAAGAGCTGCCTGACCTCGCCTTTATCGCGTGTGTCGCCGCGTGCATGTACACGGGAGGGCTGCACCGAGGGCCGTGTGTGTGTGTGCGTGTGTGTGTGTGCCCGTCCCGCGGGGACGACGCGGCCGCGGCGGTGCACCTGCTGCCATACACCACCGCCACTTGCTGCTGCTGCGGCAGCTGCACGCTGGACAACGCCCAGCCCCCCCCCCCCCTCTCTCCTCACCCTCCCTGTTTTTGCATGCGGGAAGTACAAAAACATGGCTGTGACGCCGTGTCTGGCCGCGCCCGGCTCGCACACGCGCGGCCATGTCGCGCCGCGGCCCTTCCCTTCCGTGCGCCGCGCCGCTCGCTGCTGGGGCCCCGGGGGCCCCGCCGCCTGTGCCGCCGCCGCTGGGCTCTCTGGACTGATCAGACCGACCTTCTCGTGCGGACCGGAGAGGGGAGGGGGGGGGGGGGTTTCCGGGGGTAGATAGGTGGGCGTGTTTTTAGGGGGCTGGCCGCGCGGGGCAGCTGCGTGTGTGTGTGTATCGCGCACATGTGGGTGGTATGAAAGTGCGGCGTCGGTGCGCGGTGGGGCGTGGCGGCGGCGGCGGCGGCGGCTGCGGGGGCGGGGAGGTACTGTACGTCGGCGTGTGACGCGTCGGCGGCCGCGTCTAGCAGCGCTCCACCACCGGGGCGGCGGCGTGCGTTACAACACGCTGCCGCAGCCTGCAGCCCCCTCACTGAATGGGGGCAGCAGGTGGGCGGCGGACCAGAAACATCTCCGCCGCCATCATCACCACCATCATATCATCATGACGTGACACGCGGGCCGCCAACAACGCGGCAGGAAAAAAAAGAGAAAGAAAGCGACGTGTCCGGTGTTGCCCCGACACAACACACGGACAGTATTGCAGTCGAGATGGAGATCGCACGCCGAGGCGGCGGGGGGTCCCCCTCCATTATGCAGCTGTTTGTTTCATAAGCCGTTTAGCGGGAGTTGGTATACTAATCGCATCGCATCGCATGTGTTGCGTGTGCACTATGGCGCTGCGGCCGCCGCCGCGGTGTCTGGCACAGTCTGGCGTGGGAAACGAACGAGACGCATCGCGACGCCGCCCTCCTGCCTGTCGGTGCGGCGCAGCTGCGCAGCTGCAGTACCGCCGAGCTGCGGCTGACGGCGACGACAAACAGAGACACGCCGGCGTCGTCGCACACGGCACCCCGCACCACACACGGGGCGGCCGCTGCCCTCTCGACCCCCCCCCCCCCCCCCATGCCGCTGCCTGTCGGGCCCGCGAAAAATATACGAGGCTTGTGGGACACGGCCGAGTCCTCGGCGCCCTTTTGCACCGGTGTGGCACTCGGCGGCGCGGTGCTCCCAGCCCGCCGCCCGCCGCCCGCCGCACCGCTCGGACCCGTCTGGCACCGCCGCCGCGCCGCCGCGCCCGCATGACACAACTCCGACATAAAACGCTCCGAAAGTTGCTGGAAAACTTTTGCCGCGCCCGCCTATGAGTAATGCTCGCATGGACCGCCGCCCCTCACCCCTCCTCCGCGTCTTTTGCGAGCGGTTTGCCGTAAATTCCGGGGACCCCGTGTGGCGTTGGTTGGCCCTGCCCGCCCGCCGGGTGCCGGAGGCGCTGGCGCAGCGGAGGCGGCGCGGAGGCCCGGAGGCCGGGAACCCCATCGCACACTCATCCCGCTCGAGTGTTTTGGCGCGTTAATTCAATAACGTTTGATGATGGGCAGGACGTGCGTGCCGTGCCGTATCGCGGCGGACCCGCTGCAGGCGCCGCCGCGCCGCGCCAGCGGATCGAAGCGTCGGGAGCGGCGGCGGCGGACACGCATCGCCGGCCTGCCTGCTGCCCGCCCGGCACCGCGGCCAACGAGCCGAAACTCCTCCCCCCCCCCTCTCTCTCTCTCTCTCTCTCTCTCTCTCTGCTACACATGCCAGCAGCAGCCCGCGCCCGCGCTCCCTCGCCGGAAATCCATTTGAAGCATGACGCCGCGAGGGGTCGGACTGCGTACGACGACAACCACGGTGCAGTCGTGTTGGCGTCGTACAGTGTAATCAAATCAGTTCTGTCGTCCTCCCCTGCATTGCGCACAAAAATGAAATATGACAATTTTGGCGTTTCCATATTTTTGGCATTATTTTATTTTTTGGATTCTGCGTGGGCAGGCAGGGGTCGTGACGGGGTACTGGGCAGCGCACACCCACACAGCCGTCTCATGGCAGGACACTCGTCTGTCACGTTGACTCGGCCTCCCTTAGATGGTCCGCACTGTCGCGATCCTGGAAGCCTCCCCCCTGCCGCACTCGGGCCCTGCAGTCCCCACTGCCCACGGCGGCGTGCCATCGCTTCGGTGCACTCAGCATAGCTCCATGATGAATGATTACTGTACATCGCGAAAGAGCAATGAATAGTGATGTTGTAATGGCGACCGGTTGGGCCTGACGCTGACGTGCCGGCTGGCAGCATAGGCCACTCTCAGGCCCTCGGCGCCGTCGTGGCTCTGAGGAGGACATGGCCATTCATGCTGGAGCCCCGGTACATCTCACCGAGTGACGTCGCGTCGAGCGTCGCGTGGACGGGGGCGGAGGGCGGAGGGCGGACGGAGGCTGATGCGCCGCTGGCCGCTCCTCCGCAGTGACGGCACGGCACGGCCGTCGAAGGCCGCGATTGAGAATTGAGGTGCACGTGGGCTGCACGTCGCACGCCGCGTCTCCTGCCGCGCGGCGTCGCGGGAATCCCTGAGCGCGAAACGGATGAAAAGTGAATGGACTCGGTGCGCGGGTGCGGGGCTGCGAGGGGGGCGGCGGACCGCGGTGGCCGCGTAAGCGCGCGGGCCAGGAGACCGCCGCGCCGTGCGCTCCACATGCAACGCGGCGCGGCGTGTAGAGTGTAGAGCTGCATGTTTACACAGCCCGCGCCCCCGCGCCGCCGCCGCCCGTCCGGCGGCTGCGATTGGTCACTTGGACACACCCCCTCCTATCAGAGATCCCTATCCCGACCGCGCTGTTCGCCGCGTTCGCCGCTGTCTCCCTCCCTCCGCCCGCGCGCACCGAACTCCGTCCTTATCTTTCCCCGCTGCTCTGCACTTCTCCGGCTGCGGCCCTGCGGCAGCTACCACTCCGCTGCTCGCCCCGCTGCAGTCCGGGCGGCACCTCCCCCCGCAGCGGTAAAGGCTTGCCGTCAGGTGCCTCCGCTATCGGGTTCGCCGCGGCCGGCCGCGGCTCTGGTCCAGGACCCTCTCCTGCGGCTCCTGCGGGTCCGTGCCGCCGCCTGGCCTTGCAGCCTTTAATTAAGGCTCCCCATGAAGAGAGGTTTGCGCGGCGCCGCAGTTGTTGCGGGTGTCACCTGTTGCCGGACAGAGGCGGCCGCAGCAGCCAGCCTGTTGTTTAGTCGGGGCCGGCGGAGCGAGGCGGAAGCTCCCCTGGTTACCGGGAGGGGGAGGGGGGGGGAGGCACTGCCGAGAAGAAACGCCACGCCGACGACGGCAGCAGGGCCTTGTGTGCCGCGAGTGTTGGGCCCCGAACACACAGCTGAGCTCGGAGGGTTAGCCGCCCCCCCCCCCCCCATCCGATACCGACACACAGCACGCCTGGAATCTCTTCCCGGTCGGGTCCACGCCCAGCCCGCCCCCGGAGGGACTACTAGTCTCTGGAGCGTTTCATTTATGGCCGTTACGGGGCGTTTATTAGCACAATGCCCCGCATTCCTGGCGCCGAAGCAAAGGGACCCGGCAGGCCGGGCCGGGCTGTGCTGTTCGGGCGGGGCCTCAAGGGGTGGCAGTGCGGTACGGGCGGCCCTGGCACGGCACGGCACGCCGGCACGGCACGCGGGCCCGTCGCTGAGGGCCGCGGTGTCCGCGCATACGCGGGGGACGGAATGCGAGGCACCCGCCAACCCAACCCGCCGCACACAGCCCGATGCTCGCTGCTAACGTTAAGCACCCCGCAAACCGGGCACAAGGATAATTTTCTCGTACTCTCCCGACGCAGCGAGTAATTTTAAAAATCGTTCAAAGTGTACGGGTTTCTATTAGCGCCCCCCCTTCTCTCTCTATCCTTCTCTCTCTCTCTGCCCCCACATGTGGCGTGTGTGGCACAGCGACACGGCAGCCGGATCAGCATCAGCCCCGACTTTATATCCGCTCACGTCTGGTCCGGTGCGCCGCCGCCGCCGCCGCCAACACCAGGAACAACAACAAGAGCGCACTTAAGCCGGCCGCGCTCGTGCAGCAGCAGCGCCCTGCTGCTGTCGTTTCATTTATTTCATTTGTTTCCGTGGGGGATTACGCGCGGCAAATTTAATGTATGTAATTATCCGGCGGCGAGCAGCGTGGCGCGGGCCAGGATCAAGAGGGTTGTCGTTGTTGTTGTTGTTTCTTTGCGAGGAGTGTGTGTGTGTGTGTGTGTGTGTGTGTGTGCGGTAGTTGTTTTGTACCGCAGCCGCAGCACCGGCGCCGGTGTGCGTAACGTGATTACCCTGTGTGTGTGTGTGTGTGTGTGTGTGTGTGTGACGTGTACGGACACACCCCCAGTGGCCACACGGTCCGGCCGCCGCCGCCGCCGGCGCGGATACAGTCCGCCTTCTCATCGAGCTAATGGGGTGCCCGCAAAGGCCTCCAAAGGGCAATGATGTTCATCCCTCATGCCATATCATATCGCCGGCCCTGGACTCGGTGGCACCAGCAGTCGTCTCTCTCTCCCTCCCTCCCTCCTCTCTCTCTCTCTCTCTCTCTCTCTCTCTCTCTCTCTCTCTCTCTCTCTCTCTCTCTCTCTCTCTCTCTCTCTCTCTCTCTGACCTCGAGAAAGCGTCTGCCGTTGCCGAAGGTGGAGTGCGCCGTTTCCACACTCCCCCGGCCGCATTTTGAACGCCGCCGCCATTGGCGCCGCGCCGCCGCCACTGGCGCCGGCCTCCTCTCCCCCGTGATGAGCTGCCATCTCCGGAGATTTATAAAATAATTTAGACGCCTGAGGGTGGAGGAGGCCTTTTATATTTTTTTCCTCCCATCGCCGCCCTCACCATCTCGCTCTCTCTCTCTCTGCCTCTGTCTCTCTGTCTGTCTCTCTCTCGCTGCCGCTCCCTTTTGGCACTTCCGGAGACGGCAGCGTCGCCCCCTTGCTGCGCTTTTCTCAACGGGCTGCGATGTGGCATGCGCCGTTCATGCAGCCCGTTTAGACGTCACCCCGCCGGAGCCGCGAGGACACGGCGTCGTTAGGCGGCGCTAGCTGTGTGGAATATTGAGCAAAATCATTCCTCGCGGCGGGCGGGCGGAGCGGCGGGCAGGCGTTGTGGCGCGCCGTCGGCAAGGGCCGCGCCGCCGCCCTTTTCTGCATTATTTTCCTCGCCGCCGCAACTCGCCGCCTCCGGGCCTCCCTGCGCGGGGCCCCTCGGGGGGTCCCGCCGGCTGTAGCAGCGGCATGCATGCATGTGGTGTGCATGGCGGCGGGGCGGCGGCCAATCAGCATGCAGGAAGCGAGTGTCGCCCCCCCCCCCCCCGCCGCGGTCTCTGTCGCCCCCGCACCCGCGGACCCGCACGGCTGCGGCCCTTGCAGGGAGTGCGACAAGGAGGCCACACCGTCCGGACGCCGCCCTTTGGTTCTGGGCCAGCAAGGGCGCCAATCTGCATGCATCTGCGGCGCCGAGTGGAGTCGGCCCCCGCGCTGCCGTGGAGGCTGCGGCCCGTGTGTCGCCGCTCACGGGAAACTCCCCGCGAGAAGCCATAATAATGACCCCCGGCATGTTTCCCCCTTCTTTGCCACACCATTATTTTTTGACGCACGAGGCGGGCGACAAGCCCCCCGCCCGCTCCGCTCCGCGCGGGTGGGCGAGGCAATGGCCTTCCGCCGCGGCCTCCACCATCGCGGCGCACCGCGGGCCACCGCAGGCCCGCTGGCACTCCCGGCGCGGCTCAGCTGGGTTCCGGCCGCGGGCCGTGTGAGTGTGTGTGTGGGCGCGCTTCCTACACGGGGTGAGGCCGGCGTCGGGGGCGCGGCGAGGAGGGTGTAGCCCGGCTGCTTGACGAATGTATGAAAGTGTTGCGGTGCGGCGGGTGGGTGGGGGATGGGGGTTGGCGGGGGCGCTGGCGTTGTTGCAAGGCAGTGCCCTGGCGGCGCCGCCGGTCGCTGTGTAGAGGGCGGTAATGAGTTGCGAGCCTGTCCGGGGCATTATTCATACACAACACTCCCCCCCCCCCCCCGGCCCGACCCCCCGCCGAGGCCTAGTGAGAGCCGGCGTATGTCTCGTGCATGTGTCGTGCCGGGCGCTGTCGGGCGCTGCACACGCGTCAGTGCGCGGCCCCGCGGCTGGCGGCGGGGGGGCCGGAAGGAAATGGATGACCGCGATTTCGGGCCACTCCGCGGGGGGCACCCACCAACCGCCCACTCAGACAGGGTCGTTGTCGAAATTTTCTCGCCCCGATAGCGTGGTGCACGCTGCTGGCGGGGCGGCCAGTGCTGCGGGGTCCCACGCTGATGACGACGACGTGTGTACTCACGGCGGCGACGCCCTCCAAACAGCGCACGCCCCGCGCCGCGCCGCGCCGCGCCCTCCGCCAGCCAGGGCTTGTCTTTGCCGTATGAAAAGCCACGTTGTTCCTCCATGATGTATACTGCTCTCTCTCCTGCTCTCTCTCTCTCTCTCTCTCTCTCTCTCTCTCTCTCTCACACACACACACGGCGCGCGTGATACCGCAAGCAGACCGTTTTTCGACTTTCCCTCTCTCTCTCTGCGGGGGGTCCTCCACCTGTCGCATTTTGCAAGGGCCTCTCTTTTGTCCGCGTAATTACTCTCGGAGCAATTAGCGTTTTCGTTTTTGGCAGCCCTCTCGCCAGACACACACTCTCTCTCACTCACGCTCTCTCTCTCTCTGTCGCTCACACACACACACGCACACTTCATGCGCCCTGTGTCTCTCTCCCCTCGCCCGCGATTATTTGGAAACAAAGCCATTCCTGGCCCGAGGTTACGCCCGAGCCGTCCCTCTGCCCCGCACCACCACCACCACCACCACCACCACCACCACCACCACCACCACCACCACCGCCGTCCGCGCCGCGCCACAGGCGAAAGCTCGGGCGCCAAAACCTCTGACGTTAACCCCAACACGGCGCCGAGCCGCAGCGAGGAATCAGAGCGCTGTATAGGCGGAGGGCATAAAGCATTCTCTTGGAAGCAGAGACAGCGGCGGGCTGGGGGGTGGGGGCATCGGGAGCATACCGGCGCGGCCGCCGCCGCCACCCTCGCGGGCCTCGGGCCTCGGGCCTCGGGCGCCCGGCGGTCTGCCCGGGAGTGACTGTTCTTTCAGCGGCGGGGCGGTGGGGCCGCCACACCCCTCTCCGCGGGGGGTCCGCGGGGCGGCGGCGCCCCACAGCGCGGCACGGCGGGGCCCGCAGGGGGGCCGCGCGCGTACGCATGTTCGGTGCCACCGCTTTGTGGGCCACTGGGCTGAGTGCGTCAATATTAATGGTATGAGCCCCTCGGCGGGCGGCCCGGCCTGGCCCTCCTCGCCCAGCCGGCGTGGCGCCCCCCGACGTCGCCGTCGTGGTGGTGTGGGTTTTGCAGAGCATCGCGCAGAGCACCCACGGGGGGTCTATGTGGAGTCCACGGGGCCGCATGTGCGCGGGGGGCCACGCGGGGGACGGGGGCGGCATGGTGGCTTCCACGACGAAGGGCTGCCCTTATACACCCCCTCCCCCTCTCCCCCCATCTCCCTCCCCCTCCTTTCCTTTTGAGTCGCGCGGCGCGGGAAAGTGTGCCCCTGAAAGAATTAGTGGCAAGTGTACAAAGGGCCGCCACTCGCGCGGCGCGGCGGTGCGGCTGCGCGCCCGCGTAATTTTGAAATAATTCAAGTGCACAAAGGAGAGCCCCTCGCGTTCGCGGTCCATTGAAGCACGTTCAGCGCGGACCCGGCGGCCGTGGAGTGCTCCGACAGCGGCGGCCCCGCGTGCTGTGGCGGGCCGGCCCGCGCCCCGCACTGTCATTTCTGTTACTGTCGACAAAACGCGGCGAGGGCGGCAGCGGCGGAGGGAAAATGTGTTCGGGCAGCGTTAGCGGCAGGCGCCGCCATATGTACAGCGCGGGCGCGCGCTCAAATTATCCACCTGTAAATTACGTGGGTCGGCGCACAAATTAATTTTTGCCGCGCGCAGCCCCGGCTGCTCCCGGCTGAGCCCAGGACCGGCCGCGCTGGCTTATACAGTAACCAGACACAATAATTTACTTGGCACCGCACGCGGCTGGCCGGGCTCCGGGCTGGAGATGTGCTGGCTTCGTGCCTTGGCCCCGCCGCCGCCGCCGCGCGACACACGCGACTGATGCGCTGCGCGCCGAGAAGGGATCGTCCATAAATAACAAGAGATACGCCATCTCCCCGCGCGGCTGCAGGGGCGCTCCGGTCGATGTAACTTGCTGCAGTTTATACCAAAAATTTTGATTTAAAAAAAATCGATTGTCACGGTCAATGACGACACCCTGGTTTTTTATCGCACGAAGCAGCAGTGCATGCCAGTTAACTAGAAAACCATTCCCATTTGCCAGAACAATATTGTCAAAATACTCCGGGCGGGTCCCGTGGTCTGGCTAGGGGTACGGGGCGGCCGGGGCGCGTGGGCCGCGGCGTCGGCACAAGCGCGCGGCTCCGGGCCGGACATCTCATTATTTTGTTGCTGATATGGCGCATTAAAAATGCGGGGCGCGCATGGGGGCGAAAAAAAGCTGCAAACAAGGCCCTCCTCCGTGTCCTTCCGGGTGCATTACAGCGGGGTCCCCGGGGCGGCGGCGGCAGGGAGCGGCGGCAGGGGAGGGGGCGGCGGGCGGCCCGTTGTTGTAGCCGCTGCAGCCCTCTGTTCGCGTGCGTCAGGCGATACCCGCTCTCTCCTTTTGATATTGTGGTTTTTGCTGGTTGCGGCGCTCCCCCCGCCTGCCCGCCCTGCCTGCCCGCGCCCCTCGTGACGAGCCGCCCCTGTCTGGTCGGCAGCAAAACACGCCGCGTGCCGACTTGAGTGATTGTGCGGGGAAGGGGGGAGGCTTGACGCCGTGACGTCGTGACGCCGCGACGTCACGACACCGTGACGCTATGACGCCGTGACGTCGTGACGTCGTGACGCCGCGACGCCGTGTTCGCCGCCCGGGCAATGCGACACCGGCGGATCGATTTCACAAAGCGGGGCGCAATTAGAAGAGGCACGTCACGGCGGGAACCTTTTCAAAGAGCGGCGGCCCCCCGGCGCGCCCGCCCCCCGCTGCGGGCGTCTCGCCGTCACCCAGCGGAGGAGCGGGGCCGAGCAGCCGCGCCGCCCGTCGCCTTGGAGTGGCAGACCGAGAAAAGAAAACCAGCCTGGAGCCCCGATATTTTAAAAGACATGTTCGGTAAAAGAGACTGGAAACCCTTAAGGCCGCCAGGTCCTATGGCGCGCCCGCGGATGCGGGGATAGGCCGTCCCGCACGACACGGGTGCGCGCGGGAGAGGCGCGGCTGCCTACCCGTCAGGCGCCACGCGATGGACGCCACGCCACGCCACGCTCCTGCCCGTCACCGCGGCATCCGCCGCTGTTTCGTGTCGGCCGCCGCGGCATTGCTTTATTTGCAGGGACCCCCCGCAGCGCAGCGGCAGCACGGAACACGGCGGGGCCGCCGCGCCGCGCCGCGCGGAATTGGCGTCGGTTCAAGCAGTGTTACTGTTGCGGTGTGTGTCTAGAGGAGGGCGTACCCGCAGGTAACTGCGGCGGTGCGCGGTTACCTGCGGGTAACGTCGGCTACTCGGGGGTAGCGATAGTGATTGGCACCGTACCAAGCCGGCATCCCCCCCCCCCCCCCCCCCCCGGGGACCGCTCTCCTCCCCGCGCCGCACCAAACGACACCCTTACCTGAACGCCACGGCCCGTCGGGGTGTGGCGGCCTCGTGGCCTACTTCGCGCTGCCGCCACCGCCGCCGCCGCCGCCGCCGCCGCCGCCGTCCGATCCGACCCTCGCTGTGAGAGCCGCTCCCCCCGCGGCGCTCCAGTGCCATTGTGTTAGCGGTGCTCCTTGTAAGACGTGCAGTGCACGCCGTACGCGGCCCCAGTTATCTCCGCCGGATCTCTCTCTCTCTCTCTCTCTCTCTCTCTCTCTCTCTCTCTCTCTCTCTCTCTCTCTCTACTCTCACTCTCTTAATCTTTGCACGCCCCCTCCCTCCCCACCGAGTCTTGCTCTTCTCAATCTCTCTCTCTCTCTCTCTCTCTCTCTCTCTCTCTCTCTCTCCTCTGCACACCACTTCTCCTGTTCGAGTGCTGGACCAATCCATTTCCGAAGGCGCCTACAGCTCCCGGTGCCCCCCCCCCCCTCTCGGGATTGGACACGAATGAAAGCAGGGGACGGATAGCCCCGTTCATAATTGATGGCAATCAATGATGGAGCCTGCAGTACCTCTACCTGTACTGGCGCCGCCGGTGCCCCGCTGCGCTGCCCCTTGCCCTGCGGAGCCGTCGGGCGCGAAACCCTTCAGGAGAGTGAGAGAGATATAGATAGATGATGAGAGCGAGAGGGAGAGAGAGAGAGGCGGGGGGAGGAAGACAGCCGTATTTTCACCCCTCCCTCCCCCTTCCCTGACCGCACGAGGGATCCACGTTGCCGTGAGGTATCGAATGACTGCCCGGGGATCCAACAGTCGCCCGCCACGACGCTGGGGGCGCGGGGGGGGGGGGGGGGGGGGTTAGTAGCGGGAGGGGCGTGGCGAGCGGGGAGGGCAAATTGGAACACTCAGAGTTAATAATATTGAACAACAGCAGCGCAGTGCACCCACCACCTGCTTGGCCGTCTGGGCGGACGCACCGGTTGGTGCGCAGTCATCTGAATGTTGGCTTAGGAGTTTCACCTCTTTGATTTTACTGCGTGTAAATATGATTTGTGATGCAGTTTTTACAACCCGCCGCACACATTCCTTGTGTGTGTGTGTGTGTGTGTGTGAGAGAGAGAGAGAGAGAGAGAGAGAGAGAGAGAGAGAGCGACGTCTCGGCGTCCGCTCCGGGGGACGCGATTTCGAGGCGAAGGGCAAAGGCGAGGCGAAACTTGCGCCGTCCGAAAGTTGTTCACAAAGTGTCCGCCCACGGGATGCCGCCAGGACGCCGCCGTAAGCGCGCCGGGCGAGTCATAGAGGCCCCGGGGAAAAAAATGTTAGTACGGCCGGTAGCGGCCGGGCGGTGGGCCTTCCCTTATTGCCTCTCGTCCGTGTGAAACAAATTACACTCCTCCCGATATCGAGCGAGCGGCGGAAGAGTTTGGCGAGAAGTGAGCGTACCGTCGTGTTCCGTGCTCCACGGCACGGCGGCACGGGGCGGAGCGGCCCGGCACTCGGCACGCGGCACGCGGCCCGGCGCCCCCGCGCCGCTCCTCGATACCGCATAGCTTCGGCTTTAGTTTCGGTTCGGACGGACCCCTCAAGTTTCAAGCAGCGCGCGCGCGCTGCGCTGCTGCCCCCATCCAATAGCAGGAGCGGCCCGCGCCCCCCCAAGGCCCGAGGCCCCCGGGGGCATCTGGTGCGGCCCGGCCCGGCCCTGCGGCCTCCGGCCGCCTCCGGTCGGGGCTGTGGGGCGACATCCCGCGGGGCTCATACCCGGACGCCCCGCCGAGTCGGACGGGCTTCGGGCCTGAATTACTTGAGCTGCCCTCCGAGGGTTGTGTGCGGGCGGTGCGGGCCGTGCGGGCAGCAGGACGTCGTCAAGCGCCGCAGCCCGGATGGGAGGCGGCCCGGTCGTCCGTCCGCCCGCCCGTCCGGATCCGAAGGGGCGCCGCGCCGCGCCGTGCCGCGCCAGGCGGAGCCAGCGGAGCCAGCGGAGCGCTCACGGATGGCAGACCTGCACTCTGCCGAAGCTCTGGGAAGACACCAGCACTCCAATCCGCCCTGCCTGCCCTGCCGGTGTCCCACGGGCCTCACATCAGCAGGAGCGGCGCAACTCATCCCCGGCCGGGTCCCCCTCCCTGCCGATGCCGACCCCGCCGGCCTCGGCGTCATGTCCGAGTCGCAGCCCGACGGCGCGGCCCCTGCAGCCTGCAGCCTGCAGCCTGACCCGCCCGCCCCTGTGGCAGCCCGCTCACACTTATTAGAAGGCGGCCACCGCGAGCGTCGTGCCGGGTGTTCCGCTGCTGCTGCTGCTGTTGCTGATGCGCGCTGCGGGCCCCCGGGGAGGGGCGGCGGCAGGCGGGGCGCCCGCTGCCTCGACGCCAAACCGCGCTCGCTTGTGGTTCCGGCCTGGATTCTCCGCGTCTCTCTCTCTCTCTCTGTGTTCCTGTCTCTCTCTCACACATTCAGGCCAGCATGCCAAGACCCACCCCACCACCACAGCCGCCACCACCACGAACACCCACCACCCCTGCTTCGCCTGCTCGAAGGAGTGGCTGGAGCGTGTTCGAAACGGACGGCGCGCACACTACTGTGACTGTGACTGGCTCTTTTGACGCGTACGAGAGAGAGAGAGAGAGAGAGAGAGAGAGAGAGGGGGGGGGGAAGTCGACCGCCGCTTCCTCCCCAGGATGCTTCGGCGTGGACCCAGACCACACACACACACACACACACACACACACACACAGAGTACGGGGGCTTTCGGGTTGGCCGCAAGCGGCGCGCGCGCAGGCGGCTGCCAATATTGCCGGGCACGTACTACAAGCAGGAGCCGCACGCGAAAATGATAAAAACATTAAGCGTTGCCGCACATACACACGGCACCCCATTCGCATTCCTGGTGAGCACCCGCCCCCGTAACAGCCTCCTCCGGGAGGGGCGGATCCAGGGGGGGGGGGCAAGCCGCGCAGCAGCCCTTGCATGCAAATTATTTCGTTCAAAACCGTCGTCGCAGGGAGAGAGAGAGAGAGAGAGAGAGAGAGAGAGAGAGAGAGAGAGAGAGAGAGAGAGAGAGAGAGAGAGAGCAGCGCGCGGAGGTGCTCCGTGCGTCCCGTCCCGCGGCCGGGTGTGGCTGGCGCCGGGTCGGCTGCGGGCTGCGGCTCCGCGCGTCTCGAGGGGGGTCGGAGGAAAAGGATGTTAGTTGATACGGCGGCGGCGGCAGGCAGCGGCAAGCAGCGCGGCAGCCTGTTGGAACACCCCCTCTGGTTTCGGGGCGCGCGGCGGCGGTGCGCACGGATGATGGTACTCATATGCGCACCAGAGCGCGGCGCTCCTGTAGGTGTGCGTGTGTGTGTGTGTGTGCGTGCGTGCGCGTGTGCCTTCCGATTTCCTTATATGCAAACGAAGCGCGCGACACTTGCCGTCCGTATGAAGCTGCTCGCGAGTCTGCGCTCGGCGGGTCCTTGCTGCTGCTGCTGCAGGTCTCACGGGTCCCTTTCGAAAAACTGTCCCGGCAATCAAACCGAATTTCAACGTATTGTTCACAAGGAAAAATTAAGTTGGCTCAACGACATGAAAGTTTCTGTCAATCAAACTTTTACTGGGGTGACCGCATTTAAGGTTCTGGGAACTTTAAAACAATCTCTGACCTCTAATATTTGTTATTTGTTGCTATGAAAATCACGTTTCTTTGGTGAGGCTTAACAACCCTTTTTTTGAGTTTCTTCATGTATTGCCGTGCTCTTCTTCACCCCGCGAGCGAGTACTTATATGATCGTTTCCCATTCCAATAAAGACCAAAAAAATGGAAAAAAAAAACTGAAATAAAATAAAAAGAGTAAAGAAAGAAAAAAGGTCCGGAGAGGGGTGAAATTCGCGAGCGCGGAGAGTGGCACGCGCAGCATGCCGAGTGCGGCCCGCGCCCCAATTCCCGAGTGCAGCCTGTGGGCCTCTGTGTGGGCGCGGGGGGCGCGGGGGGCGCGGGGGGCGCGCGCGGCCTACTCGTCGCGTGATGTATGCTGATGGCAGCGAGACGAGACGGTCTCCGCGAGGAATGCGCGGCCACACACACACACACACACACAAAATGTGAACAAAAATGTTTTCGTCATGCGCGAGAAATGTCGTCACAACAGCGGCAGGCGAGGAGAAGGAGGCAGGGTATGGGAGGTCGCGCAGTGAGACCCTGCGGGGAAAAACAAGGGGAAATCTTTATTGTTCGCGGATAACAAGCTACTCCATTTTATTTTTTTTTAAATGAGGAAAATAATTTAAAAAAAAGATAATACACAAGGTAAAGGAATATCGGGAGAAAACGGCAGCACTCCACGTTTGCGGGCAAGTAGCCTGTGACCTGGCGGTGTACAAGAGCCGGGAGCAGTGCCGCTCCGACACACAGCCGTGCAGGGGGATGGTCAAGCAGGGGCCGAGCGGAGTGTGTGTGTGTGTATACGTGTGTGTGTGTGTGTGGCGGGGCCGCGGCGGGGGGCGGGTGCGGACGGGTATCGTATCGTTAAGCCGGCTGCGGGTTTGCATCTCTGAGCAGGAATCGGCTGGGCGCGGGCCGCCGCCGCTGCGCTGCGGGCTTGCAGCTGCGGCAGCTGCGGCGGCGGCTCCCCAGCAGCAGTGCTGATTGGTTCCATACGCCGCCCGCAGCGCCCCGCTCCGATTCGCCAAAGCCTCCCGCTTGATCCCCGACCGACCCGACCCCGTCCGACAGAATCGCTGGAATTATAATGCGGACGGTCCGAAATAAAACGCGTCGGCCACGTGGCCAAACAAGTCCCGCGGACGCGGCGTCCCGGACATGCCGACGCGACACTTTTAAAACAAACGTTGAAAAAAACATTGTTTCGGATGGCAGATGATGCTCTAGTCCGCAGGGCGCGGTGCGCCGCACGCCGGCACGCGTATCGTATATTTAAGGGCTCCCTATTCCGGGAACGAAATTAGTCGGGAAGTTTTGTTTCCCTCGGCGGCGAGTCGCTCGTGCCAAATTCAATATTTAGATGGGTTCGCGGTCTTCGCGCGCGCGAGTTCTGCCGCCTCGGATAGCGGATTCCGACTCGACGAGACGGGAAGCCGTCTGAAAGGCTGTGGCCCGGGCCAGCCGGGAGCGAGGCGAGGAAGAGCAGGTGTGGCGCGGTAGGGAGGGGGTCCAAGACGTTTTCTCGACCCTTTACAGCGATACCGTGAAAGTTTCATGAGGGAGAAGATATTTACGAGGTGTTTAAAACACTGGGCCACCAGGTGATCCAGCCGGCGCGGCGCCGATCCCGGGCCGGGAAGTGAAGTGCGGCGTGCTGTATAGCCGCCGCCGTGCCGCGCCGCCGCCTTGTGGGGAGCGGGCCGGGGGCGGGGGGCGGGGGCCGGGGGCGGGGGGAGCTCGCGGACGTGTTTGCACCCCGTTCTCCGGGAGGCTCCCATCGCAAACCATTACCGATCCCGCTCTGGGATGCGGCCGGTCGCGGCGCGGCGGAGCTCAGCGGAGCAGCACATCCCAGTTTCCGAACCGTTTCAGGACATCGCAGCGGATCACAAATTTTTTTTTCGATCACTGTGGGGAACGTTTATGGAGCTTTCCACACATTTTCCGATCATTGGGTTGGAGTTCGCAAAACAAAAGGTTGGGTTTTTCCAAAAAATTAAAAGGCAGAAATTTTAGAAATTTTAAAAACGAACTGTTAAAAATACACATTTAAGGTTGTCTCCAACTTGTTGGTAACTTCCAGAAAGTTTTTGATTTTCCAACAAGTTTTCCTACAGTGAATGAAAATACTCTCCGGGCGAGAGCGCGGGCGACGCCCGCCGCGGTGTCCTCAGGTTGCCGGCCGGCCCGTGAGGTCCCCGGTGGGGCTCCCGGCGGCCCCCGGCGGCCCCCGGCGGGCCCCGCACCACTGTCCGCGCCACGCAGCGGCTCTCAAACTTTTGCTGATTGATAATTTATTTTCCCGGGAAGCAGCGGCTGCAAGTTTGGAAACACCACCCACCGACAAAACACGTTGTTTATGAGTGGCGCACGCCGTGCACGGGTCACGGGCTCTCTAATAATACAGCGGCGGCGCGAGCAGCCGTCACGGTTTGGCGGCGCGCGTTGGCGGCGGTGCCGGGGAAGGGAAAAAAAAGCCGGGCCGTGCATATCCAACTAGCTCCGCGGGGGGCGGGAAGCGTTTATTTAAACGGCGCGGGCATAGCGGCAGCACAGCGCCCCCCTGGGGAGCGCGCGGGCCTTTAAAATTTGACGCGCCGTCGGCGGCGAGCGACGCCTCCACCTGCAAGGCGACGGTGGTGGAGAGGAGCCGGGGGTGTAACGCGAGCAGCCGTCACGCCCTGGGCAGCACGCTGCGACGCGGAGGCCGAGGTCAGAGCGTGTCGCTGCACTCGCGGCGCGGACCCGGCGGCCTCGGCGGCCCCGAGCCTCAGCCATGCGATGCGACCTCAGCTGTTAGCGAGCCGGACTGGAAGGCAACCGAGGCGTGCCCTCGCGTCACGCGGGGCGGCCTACCCCGGCACTCGCGGGCGACAGTGTCGAGAGGTCAGCAGCAGCACGGGGGAAGATCGTTAAAGATCGATGATTGTAAACCGTGCTCGGCGCAGTCGCCTGCTGTATTGATTTGAAAGAGCGAGAGGGACTCTCACGTTTCCTCCCCTCTCTCTGTCTTTCTCTCTCGTGCAGCGCAGTGTGCTCTCGAGTCAGCCTCGGAGTCAACGCATTTTTGTTTGCCCATTTTCCATTTTCATCAAACTTTCACGGTGGGCAGCCCCCGCCGGCGGGGGCCGCCGGCGCCCCCCCCCCCCCCCCCCGGCCGCGCCGAGGGCGTTCAGCGGAGCCGTTGACCTGGATCACGTGGTCTGTGTCGCTGAAAGGGGCCACCCGACGCCCGGCTATTGGGACTGGACTGGACGCCGGCGTCGGCCTCCGGGCCCTCCGGGTCCTCGGGGCCCTCGGGTCGTCCGGACGGCCGGAGCCCCCGGCCAGACTCCCGGGGGCGCTGTGACGGGGGGCGCGGACGCGCGGCCCTGCACGGACGGACGTGCCGCCTGCCGGCGCTGCCCAGGGCCGGACCCGGACCCGGAGCCGGGGAAGGGTCAATGACTGGAAACCCACTCACTCGTGTAATAGAGATGAATTTTGGCGTCGAATGCGTTCGGGGCAGGTTTCCGAGCCAAGCCCTGTCGACGTGGGTCGAAGCCGACCGGATGACGAGGCCCCGAGCGCCCCGCACCGCCCGACCCGAGCCGGGCCGGGGTCATACACCAGACCGGACCGCACCGGGACCTGCTACTCCGGCGGCAGGGCTCCGGCAGCCGGCCAGCGCGGTCAGATAACTTTCTAACTTGGCGTGTTTCTTTTGGGAGGACGGCCTTGCAGACCCCTGCCCCGCCCCCGCTGCGTGTGTGTGTGTGTGTGTGTGGGGGGGGGGGGGGGGGGGGCGTGCCGGGCGTGCCCTCCGGAGGGCTGGGCCGGATGCTACGCCCTTGCAAGGGCTCGCCAACAGCCCAGCCCTGCCGCCCCGCCGCCCCGCCGCCCGGCCAGTCCATCTCCGTGATACGCGGTGATACTGCTCTGCGGGCCCGGCTCGGGGCCCCGAGGCCCCAACACCGACCCGGCACGCAGCGGGCGCGTGCACCGGCGCAGCGCGGGGACCGCCGGCTGACCCCGCCCGCCGCCGACACCCCGCCGACCCCCCGCAGACCCCGCACCCGCGGCCAAATCCATACGTGACCGGCCCTCGGCCGCAGATTCAGCAATCGGGGCCGGACTGCGGGGGGAGAGACGGCCGCCGTCCCAGCCGAGCCGCACCGGGCAGGGACGAATTGAAAGCAGCCCGCTCTGCGGCACTTAAATTATCTGGTCAACCCCTCTCTCTCAGCCGTATTTGTTTTTATCATTTCTCTCGTTCTCTCTCTCTCTCTCTCTCTCTCTCTCTCTCTCTCTCTCTCTCTCTCTCTCTCACGTGCTCTCTATCTCACTCTTCTCTCTCTCTCTCTCTCTCTGCAATGGAAGCATTGGCCACTCCCTTGACTCCCTCTGCAACGTGGACAGTGTGGTCACTCTCTACTAAACCACCCGAAAAGCTTTCGGCGGCGCCTCTTGCCATCCCACGCTACTTGCGCCAGCAGCAGCTCCGTTTCGGCGTCGCGGGGGGTTTTTCCCCGCAGCGCGCCAGTTCCGCCCCGGTTCGGTTCGCCGCCGCGGCGCGCCGCGCGCTGTAAAACTGTTACATAACTCGTCTGCTGCCCCTGCCCGCCCGTCCGCCCCCTCCTCCCCCCCCCCCCCCCCCTCCTCTCCCGTCGTTCGACCCGCGCCGGGCGGCGCACTGCTGTTCAGCCCCCCCCCCCCCTCCCACCGCTTCCCTCCGATTTTATCAGCGGTAGTCGTGTTTTCAATCTGGTCGCGAAATGTGACATCATTGCCACACAAGGCTCTGATATCGGCTGCCTCATTGCCGCCAGCAGCGGTGCGGGGGGCTGCTGCGGGGGCAGTAACAGCCACACGGGATAGAAAGTGTTCTATCGCCATATTGAAGCTCGTTTCGAGTCGACCTCCCTGCTTTGTGGAGCCCCCCCCTCTCTCTCTCTCTCTCTCTCTCTCTCTCTCTCTCTCTCTCTCTCTCTCTCTCCCTTTCTCTGCGCTCACTACCGTGTACCGATCACCTGGGCGGAATTCCCTCCTGCAGGCCCATGTTTGCTCCTAAACGGGCCGACGACAGAGAGTGGAAACATGATCGGCCGTCTCGAGGCAAACGATGCGAGAGGAAGCGGAAGGAGGAAGATGAAGAGGAGAAGTAGAAGGGGGGGGGGGGAGAGGAAGGTGCTTCTCTTCTCCTCGAACCGGCACCGCACGTTGAAACTGTTCGTCAGAAAAATGAAATCAAAACGACGGCAGGGCGAGCGGGACGGGCGGGGGGTACGGGAGTGGAAGAAGCCCGGGAAGCGGGTGTTGGAGGGTCGTCTGCCTCCTCTCTCTCTCTCTCTCTCTCTCTCTCTCTCTCTCTCTCTCTCTCTCTCGGATTGGCGCCGAAAGTAGATTTGTAATCTCCAGGCACCTTCATTTTCCGCATGGCCTGGCATGTTGTGCTTGCTATACCCCCACACACGAGGTGCCCCCGCCCACCTCCCACCCGCCCCGCTTTTCCCCCTTTCATCTCTCTCTCTCCCTCACACACACACATGCACGCGTGCAGTCACATTCCACAGGCAGTTGGAATGAAAGCGAAAGCAGCAGCAGCTGTGTGCGTGTGCGTTGTAATGTGCTATATGGGGCGTGCTCTCTGTGAGGCGATGGTCTTCGCACCGCTGTTGTGATGAGTTTATCGGCCTTGCGGGCACCGCGGCTTCCCGCTCTAAGCCAGCCAAGCGTGATAAAAACATTTACAACGCGCGTATGTAAGATACTCGCGCCTGACGTACCCGGCCGGTATTCGAACCCGGCACACACAAGTTGGTTTGCGCCTGCAGTGCTCGCGCACACCTGCCCGGGGTCCCTCCGACACGCCCGCCACGCGCCTCGTAAACGCGTTGGCGCCGCTGGCGCCGCTGGCTGGCGGCCCCCGGCGCTTGCAGCGTCTGCATAGCTTGCACATTCTCCTGTCGACGTGTGCGGCAGCGCCGGCAGCCGGCCGGCCTGGCGCTCGGCCTCGGCTCGGTGTTGGTGGTCGTGTTGGTGTGGGTCCTGTTGCACCAGCGCACACCCTGCTCCTGCTGCTGCTGCTGCTGCTGCTGCTTGCTTTGTCAAACAGTTCCGCCGGAGGAGTCGTGTTTTGTTCGAGACTACAGTTCCGCTCGTGCAGTCGCAGGCACAGCGTCGCGTTCGCAGAACCCGATTGTGTTGGTATGACGAGCGGTACGGCCCTGCGACCCAGCGACTGGATCGCCCCCTTGTTATTTTTTTTTTTTTTTTTTTTTTTGCTGAAAGTTTTCTGGTTGTGTTGCCTTGTGTGCGCTTCGCTGATGGGGTTTTGGACTCCCCGACCTCGCGGACCCGCAGCAGACGGCCTCGGCCTTCCACTTCTCATCACAACATGGCGTGAGGAGGGGGGGGGGATAAAAGGAGAGACAGAGAGAGATAGAGAGGGACTGAGAGAGAGAGAGAGAGAGAGTGCGCCACACCATCGGGGTGAGTGTGCGAGGGCGGCCGCTGGCTGCACTCCGTCGTGCTCCGTTCGTGTGGTCCACGGGCACGCCGCCCGCCCCCTGCCGCCGCCGCCGCCGCTGCGCTCGGGACGTGTCTTGGGGGAACAATGCAGAAAATCGGCGAGTGATGAGAGTTGTGGATTTGGCGTCCTCCCCGCCGCGGCGGAGGGCGGGGCGGCGGCGTCACGCGTACACTACACTTGTATCTGCCTTCCCTCCACCGTCTTTATGACCCGGGGGGATTTCAGCCGCTTTGCCTCCCTAGGACGGCTCTGCTGCAGACGCTGTAAGCAGAAAGCGTTATCTCTCCTCTCTCTCTCTCTCTCTCTCTCTCTCTCTCTCTCTCTCTCTCTCTCCCGGGGCTTAATTCTTGCGGGCAGCGGTGCGCGCAGCTCGGGCCAGCAGCGACGGCTAGGCGCGCGCAGCATGCCGCCCAGGAACATGAAGATAATTTACGCTTCACTCCGCCGCCCCTCCCTGTCCCCTCCGCCGCAAACGCGCCCCGGCTTGCACCCGTTTCCCTTCGTTTTATTTGCTCCAGTTTTCCCTCCCCCGCGGCACGCGCGCACTACTTGCCGCGCTCCGGGTCGTTCTACTGCAGCAGCAAGCGGGTCTCAGCCAAGATTCTGACGTAGAATTAACCAAAATTAACCCCTCAGCAGCGAGCGGCGCGGGCGGGCGGGCGGGTTACCCCGGGCCGGTCGCCGCGCTGGATCAGGTCAGGCCGCCTCGGGCGCCCGCCGCCCCGCGCGGCCTCGGCCGTCCCGATTCACAATGTCCCCCGATAAATCGAACGGGTCGCCAATTTGTGCCGGGACCCCTCCGGGCCGCGCCCCGCCGCGCGCTGCCACACATATATTTTGACGGCGGTTTCCGACCTGCCCTCCTCTACCCTGCTCCGCATGACCTTTCCCGAACCCTTCCACAGCGGCGTTTGCCCCTCTCTCCGCCGTCCCGGGCCCTGACACTACCTCTCTTTACTTTTAATCCGCGCTCTCCTCTACGAGTTTCCACGAACCGCTGCTGCCGCTGCTCGTTGATTCCCTTCGAGGGGAATTTCATCATCGAACGGATGAGCCTCCGACCGCAGAGCACCGCGGCGGCCGCGCGCAGCAGAAGACGCAGCGCGCCGCACCGTTTCTGCTTTTCCTCTCTCGGATCAACCCCACTTTGCTTTCCTTTGCTTTGCGATCGCACGACGAACGAACTCCCTTGACGAACTCCCCGCACCCGCGCGCCCGTGCCTCCCTCTTCTCTCTCTCTCTCTCTCTCTCTCTCTCTCTCTCTCTCTCTCTCTCTCTCTCTCTCTCTCTCATCGCCGTCGGCAAATCCTGAGGTGGAATTAATCCCGGACCCTCCGTGCTCGCAGCTATTTACCTTGAAATGCGATCACGCTGAGTTTGTTTTTCGCCTTCTTGTTTCAGGTGAGTCGCCGCGTCGCCGTCTGCTCCCGCGGCCCGGCTCCTGGCCCGGCTCCTGGCCCCCGCACTCACCGGCTCCCTGCGAGGCGCGCCGCGCGGCCGCCCGGCCCTGCGGATAAATATTGACTCCGCCACGATTACCCCGCTGGCCGTGTGGTGTAAGGAGCCGCCCGCGGAAAACGCTGCAGCGGGCGCGGTAAAATGTACCGGCACGGCTCAAACTACTGGCGTGGCTCACAGTGTTTTACTAAAGGGCTCAAGGACGAGGAGTGCACTCTCCGGGTACCCGATTTCCATAACGCTGTCGCGCGTTTCCACTGCCGGCCGTCTCGGTCCTTTCCGGGTACCCCTACCTCGCGTTACTTCCGTTCTGGTCCTGCGCGGAGTACCCTATTTTCAGACAATGTTCCGGTTCTTTCTGGAGTACCCTACTCTTTACCCTGCCACATCACTCTGTTGGTGTTTTTTTTCCGTCCCGGAGTACTTTTGCTGTACTTCTGTTCCTCTCCGGAGTACCCTGTTTCGCGATACTTGCTGCAGCGGTGTCAGGCGGGCCCGCGGCAGGTACGGGCGTCGGTGTGGCTGTCGCGGCTCCGACCGCGCGCATCTCCCACCGCCGCGGGCCACGTATTGACTTTTGGGGGACGTTGACACGTTGTTGACATATGAATGGGTGCGGCATATCGAACCCGTCCATCATCATACGAGAAGTGGCGAGGGAGCCGCGACCGTTGACCGGCCGACAACGCCGTGGGCGGACGGCGTCGACAACATGATCATACGGTGGATGTTGTATTTACGGTTAAATTACGGGCGTAGGTAAGAGCATCGCTAACGCGGTCGTTCAGATATCGCCGCCCAGTTGTTGTTTTTCGTCGTCTTGCTCTGCCACCTGTATACTTGTGCGGCTTCTCTCTCTTTCTCTCTCTCTCTCTCTCCTGGAGAGGCAATCTGGACAACACGCACGACCCTGACACCTGAGACCTCGCCACCAGCCGGGACCGCCGGGACAGGACAGAGAGAGGGACAGAGAGAGGGACACAGAGAGAGATACAGAGAGAGAGAGAGAGAGAGAGAGAGAGAGAGAGAGAGAGAGAGGAGTAAGGGAGGGAGGGAGAGAGAACAAAGAAAGAGGAGAAGAAAGGCCACGGGCCGCGGGGTTTCAGGCGGGGGAGGGGTGCGGGGGTCAGCGGTCACCTCGCGGCGACACGTGCCCGAGATATAACTTCCGCCGGGCGGAGAGAGGCGGCCAGCTGGGCCTGTCACAAACCACTTCCGACGACACCCTCACCGCCTCCACCACGCCCTCCTCGAGTCCATCCCGCGGTGACTCACGACGGCAGCGCCGCCTGACCGATCGCCCCCCCCCTCCTCCCGTTCTGTCCCCTCCCCTTCCTTCCCCCCCCCCCCCCTGCGAATCCGAACGGCGGCGGCAGCAGCAGCAGCGGCAACGTTCCGCAAATACTGGAGTCGAGTCGTGGCCAAACACGGCGCTCGTGTGGCTCAGCCGTCGCGATGTCATCCCCCTATCAGGTGACGCCACCGTGCTGTTACGGGATTTGTGGACGCGAGTTGTTGTTGTGGGCCGCAGCGCTGCCGCGGTGGTGCCGCGCGGCCGCTGCCCTTCACCGCCCTGCCCGCGGCACGGCACTCCATGCCGCTTATCCGAACCATTTGAGACAAGGCTCGGACCGCAGGGCCTAGAGGCGGCCAAAGGCGGCCAAGAGGCTTATATTCCGGCCGCAAAGGGCGTACTGTGCATTGCTCGCGCGCGGCTCGGGGGGGGGGGGGGGGGGGCGACGAATTTTATAAATATATATTTCGTTGGCGGGCGGCGTCGCGTCGGCCTCCCCTCCCTGCCGCCGCCCTGCCGCCGCCCGGCCCGCCGCTCTGCCGGACTTTACGGCTATGCAGTGCCACACTTTTATGCCGTGCCGGGGGCTTATCAATACTCTATGACAAAGCTCGGCCGCTCCGCTCCCGTCCCGGCTGGTCCCGGCCCACTGGCCTGCGGGTACGGCCTCTGCCCTGCTGTGTGGCTTTGAATTTGTTTTTCCTGCCCCGCCCCCTTCCCCCCGCTCCCTTTTTCTCCTGTTCGGAAGGCCGTCGGGCGGTAAAGACACACACACACACGCACGCGCGCGACGTGGAAACAGAGCTGGAGGTCATGGCGTAGCCTGGAGGAAGGCGGTGGGGTGGGGGAATCATTTGCCTCGCTTCACCTGATAGCACGCACCGGATTTCCATTTCACCTGGCGGCCGTTCCCTCCGTACGGTGGGCGGGGGCGGCGGGGGCGCGCCTCCGTCCGATCGTGATGTGAGAGACGACATCTTCCCCCCGCGGGGAAAGAGTGTATGTGCGGCGGGCGGCAGCGCAGGGCTGGGCGGGGCAGGTTGGGCTGCCGGGGGAGGCAGGCCCTGCTCTACTCTGCGCTGCTCAGCGCTGTGGGCCCTGGCCCGGCTAGCCTATATGGGAGTCTGTGTGATGGGATCAGGACCTGCCCGAGGCAGCAGTGGCGGAGGCCTTGATGCGCTGGCTGCTAGCTGCTGCCGCTGTTGTGTGCCTCATTGGACTCGACGGCCAGGGCCTCGACTAGGAGGGCCTCGGCTAGGAGGCCGCCGCCGCCCAGCCGCCCCGCTTTGCAGAGCTCTGCCACCCTGTGCGCCCATTATCGCGCCCTTTCTATGCAGATTAACCGGCTCCTGCTATTACTGATGTGAAAAGGGTGGTGGTGTGCGTGCGTGTGCGTGTGCGTGTGCATGTGTGCTTCTGTGCGGCGCAAAGTGGGAGGAGGAGGCGGAGACTCGTTTATCAGGGAGTACAGCATGGGGGGGGGGGGGCGGGGGGGGGGGGGGCACACTGTCAACAAGACGGCCGGCCACGCGGAGCCGCAAGATAAATAAATACGCTGCGATGCGCGGGCCGGATCGCCGCAGCGAGTCAACACGTCCACGCCGCACGGATCCGCGTCGCTTTTGTTTCCGCTTTGATAACGGCGGTGAGCGCGCGGCCGCGGCCCGCCCGCGGCGTGTGCGCTGCAGTTAGCACCACCGCGGCGGCGATCGTGGCGTTGATGTGATTGAAATCTCGCGCGTCGGAATGTCCGGACCGGATTACTGTGCGCCGCGATGGCGGTTGCAGCGGCGGCGGCGGCGGCGGCGGCGGCGGCGGCGGCGGCGGCGGCGGCGGCGGCGCTGCTGCGTATGGCTTCCGGCTTCCGGGGGACAGTAGTTGGGCCGCCCAACCGACCGCAGCTCCGGGTGCGGCACCGCCACTGCATGCGCTGCCGCTGTAGCCGCTGCAGCGGCCGCCCTGTAAACGCCGCCGACGGCCTTTGACTTTTTTCTTGTTTCCTGCTTTTTAAATTGTTTACCAAAAAATTCACGGACACACCGAAGGACTCTGACTTCTTGAGGACTAATAGGGTTGCAGTCGGAGGCCGACAGATCTCCCAAACCACATAAGAAACTCATTATTTTTTTCCACCAACAAACGTCAATTTTTTTTCGACAAAAACTACAAACATTTCTAGTGATGTTTTTTCTCTTGAACTCCTTACGTCATTTCCCCCGTGCGCGGATTTGCGGGGAGGGTAACCCGGACCGTCATCTCCCTAAACGTTTTCGTGAGTCACCGCGACACGCGTCCCTGGGAGCCCCGTGACGAAGCCTCCAGGCCCCGCATCCCCCCCTCTCACTCACTCCAACGGCGTCTTAGTGCCGCCCGGGCGGGCCCGGCGGGCCCCCACACCGGGCCCACGCACCGCACCGCGGCACGCGCCTCCGAGCGGCTCCGCTGTCACAACCGGATACCTGCCCGGACTCGATCCCTCCGCACACATGAGTAAACCTACAGGAGAACGTCTCAGCACTTTAGTATTATTTTTTGTTGTACGTTTTGCTTGCCAGCTCGCGACGAAGTACTTATCTTCCCTCCCCGGGGCACACCGCCGCGCCGCCGTCGCCGCGCTGCCGTCTGCGCATCATGTCTGGCATGAATGAGATCCTCTCTCCTGACCGGCTGCGGTGTGCCCCCCTCCCAACTCCCCGCCACCGCCCGCTCGTGGTTTTCCACGTTTTGGGCGGACGCAGCCGAGCGTGGGGGTGCCGCCGGGGGCCGCTGCTGCTCCTGCTGCGCTGCTTGCGGAGGGATTTGGCTGCTTATTTACCGCAGTTTGGGGGCGGGGGGAATCCTTCTTGGCCGTGTCGCCAAAGTGACGCCACACCGCGCGGATCAGCAGCCCTTTCTTTTGCTCTCTCTCTCTCTCTCTCTCTCTCTCTCTCTCTCTCTCTGCAAATCCCTCATCCCCCATGCTCCTTCTCTGGCCTCCGTCATCACCGTAATCATCATCATGATCATCACCACGCTGCACAGGTCGTCGAGTTGAAGTTTTCTCATCGTTTCCCTTCACTTTTTCCGTACAGTAACGACTGCACCGAGGATGTCATCATCGGGGACGTCATCCTTGTTGACGGCGCAGCGATGTCGTCTCCCCGCGGCCGCCGTCGGAGTTTTCGCTGCGTGTGCCGTGTAGTGCAGCTGGGCGCCGGGCCGTGTCGGCGGCGGCGGCCGGGGATCCCTCGTCCCCCGCGTGCGGAGGCGCAACTGTTTGCGCGAACGCAAGATGTTGCATTCAGCTGCCGCGGGGCGGAGAGGCGCCGCGGGGTGGGAGGCGGGGGCCTTGGTTTGGCGCCGAGCAAACTTGCCCACGGCGAGGCGGCGGCGCGGCGCGGCGCGGAGCGGAGCGGAGCGGAGCGGAGCCTTGTGATGCGTCTCAACGGCGAGCACATGTACCGCGATGTCAGGTCGGAGCGAGTCGAGCCGAGCCGAGCCGGCGCGCAGAGTGGAGCCGAGCCTCGCGGGCCGCTCCCCGGGCCGGAGCCGAGCCGGGCCGGGCTCGGGGCCCTTCCCCGATTAGCTATGCAAGAGATATGCAAATACAGCGGGGAGTGCCCGCGGCCCGGCGCGGCCCCCGCGGCCCCCGCAGCCCCCGCGGCCCCCGACCCAACCCCTCTCAACGCCACATGCAGCCATCTTCACGGCGAGTTGGCCTAGAAATATTTGGCGGTGATCCTTCCCCCGCCTATCCTTCTCCTCTCCCCCCGCCGCCTCTCTTCTCATCCGGGGAAGCCGTGTGTGTGTGTGTGTGTGTGTGTGTGTGTGTGTGTGTGTGTGTGCAGCTCCGCCTCCTGCAGGCGGGAGCTCGGCGGCCGCGGGAGCGAGGCAATGAAGCTGAAACTTGACGGTGCGCCAAGAGATGCTGAGGGCCCTCCCGCCTATCCATTTTGCACACACACACACACACACACACACACACACATGTGGTGGCCGATCCGCCCTTCGCTTAGAAGCAAGCAGTGAGTCGGCGGCGGTGTTTCAGCAGAGTACACCGCCGCTCACCACTCTTCCAGCTTCCAGCCGCCGCCGCAGCCAGCGTCCGGGCGGCCGGCCGGGTACCCCTCCACCCGACCCGGCCGCGACCCTTGCGCCCACTCCCCATGCACACCACACTGGACCCCCACGCCTACGGGACTGTAACTAAAAACTTTCAGCCGCCGATTCGTAATAAAAAGTAAAAAAAAAGGAGAAGCAGCAGAAAAGGGTGCAATAGGCGGCCATCGCAAACGTGCACGGCAACAGAAAGTGGTGTGAGAAGGAGATAGGGGGCGGGGAATCTCCGAGCAAGGCCGCGGACAAAACCAACAACACGAGCAGCCCGGCCGTGTGCGGTCTGCCGCGCACCGCAACGCCGCCCGCTCGTGTGTGTGTGTGTGTGTGTGTGTGTGTGCTCTGTCGATGCTGCCGGGCCGTTGGGCCGCCCCCCGCCGCGCCGCTGTGTGGACCTGGCGTATCAGCGCGCAATCCTATTAGAGAGCGGAGCGGCGCGGCCCGGCGCGGCGGTGGCCGGTCGGCCGGCCAAACTTCTTTTGTGCTTTTGCCCGATTCCGACAATACTGCGCTCCTGATGCCGCCGCCGCCACCCGCCGCCGCCACCGCCACCGCCACCGCTGTTGCTGCTGCAGGCGCGGAATATTTTCACGGACTGGGAGAGAGAGGGAGGGAGAGAAAGAGAGAGATGACCTGAAGAGAGGGAGGGGGGAGATGAGGCTGTTCCTTTTTTTTCTAGAGGGATAACGCGGAGTTAGAGAGAGCACAGAATGGAGGTGTGGGTGGGAAGGAAAGGGAGGAATGGCTGAGGAGAGTAGGGGGGGGGGGGGTCGGAATTGCTGTGCCATTGCTGCAGTGGACAGCTGCTTTGGCAGTTACCTTGCTCCGGCGCGCGCACTCCACTCGACCACCACCACCATTGTCGTTCCTTTTCTATGTCGTCTCTTTTCTACGATTTCTTTTCCCTCTTCTTTGCGACCCCGATATTTTTTTTTGTCTTTTGTTTTCTGCTTTGTGCGAACTACGTTTGTTTTCTTCTTTCTCTTGGTTATTCCGATGCGTTCGCGAAACGGCGTGTCGATGTGGCGCTGCTGACCCCTGCTTCGCTCATAAACGCGCCGCATTCGAAGCGGGGGAGGAAGGTCCCTTCCAATGGATTCCCACCACAGAGTTGCGGAGGGGAAGAAGTAATGGTGACAATTATTGAAGGGCGCCCGGTCCTTCCCCCGCCGCTGCCGCCGCCCTTTCTCGCCGGCCCAGTCCATTCGGCGCGGCGTGCGCACTGCGTCGCACTGCATGGCCGGCCGCCCGGCACACAGGCCATTGGGTGCACGGAGCCCCGACCTGCGGCCTGCGGGCCCGTGGCCGCGGGGGGTAAGGGAGGCAGCCGGGGGCCGGCGGCAGGGCATTACAATAATGTGTCCTTACGGGACAACTCAGTCCCGCCATAAAACATTTTTCGCTCCTCCAGGCCATTTGCGACACGGTGCCGCTGCCGCCGCAGCCGTCCCGCTTGGCCCTGCAGCTCCCCCCACTCCGCCCGCTCCGCCCCCGTTTCTCGCCCTCTGCTGCCTCTGCATTCCGCCGCGTCTCTGATATCTGCGCGATGTCGGTCACTGCAGGTGAGGCGGCGATTTTTGGGGTGGTGGGGGGAGAAGGGAAGAACAGAGACCCGGGAGCACAAGAAGAGGTCGATCACTTGGGAAAAAAATTAATCATTTTCGGCGGTCAAACAAGCCTGTTTAAAATGATCAGGAATGGTCTAAAAAGTGGTCGGAAAAATCATTTCGCGTAAGATTTTGTGTAACGGTTTACTGCTGCGGTCGGGAGTGGTTCCTGCGCTGCGCCTGTCGGCGGCGGCGGGGAGCGCCCGGGGCGGTAGGCAACCCGGCCGCAGCGCCGCGCTGCGGTACAGCCTAGCCGCCCGAGCACAGGCGCCTCCTCTCCCATCGACCCGCGCGGTGCGGCCCGGCTCCCGGCCCGGCCCGCACCAGCAGTGGCAGCGGCGCTGAATGTAAAGTCAGCCGGCAGAGAGGAAGCGCCGCGCGCGGAGCCGTCGAGATAAGAAGAGGCGGTGAAAAAAAAGAGAGAGCAAGAGTCAGACCGGGTATTCGAACCCAGTCCGGACAGGTGGCACGCGCGGCACGTGTTGCTCCGCGCGGCGGCGGCTGCATGCAGCGGCGGCGCGCGGACCCCTGCTCCGTTAATTATGATGTACAGCCCCACGCCCCCCGCCGCTGTTATGTTAACAGCCGTGTACAACGCCACTTGTAACGAATTCAAGCGATTTGCATTTTGATGGCGGCGTAGCGTACTGC
This sequence comes from Megalurothrips usitatus, assembly GCA_026979955.1. Lineage (NCBI taxonomy): Eukaryota > Metazoa > Arthropoda > Insecta > Thysanoptera > Thripidae > Megalurothrips > Megalurothrips usitatus. The sequence goes on along the minus strand of CM049595.1, from coordinate 7,317,485 downwards.
GATCGCTATTATATTGTTCCGTGATTCATAGGCGGCGCGGAGGCTCCCGGCCGCTGCAGGCAGCCTGCAGTCAGCCTGCAGGGGAGGAGCTCAGCGAGTCTCGCCCTCAGGCCGGGCCTCCCGCCGGGCCTCCCGCCGGGCACGCTCCCTCCCTCCTGTCCGTGTCGTGTTGTGCGGGCGCGTCGTGTGACCGTGGTGGCGCGCCCCCCTGCGTGGCACTGACTTCCTTTACACCGGCCGCCGGTGTAAATCAAATTTAGTGAAATGAAAAATAAAGCCGTTTTATAGTCTGGGCCGTAAAAAGGCTTGGGAGAGCGCCGCCCCCGCCCCCGCCGCCCGCGCGGGCAATTCCAGGCGGCACCATCGAGCAGGCTCCGGGCCCCCGCAGCCCCCCTCCCCCTCATACAGTGCCTAGTGTGGCCCTGCGGCCTCCCTGCTCCCGCAGCCCGCGCGGCCCCCAGGGGCGTAATGTAGAGGCCGGGCACTCCCTGCGGCACCTCTCTGTCACCTCTGGAGGTATGAGGGCGATGCCGCCCCTCCGCAGCGCCGCAGCGGCACGGCGGCGCAGCGGTCTGTCTGCCCGACTGAATTACGGTACGACGACTCGGCGTCGGCCGCCCGCCGCCCGGGCCAGCGGCGCCAGCCCCCCATCCTCCACGCTCGCTACTTTATTACAGGGAATCAAACTTTGAACCCGGCCCTCTAATTCCGGGAGACGAGGAGTAGGTCCCATCCGGTCCGGTATGGCGATCACCTTAAGTGGGGCCGGGCCAAGCCGGGCGGCGCTGACTGCCCGGCCCGTGTCCGACCCCTCCGGCCTCCGGGCGGCCTCCGGGCGGCCTCCGGGCCAGCGATAGCCTCCCCATCATCTCCCCTCCTCTCTGTCCGTCCCGGCCCGGATCGCCCGGCCCCGCCCCGTGGCCGCTTTCACCCCAATGATTTCGTCCCATTGCTTGCTTCCGGGTTCGCTCCGCTGCCGCCGCCCTGCCGACCCGCCGGCCCCGGCCACGCCACCTGTCTCCCCTGGCCGCCTTTACTTTATCGTACCTTACCTCTCGCCCCTCCTCTCTTTCTCTCTCTCTCTCTCTCTCCCCCCCCCCCCCCCCCTTTCCTCCCCATCCCTCGGCGTCGTGCCTCTCGCTCATCAAGTATCGCGACCACTTCTCATCCACTCCTCCCTCGCCTCACTTCACCTCCTCCTCCTCTCCCTTCTCCTCGATCGCCTTGCCCTCTACATTGTCCTCCCGCCGGCGTCTCGGCTCAGACGTCGTGACCTGAGAGGCTCCCGACCGGCAGGGGGGCTCTTTGACGGCGATAAAGTGATTACGGGGCCCTTCGATAGCAGGACCCTTTTGCAGGACCTCCAGCAGCGGCGGCGGCGGCGGCTCTATAGAGATGACGCACTTGTCGTCCGAGTCGTCACGCGGGCGGGCGGCGGGCTCCGGGGGCTCCGGGGGGCGTGGCTGCTGCTGCCGCCGGTCGCCGCCGCGCCGACAGCAGGGGGCGCTGCGGGTCAAGGTCACCCGCCGCTCTGCTCGGCTTTCGTCCGCTTTGCCGCTCGCCGTTTCGTGCCCCGAGCTCCGCTCGGCCCCGCCCGGCCCCGCTGCTTCCCTGACCTGCCGTACTCTATTCACTTTGGTGAAATATTTATTTGGACACCGCTCGCCGAGCTGACGGCCCCGCGATCCAATCAGGGGGCCATTCACGGCGCGGCACCGGCGGCTGACGGCGGCTGTCGGCGGCCTCTTGCCAATCTCGCAGCGGCGGCGGCGGGGGTGATAGGGGCGGCCGGTACTCCCGGGGTACCGGCCCGCAAGGACAGCGGCTGGAGGGGCACGCGGAGAGGTCATTACGGCCGAGGACGTGCCCTGCGGGGCCCTGCCGTGCCCTGCGGGGCCCTGCAGAGCCCTTTCGCTGCGCTGACGGCTGAGAGGGTCCTCCCGCACCGCCTGGAGCACCGCGGCGACAACGACGAGGACGGCGGCGAAGCCGGCGGGTCCAGCAGGGTCCTGATACTGAGCCACTGCCGGCACTTGCGGGGGGGGGGGGGGGGGGCTGCCCGGCTTGGTGTATGGATTTTTGTTCCCTTCCGCCCGGTGCTGGGCGTTGTGGAAGGGGGAGAGCGAGAGAGAGAGAGAGAGAGAGAGAGAGAGAGAGAGAGAGAGAGAGAGAGCTGTCCTTCCGTCCGGGGTCCGCGCCGGACCACCGACCGCCGATCCGACCCGACCCGACCGGGCCGAGGCCATTCAAGGCCAGTCCAGGGGCCATTGATGGCCGAAAATGGTCATATAGCGTCCTGATGAGGATGATAAAAAAGGGAGAAATAAGAGAGAGAAAGGAGAGAGAGAGAGTGAGAGAAAGAGGGTGAGAGAGAGAGAGAGAGAGGAGGAAGTTGCGCGGTGGTGTGGCGTGGTCTCCATGGACTCCAATAAGATGAACCGGGGTTGAGGGTCGGCATTCCCTTCATCAATCTTGGAATAGCGCGGTCTCGGCTTACTCGGCCCAGCTTCGGCTTTATGTTCCGATATCCGCCGGTTGCTGAAGACGGCCGTGACGGCGGCGGCGTCGGCGGCGATGCCCCGGCCGAGATAGCGGTCCCAACTGGCGGCGGGGGGGCCGATTATCCGGCAGCACGCCTCATGAAACTCAATCAGACGCTAATTCCAGATCTGGTGATAAGGTGGCATTCTCTCGTTAGCGGCCAAGGGAAGTGCTTCCACCTCCAGCCCGTTAGGCCGGCCGGTCGGCCGCGGCGTGGCCAGTTCGGAGTCGGTGCGTGCGGGGGCGTGGCCGGTGGCGGGGCCGGTGGCGGGGCCTCCACCGGGGCAGCAGGGACACGCCGCCGCCGCGCCTCGGGGTCACGCCCTTGACACGATTTGCCCTCCTCGTTCGGTAGGGAATGAGCGAACGGGGGTCCCTCGTGGCATGCGTGGGCGTGGTGCGGGCCGTGGCTAAAGCCCACCCCTGTGCGTGTGAGTGTGTGTGTGTGTGTGTGTGTCGAGAGGCACAGTTTTGCCCACACCTGGCGCGGCGAGGCGAGGCCGGCGGAGGCTGACCGGGCTTTGGGTCCGGCCCGGTGTACGGTCATGCGGCTCGCCCGGGCCGGCCGCCGGTCCCCCCGGGCCGCCTCCGGCCTCCGGGCGTCCGAGGCCGGGCCCCGGACCCCTCCTGGACATGCGATTATACCGGGGCGGCTCGGCAGCGTTCTCGCCGCGGCCACCACCTCCAGCGCGGCCTCCGCCTCCAGCGTGACCACCACAACCTCCAGCAGGACCAGCGCGGCCAGCGCAGCCGGACAATGAGGGCCAGCCAGTGCCGGAGGGTCCGGGGGCGCCCCGGGGCCACGCACCGGCATGAGAACGCACATGTGGCAGTGAGGATCCCGGGAAAACTCTCTCATCATCTTCCTCGCTGGAAAATAATAATCCTCAGCAAGGGCTCTGCTCGCTGGAGCCCGGAGCCGGGTCAGCCGCGTCCTCGCCTTGCCCTCGGGCCGTCCTCTGAGGTCCGAGCCCGGCTCCAGGCGCTCCAGGCGGGCCGGGCAGCCCTCCACACCCTCACGTGTCGCCGCGCCCGCTCGTCGCTGCGGGTCGGATAAGTGCAGGGTGAAGAAAATTGGAGTCTCGCAGAGCTGCTCGGAGGCGGCCTTGACCGATCCTGGAACGACCGGGATCTGCCATTGCGGATCTCGCGCGGTCCATTCGCTCGCCTTTCAGCGCAACCCGCCTATTCTCACTCTCAGCTGCTCGAAAGGGCCATTTAGTCCCGGCGGCCGTGTGGGGGGCGGCGGTCAAAGGCCGTGAGGCGGTGGACAATCGACCGCTTGACTCGCTGTCACCCGCCGCCGTGCGGCCAGGGGCACGGCCGGGGGCCCGGCCAGTCGGGGGCCTTTGATCAGGGCCCCGTGAAAACGGGTTTCACTCTGTGCGATCGCATCAGGGATCGGCGGTGGTGTCCGTGTTGCCGCTGCTGCCGCTGCTTGGACCGTCGGATGGATGAGGCCTTTGCCCAGCCGGCGGCAGAGAGGGGCGGGCTAACCACACACACACACACACACACACACACACACACACATATACGCGCGCGCACACACACGCGTTTGTGTGTCCAATCCACTCTCGGCCGGGGGAGAGGCTAGGCTTCGCCACTCACAGAGATTGCCTTCGGATGCATGCGGGACACCTCACCTGACGGACTGCCGCCCCCTCCCCCGCGCACCCGAACACCGTGCGCCCTCCCCACACACGCACATTACTAACTCACTAAATTACGACGCAAATTACGGGCTCATGACCCGCGCGGCCCTGGCGGCCCTGGCGGCCCTGACCTGCACCTCTGCCTCCCGGCTGCCCGCCGCCGCCGCGCCGCTTGACATTGAGGGGTCCCTCGGGAGGCACGAGTCATCATAATAATATTTTTTCGGTGAGAGGCGGGAGGCGGGCGAGTTGTTTCGGATTTGCGGCGCAGCGCTGGTGCTGGTGCTGTCGTGCGGCGGACGCGGGGAGGTCGCGAGGTCACACGCCGCCGCTAATCGGATCGGGAGTGATAAGATTGGTCAGGACAGGAGCCCCGCGCGGCGCGGCGGGGGACGGACGGTGCGGCAACACAACACCGGCCTGCGGGGCCGGCGGGGCCTGCGGGGCCTGCGGGGCCTGCGGGGCCTGCGGGGCCTGCGGGGCCTGCGGGGCCTGCGGGGCCTGCGGGGCCTGCGGGGCCTGCGGGGCCTGCGGGGCCTGCGGCGGGTGTGGAGGCGGAGCAGCGAGCAGCGCGCGGCCGCACCGTTCCGGCCCGCAAGCGCTAAACCAAATTGGACAATTCCCTTGAAACGTTATACCTCGAGCGAAGACCCGGCCCCCGGCCACTCGCCGTCGTGCCCCCGCCGCCGCCGCCGCTGCCGCCCACCACCACGGGGCGCGCGCGGGCCATGAGGAAAAGGGGGCGAGGGGCTCGCCCAAGGGCGGGCTCTGTGGAGGGCGGCGGTACGGCACGGTGCTGGCGGAGGGGAGCGCTTGTGCTGGCTTTGTAGTGACTGGGCCACGTCGCAGAACCCCTCTTACTGTCAGGTGCAACGGTCAGTGCGCCGGGCCGCAACTGTATGGCCCGGGCCGGGCTGCTGCTCCGGCTGCTGCCCTGGCTGCTGCCCCGGCTGCTGCCCCGCGGTTCCGGACCGGCCGCAAGCCTCGGCTCCGCCTGCTCCGCCGCCGCTTTCTATAAACCATGTCGTCGCCAGGAGCGGCCCGCCGTGCAGCGGTGCGGCGGGCCTCGCCACGAGGGCATGAAAAGACCGTTGTGCCCCGCGCCGTGCTGGCGGCCGGCATTAAACATAAACGGCAGCCCCCCGATAACAATGTCCGCGCCGCGTCTCCCGCCGGCCACGTGAGCGCCGTGCGCTCTATGTCCTCTGCGCTGCTGTGCTGTGTGGCGAATGTAACGCAACTCTGTCCGGCCGAAGACCTTGCAGGAGGCAGACCGGCGCAGGTGGCGGCGACAGGCGGCAGCCGGACGCCTTCGCCACAAGTTTATCTCGGGCCTAACGAGTCGTTCCAGCCGCCCGCCCCGCAGCAGAGCTATCCCCAAAGTTTTCATTAATCATTTGCGATGGTTATCGCCGAAACCTTTGATACAGCCTGAAGGGGAGGTGGGCGGGCGCGCTCCTGGCCGTGAGAGAGTGGGAGGTTGGGGAGGGGGGGGGGGGGGGTCGGGGAGGGCCGAGGCAAGGCGTGGAGCAAACTTGGCCCGTCACTCGGCGAGTCGTGCGCAAGGTTCGGTGCGGGCCAGCAGAGCAACAGGTCCCGGTCGGCCCTCGGCAGCCCTCGGCAGCCTTCGGCCTCACGGGCGGCGCGGCGGCGCGGCGGGGCCGTTCTGATCGGGGAAACAGCCTCCCGTCGCTGCTGGTGCGCCGCGTCGTTGGTCGGGCTCGGCGCCCAGCCGCTCGGAGGCCCCCGCCGCCCTTATCACCATTCCGGTCCCGTTTTTCAATTCGCCTGTTTGTACCCGAAGACGGCGGCGGCGTTGGCTGTCGGCAGGACACGGCAAGCACAGCCGGGGACTTGCCCTGCCCTTCGGGGACGGCCGGGGGACAGCTGCGGCCGCTCCCACTCCAACCCAAACGTCGCGCGGGTAAAATTTTATGACAGCGTCCCCCGGTTTCCCCTTGGATTCCTCTATTCGCGGCGCCGAGGGTGGTCCGGCGTCCGTCCGCACTGACTGTCAGCTCGGAGGTCATGATCCGGACTGTCCACGGAGGTGCGCAGAGCACCAGCACTGAAGGCCACGCCGAAATATAATTTATAAAATAAATTACTTTAAGTAATGCTCCGACAACGGGTCGCTGAAGGCCTGTGGCAGCGGCTGCAGTGAATCTGGTCTCGAACCGAGAAAACGATCCTCCGCGATCCGCGAGACAACAGGGACGGTTATTATTCTGCGAGTGCAGCCAGCAGCTCCGGCAGCGTTTGTTATTTCCCTTCGCCCCTTGTTCACTCGACAGCCCGGCTGCAGCTTTCCCGCTCGCTTCTTGCGGAAGCCGGCGACAGCTGGCGGCAGGCGGAGGGCCGGAGGGACGGAGGGACGAAGGGACGGAAGGCCGGAGGGACGAAAGGCCGGAGGGCGTGAGGGTCGGAGGGCACAGCGGCGCGGCGCAGCCCTCCTCCCCCGTGACAAAGATACGGCACAACGCTGGGCGCCGCAACACACAGGTGTGCGGGCGGCGGGGGGTCCTGCGACCGCAAATGCACCGCGTCCACTGGCCGGCAGCCGGAGCCCCCAGGCGGCCCCGCCGAGTCCCCGGGGTCCGCCGCCCGCCGCCCGCGGTCGTGGCGGCAGCAGCAGTGCGCGGTGCGGGCGGCCGTGCCTGGCAGCGACGCTGGGGCAAACAAATCATTACTCGACCCACAATGTTGCCGCGGCGGCGGCGGCGGCAGCGCTGGAGTGCACCCCGACGCCGCGGGCGCTCGCTTTTTACCCCGGAGGCTATTCTGATATTTCTTCATGCTGCGGTTTCAGCATTTCCCCGCGCGCGCCGCGCGGCCAGATGGATGGTGACGTCACGCGTGTTGTGGGACTCGGGCGGCCAAACCACACAAATACAGACACACAGACACACACACACACACCGCTGCGGCTGCGGGTAGGTAAACTCTGTGCTCGGGTAATTTAATGTCCGTGCTGTTCTCCTCTTTGTGAGGGGCGAGTGGCTGCCACCTTGGGGCCCCGACACTCATGACCCACCCGCGTCAGGGGCGGGACGGGGAGAGGAGGGGGGGGGGGGGCCCCCGAGTGGCACGCGAGTTCGCATGCCTGCCGCCATTACGGCCGTACGTATGAGCGAGCGCGCTCTGCGGCTCTGTCTGCAGATAATCGCGCGGTATCGGCGAGGCCCTCCTATCGGCGGCTGAGTGGCATCGATGAAGTGCGCCGCCGAGGACGGCGATGGGGACGGGGGAGGCCGCAGACCCACCCCCGTGTTGCGGCCGGACGGGGTGCATTCGTCTCCTCGTGTGATGTGACACATGTGTGTGGGTATCGTGGGTCGCACTGAGTGGAAGGGAAAGCAGGGGGCACAAGAACGCGGGGCCCTGCTCTGCGCCGCAGTGCCTGCCAGCGGGTCGGCTGGACGACGAAAAACAGGCGGCCAGGGTGGACGGCACACGGAGAGGGGGAGAGGAAGGGGATTCGAGGGCCGAAGGAGAGACCCTAGGGCAAGTGGATTAAGGGACAAGGGCCAAGCCGAGCCAAGCCGGGGCGCCCCTGGACGGATCCCCTGACTGCGCCCTGGGCCCCCGCCTTGAGGCCTCTCGCTGCCTCCGGTATGAGGCGGAGGCGGTCTGACCGGACGACAACTGACAAGGAGTCTAACAGGGCCACTGGACTGGAAGCGGCGGCGGCGGCGCCGACTGTGGCAGCGTGTGACCATCATGGTCCCCGTGTGTGTGTGTGTGTGTGCGTGTGTGTGTGAAGAGGGCGCAGGGGCTGGGGGTTTACGGGCGGAGAAGGGTAAGAAGGATAGACAACGTCGACGTGCTCCGCCGCGGCCTTCACGTGCACGCAGACGGATGGGGTGCTGTAGCTCATTCATAACGACGACCCCTATATCTCCCTCTCTCTCACCTCTCCGCGCCCGGCCGCAGCCACGCCGTGCCTCCGGTAGGAGGAGCAGGAGGGAGGGAGAAGGAGGGGAGATGATGGCCCCTCCACGTCGTCGTCAGCTGCATCAGCTGCCCTCGGAGAGTGGACCTCCGGTCGGCCGGGGCTGGCCCGTATGCGCGCGGGTCCGCTGCCAAGATACCCTGCCCGCCGCCGCCGCCGCCCCTCCACTCCCGGACCCCGGCCCTATCTCTGCGCCTCCGCCGGCCAGAGGACCCTCGTTTGCGGGGCGGCGACGGCGGCGCCGACGGCAGGAGGGCGGCGAGTCCCGGCGGTAACGATTGGCGTCGCCGCGGTTTCCCCCCGCAACCCTTATTTTAGCGTGCGTTTTTTTTTTCTCGGCGACGACTGCGACTCGCCGGTCGGCCGCTGCTCTGGCGCCGACACCTCCGCGCCGAGAGCGCTGCGGCCCCTGATGGCCGAGTAACGAGCCTTATTTGCGTCAGGTGCAGCCTCGGCGCCCGGCCCGGAGGCAGACCCCGCCCGCCCCTGAGGACACCCCCTTTCTTCTGCCCCGACGCTCCGGCCGCAGAGCTGAGCCTCGGGCCGCCGCTCTTGGTGGTTCTTATCTGCGCCGGACCGGAATCTCCCCGGCTCCGCCCTGCCCCCGCCGCCGCCGGAGACCCACACTCACGACGGAGGCCGGCGAGCAGGTCCACCCGCGCACCGCCGCACCGCCGCACCGCGTCTGCAGGCCGTCACACCGGAGGGCACGGCCGCCGCCGAGGCCGCGCCGCAGGAATGCATAAATTACACCGGTCGCTGATGGAAGAAGTTTAAAATGACGGGGTCGGGCCGGGCGTCGCATTGCGCGCGCTCTGTTGGCCGAGAGTGGGGCGGCGGGGCCGAGGACATCAGCAGCCGAGCCAGCAGCGCGGCGTATTAGGGGGGGAGAGCGGGAGGCGGCCAGGGGTCCAGGTCGTGGGGGAGCGCGCAAAAAATCTGGACGACGACAGCGACACTCGGCAAAAATTTACAACGTCAGCAGAGGGGCGTGGCGAGGGGCGGGGCGGGGCGCGCTAACTGGGATTGTCACGTTATTCTCTTAGCCCAGCCCCCGCCGCCCCCCGACCCGACCCGACCCGACCGGACTCGGGGGTTTTCTTTTGGAGCTCTTTTGCGGATCGCGGGGGCCGCTGCGCTGATGGAGGAACTTAAATGAGATGGCCTTGCAGCCGCCGCCCCGCCGCCCGACCGTCGCGGCCCCCACCCTCCGCCCAGCGCCGGGGGTTAATTTCTCGTGCAGTTTATGGCTTGTTTGGTCGGAAGTTGAAACGCTCGGCGTGCCTGAAAGGGCGCTCCTGATGTCGTTAGGGCGTGTCGGGGGAGGCTGGGCGGGGGGCGGGGCCCTGGGCGGGACCCTGCAGGGGGCGGCTGCGAGGTCCGGGCCAAATGCAACTTGGGCGTCGTCCGTGGCGCGGGGGCGGGCTCGCGCCCCGACGACCCTCCTACATTACGCATGTGCCACATATGGGTTACCCGCGGGAACAACGGTTCTCGCTGCAACGAACGTGTTTTTCTATCGAGAAGAAAACTCCTGCGTATCGGGCGTTTCTTATACCGCACACATGGCGCCTGGCGGGTAGGCAACGCCGACCACGCGGCGTGCAGGCGCGTCGTGCGGCTGGCCTACCCCGCCACCCGCAGGCGCCCGGAGCCAGCGCCGTGCCCGGCTGGAACGCAGTGTATAGCCGCTCCCCCTGCATTCTCCTCCGTGTACCTGGCATGTGCAGCGCGCAGCGCAGCCGTGCCGGAGGAGGGGCGTCAGACATCCGTCCAGCACAGCCGAGCCTCCCCACGCCGGCCTCCAGCGGGCCTCCAGCGAGCCTCCAGCGAGGCCCCAGCAAGGCTCCAGCCGAGCCAGACAGACGCTGAGCGCGCAAACGAGATTAGATTCCCTCTTCAGAGCGGCCTATTAATTGCACAGAAGAAGGCGAGAGGCGGCGGGGGAGTCCCGGCCGCGCTGGAGCCGCACTGGAGCCGCGGCGCCGGCGCCTCGCCGCCCCCCACTGGAATGAAACAATAACAGCAGGACGCGCTCGCCGCCCCTCCGTGCCGTGGAGAGTTTTCCGCCCCTCGCCGCTGCCCGCCCTCATCGGCCGCCGGTAGATGGTAGATTTATATTTAGTTTAGTTTTCCCGTATATTTGTTATCGCCCCGGCAATACGGGAGGACATAACTTGAGATTAGGGTCGTGGCCTGCGGGGAGGAGGTGGCGGGGGGCACAACACGCGGCAACGTTGGGACGGTCCACGGCCACTTTATTTCGCCGAGGAACAGAAGTGAGGAGAACGTGGCGAAGCGCGGCGGGGCGTGGCGGTGAGCGGCGGCGGGACACGGCGACAGCCAGCTCAGCTCCGCTGCTGATGCTGCCTGGGGGTCACTACCATCGTCGCGCTATCCTTTTTTCCCTCCCTTTTTTGGACGTCTTCCTTGGCATTTATACCTCCCGCTCTTCTTCATTTTTTTTCGCCTCCCCTTTCTGTCTTGTTTCGCCACTCCTGCAACCTTCTGAGCGTCCCCCTCTTCTCTTCCTCTCACTCTCTCTCTTCCCACGCACGCACCCACACACTTACACACAGACGCTCGCACGAGTGGATCACACACAATAACGCTGCCAGCGGTGTGTATTAAATTTTATACTTCCGTTTGTGATGCGCGTCAAGGTGAGTCGGGGTGGGCGGCGGCGGCCGGGAGGGGCCGGGAGGGGCCGGGAGGGTCGGAGGCCTCCGCGGGGGCTGCCGGGGGACCGCCGCTATCTTGGCGGTGAAAATGGAAAAACGAAAGGCATTTCAAAGGGAGCGGAGAGGGGAAAGCCCTTTGGCCATGCGGCTGTCCGCGGAGACTCCCCTCCCCCTCCTCTCTCTCTCTCTCTCTCTCTCTCTCTCTCTCTCTCTCTCTCTCTCTCTCTCTCTCTCTCGCTCTCTCTCTCTCTCCCTCTTTCTCTCCAGCCCGCCACCAAAGGGTGGACGCCAAATAGCCACTTGAGCCCTTGGCTGGAAGGAGCACGGAGGCCTGGAGTCGGCCTGGAGGCCAGCCTGGAGGCCAGCCTGGTGGCCCAGCCTCCCCGGTGGGCCCTGCCGGTGGAGCGTAGTGCTACATCACGTATGAAAGATAACCCATTATGTCAGACGAGTGAAAAAGTTTTTCTTTCCAACTTCCGCGCGGGCGGGCGAGCGGCTTGCCGGCGCTGCTGCCGCCGCCGCTGTGGCCGCCTCCCCGACCCGCTCCAACGACCCCGCCACGCCGCGCCACGACACCCCACTCCTTGCGCCATATCTTGCGGTCCCATCTCCCTCTGCTCTTCCAGCTCTCTCGAACATGTCACCCCGAATTAGCTTGGTCTCCCCTTTGCACAGCTTAATACCAGAGCACGTCTGCCGGCGGCTGCGCGCACACACACACACACACACATGCCACAGGACTTCCGGCACCCGCGCCCCGGCGGCTGCGCGCCGCGCGTCGGCAGTAACCTTGCCAATGTTATCGCCTTTCCGATGCAGTGACGCCGAGGCTCAGACTCGCCCCGCCGAGAGATAAGGAAGCGTCTTACGCGGCATACGCTGCGCTGCGGATGGAGAGAGCGCGAGCTACATCGCTCTCCGCTCCCTCTTTATCTCACTCGTTCCCCGACGCTGTCGCTGCCTGCCGTCGGCGCCCGACAACGGCGACATAGGCAGACAGTCGCACAGGCGTGCGCCGCGGGTCTGCCTGCCCGTCGCTCGGCAGGCGCCCCCGCGCGGTGGCCTTTCCCTTTTCCCCCCCTTCTTATTTCTCTCCTCTCTGGCGCGCCGGGCGCCGCACCACCTCCTCCCCTCCGACTACTCAAACAACCCTTAGCGAGGCACACTTTCCCTGCGAGCACGCGGGCGGCGGGGATGGATGCGGCGGCGGCCAGGGCCCCCTGCGTGCCGCGCGTGTGTGCGTTGCCACTCACCTGTGCCGACCCGACCCGACCCGGCGCGGCCCGGGCTCGGGTTACAGAGCGTACTCGTCGCTGTGTTGACCCTCCGCGCCCCGCCGGGGTCGGGGGTCCGCCGCCGCCAGGGAGTACGGCGCCGCACCTCCCAGCCCCACGAGCACCGCGATGATGAGGGGGAAGTTAAAGCGAAGCCGCCGCCGCCGCCACCGCCGCCGCCGCCGCACTGTCGCCGTCACCTCGCCCTCCGCCCGCACACAGTGCAGCGCGGCGGGGGAAGGGGGGGGGGGGCGCCGACGTCCTTCGGAATGGGAAAGGAAATTAAAGGTCGGGCTGGGAGGAAATTGTATTGATGGCGTGGCGCACGCCGGTGGGGGAGGAGCGGGGGCGGCGGGGGCGGCGGTGGCAGCGGGGGCGGCAGGGGCGCCGGTGGCGTGCAGGGCGATATGCGACGCATCCCCCCGCTATCTCCAGACACTACCCGCGCCGGCGGCCGGGGCCGAAGCACCCCTTTAAAACGCTGCCATGCCCTCCGCTCATCGCTGACGGCGGCACCGACAGCCCCGCCTGCTCGGCCGGGGCGGCCGCGGCTCCCCCCCCCCCCCCCCATACCGTCACCCCGCCGGCGTCGTCGTCGTCTTCGTCGTAAAGTTGTTGTTTTTTTTCGGATCGCAACACTCTTTCTCTCTACTCTGCCGCCCCTCAGCTCGTGTCGCGTAATCTATATCCGACGCGTAAAATTGTTAGGGCTGCTTGCCACGCCCGGGCGCTGTGCCGTGCCGGGCTGGGCGCGGCGGGCGGACTCGTCCCCGCGAGCAGCGAGCCTGCTGCTGCAGCACCAGCCCCGCGTCTTTGGGCCAAATCCGACAAGTTAGTCTCTTTAGTCCTTCCCAGCCCCCCCCCCCCCCCCCCCCACTGCCTCTTCGCTCCGCTGGCCCCTGTCCTCTGGGGGGAGGGGGGAGGGGAGGAGGGGGAGTTCTCGCTTTCCGCCGCTACCACTTCTTGTAACACACTTCCCGTCATTTTCAACTTTTCTCTTTATGTCACACATAAAAGGGAGTCGAGGAAGAGGGGGTGGTGCAAGAGAGAGAGAGAGAGAGAGAGAGAGAGAGAGAGAGAGAGAGAGAGAGAGAGATCTGGATGGCAGTCAGTGGAGCCGTCAACGTCCCCCCTCCCCCTCCCTCTACCCCTCTCCCTCCTCCAGCTCTCCACTCACTCCATCCTTTTCTTTTTTAACGAAGTGTAACAACTTGTTTCTCCGGCTGGGGACCTCTCCTCCCCCCGACCCCGCGGGGTCTCCGCCACGGTCTCCCACCCTGGCGGCCCTGGCCTCCGCCCATCCCAAGTGCGTGGCGCCGTCTTGTTTTCGCCGACGACTCCTCGCGCTGCAGCCGGCCAAGGCACGGTCCGCGACGACACCGGGGGGCCGGGCCGAGGGTCACAAGTTCGCGTGCTGCCTGTGCGAGAGGTTTGTCGTCCCCCTCCCCCCCCCCCCTCTCTCTCTCTCTCTTTCTGCATAACCCAGTCCTGCTGCAGCGCACCACGGATCACTTTGTTAGTGATCTGTCTCTCACCTGGATCCCTATTTGGAGCCCTGTACATACGTTATTCCGCTCTGGAACTGTATTCCTGTTCTCCTACTTACGACGCGACCGTCTTTGGAACTGCCTGTTCGGAGCCTCGACGCTAGCCGCCGTTGCATCGGAGATGCAAGACCCATTAACTTGCTCCATGAATAATCCCGCACCGCACTTTACACGACGTTGTCAGGTCACGTCGTGACGAGTGACTAACACCGTGGATACCACCCCACCTCTGGTAACGGTCACCGGACCGCGCTATACATAACGGCGCGATGCACGTCCTTTTCTCCCCCTCCCCCCACCCCCTCTCTCTCTCTCTGTCACACACACACACACGCGCGCGCCCTCGAAGGTTCTGAAAAAGGACCTGTCACGTGGCCTTCCTTATACCCCACCAGAGACCTGTCGCCGTCCCCCCATATAAATACGTATTATATAAATTCAGACAAAATATGGAAATTATTCGTGCTGGCTGCGTGGCTGCGCGGTGCGACGACGGCGGCGGCGGCGGCGGGACAGGCCGAGCTGGCGGCCCCCGGCTGACGTGACGGCCCTGCATTTATTCACTCACGCTGACTTTCGCTCTTTTTTTTTTCGTTTTCATTTTTACCCTTGGCTTCAGCGGCGCCGCGCGTCCCTCCACCTGTCCCGAACCTCACCTTCACCTTTTGCCGTCGTCGTCCCCGGGTCTTATGTTTTATCCATACGCTTCAGAAAGGGCCGAAAGAAAGCTGGACTACTTAAATCAACCGCAGCGCACGACCAACACGCGACCCGCGCGTTCCGGAGGACACGTCAGGACGCGAGGACTCGGCACGGGTCCTGCGGGCCTGCCGTGCCTTCATGCCGCTCCGGTGCGGCGCGGCGCTTCCTGCGCGGCGTATCGCGTCCGGGTAACGAAAGACTTAAGGGACCGGAAGGCAATGAATGAAATGTCGCCGCGCCCATTGTGTAGCTTTTGTGATGTTATATTGGAGCGGCGCCGCGGGACCCCCCGCAGGGCCGCGCGGCCCCTGCAGGGGGCGGCCCCGCGCCGCAGGACCTGCCAGCCACCGGGAGAAATCGGCCGGAAAGGAGATCGCTCGAGAGGGATTGAGTGGAGCAAAAAGGTATAAGGTCGAGAACGTGAGCAGGGGCGGGCCGAGGGTAGGGGGGCGTGGCGCGGGGGGGGGGGGGGGGCGCGCTGCGCTCTCGCAAGGTGGAAGTGATGAAGGAAAGCGACAGGTCTGACAAGTCAGGTCGAAAGAAGTGTCTAAAGGCGGAGGGAATGAGATCACCGGAGAGGCGCGCGGAAGGGGATGGGGCTCACGCGTTCTGAAATCCGGCCGCGGAGCTCCGCTAGCCTTGTGACGCTGAAAGGGAGCTGCTGCCGGGACGCAGAACAGCGAGCGGCGGCTCCTGGCCTGGCGGGGCGTGCAGGCCGCCACAATGGCACAAGTCAATTGCGAGACCCCCCTCCCCGCCCTCCCCGCCCTGCCTGGTCTGGTTCCGCCCCTTCGCCCTGCCGCACGGATAATAATGGGCTGTTCACGCCTTACCTCTCATTTGGCATTACGCGGGGTGCTGCTGAGGGCGAAGCCGGCGGAGCGCTCCTCTCACTCCCCCCACCACTCTCTCTCTCTCTCTCTCTCTCTCTCTCTCTCTCTCCAAACCTCTCTGTCTCCATTTTCAGTGGCCTGGTGCAAGTTTGAAATTTACCCGGATTTTTGTGTTTTTCCCCTTAATCTCTTGGTAAAGACGACACCGATCCCCTGAAGTCAATTTGATTTTCATTCCCCCCCCCCTCTCTCGCCTTGCGAAAACTGGATCACATTCGGAAATATGATTGACGGGGGGAAGAGGGGGGTTTGGGGTGAGGAATATTTCTCAATTATTTGAGCGGTGATTGGGAAGCACTCAGCGCGTGCAGTGGTGCGGGGGCCGGCGGGGGCCGGCGGGGACCGGATGGAGCGCACTCGAGTTTACCACCGGGGGCGGTTTTACCGATGACAGCGGGCGCGCACGCGCTCACACACACACAGACGGGACAGGAGGGGGCTGCTTATTTGCATGCACTGCCCCCCCCCCTCCTCCTCCTGCCCCTCCGGGCTTTCTCGTTGATGACGGCCTGTCACCACACCCAAACGCACTCACACTCCCACACTCTCACTCACACACTTACACCCAACGAACGCAGCAGCAGCACGGAGCAGCAGATATAAGGGGGGGGGGGAGGATCGAGGGGAAAAGAGGGGGGGGGGGGGGTACACAATTTGGAGATCGAACGGACGGACGCCGCGCCGCGCGAAACTGCGCGGAGTGTTATGCAGATGAGTCAATCTGTCGCGCGAGTGAATCGCATATATCGCCACTTGAAAACATAGGCGGCGTCATCTTGATGGCGTGTCGCTGCTGGCTGTGGCAGGCGCGGCCGCACAGCCTGCCTGCGTGCTTCTCCTCGCCCCTGCGTGCTTCTCCTCGCTGCTGCTGCTGCTGCTGCTGCTGCTGCTGCTGCTGCTGCATGTGTGTGCTGCTGCACAAAGTTTGGTCCGAGGAGTGCGTGCGGGGCTGTCGATCGGGCTGACGCCACGACGGGCCGGACAGTAATGGGGATAACTCAGAGGCAGAGGAGGAGGAGGAGGCGGCGTCAAACTTTATTCTTCTATCTTCTTCCCCTCCGACGTCGCCGCCGCGCCGCTGCTGTTCAGAAGAGCCTTTCGCCACGTTTAAAACTCGCTCCGGCGGCGGCTTGCGGCAGCGGTAGCGGCGGCGGCAGCGGCTGGTGATGGAGGCGTCACCTGCTGATATGCAGCCGCCGCCGCCCCGCGTCGCGTCGCAGTGCCGCACCGCGTCGTGACGACGTCGATAGTCTGGGAGGTCGTGCCGGCGGAGGGTGATTGATACACAGCCGACTGCCGCCGCCGCCGCCGCCGCCGCCGCGCCACACGATCCATCAGCATTGTGTCCCCTTTGTCAGGACACGCCAGCCGGCCGAGACCCCGCGCGCCGGGGGCGGCCGACGTACGACGGCGGACTGGGATGGTTGTCACACACACACACACACACACACACACACGCACGCACACCTTGACTCCCTGATGTCGTCGTCGTGCGCGCAGCTCCGGCGTCTGTGTGTGTGTGTGGGGGGGGGGGGGGGCGGGAGATTGTGGATTGACACACACCGTATACGACGAGGAGAATATGCGAAAAGTTTTGACACACTCCCGCTCTATCTCCCGCCGCTGTGCATGATTCTCTCCTCCTTCACCTCCGCATCTGAGTCCTCCACTCTCTCACCGCGCTCGATCTACAGCCTGACGCCTCTCTCTGTCTCTCTCTCTCTCTCTCTCTCTCTCTCTCTCTCTCTCTGTTGTTAACTACGGTTTGTTGTATAATTTTTTTTTACCTGTTCTGTAAACTGAACCTGTTCTGTACATTTCACTGTTTAAGCGTGGTACACTAGTTGGACATAAAGTCCTTTTGTACCACTTCGAAATTCAATAAATCAAATCAAATCAAATCTGTCTCTCTCGCTGTCGGTCTCTGTCTGACGCTGTGCCCCCCGTCCGTGTTGCAGGCGTGTACCCGGTGCAGATCGTCCAGCTGCACGTGCCGCCGTACGTCTCCAACGGCTCGCACGCCGCCATCCTGGACTGCGAGTACTCGCTGGGCCCGCGGGAGAGCATCAACGCGTCGGGGCTGGTCGTCAAGTGGTTCTTCAACGACGGCCCGGCGCCCGTCTACCAGTGGATCCCGCCGCAGAAGCCGCAGGAGCTGGGGCTGCTGCGCGGCCGGCTGGACCTCTCCTACCAGGTCACCAAGTCGGACGCGTCGCGGCACCGCGCGCTCTACATCCGGAACCCGACCACGGACCTGTCGGGCGAGTGGAAGTGCCTCGTGTCCACGTTCGACGACGAGGACTTCATGACCAAGAAGATGGTGGTGTACGGTGAGTGGCTGCCCTCGCCTGGCTGCGGCGAAGCACTGGTGGGGAACGCTTTTGTTTGAAAAAAATTCAAAACCATTAGCGATGCCAATTTTCCGTGTCATAGTTTCGGAATCTCACAAAAAAAGGTTCGGATTTTTTTTTAAGACTGATTAACGATACAAATTTTCCTTATATTCAAAATTTCCCCCAAAACGTTTCTAGCCGTGGGAGGGGGGGGGGGATCTAACCGCGGCACGGCGCGGTGCTGCTACCGGCGGGGAGGGTGTTTTGACAGCGCCGCCCGTGTAAAGCGGGCTGAGATTGCCTGAGATTACATCCGCCGGCACGGAGCCGGCAGCGGCGGGGGGCGGGACGGCGGGATGACGCCTTGCCGCACTCACCTGCACCACCGCAGCGCGCCGCCACTTCGCCCGCCGCCACCCCGTACTCGCATGGCGGACCCCGCCCCCTTTGATGTGCCACCGTCGGCTGCTTAGCCTATCGTGTGTGGCTGACGTGCCGCACCTCCCCGCCCCCGCACTGGACCCGGCCTCCCCTTGCGGTGGCCTCAGGCCGTTCTGGACGCGTCGTGCCCCGGCCTGGCGGCGGCGTAGACACGCTGCCTGTCCCCAACGCCGCCGCCGTCCGGGCAAGTTGACGCGCAAACTTGCAGCGGCAAAAGGAGGCCATGAAGTCGTGGGCATGCGTGCGTGCGTGCGTGCCTGTGTGTAGGGGCAGGAACATGGGGGGGGGGGGGAGTCATCAGGGGGCTCGTTATGTCGGCCCTGGAAGGCGGGCGAGGTACACAAACACATATCGTGTCCGTGCAGCGGGGGGCCCCGCCGTGGTGGTCCTGTGGGGCGCGGCGCGTGGCGGCGGGCTGATACAGGCCGTGCGGGGCGGTAAACAATGCTGCCTCTACAATCTCCCCCGCACTGCCCCTTCCCCTCCCTCCCTCTCTTCCTCTCGCTTCTACTTGGCCAATTTCGGTTCCTTTTGGGATGGGCAAGCCAATAAGAAGCGGCTCCGGGAGAGAAGGGGTGGCCGGCGGCTTCTGGGGGCCCCCGGGCGGGGGGAGAGGCTGAGGGTGGTGCCGCCCCGGCCGCCCCGGCCGCCCCCTCCGGCTGGCCCTCCTGGAGGACCGAGGCACGCTCGGCTGGACACGGCCACCGCTGGCGTCGCGGCCTCGGCTGCCGCGGACGCCGCGGCTAAATAACCCGGTTGCCGCTGGCGGGGACCCCGGAGCCGCCGCCGGCGCCACCGCGATGTCAGGACTGCCAGGACTGCCTCGGGCGGTTTGCCGTTGCTCGGCGTGTCCGCCCGCATCGTGTTTGCTCCGCGTTTGGCCACAGTCGCCGTTCTTCTCCGTCTCGTCTCTCTCTCTCTCTCTCTCTCTCTCTCTCTCTCTCTCCCTCGCCGTCTCTCTCGCTTCCTCACGTGGCCGCAAGAGGACTCGGCGGTCGCCGCCGCGCAGATTGGACTCCGTGCCGTGCCCCCCCTCCCCCCTCCACCATCATCTCTATGAGACTCTCTTCTTCGCTCTCCCAGCAGCATATCGCATCGCTCTCTCTCTCTCTCTCTCTCGACTGCGAGCGACGACTTCCCCGGACAGGATGCGCGGGGGTGGAATGGGATGACTGCGTGCTCAACTGCAGGGGGCGACGAGAATCGACATGAGAGAGAGAGAGGGCGAGGCGGAGGCGCCGCGATCTTTGATTAGATTTTATTTCGGGAAACGGAATTAGGGGGCGTCGTCGTCGTCGGTTCCGTCCTCCCCAGCGTCGTGTGTGTGTGTGACAGAGAGAGAGAGAGAGAGAGAGAGAGAGAGAGTCACCCAGCTCGACCCCAACCACCTTAACGGAACCAGCCGAGCGGACGAGGCTCGGTGACCGCTGCTCCGCCGGCACCACCTCCCGTCACTCCCTCTGGCTCGGCTCGCGCTGCAGCAGTGTGGTGGTGTCTTCCCGCGTATTGCAGGACAGTTCGTGTCTTAATATCCAATTTTTTTTTTCGTAAATAAAATTGTGGTGTGATTTTGTGGTGTTGGGGGCAGTACCCGTGACACGGCGCGGGGGCCGGAGGCTGCAGGCAGGGGGCTGCAGGCAGGAGGCAGCCGGCCGGGGGCCGTACACGCCCATAACGCCCCTTATCTCCAGGCAGAGCTTCATCATCGCTAAGAAGGCTTAGCAGCCGTAAACCAGCATGCAGGGCGGGGTACCCGTGCGGCAGAGGCCGCCCCGGAAGGGGGCCGGGCCGGGCTGGGCCGGGCCGGGGGTGCACCGAGCGCGCGTCTCGTCTACTACCCCCATCCCCCACTACCCCCCCCCCCCCCCACCAACCAACCCCTTCTCCTAATTTGAAACGCGTTTATAATGCGGAAGTAAGAGCGCTATATGGACCTGACTTGTAGTGTTGCCAGTACCCCAGCGAAAAAAAAATTAACCTAAGAAAAAAAATTCTGCTTCCGCTGCCGCTGGAACGTGTCACAGTACCCGCTATTATTTTAATTTAATTACTCTCGTACGGTTTTGTTTGCGGGGGGCCGCGGCGGTGAGCAGCGACGCTATTTCTCTTTCTCTCTCTCTCTCTCTCTCTCTCTCTCTCTCTCTCTCTCTCTCTCTCTCTTCTCTCTGCATGAGGGCGCGCACTGCGTTACTTACCGGCCCTATCGCCTGCTATCGCGTCGCCCGCCCGTCGTTCCGTGAATAAGCCGCATAAAAGGGACTCGAAGATTTCCCCCGCCTTTTCCTTTCTTTCTCTTACCTCACTTTGTATTATAAGGAGGGAAGGGAAAAAAAGTGAGGTGAAAAAAAAGGGGGATTGCGGCGAGCGCCGTCGCGGCGCCACAATTCTCATGCAGCCGCGAGTTGTCGCCGCCGCCGCCGAGTGGCAAAGGATTTCCAGATCTGGCCCGCGCGCGGCGCATAGAGCCCAGATCTGGACGGATCCAGATAAGGTCGCCACCTCGCGGCGGGCCGCTCTGCTTCATTCCCGCTCGCTAAGCACTGCCTGTTTGCACGAGACTCATGAATTATTCACCCTGTTGAGTGCGTGTGCCGTGTGCGTGCGTCCGCGCGTGTGTGCGCGTGTGTGTGTGTGTGTGCGCGCTGTGTCTTTAGCGCTCGTGCGTGTGTGCGCCGCGGCCGGGGATCGAAGCCACCGGCATCCGTCCCGCGCGCGACGTCCGGGAGGAACACGAGTTCGGTCTGCGGCAAACAAAAGTGGCGGGTGAAACGGTGAAACAGTGAAGCCCTCCGTGCGCCCTTCTCAGAACCTTTATTCGGTACCTCTGTCCATACCTTTCAATATTGCCGCAACCACGCCGCCGCTTCGCCCGCTGCTCTCTACCCCCTCCCCTCTCTGTGTCCACCACTCCCTTCCCTCCCTATCTCCCCCCCCCCCTTCTCCCTCCCCGTTTTCATTTTATTCTTATTGCTTCCCCTTTCTGTCCCTTCGTTGCGAAAATTTTGCGCCGCAGCCGCTTTTTGTGCGTCCATCAAAGGGCGGTCGGTATGGCGGTGCGGGCGGCCGCTGATGCTGGTGCCGCTGGGGGTGCCCCCGAGGCAGCGATAGGCCGGCCGGATATCCTGCAGCCCTGGGAGGGGTGTCTCTCTCTTTCTCTCGGTCTCCCGCTCGCTCTCTCTCTCTCACACACGCACACACTCAGGCCGCGGTGACGCCGGCGGTGACTGGTGTGGCCCGGAATGGCGGTGAGGAGGCCGTAAGCGCGCGACGCGAGCGGAGCGGCCTCGGTCTTGTGAGAGCTCGGCGGCCGGCTGGGCGTCCGCCCCGAGTGTCGGGGGGCCAACGGCGCCGAGAGGAGCGGACAGAGCAGGCCGTCGTGGCCGGCCTCGGGTGGCACTGTGTGAGGCCCCGAGGTGCTGAGCCAGCGGGGTGTGCGGCCCGCCGGCCCCGGCCCCGGCCCCTGCATGTGCCGTGCCGTGCCGCGCGGTATATCGGTCGGGGGGTTTCAATCTCCGCCCCCCCCCCTGCTGCTCCCCGATGCATGGCATGGCATGGCGCGGCAGGCCGGATGTGCAAGAGAGGGCTGACGCGGACCGGGGGCCCCCGCCCGCCACCCAACAACCGCGGGTCGTCGACTTTTGCGGTCGTGTGTGTGAGGGAAAGAGAGAGAGAGAGAGAGAGAGAGAGAGAGAGAGAGAGAGAGAGAGAGAGAGAGAGAGAGAGAGAGATGGGTGTTTCCCGGAGCGGAGGGATATGCGATGCCGGACCGAACGACAGGGTGCTCTCTCCGCCGGAGACACTCGCCAGTCGCAGCAGCAGCGGCCAGCTCCCTGCGTCCGCCGCGGGGGGTCATACCGGCGCCAACGCCCCCGCAGCAGAGATGCATGTGCCCGCGGTCCGCCCGCCCCGATGTACCCGCGCGCGCTGTTTCCGCTTCCGTGAGGCCGCACGAGACGCACTGCCCGCCTGCCCGCCGAGGAGTGACGGAAGAAGTTTGGCGCAGCGCGCAGCGTATTTGTTTACGCACATTCGCCCCCGCCGTAAAACTGATCCCGGCCGGGGGAGAAAGTTTGGGCTCTGAGATGGACTCATCTTCTTCTTCTTCTTGGCCTTCTTTCGGGGCTCGTTTGCCGGTCTGTCCGGCGGACGGGCGTGGCGGGCGGCACGGGGGCCGGACACTGCGCGGAAGGCAAGTCCCCCGAGAAGTCCCCCGGCCGCCCCCGCCGCCTCGGCCGCCGCCCCGCCGGACGAAGGGCCGCGCCGCCGCCGGGACGTGCGATGTGTACACGGCGCGCCCGATGAGAGAGCGGAGCAGGGGGAGCAGCAGGAAACTTTCCTCGTTACATTTTTGCAAACACTTATGATTCGGCAATAAAATCCAACGACATTTTGATGATGGAAGTTTCCTTGCCCCCCCGCCGCGCCGCCCCCGCCGGTCGGCGTCGGACCCTGGCCGGCCACCCGCGGGAAGCGATAATAATGATGAACCCTATTTAGGGTGCGGGGGTGTAATGGAATGAGTTCCGGGGGGGATCTTTTGTGATTTGTTCAACGCACAAAGTTTACCCGCTGCCGCCGTCAGGACCGGGCGGCGTGGCGGCGGCGGCGGCGGCGGCGGCTGGCCAGTGGAGCCACTCTCTCTTTGCGGACGCCCACAAGAAGTAGCTGCGGCGGCCAGCAGTGCTCCGGCATTACACCGCCATGCAGCTGAGCTGAGCGCAGGGAGCGCCGCAGTTAGGCGGCGAGGTGCGAGTCCGCTCATAAAGGGGGCACTGAAACATGCGAGAAGAGAGCCGCGCCGGGCGGGCCGGGCTGTGTGACGACACGACCGCCCCGTCGTTCTTTGCCCAGCACGCGGCACGCATCTCACCCCTCTCCCCCCTCTCTCTCTCTCTCTCTCTCTCTCTCTCTCTCTCTCTCTCTCTCTCTCTCTCTCTCTCTCTCTCTCTCTCTCTCTACCTCTCGCCGCGCGCTGCTCCACGTGTGAGGCGCGTGCCCGGGGTGTCAAAGCGAAGGGGGGAGAGAGAGAGGGAGCGGGGGGCCGAGGCCGGCCTCGCAAGTCCTCGATCAAACTCTTCTTCTTCTTCCTCGCCAAGCAAGTAGTTGCCGCCCCTTATTTCCCCCGCGCCGTTTGCCGGCGGCGACGACGACGACGCTTTGCCGGGCATCCTTTGCCTGTCTCGGACCGGACTCCCTTTCTCTCGCCGCGCTCCTCTCCTCCTCCTCCTCCTCCTCCTCCTCCTCCTCCCCTCCTCCTCCTCCTCCTTCCCCAGTTAGCTCTCTGTCTCCACGCGCCAACTCGCTACACACACGCACGGCCAGGCTCCGGCCCGCCCGCCTACATCTCTCCAACTTTACAGCTGCTCCACAAATTGTCCGGCCCCTACTGCCGCCGCGCCCGCCGCGCCCGCCGCGCCCCCGGCCGGCCGGGTCCGGGTCGGTCGCCTCCCCTCCAGCCGCTTCATCGCAGCATCCCACTGCCTTTACTTGCGGGCTCGGGCTCCGCGGCCCGGCCGGGGGACATGCGGGCCGGGCTCGGCGCCCGGCGGTGAACGGCCGTCGCCGTCCTCGTGTTTTTGTCGTCCCACACTCCACCACCACCACCACCATCTCGACGTCGTCCTCGGCGAATGAACGAGTTATCGTGCGGGGCGTCGACGGTGTCCCCCCCGGGGCCGGAGCCGCCGCCGCCGAGGCCAGCGCCAAAACTACTGCTAGCGGCAGAAAAATGTTTTTAGCGCCGGCGGCGGCGCCATCGTAAACCCGTGCTGGCACTCATCAGAGAGGGCAAACCCGTGCGATAAAAAGAGAGAAGAGGAGAGGTCTGACGAATGCAACGGCCCTCAATGTTATACGCGTCGTATTCTTGATTTTTTCCCCCTAGCAAAAAGGGGCGCGTTGCTGTGCAAAACTCCTCTCGACGAACATAACATTGTTGTTGTTTTGCGTATTAGATGGTGGAAGATTCATTTTCAGCGGGAGAGTTTGGGGAGGGGGGTGGGAGGTAGAGTGCTAAGGGCGAGGGGAGACCATGAATAAATCACTGACCGATGCCCCGGTACGGCTTGGCGTCGGCCCCTGCTGCCCGGACGCAGCGGACGAGGCCGCGGTGCTGCCGCCGTCCGGGCGTGGCCTCGCAAGCGCAGAGTTCGGCTGGCTGTATTATGGATGTAGCCGTCCACGGGATGTGGAGTCGGGAGCGCCTAGGAGAGAGAGAGAGAGGGGGGGCGGGAGAGACAGACAGAGAAGCGAAGATGTCTCTACTTTCCGTTTTTGAGCAGAAAGGCCGAAGGCTTCTACCCCTATGGCCAATCCCACGGTAGCACCTCTCCCTGCCACCTCAAACTGCGGACGCCCCCCTCCCCCCGCCTATGGCTCCATGCCCCCCCCCCCCCCCGCCCCTGCACCCTACAGCACCCGCAGCCCCGCACAGACTGATGGCTCGGACGTGCCACACTGGACGGCCTGGGCTGTACATAGTGGAGGTCCACCCCCCACCCCCTCTTACCTATTATCCCCCCCTCCCTCCCACCTACCTTCGCTACAACCCTTCACCCGCCTCCCTTCCTCCCCTTTCTTCCCGAAATCCAAAGCTGTATAGGAGTCACCGCGCACATTGCGCGCCCCGCACCCCGGCCCCCGTGCGGTGGGAGATTATGCGGGGATGTAGTACGAGGTTCGACTGCACACGCCCGCAGCTGCGATACGCCAGCTGCCCGCCAGCTGCCCGCCAGCTGCCCACCGCCAGCAGCAGGCCCCCGGCCCGGTCATTCAGGTGCGTGCGTGCGTGTGAGGGCCGGGGCCGGGGCACGGCCGGGCGCAGCTGCACAGCTGCGCGGCGCCGTTGTTGTCGCGGCCGGCGCCGCTGCTGCAATACCGCAATGGCATAGCGAATGCAAAGGGAGAGAGGTGAGGGCCGGCCGGACCGTGGCCTTGCAGCTGTGCAGCTGCAGGCGCCGTGTCCGAATGGAGTCCGTTCCCGTGATTTGAATCGGCCCTGCGGGGCTACACGGCTGCGGCCGGTGGCGGCGTCTGCCCCCGCGGAGACGACCGCTGCTGCCGCCGCCTCTACAGACTCAGTGGCCGCGGGCGCGCTGCACGGCGACCAGCTGCCGCCGTCACCGCCGCCTCGCCCCCACAGCTTCAGTATCGGGGACGCTGGCCTCGCTGGCTGCGGGCTTATTGGCCTCGGCTCCGCCCGCCGCCCTCGGGGGGCGTTCCGCGGCCCGTGCTACCGGCGGGGCCCGGCGCAGCCAGGGCGTATCAAAGGTGCACCGCCCGAACCCCCCGGGGGGTCCCCCCGCACACACATGAAGGGTGGGGTGGGGGGCGGAGCGGAGCGGCGCTGCGGCCCAGACGAGAGTAACCAGAGCTTTCTTTGACTTTTCGAACGTCGATACATCGGAATTGGCAAACACACCTCGATTTCCCAGTTGTAGCGCGGCGAAAGAATGAGAGGTGTGGGGGGGGGGGGGGGGGGGTTGAGTGTGGACTTGCAGTGACGAGATACGGAGGGCACCGCGGCGCCCGCACAGTCAACCTGCAGCAAAGGCCCGCGGGTGTTTCGTATTATTTCTCGCAGAGTGGAGAGCGCAGCGAGGAGGGGGCCGGCAAGAGCATCAGCCTGTCCACGGAATGGCCGCAAAGGGTCGTCTCGTAGCCAGGATTTAGAGCCCCCTCCTCGCTCCCTCCCCCTTTATCTCTCTCTCCTCTCTGTCTCGCCTGCGCTCTCCCTTTCTACCACACACACACACACAACGGTGAGGGGCACGGCTTGGCGACACGCTACCGCTGCCGGGGGCAAACGAGGAAAGGCGGAGCAAGTCAAAGAAACGAATTGGAAATGGCAAGTGTGTTTGAGTTGTGTACGTGTTTGCCGTGGTGCGGTTGCGGCGTCGACGGGGACCACAAGGACCCCGAGCACGTCCCCTCACCTCGCCGTCGGCCGACACTCGTCCCCCCCCCCCCCCCCCCCCCCGCGCCCGCCGCCGAGTGTTGTCCCCGAGAGTCTTTGAGCAACAACCGCCGCCGTCGCGTGTCCCGGCGGCAGCAGCGGCCCGGCGGCGAGCGCCTGCGCACCGACGAGTAGGCAACCCGCCGTGCCTGGCTGCGCGGCGGGCCGGCCGGCCTCCGGGTGGCAGGGGCTGAGCCGCGGCCGTGCCGCGCTGTGCGGGGTCGGGCCGGGCTCCCTCCCCTCGCCTCCCGCTGCCATAGTGCCCTGTAATGGATGCCGGGTCGCGGAAGAGGTTTGCCGATAACAGTGCCATGGCATATGTCTGCGCCATCATCACGGGGCCCGGGCGGGGCCGCGGCGGAGGCGGATGGGCGGCCGGGACCCGAATGGGGGAGGCGGAGGGGGGCCGGCGGCCGGCGGCGGCCCGGGCTGGGCTGGGCTGGGCGTAATCTGTTAATGCGTCGCTGAGAGAAAGATTGAAACAGCAGCAGCGGCAGCGGCCGAGGTTTGCGGCGGCGCCCCGCCCCCCGCTGCCTGCACCCCCAGGGGGGCGCTGCGCTGCCTCCGAGGGGAGCTTCGCGGAGGCTGTCATGTCGCCCCGAGGTGGCGAATCCCGAAGATGTTTGTGCACAAAAAAAAGACGTTCTGTCGTTTAAAAGAAAAAGAGTGTACTGCAGGGAAAAAAAGGAGGCCGGGTGGGGACGGAGAGAAAAACAATTGAAAACTAGTCGCGTCTTTGTGGAACGGGGTCACTGCGACGGCGGCGTTGCTGTGCGGAGCGGGGGCCGGGACGGTGACAAGGCAGGGCAGGACTGTCCCGTCGTCAGCGAGCCCAGGGCCTACCCCCCCCCCCCCCCCCCCCCCGGCCGCCGCCGCCGGCGTCCTGCCACTTCAACGGCCTGCCCCGGCGGCGGCGGCGGCGGCGGCGGCAGCGGTGGTGGCAGCGGCGGCGGCAGCACCGACGCCTTCCGGCAATTGGCACGATTACCGTCGGCCAACGTCGCAGCACTTCGCCGGAGCGGCGGCGGCGGGGGCGGCGGGGGCGGGGGGGGCGGCGGGGGCGTGCCGTGTCGTGTGTCTTGTCATCCCCCTGGCCGCCGTGTTAATCACCAGCATAACGAACGGCGGGCCGTCCAATAACGACCCTTCCCCTCTCTCTTGCTCCTTGCTCATCTCTCTCTCTCCCTCTGTCTCCCCATCTCTCTCTCTCTCTCTCGCTCTCTGTCTCTCTCCCTCTCCCACGAGTACATCGCGTCAAACAGGAGCGCCCCGCCGTGAGTGATCAGCGATATGAAGTTATATTGGCAAACTTCCCTCGCCTTCTTGTTGTGCGCGGGTTGTGTTCTGCTCCGTTCTGATTGCGCCCGTCCCACGCGACATGGTTTTTCCCCGCCGAGCTGTGCGGACTTGAAATACTCCCGCCTCGTGACCCACCGATGCGACTCTCATTTTATTTATTTTTCCCTCCCTGCACCCACCTACATACTCGCGAGTTTTTCAGATTGGGTTTTTTGTTGCAGCGCACGAGAAGCACTTCGAGCTGACGCAGAGTCGGCCGGGACACGAGGAGTCCGTCAACATCACCTGCCGGGCGCAGGGCCTGTTCCCGGAGCCCAAGATGGCGCTACTCCGGGGAGGCGAAGATGACAAGTACGTACCCATACCTCCAGAAAAAATAAAAAAATTGATATCAAAATCCGAGATTATTTATTCCCGTTTGCCATACCGTGAATTTAATCGGCATCCCCGGGGCCGTTTTTGTGTCCCGCCGAGCCAGCGGGCAGTGAGTGAGTGAGCGAGGGCCGCTGTTCATGTCGGAGCCGGGCACGTTTTAATGCGGCCTCTTTCCGGGATAATGGAAAGACGTGTCAGGCCGCGCGGTGGTCATGAGGACACGGCCCGCCATGGGCGGCCATGGGCGGCCATGGGCTGGTGATCGCGCACAGGGGGCGGCGGGCGGCGCATGGCAACAGAGTGAAATGCACTGGTCCATTAGGCTAATGAATGTCCACGTCGGCTCCGACGAAAAAAAATGTGGAGAAGTAAAAAAGAGGACGAGAGGGGGAAGGGAGAGGGGGGAGGGGGAGCCACGAAACAGAATGAAAGCGACCGCAGAGTAAGTGGGGGGCGCAGCCAGCCGGCGTGGAACCAGCGGGACCGGCCGCACAGCACAACACGCTTTTAATATGTCAGCGAGATTTGCATCCGGGTCATCACACGGGATCGCCTGCACGGCCGCACCGCACAATGGGCCGAAAAGGGGCGCAGCGGCGCGGCGGGGCTGGTGATGAGGGGCGGGAGTGGGCGCCGCCCGCAGCGCCCTCTGTCGGTGCCCGCAGGCCGCGGGTTCGAGCACCACCACCGGCAGGTTCGGGGAGTTTCTGCAGCGGTTGTGTTCCGTCTGTCCGCAGCTCAAGGCTGAGGCGCGCGGCCGTGCTGCCCGGGGTGGCGGTGCAGACGCTGGCGCGGTCCGGGGCGTACGACATCGTGGCCACCAAGCTGCTGGACAGCGAGGAGCTCTCGACGCCCACCATCCTGGCCTGCGAGCTCAGGGTGCCCCACATCAACTACACGCGGCTCAAGAGCCTCGTGTACTACCCGGGTAAGCAGAGGCGGCGTGTGTGTGTGTGTGTGTGTGTGTGTGTGTGCCATCGGGACGCTGTGCAGCCACGCCCGGCGCCATCGCCGTGCACTCATACCCTAACTTTGGCACGCCGTTCTGTTGCAGGGAAGCTCAACTACCCGTACAGCAGTGAGTCAACGGGTGAGTACGCCGACAGCCGACTGCACTTCCAGCGGCCCGGCCCCCAACATGCAGGCACATACTGTGTGTTCTCGGCTCGGCCCCTGTCGCCGCGCGGGTGGTGGACGCTGACGCGCGAACCCTTTTGAATAAATTGCGAAGGGCCGCCGCCACGTCACGACCCTTTATAGTTTTCCCTCTCTCTCTCTCTCTCTCTCTCTCTCTCTCTCTCTCTCTCTCTCTCTCTCTCTCACGCCCCACCACCCGCACCTGTATCGTCCTCTCTCTTTTATTTCCGTCATCCCAATTTACCACGACGCGTGTCACATGCACGCGCCCTTCTTCCCGCATCCCCCCCTCTCTCTCTCTCTTTTCTCCCCTCTCTCTCCCCCTTCTCCTTTTCACCCTCCATATCACCCCACTTATCATACACACACACACACACACACACCGCGCTCCGTCAGGCGGGGGACGCCCCCGCACTTTAGTGGAGGTGCAAAGACGTTACACGAGACGCCCCCCCCCCCCACCCTTCCCCCGCACTCCCCTGCTGGTCCGGGGCGCCATGGGACACCCAAAGTTTTCCTTGTCGCGCATTGCCTTGCGCCCCGGTGGCGCGGTGGCCGTAGCACCCCTCGGTGAGCCATCACCTCGCCAGCACTGTAAGACGGTGGTAGTAACCTACCACGAAAAAATATTTAATTGTGTCGCTCTTGTTTCACTTTTTTTTTTCACTTTCGCATATTAAAACCATATCCCAATACTTTTTCACGCTGTCCATTTTTTTTTTGTTTTTGAATATTAAATTTAAAAAAAACCGTCACGAGGAAAAGATGGGAAGCGCGAGAATGGTCGCGAATTAGCAATATTGAAAGGTGTCGGGGGAGGGCACGCAAATTGGGCGGTGATGGACAAATTGATAAGGAGTGACGTATGTGCGGTGCGGACGGGGCGGGCTGCGGGGCGGACGCTGCTTCTGCTGGGGCTTAGCCGCCATAGAGAGCCCTCCGGTGAGAGTGTCTCCATGGGGCTTGTCACATCACGTATGACACACGACACCGGCGCCGCGCTCGGGTCGTTGGGGACACACACACACACACACACACACACACACACGCTCGCACTCACACTCACACACACTGACGGATGATTGGAGGTTCGCGTGTCGCGCACGGCTTCGAGTGCGGACGCAGTGGGACAGGCTGAGCAGGGGCTGACCGCCGATAACATGCAGGTGGGAGAAATGCGCGGCTGGCGGCGTCCATAATTCCAGGACGCCTTACAGATTCCGAAGCCGCGTCGGCGGCGGCGAGGATTCAGACGGGAACAGTGCAATTATTGATAGAGGTTCACTGGGAAAAAAAAGGGAGTATCCGCCCAGTATTTTCACTATTATTTTTCCTTGGAGAGAGGGAGGGGGGATGTGCAAAAATACTTTTTCAACACATTTTTCTCGCTTGTAACATTTTGACTTGCCAACCAAATCACGAACCCGCGCCGCGGCTTTGTGGGTGACGTTCTCTGCGGGTGAGAAGCAGCGGCACAGACAGAGAGGGGACGGGCCGGGGCGGGAGGACACGTGGAGGATTATGAGCGCCCCCCGCTGCGCCACGTGCACCTCTCTCGCTCTCGCTCCCCCTCCCCTTCCTGCCCATCCCGACGTGTGTACCTTCTCACTCTTTTCTCACCGGGAGACATCAGTCAGTCATATAACGTGCGTGCAGACGTGTCTGGCTCCGTCTCTCTCCCTCCCTCACAGGGGGAATCTCATGCACGACGCTCACTCCGTCTCTGTCTTCAGCTCCCCCCTCCCCTCGCGCTGGACGTATAATCGAATCTCCACAGCAGGGTGGAGTAGGGGTAGGTAGTGGCTGTGGCCGGGGGCCGCGGCGGCCGCGGGAGCCCAGCCTGCCTCGTTAGCCTTTTGGAGCGCAGCGGCCGCCGCGCCGAGCGGTGATGTGCCAGACGTTAGGGAAGGGCCTGTGTGTCCCCCTTGTGCAGGGGCGCGGTGTCTGTCTCCCTCCCTCCCTCTGGTGGGCGCCCTGCTGCGTCCTGGCCAGACAAGGACAGACACACACAGCAGCTCGCGCGGCAGCAGGGCGCTGCTGCGGCCCCCGCCACACCCCCCGCGCCGCGCCCTCCTCTTTCGCCGCTGTGCCGGCTTTGTTCTGGCGCAGACAACAACGCACACTGAAGTACGTTTGAATTACGTTACAAATGAGCGGCCTTTCAAAGAGAGGGGCGACACAGCAGCGGCAGCGGGGGTGGCGGGGCCAGACGAAAAAGGAGAACGTTGCGGGGGACATCCGCGGGACATGTGCAGCTGCCGGCCGCCGTGTCAGCGCCGACATGGCGCTAAACCCATCAATGCCGCGAGGCGCCCTCGGCAAGGCTTCTGTCCGCGGCCGGCCGTGCCGCGTGCCGTGACGCTCTGCGGGGAGAAAAGGCTTGCTCTGATGAAACCGCATTTTTTTTCCTTTTTTTTCTTTGGGAGCGAGAGAGGGAGACAGTGAAGAAGAGAGAGAGAGAGAGACAAGAGAGAGTGAAAAAGAAGAGAAAATGAGGAGAGGTTGTAAAAGCGCCTGAGG
Organism: Megalurothrips usitatus; assembly: GCA_026979955.1. Lineage (NCBI taxonomy): Eukaryota > Metazoa > Arthropoda > Insecta > Thysanoptera > Thripidae > Megalurothrips > Megalurothrips usitatus. The sequence continues at coordinate 7,286,181 of CM049595.1, read as the reverse complement.
AAGTGTGGGCCGAGGCCGCCGGCGGGGCCATTCAGCAGCTTGGAATCGGCCGGGCTAATTTTCATTTTGAGTCACAGCGAGGGAGCGGCGGCGGCGGCGGCGGCGGGGCCGCAAGGACGAGACAAGGAGGAGCAGAGGCCGAGAGGGGGCCCCGCCGGCGCCGCCGCCTCCCTTCCCTTTTGTGTGGGACCTGGCGCGGCCGCACGCGCCGCGCCGCCTAAAATTGTGAACCTTTTCAGAGATTCGAACTGATCCTCTTATCGGGAACAAATTAAATGGCACTTGCCGCCCGGCAAGGCAGGGCCTCCTCGAAAAGGGGGGGGGGGGGGGGGGGAGCGGCCTAGCCTCCTTTCAGGTCACTGGCCGCCGCTGCCTCTTCCGTGAGCGCCCCCTTTTTCACCCCCCCCCCCCTCCTTTCTGTCTCTCCGCACACTTTTTCTCGCGTAATCGCCGAGCCCCTACTCCTCTCCGCCCCGCGCGCGATGTCATGTCAACATTTCACTTACATCCCGACGTGAAAATGAAAGAAAAGGCAGCAGCGGCGGCAGACACTGGTGGCGTGTGAGCTGATGCCACCCGCAGCACACCCGGCGAGCACGCACACCCCCTACCCCCCGGCCGGGAACCGAGATAACTGACACGTAATTATTGTTTCTCACTTTCGCCGGGTCTCGGCGCGCATTGCCGGAAATCTCGCTCCGCCGCGAGGATGTCCGCGCACACGAAAATCCTGCGTTGTTTATCAAGATCGCAAAAAAAAAATGAAATAATAAAATGTAACGGTGCCAAAATAAATGAAACAAAACGGAAAAGGCGCATAGCATTTTGTACGCACAATGTAACATAACGGGTGGAAGTGACACGCGTGTGACGTCGCAAAGCAAGACATGACTCCCACTCTCTCCCCGTTTCTTTCTCTCATACATATTCTGCCATCCCTTTCTCTCTCTCGCCCCGCTTGCCTTTACACATGGGCGCTGCCGGCGGTGCTGCTGTAAGCTCGGGCCCGCGCGGCCCAGCGGGGCCCAGCGGGGCGCTGCCCCTCTTGTCGTGCCGTGCCGGGAAACAAGTGCGAAATTAAAGGAGTGACACTTAAAATATGCGGCGCCCAGCGGCGGCGGTGGCGTCGGCGTCGTCCTGTACGCCCGCGACGCCTGCCCGGACAGAAACGGCTGCCGTGCCTTCGTGTTTCCTTGGCTGCTGTTCTTAAATTGTTATGCGCGATATCCGCATTCTCGTGTATGTATGTGTGTGTGTGTGTGTGGGAGAGCTAGAGAAAGAGGAAAGTAGAGCGGAGCCGAGAGAGGGAGGGAGAGAGAGAGAGGAAGTAGTGCGCGCGGTTTATGCATGCTTTATTCAACGTTTCGGTGGGTGTGCGCGGAAGCTGAAAAATTATCATAGAAATGAATAGCATGACATTCCGTTCCGAGTCGCGATAAAAACAATCGGGCGAATAAAAGCTCCTTCCCTCCGTCCCCCGTGCGGCAGTGGCAGTGGCCGGGTCAGGGAGTCATAACTCTGGCTGCGCCCGCTGCGCCCGCCGCGCCCGCCGCGCCCGCTGCAGCGCCGCCCGCGCTAACCGACTGACAACGGCAACCGCCCGTGTCCGCCTCCTTCAAGCTTACGGAGGGAACATTTAAAGCGGCGCCGCCACCCGCTGCTGCCCTGCCGCCGGGCCGCCGGGCCGGGCCGGGCACTGCAGGAGGCAGCGCAGGGCGGACACCGCTTCCTTCGGGAGCGCCGCGTTGTCGCCGCCTCCTGGCCCCTTTTTTCGCCTCGGCTTCGCTACCTCATAAAAGTAAATTTGTCTGAGCGTGGTCTAGACGCGCCGCTCCGTGCCGCCGCCGCCGCCGCCGCCTCTCGGCTCGGCCCCCCAAGTTTTGTCGCGCAGCATGCAAACAGGCCTAATAGAAGACAACAGCGATGGCGACGCGGCAACGGGCACCAACACCCGCCCCACTCCACCCCGCCGCCTTCTGGGGCATCCTCCCCCCACCCCCACCCCGTCCCTAACCCACCCCAGCCGACCCCGCCGCGCGACCCGCGCCGCCCAGCCTCTGCACCCCCGCCGCCGGCAGCGAGCGCGAAAAGTATCAGGGCAAGAAATGGGCGATGCGATGCGAGAGGCGAGGCGAGGCGAGGCGAGGCCCGGGGTAAAGTTGGACCGGACGGATCCATCATGGTGCTCCGGGGGAGGGGAGGGGAGGGGCCGCCCCGGCACCCCGCGCGGCGGGCCACGGCTAGGAGAGCCCCGGCCCGGACCTGCCGCGGCCCCGCGGCCGGCGCTCCGGTCCGTGCGGCGGCGGCAAGCGAACGATTTGCTCAACTCGTTAACTTTTCCCCGGGAACTGGCACAACAAGTGTTGCAGATTGAATTTGAGGAGGCCGTGATGGCGGCAGGGGCACGGTGAAAGTAAAGAGATGGGCGTGAGAGAGAGAGAGAGAGAGAGAGAGAGAGAGAGAGAGAGAGGGGGGGGGGGAGGAGAAGCCTGCGCGCAAATTTTATTTCACGAGTCCGGTTGGGTCCGGCCCGGCCCGGCGGCGGCAGCGAGGCAGCAGCCGCGTGGCGCTGTTCACTGCGCGCGGCCAAACTTGGAACTAACTACTGTTCGCGGGGCAGGACGGCAGAAGGAAGGGTCTAGCTAATGAAATGTAAGCGATCGCTGGCTAAAGCGGGCGGCGGCGGCCTCCGGTGCCCATTGTGGGCGGGCCGCGGGGAGGCCGCGGAGGCCGCGCGCTCGTTAGGTGGTCGGCAGCAGAGCGGCGGTGCCTATAAGGCGGCGGGGCCCTATTTGCAGCATTACGCGGGACGCGCGGGGGGCTCAAAGTCGTTTACAGCAGCTCATTTTTGGCTCCGCCGAATTTATTTAGGGGCCTCCTGAAAAGGTGGTCGAAGATGGCCGTGCAGCCTTCACGTCCCCTCTGCTAAGACTCATTTCCTTATCGAGTACAAGAGACTCTCTCGTGCCTCTCTCCCTCCCCCGTCTCTCTCTCTCTCTCTCTCTCTCTCTCTCTCTCCCTCCCTGATTGCCAAAAGCACCCTCGCTTCCTTCCTGAAAAGAATCGGCAATCACCGCAGACGCTTTAGACCATATAAAAAGAAAGAAAAACAGCGCCATTTTCCCGTCTGGTAGGCCCGGCGTTACTTATCGGGTACCCGCCCCGCCTCGGCCCACCACCCTCGGTTTGCCGGGCCCTCACTCCGTCGACAACCAACCAGACATTTTTTTTAATTTTACAATTTGTGTAATCATTCTTGTTTCTGTTCCGATGTTGCAGAGAGCGGGTCGTCGCGGCCGACGGCGCGGACGACGTTCAGCGCCTGCCTCGCCGTGTCACTGGTGCTCAGGTGAGGCACCGCCGCCGACGAGGCCCCCGCGGCGGGGCCCCCGCCCGGAAGACGACCCTCTCCTGAGGCCCCCGATAACGATCCCATTGTGTGTCCGCAGGTTCTGTCTGGGCTGATGGCGCGGCCGTCGCCGGACAGCCCGCGTCGCCCCGGGCTGCGGGGCCGCCGGTCCGCGGGCACGGCGGCTGCGCCCTGCCGCCGCTGCCGCCGCTGACTGCTAGCGGACCACCCGAGGGGCCGCGCCGCACCGTGCCGCACCTCCCGCGAGCCAAGACAGTGCATGTGTGCGAGAGAGACAGATGGACATCCTGTGTCGTGGATACAGAAGACATATTTCTATTTTTTTGCCTGGGCGCCCTCCCTCGGCGCCGTCCGCACCGGCAGAGCGGCCGCGCGTGGTGGCCGCGTCTGGGGTCTGTGATGAGATGGGGGCCTCTACGGGGGCCCCGAGGACACTCGTGTTGTTGTCTGAGATGTGCAGCAAGCTTGATGACCGCAAGCTGAGGCAGGTCGCCACGTCCTGGCAGTCGTTGCCGTCGAGCACAACAAGAGTGTTTAACAACAAACTGTTCTTTGCGTATATGTGTACTTGAGTTCTTACCTCGGCTGTGATAACACAGTTTCATACTTATTATTTCTTTACTAAATTATTTTTTGTTGTTGTTGATGGAAGTGTGATCAGCGTCAAAAATGTTATTTAAAAAAATGTTCTTTTTTGTTAAATGGGGTTTTCATATGGCTTTGAGACATGTGTATGGCCACAAATACTCGGACTGTGTTTCAATTGATCTGTGTTAAATTTCGGTCGCTGATTATTTTCATTCTGTATGAAACAATATTTTGGTCATTGTATTTTGTAGGGAAAGGTCAATTTAAGAGCACAAGTCATGTCCGTAACAGCTGTATGATCTAAGTCATTTTCTTGTTCCATGCAAATTTAAGCATTGTAATATAGTAAAGGGGGTGCGCATGCTTAAGCCGACATAGACTGATATGCTCTGTGGGGACAATAAGCGTCTCATAAGAATTAAATATTTTAATTAATTCAGAATTTCTTACGAAAAGTCACAATTTATCATTTAAGTTTAGTTTCGAACATCGTTGATTTTACTTCTCGTGCCTGAAGTGGGAGTAAAGCTGTAAACTGAGCCAAAGATGTCAACCAAACAAGCATGTAAAAAGGAACAGCATGAAACGCCTCATGTTTCGGTTGATGTAATAATAATTATGTATTCATTGTTATCTTTTTCACCACTTAGGCGTTATTCAGAGTTTATGCTAGATTTTATGTGCGAGAGACTGCTGTGCTTCAAAGTGATTGTATGATATTAAATATATAAATTCATTTGTTTTTTCATAAATAAAAATTGAAAGAATGATCGCCTCTCGTGAATTTTCTCTCCCTGAACCCACATGTGACGCAACACATTCAAACACCCGACGCCCGACGGCGACACAGAATTGTAGAAAACTCTTCCAAAGATGTGGTTAGGCCACAACAACAAACGGAGAGCAAACATTCCCCATAGACATAGAAGAGGGGGTGGGGGGCCCACCCGCCGCGGTCACGGAAAACGTATTTATTCCAAAGGGTCATGGACCTGTCGGGCCTCATACTCTCTGGCGGCGGCGGGCGGCGCTTGACAGGAGCAGCAGCACCGCTGTGTGCATAACCAACAAACGCTCTCAGACTCGCCGGGGGGGGGGGGGGGGGGGGGTAGCGCGGACGCGGAGCAGTTTCTCGCGGTCTCTTTTCTACCCCTCCGCCCGCCACCGTCGTGGTCGTCAAGCAGCAAGAGCAGCGCGGTGTCGGGGCGTGGCGCGGCGTGGCGTTGGCCGAGGGCGTCGCGCGCGGCGCGGAGAGAGTGTCAAACCCTCGACACGAGTGGCGGGGCGGGGCGGCAGCGGCGGCAGCGGCGGGGGGCGATGGATATCCCCTTGGCTCCGCTTGCTCCGCTCGCTGGCGGGCGCGGCAGGCAGGCCCAGCAGCGGCGCCCAGCGGGGGGTCCCCGGCCGGCTCAAGAGCGTCGTTGTACAGGCATCGAGGGCCGAGGCCGGCCGGCCGGGGCTGACGGCGTGACATGACGCGGCTTCGGGGCACGGCCCCCGCCGCTCAAGTGAGCAAGGAGTGGCATCCGATGCGACGTTCCGGCCCGGCGCCCGCTCCCCTCATTATCACACGGACACACCTACCGGCCCTGACCGGGCCGCAGGGCCGCCGGGCCGCCGCCACACCCACCACGACCTGCTCTGCGGGCTGCGGGGTTGTGGCTGCCGGGCTGCCAGGCAGTGCACCGGCACGCCCGGCCCCCGCACCGCCCGCCAACACCGCCGCACCGCCTCCCCTTCCAATTCAGCAGTGTCGCCATTGAAAAGGCACTGGAAACCCGCCAACCTGTCGACCAGGGAAAACGCGCTCGCAAGTCAACAAGCTTTGGTGCGCTCTCTCTCTCTCTCTCTCTCTCTCTCTCTCTTTCCCTTTCTCTCCCCCCACCTACCCTCTCCTACAATACTGCCAGAGTCTGTTCGCGGCTGTAAACCCCTCCCCACCCCAACATTCTTTTTCCTTCATGACCTCCACGGACACAGTTCCGCCGCGGTAACATTCGTAACAGTCTGCATCATGCAGGACACCTACCCACAGAGGACGGAGGGAGGGGGGAGGGGGAGGGTTGACCGAGGCCTCGACCAGTCGTTTGCTGCCGTGCCGCGCCGCGCCCCCCGGCAGCGGCCGCGCCCCCGGGCCAACGGGGGGCCCCGGCTCTTGCTGGCCGCCTTCAATCGCGGATAGCTGCTGAATAATGCATGCACGAAAGGGATAGGGGCAGATCGAGGGAGGGAGAGAGAGCGGACGTATGCGGCGGGCGGACACATGCTCTCTGCCGCGCCGCTCGCAGAGGTGCGCCTGCGGGGGGTCCGCCTGCGGGGGGTCCGCCTGCGGGGGGTCCGCCGGTCGGCCCGCGCCGAAATCCGCGACGATATCCCCAATAAAACGGACGTCCCGGGGTCCTGACCGGTGCTGCTGCTGGCTGCGCTGACCCCGCGGCGGATGCAGAGAGAGAGAGAGAGAGAGAGAGAGAGAGAGAGGGGGAGAGAGAGAGGGGGAGAGGGGGGGGGGGCGACGTGCATGCGGCGTTTGAAATCGGCCCGCCCAACCGCACGGGACGGCCCGATAAATATGAATCGCAAAGCCAGACGCCGAATCAGAGATGCAGTATAAAGGGGTTTCCGGCGAGGGAAGACTCAGTTCGCGGACGGGTTTACACTGACTGTTGACTGGACCGGACTTTTCCATTGAATGGAATGAAAATTTCACGATCATTTATGGTTTCTGTGTTCTGAGCTGCTACCTACCCCAAAGTAGGTTAAAAAGTCATTCCTACCGTGACCAAAACTCAAAACGAAAATATTTTTGTTTCGCTTAGAAATATGTGTATGCTTATGCTTATGCGGTCGTGCGCTCCCGGTACTGTAGCCGCACGACGTGTCCAAATTGACTGGAGTCTGACTAGAGTCTGACTGGAGAGTGACTGGACTGGAAGGCGTACACTGACTGGTTTCCGGTGTGGTCCCGGGTCCGGGCAGCGCACCCCGCACTGCCCCGCACTGCCCCGCACTGCCCCGCACTACGGTACGGCGCGGTGCTGAGCGTGCCGCACAACAGCGCCGCGGTCAGGGACGGTGTTGTGTCCACCACTCGCACGCCGTCCTCCCCGTCCCCCGGGAGGCCGCACGCCGCACGGCCGCCGCCGACACAGACCCGTCCTCTCCGCTGCAGGCCCCCGCGGGCCCCGGGGCCCCGGGACTCGCACAACCAAGACGCCGCACCGCCGCCGCCGCCGCCGCCAAGGAGCCCCCCGTCCCGTTGCCGTTGTGCTTTGGCCGGTAGACTCTACAGTGCGGCCCCGAGCGCCCCGCCCTGGGACCGGCCCAGCCGACGGGGGCCCCTTAGTGTTCGCCAACACGTAAACGCCATCGCTCTGCCCTCCCCGCGCCCCGCCCGCCTCCCCCCGCGGGCAGCGGCCCCGAGCCACGTACCACCTGGAGAGTATCAGTGCACGCCAGTCCGCCCGGCTCCACCCGGCTCCCGGGCCCCGCTGGCCCCGCGCGCCCAGCCACACTCAGACGCCTGCAGTATCATAGAGAAGTGGGGGAGGGGGGGGGAGGAGGGAAGAGGGAGGACTGACAAAGGTGGACCAAAACCAGCGGCGGGGAGCCGGCGGCGAGGGGGGCGCGCTAAATAAATACAACGGTCCGCCTAGAATCATAGACCGACGTCTCACCGAGGGGTACCCCCACAGTTACCAGTCGGAGTACGTCTACCAGTTCAGTCGTTCTCCAGTCGGAGTCTAGCCAATTCCCACAATGTGGGTCCACTACAAGACCATCCCACAGACAAAAACAGGAAAAGAAATACGCGCTGAAAAAAAAGAACAAAAGCTGGTGCACGTCAACATATGTTTCCGGTGGACGCCCAGGCGGGGACTCCGGTGCACAGATCAAGCCGAGGCGGGAGGGAGGGGGGGAGGAGGGGCACGGCGATAGGGCCGTAAGGCGTAAGGCACAGTAACGCAAGGCCGTAAGGAGCTCTTACTGCTAGGGTTGCGTTCGCTACGATTCCGACCCAAATTGGAGTGGAACGATCGGCCTTTCTCCTTCCTCTCTCTCTCTCCCTCTCTCTCTCTCTCTCTCTCTCTGTCTCTCTCTATCTCTGCCGTCTCTCTCACTCTAAATATAGCCCTCAATTAGCGTAAAGGACCGCTCGCAGGTGCTGTGCCGCCTCGACTTTATCGTCCCCGACGGAGACGGGCAGACGTGAGACAGGCGGACGGACCGAGGCCCGCCCCGTGCGCCGACAAGACCCTGTAGTGCACCCTCCTGCAGGGGCGCGGAGCGGCCGCAGCGGTGCAGCAGCGGCGCAGCAGCGGCGCAGCAGCGGCGCCTGCAAGGGGTTCGTAATCAGGAGTCTTGTCACCATAAAAGTACCGCTTGTTGTAGCCCGCCTCTGTCTCTCTCTCGTTCTCTCTCCGCCGTCTCCTGTCTATTTCTGTCTCTCTCTTGCTCTTCCCGTCTCCCTATCTCTTCCTGTCTCTCTCCACCTATCTCTCTCTCTCTCTGCCTGCCCCCTCCCCTCACGCGTAGCAGACACGCAGTATCGCACATCGGTTTCCCATGTCGATCGTTAATTGGATCAATACGCGGCCAAGAATCGGGCGCACCGCACCACTTGCATATCGGAGGGGCAGGGGGAGGCATGTGGGGGTGATTAAAAGTGGACGAGCGGCGTGAGCTGGGAATAGCGGAAGGCGGTGAGAGCCGCGCGGTGTCCGGCCGGCGCGGAGGTGAGGGTCACGGAGAGCGGCAGCGGCAGCGGCAGCGGGCACAAGTCGTGATGCAAGCCACGACTACACCCCCGCCCCCTCCCCTCGCCACCGCCGAGGATTTGTTGAAAGGTCGCGGGAAATGTACCCCAGGGCCGTAGCCCCGGATTTGGGGTGCGGGAATTGAATCCGTGTGGCGCAGGACCGACGAAACGTGATGGTTGACACACCCCTCCCCCCCCCCCCCTGCCCCATGTACAGCATCCACCCGGCCTCTCTATCTCTCTCTCTCTTCCCTCTCTCTCTTCCCTCTCTCTCTCTCTCTCTCTCTGACCTCCGTTTATCCCCATTTAACCCCCAGCCCCTATCTCTCTCTCTCTCTCGCTTTCCCTCTGGGATATGATGAGAATGCTGCTAGTGGATAAGAGACATAGGCTCCGCCCTGCCCCTGCCCCTGCCCCTCTCGCGGTATATTTACAGCACTCGTCTCTCCACGCTGTCAACTCTTTCGCAGGGCGTGCGGTGAGCGCTGTCCGCGCATCGGTGCTCTATACTAACTTATCCTACGGCGGCGCTGAGGGGCGTGGCTCGTGCCGCGGGCACGCGTGAAGCCGGCGCGTGACCGTGCGCCGTCAGCAGTGTCGCAGCCCACTGTGACCCCGCCGGGCTGGACGCGTCCTGATGAGGTGCGGCGGTGCGGCGCGGGCCGGGGGCAGCCGGGGGCAGCCAGGGGCAGCCGGGGGCCGAAACAGCAGCCCCCCGACCGCACACACATGCGCTGCTGCAATCCGCCACGTCATACGCGCCCCCAAAGCCTCTCTCTCTCTCTCTCTCTCTCTCTCTCTCTCTCTCTCTCTCTCTCTCTCTCTCTCTCTCTCTCTCTCTCTCTCTCTCTCTCTCTCCCTCTCTCTCTCTCTTTCTCTCTCCCTCTCTCTCTCTCTTTCACTCCCTCACGCACTCACTCTCCCACAAATCTCCCTCATTAGCCCCCCTTTCACTCGTCCTTTCCGGTCTTCGGGTTTCGAAAAAGAGTTTATTAAATCTCTCTTTATCTATTACGTAAGCCCCCCCCTTCCCATCTTCGGATGTTGCAGCGGAGAGAGCGCCCACCGTACTCGTCGTGCTGTATCTGTGTCCGGTCTCTGATCACAGCATAGGCAGAGAGAGAGAGAGAGAGAGAGAGAGAGAGAGAGAGAGAGAGAGAGGGGGGGGGGCTGATGTGAACCGCAGCGCCCCATTAGCGGCCGCCTATGCCAGTGTATATGTGTGCACTTGCATGTGTGTGTGTGTGTGGCCGCGCGGACCAAGCAGCCGAGCAGCGAGGGAAGGCTCGCAGAGTTGACACAATTGCACACACATCGAACTGTGGCCCGCGTCAGCGCCGCATTTACCCGCGCGGACAGAAGCGGCCTCGGGTCGGCGGCCTGCTGCTGCTGCCGGTCGTGTTTCAGTCCACGTTGAGAGGGCCGCTGCTGCTGTCGGATCGTGGCGCACGTGTCTGAAAAGCCCTGCGCTGCCGCTGCGCCGGCCGACTCTCCTGTTCCATACGTTTCGCGCTGCAGCCGCGCGGCGCTGTGGTCCGGGCCCCGCGGCGGCGGGCGCCTGCGCTCGGCGGGGTAGGCAGCCCGCGCGCCGCCGCTGCGCGCACATCTGTCGTGATTGCCTACCCTGCAGGCGCTCAGCGACGCTGCCGCCGCCGCCGCTGCCGCCGCCGCCGCCGCCGCTGTTCGGCGTGAGATTGGACTCGGCGTCAGCGCGCGCGCGAAGCAAGGGAGCAGCGGATGCAGCAGGGAGAGCGCGGCCTCACACGTATCGCGACGCCGATACCCAATCAGCGTGTTATTCAGGCTGCAGGAAGCTTGTCGCGCCAAGCGCCGCACTACGTCTCTCTCTCCTTCACTCTCTCTCTCTCTCACTCCCCCTTACTCTTTCTCTCTCTCTCTCTCTCTCTCTCTCTCTGTCTCCCTCTCTGCAGCTCTCTGCAGTAGCGGAAGGACACAGCGTGTGGTACTCAAGGTGTGTTTGGTGTGCGTTCTCTTCCCTATTGTCCACGCAGTTCGACGCGGGCGGAACGGTGGCGTTCGGAACGCGCGTCTCTCTCATCTCGCCCCATCTCTCTCGCACGCACGCTGCATTTCGGGCGCCGCCGCAGCTCCAGCCCCGCATGGTTATGAGTACGACGCCCGAGAGGGGCGGAGCGGAGCGGCACACAGTGCAATAACCTACCGTCCCTTTATTCTGTGTGCCGAGACGACACGGCGGCTCACACACACGCGCGCGTTACAGTACAAGGCGGCTAGGCCCGGCGATGGGGCTCCAAGGGCCTCGTCATCGCCACGCCATAGGGCGCAAGGGCCTGCGGAGGGAGGGAGGGGGGGTACCCCGAGGGGCAGGTCCACAGGGCTCCGTAGGGCCCCGGCAGGGCCGCGCAGCAGCTGCAGACGTGGGGGACACCCTTAGCTCAACAGGGTTCCGGCATTCGTTACGGCGCTTCTTGTGCCCCAAATGACGACGGCGGAGCCGCCCCCGCCTGCCCGCCTGTCTGCCTGCATGCATGCCTCCGCGCCCCCGCACAAGGCGCGCCGGGCACGCCCCCGCAGCCCCGCCGCGCCCCACCGCGCCCCGCCGACAAGCCGACGTGTACCCGGGGCTTTTACACGGCCAGAGAGTCGGCCGGCGGGCCTGCGAGGCCCTCGCCGCGCACTCTAGGCGCTCGCCGCTGCAGCAGCAGCATGTAACCCTACACTGTCTCTCCGTAGAGAAAAACACCCATCCGAACACTGAAGCAGGAGGGCCCCGCAAGGGTCGGGAATAACAAAAGCAGCGCCGTCAGCAAAGTTTTCTGTATTTACTCATCTCCGTCTGCCGGCCGCTGCTATTTAGTGCAAGGAGAGACGACTGCGATTTTTAGACGTCCCGCGTCTCGGTTTTGTCGCAGCGTCCGGAGAAAGGCTCGCGGCAGTCGGAGGGAGGTGGTACTCGGTGTCGGCGCCGCCGCTGCCGCCGCCGCTTAGCGCGGGTCCGCCGGGCTCGCTGCACCACCACTGTCTCTTTGAACAGCGCGCATGTGTGTGTGTGTACGTGTAACTGAACTCCTATGGGGGGGGGGCGTGCAAACACACACAGGGGAGCAGAGAGACACCGCTTTTGCTGCAAACAGCATGTGAAAGTGAGGCACGGCCCCGGCACGGCCCCGGCACGGCCCCGGCACGGCCCCGGCACGACCTCCCACGGTCACGGCGCGCGGGGGCAGAATCACGTCCGGGCCGGGCCTAGCAGTCCGGAGCCCGGGGTCCCGAGCCCGCGACGGCTCCGGCGGCAGCTCCGGCGGCGGCAGTCGTAGGAAATGGGCGTCGGGACGCAGAGGCACGCAGGGAGGCGGAGGCAGGGCGCCGACCTGGTTACTCTTTCCACGAAGTCTGACCGAGGGGTACCCCACTGCTTCCAGTCAGTGTACGCCTTCCAGTCCACTCACTCTCCAGTCAGACTCCAGTCAATTTCCAGTCGGACACGACGTGCGGCTACAGTACCGGGAGCGCACGGCCGCCCTACACCGAAGCTCGGTGGCCGCGTGGTTAGCGAGTCCGGCCGGCGAGTGGCTGGTCGGAGGTTCATCTCTTTGCCGGTCCGTGCGTTTTTTCTGTCGGCTCAGCTAAGGCGACGGTGTGTAAAGTACCGGGGGCGCGCTGTCGCCATCATCGCGGCTCTGTGGCCGTATGGGTAGGGTAGCTGACCAGCGGCCGAAAGGTGGTGGGTTCGAGTCTGGCTAGTTCTTCAAAATTTTTCTTGTGTCTGCGCTTGGAAGGCAGAGGGTAAAATATACTTTCGAACGTGGCGTCGGTATGGCTGTCTGAACGGCCGTGCGCGCTGCGTCACTGAGAGATGTAAGCGTTGGGTTTCAACTTGAAGATTCCCGCAGCACGGTCGGGCTTACCCCCGTTCCCGGGTCCGAGGTTCTCTCGGTCGCCCGGGGTTTCCGGCGGGGGGGCTCTGTGTCTACCAAGGAAACTTGGTTCGGAGACTCGGGTGTATGCTACGGGGGTACCTAGGGTTCGGTACCTTCGTTTTCGCTCCCTGTGAATCTGGCAGACGAGGACACGCCGTCGCGACTAGGGTTCGTCGTGAAGTACAGCAGCTTCGGCTGTGTACGATATAGGAAAGCCTACCTCCCCCCCAATCCGCTCGGGAGTGGCCGCAGTGCCACAGACCAACCAGCCAGTCGAAGGGAGTTGATTCCGGAAATCTGGCTGGCGGAGGGGGCTACATTGACCGTTGCGGAAGCGTGCCCCTGAAAAAGGCCGCTGCGTTGTGCCGGTGTCTTTGCGGCGGTCAATACCTGGTACACCGGTTCCCATTCGAACACCGAAGTTAAGCAGGAGGGTTCCAGGCGGAGGCCTGGGACGAGGTAGTGCCCACCCATTTTTGCAATTTTTTTTCATAAGCATACACATATTTCTAAGCGAAACAAAAATATTTCTGTTTAGAGTTTTGGTCACGGTAGGAATGACTTTTTAACCTACTTTGGGGTGGGTAGCAGCTCAGAACACAGAAACCATAAATGATCGCAACATTTTTATTCCAGTCAATGGAAATGTCCGGTCCAGTCACCAGTCAGTGTACACCCGTCCGCGAACTGAGTCGCCCCTCGAGTCTGACGCGGGCGGCGGCCCCGCCTGCGCCGCGCCGCTCTGCAGCTGGCCCGGCTTCCGGCCGCCGTACGCCGCACTCCGGGTGTATGCATATACTGCGGGGTATGCGGAGGCACGGCCGAACACGGCCGGGGGCCGGCGGGGCCGGCGGAGCTGGCGGCCAAGCGGCCGGGCCCCCGGGTCCCCCTGGCAGAGCTGGCAGGGCCGCCAGGGCCGGCGGCCGGCCGCAGGCATGCCGCAGGCTGGGAGTGATCGGCGTGGGCGTGAACAGGCATACTAACAAGTGGGGTGGGCGAGGGGCCGGCCGGCCGGCGCCGCTTCCAGCCCGGGGGCCCGCCGTGCACGAAGGCACGTAACGCGGAGCAGCGCAGCAGCGCGGGCTGCGGCCCTGCAGAGGACCCCGCGGGCCGCACCTCCCCGGCAGCGGCGGCAGCGGCAGCTCCGCTGTGAGCCCCGCGCTGCTCTCTTGTGTGTCGCCTAATGGAACGATACGAGATTGGAGGATGGAGCCGACGACGCGGGGAGGTGGGGGTGCGGAGGGGAAGCTGCGCCGGAGACGGAGGCTGTGCAGTGTTGGCGCGGGAGGTCACTGGCCGAGGGAGAGAGAGGGTGAGTGTGTGTGAGAGAGAGAGAGAGAGAGACTGTCACGGACCACCCCTCCCCGCCCGCCACTCTCCCTCAGCTGCACACGTCTTCACTGCCATCGCATTTTTGCGGAGTAGTTTTGAAAAATAATCGCATCCGATGTGAGGGTTAGTGTTTGAGAGTAGCACCGCGACCGAAACTCCATCGACTATTCCGTTTTTACTCAGTCCGAGGAGCCGGCAGGGCGTGCGCCGGGCCGTGGTCAGGTCAGCAGCGGCGGCGGAGCAGCTTGCCATGCATGTTTTAGCGGAAACACCCCGCGGCCGAAGCGTCGAAGGAGGATCGATACCTAGTAGTTCCGGTAGCCTTCAATACCAAACCAGAGAGAGAGAGGAGAGAGAGAGAGAGAGAGAGAGAGAGAGCAGGCGCTCGCAGAGACAGACAGGCACGGGGCCAGCGAGCGGGAGGGGATGCGGGGGACGGGCAAGTGTTGCATACCGACTAACTTTCGGGGCGCACAGCAGAGGCGGGGGGTCTGGAGCCGCGGGTCCACGTGGGGGGGGGGGTCAGGGGCTCACCCGCCCGCGTCTTATCTCGGGAACACGCGTAAGAGAGAGAGAGAGAAAAAAAAAGATTACGAAAAGGATGAGAAGACTGCTGAAAGTAAGTCGATGGCGTTACGTTATGCTGGAGGTTAGAGCCGCGGCCCGAGGGCTAGTCAGTCAGTGTTGGTTGACACGCGCGTGGCACGTGCCCGCCACGCGAGTATCGCGGTGCACGAGGCACGCGCCGCGAGGTGAATGGCGTGTCGAGCCGTGCGGAGCCGCGCGGAGCCGCGGGTCCCGCCGCATGACGTGCAATATACGGTGAAAGGTGGGGAGAAGGGGGGGGGGCAGATGACGGCGGGGGAATGAAGACGCGTAAGACCGGCGGGCCCCGGGCCCCAGGCAGGAGGATGAGACGCCGCTGGGGAAGGAATCTGACAGCGGGCCGGGATCCTAGCGGGGTCCTGGCGGGGTCCTGGCGGGGTCCTGGCGGGGGGCCTGGCGGGGTTCCGGCGGGGTCCAAGCCGCCGCCCATGCCCTGGCCTGCTGCTGCTGCTTTCGTGCCCTCGCCACGCACCCGGCGCGGACGCGAAAGGGAGACACGTTCAAAGGAGGAGGCGAATTACACACTTTATTTTCCTCATCCCGACGTACGGTAAGGGAGGGGGTGCGGCGCGGCGGCGGGTTGGGGTGCCTCTCTGCTCGTTCATATTGTCCTCCCCGCCCCGCTCTCTCTCTCTCTCTCTCTCTCTCTCTCTCTCTCTCTCTCTCTCTCTCTCTCTCCTCGGCAGCCACTACTACTGCTTCTCTGTTATTGCCACCGCCCCTACTCGGGGGCTTGGTATCCTCCAATAATAACCGTATGGCGGTGCCATGTCATCGACGGCCGGACTTTGAGCCGGTCCGCAAAAGCCATATAATCGCTTTAATTTCGCCGCCCGCGCACCGCCGCTAATTCGGAAGTGGCGTTGGCTGATTAGTTTTCCGGGCCGCGCCGCGGTCGCGTTCCGTTTCCCTTGCGCTGCATGTTGCGCTGCCGCCTGTTGTTGACTGTGACACTGCGACGCTAGTTCGTAGTTTGGTGCTTTCATTCAGGGCTGGCTGTGCGCGCGGCGGAAGGTACGGCTTATGTACAATACGGCATAACGGGGAGAACTGGGACGAGGGAAAGAGAACAGATGAAAAAGTGGCGGCCCGCAGTTGTTATCCACCTGTATGAAAGTTGGCGGGATCATGGCTGGCCTGCTGAACCTGGTGGTGCATGCCGGGGCCGGTCGGGGCTGACAGCGGGGCTGAGCAGCGTTCCGGCAGGAGGCTCGTAGAACAAGGATTTAGAAAACAATTGGGGGGGGGGGGGTATTGAATGAGAAATGACATGCCTAGAACGTATCAGTGTTCGCAAAACGAAATGGTTTCTTTCTCTTTTTTTATTGTTTAATTGAAGGCTTGTGACGAGGCTGGTGAGCGTAGGTCCGGACGGAAAGGCCGCTGCCGCCGCGGGATGCGGCCGTGGCGGCGGCTCGGCGGCTCGGCGGCTCGGCCCACACGAGGCGAAGCAATTGTGAATATTAGTTTATTTACGTAATACCGCGCTCCAACTCCCGGCAACTTCGCCGCCGCTGCAGAACACGGCGGCCTCGTTTGGCAGCCCGGCACGGCAAGGAGGCCTGCTGCTGCTCAATTTCGACCTCAGTCCTCACGTACCCTCCCCTTACCCCCTCAACTTCTCCTCCCTCCGGCGACCCGAACACCTCCCCGGCGCGACGCCGCCTCCGCCGCCGCTGCCGTCGTATGCCTTCGCCGCCTTCCACCGCCTTTCTTTTCCCAGGGAGGCTCCCGGGAAGGAAATCAACTCCATCGCCGCACGCAGCGCAGGTCCGTGAGATTGCGCCGCGCGGCGACTCCCCAACAGGAAGACATTCTCTCCTTAATTCAACCGCAGCAGCACGACCGGCAGCGGGGCGCGCGGATGCTGCCGGAGACTCCGCCGCTCCCGGGCCTCGCAGCGGAGCGCCGGGGAGGTAGGCCGCCGGGCCGCGCGCCGCGCACGGCTGTCGGGCGGGACGGCCTACCGGGCGCGGCGCTCCCCGCCTGACGCGCTGCGCAGCCAGGCGGCCCTCCAGTAAACGCCGCGGCGAGGAACTAACGCACGCCGACAACAACGTCTTGAAGCACGCGCGGAAGCCCCAAGTCCCCTTCGTTAGTCGCAGAACTTGTCAACACGCGCATGTGTGTGTGAGTGTGCGTGTGTGCAGTTTGCCCGAAATACAAGTGCAGACGCAGGGGTGGGGGAAGTGATTGCAGCCACTCGCCGTGGCGGCAGCGGCTCCGCGCCCCGCCCCTTGAAAAAGGTCCGCGTCTCCCACATGGACGCCGGGGAGCGTCAGCGGCAGCCAGCGGCCCTCATCCAAACTCCTGCATGATGGCCCGGCCCCCGGACCCCCGACCCTCGACGCCCGGCCCAGGCCGATGGCTCAGGCCGATGGCGCCCGGCAGGCCGCGCCGCGCGAGAGGCCCCCGGGGCCGTGTGTGTGGGCGCCACGCACACACGCTCACACGTACACACGCACACACACAGCCGCGGCGCCGTCCAGCCGTCCGCTCCCGACCCCGGTAATGCGGTGTGACACGGCGATTCCACCCCCCGCCGTGCCGGCCGTGCCCTCCTATCCGCGCGAGCGCCATGTTGCGCTTTGAGTCCGCCAAAGCCAAAAGCCGCGTCCGATGGTGATGACACGGTGACCCGGATCGGAGGCGGCGGCGGTGCCGTGCGTGCCGCGTGACCTGCCGGGACGTCCATGTAAGCTCATTGAACGCTGCCCCGGCCCCGTCACCGGACTCGCCAGCGGCGGCTGCCCGCGCGTGAAACAGGTATGGCAAAACGATGTAAAAGGGAGACGGATAAATCCCCCTCGCATCGACTCACATGGCGGCATGGGATTAGTCGGGCGTCGGTGTGCCCCCGGCGCCCCTGCGGGTAGGCAGCCCCCGCCGCCCTGCCTGCACGAGTGCAGTGCGGGCCGGCCTACCGCGGCGCTCACAGGCGCCCGGCCTCGCCACCTCAGCGCCGTCAATAATGCGTGTCGTCGTCGTCTTCGATTGACTAATTTACGGGTGTAAAAAAAAAAGTTCGCTACACGCATACACAAACGTCAAAAGCGTCATACTCGCGGTATAGAAAACCGAAACAGGGTCAGCCGTGGGGCGGCTAAAAAAGGGAGAGGGAAGGAAGAAATTCGGGACACGCCCCATACCACCTCATCTCCCTGAGTGCGAGAAGTCTCTCTCTCTCTCTCCCTCTCTCTCTCTCTCTCTCTCTCTCTCTCTCTCTCTCTCTTTCTATCTATCTATCTATCTCTCGTTCGCTTCGCTCTTCCTCTTTCCGTAGTCGTGATCACACCATGCGATGCCATACAATTGAAGGGGCCAGACTCTAGCTCTATCTCTCTCTCTCTCTCTCTCTCTCTGTTCCCTGTCTCTGTCTTTCTCATCGAAACGTATCACCTCGGGCGCCGTGTGGCTCACTGGAGTGGTCACCGGAACGCTCCCAGTGCGCGTCACACTACTTGTCTCTGGCGCTCTTGCTCTTGTTTCTCTCCGGGACTCCCTCCTCCTCCGCCGCTTCCATCTCCCCGCTCCATTTCTTTTGAGGCCTACGACACGCCGCCGCTGCTGCTGCAGCTGCCGCGACCGCCGCCGGCCCGGAATGCGGGCCGAGCCGACTTCAAAGACACAAGGCGGCGCGGCGCAGCAGCGGCTTGAGCGAGTGAAGGGATGGAGCGGCCGCGCTGCGCCGTGCTGCGCCGTGCTGCGCTGTGCGGGACCGGCGGCTCTCGTGCGCCCGTCGTGGTGCCGGCACTCTACAAGATGCGACACAGCAGCGCCGCCGCGAGCGAGATAATGCAAAGACGGGACCGGCGGGCTCCTGGGCCGGGGCCGGGCGGGCCGGGCGGGCTAGTTGCAAAGGGTTGCTGCTTCTGTAGTGGGCCTCCGCCTCCTAGGCCTCAGAGCGCGGCGGCAGTGCAGCGTGGCCGCCGCGCACCCCTCCAGGACGCCGCCGCCGCCGCCACTCCAGCGCGCCACTCTCGGGCCGGCAGGGGGGGTCCGTGCCAGACACAAAGTAGTAGTGGAAGTGGCGGGGGCGGCACAGCGGCGCAGCGGCGGGGGATATTTACCGCCGACACCTCGGCCTCTGCCGGGGCTCGCCACAGCAGCCGCACGGCGGCGTACATTCTGGGGCCAAACCGGCGGCGATACAAAAGAAGCGTAGGAGAGCGAGGTGCGGTGGGAGCCGCGGGGCCGCGGGGGGGGGGGCAGCGATAGCGGCACTGATAGTGGTCCGGGAGGAGCGGCCGCCGCCCGCCCCGCCGTCACGGGCCGCCGGGCCGCACGGTCTTCCGGAATCTATTTTGACTCACCAGTAATGCCCACGCATTAAGGAGGGTCTGGTCCCGGAGCCAGAAACAATACCACTACCGCCGTGGCCGGGCCGCCGGGGCGGGCGGAGTCCATTCGGAGAGCCTTGGCCGGTCTGGCACCGGACACTCCCGGCTGCCGCAATCGTGGCACAGCGCCGGGCGCAGCGCGGCACGGTGCGGTCCCAAGTTCGGATCAACTTGCTCTCAGGGGGGCTGAATGAGCTCGCCTGCCCAATCCAGCGCGGACCTGGCGGCCGCGGCGGCCCCGGGCGGGGCTGCAGCCGGCGGCGGCCGCCCGGAACCGGGAACCCGCCGGAGCCCCGGAACCAGTCAGGACCGACTGTGTCGCCCATCCGCGCTCGAGTGCGTTCTTCACCGGCCCGATGATGGCGGAGTGCGCGCGGCCGCCGGCTATGGGAATCACCCAAAAGACCCGTTCGATGTCGTGGACGTGCAGTGACACTGACACGCGAGCGGGCGGCGCGGCGGTGGTGGCGGGGAAGTCGGGGGGGGGGGGGGGGCAGCTCGCGACCGCCTCGCCCGCTCCGCTGCCAAGAATCGGCGAGTAACGTATGGGCACACTGAGATGAAACATTTACCGGCGGCTAGCGAGGGGGGCTGCTGCCGACCGCCATCTCGGTGTTTGGACAAGCAGGGGACTCGACAGGAGGCCCGCAGCGGGCCCCACGGCTCCGAGGCCCCCGGCCGGACCGAGCCGAACGGAACCGAACGCTGACGGGCTGTGACGTTCGGTTCTAATAAGGGCCACAGATTGTCTCTGAGGGTGGGGCATGAATTTGTCATACGCGCGGCTGGGACCGAACGCCGCACTAATGCAAGGGGGACCGGAGCCGATACGCCACCGCTGTGCCGCCGGAGAGAGAGAGAGAGAGAGAGAGAGAGAGAGAGAGAGAGAGAGAGAGAGAGAAGAGGGGGAGAGAAGGGGTCGGGGGGTTGTCCTGGAGCGGGTTGCGGCCCGCCGGGCCCCGCACAGGCGCGCCCTCGGGCCAAATGAATTAATTGCCACACCAGTGTAAACATTTAGTGGGCACGAGTCTCTGCTGAATAATACGACAATACCTCAGCACTACGAGGCCGGGGAGCACCGGGAGGCCGACCGAGGCCGGAGGGGTGGCCGAGGCCGCCGAGGCCGCCGAGGCCGCCGGGGCCCACGCGTCACGTAGTTTACGCACGGCCCCGTTGAGATTCATCCCGCGCCACACACGACGGCCTCACGCACGGTCAGACTGACGTCATTAGTGTCGCAACACAATTCCAATTTTTTGGCGGCGGCGGCGCGTCGTTCCATCCATCCGGCCGCGCGGCCCTTGAGGGGGGCGGTCGTTATTGCCATTTTTATATTCGGTACGTGCGAAGGGGTGCGTGGCCGCGGGGGTGCGAGGCCGTCGGGGTAGAGGCCGTGGGGGTAGATGCCGCGAGGGTAGAGGCCCGCAGGGCCGCAGGGGTAGAGGCCGATGGGGTGGAGGCAGGGAAGAGCCAGGGCGGCGTCGTCGGCGCGCGCGACCGCTCCCAGGGGGACATGCACAAAGCCGCATGCGAATGAATGCAGGGCTGCCGCGCGTAAAAATAAGCCCATTGCAGACGCGGCTGAAGCTGCGCCGGCCGGCCGCCGAGTCAGTGGGCGCTGCTCGAGTGAGGGGCTGCGGCCGGGCCGCAGGCCGCAGGCTGCGCCTCGCTGTTGCTGCGTCTCCTTTACGACCGCCCGGCTCCGCAGGCCCCGCAGGCCCCGCAGGCTCCGCCGTGCCGTGTCCCCATCAAGCGGCCGTCCCGCCGCCCGCCCCGCTAAACCGATGTAATTAATTGCATTCCTCCCTCTTGCAACTCTCCTGTGAGAAATGTATTTCTTCGCTCCGCGAGCTGCATATGGGTGATTCCACGGTACAAAGACACGGCGCTCAGTATCGATGTCACCGATTGGGTTTCATATTCACAGGGTAATCTGGAATAGTGGTGTAATTTAACGGTGTGTCAGACGGTTTCGCGCAGACTTTGTTCAATTTTTAATATCTTTTCCAGCGACTTCACGAACGATATAAACACGGTGCTCCTCCACTTTGTGCAGTTGGCTCTCGGATTCCGGCAACTCCAGCGGCGGCGGCAGTTCCGCGCGCCCCACAATTAGCCGGCCGGCTCTCGCTTTGGTCCCCCCCCCCCCTCCTCTGGACCCGCCCCTCCCTGCGGCAGCTGGCTGCAGTGTTGTGCCGGGGACCAGCCGGGCGCAGCCGGCCGTCCCAAAGCGCCATCTGATAGCCTCTGGAGACAGTTTGGACGCCACCTCGGCTCAGGAGGAGAGCGGACTGGTCTCCGATTTACCACTCGCCTCTTCTTCTTTGTGGTCGAGTTTTATTATTTTTTTGCATTGTTTTTATGCCGCTTCGCGAATTTCCGCCGCGCGGCAGTCGGCATTCGACGGACCCGCATCACAGTTTTGGCCATGAAAACGCAATCTCTGGAGCTGCTGGTGGGATTTCGCGTGGCAACAACGGCGACAAAGAAAAAAAAAGAAGAAAAGAAATGGGGAAAACATCTGCGGAGACGGTCCGCGAAAATGCGTCAAACCGGAATGAAATGGTAATCTACCGTTCCTGATCCAGTTCTGGCTGCAAACGGGTGCTGCTATATGGCGATCTGCAGTTGTTGTAGTCATTTTCTGATCCTCTGAGTCGGACAGCGCGAGCGGCGGCGGCGGCACACGGTTGTTCCGTGCTTTTGTCTCATGCCAGTTAAGCTGCTGTTCTCCTCCTTGCTTTAATGACAATTATCACTTACGCTGCATAATCAGTGTTTATCCACATTATTTACCTGGGGGGCCCTCTGTTTGCCCGGCCGGCGTCGTGCTTTAGGACCGCCAGGTTGTGTCCCCACCGCCTCCCCCGGGTGGCTCCTTCCTGTTATCTACCCCGCACGGGCCGCGGGGGCCGCGGGGGCCGCGGGGCGCCGGAGACAATAACTCCCTCTTCTGGTTATTTATAAAGCCTCTCCGATCCGTGCCGCTCCTGCGGTATATTAGCGAACGGCGCACCGGATTCCTGTCCTTCTCTCTCACGCTCTCTCTCCCCCCCCCCCTCTCTCTCTCTCTCTTATTAGCGCTACTATGCCGCCGCGTCCTGCGGCCTTCCTTTATCTCCCCCGAATAAATTAGACCGCGCGAGTGCGGCTATTGCGGTCGGCATTATTATAACCATTACTATACACGCACTTCGAAAGAAGTTTGCGGCTATCGCGGTTATAAAGCGATCTAGATACTTCGGGTCTTTACGGTTTTGTTTTTCGCCGTTCTGCTAAAGGTTTATACAATTTGTAAAAAAAATATATATCTACCGGCATTACTTTGCGCGGGTGTGTTTGTGTGTGTGTTCGCGATATTCCCACGCTCCACGCATTGCATACAGAAACAGATTCTGAGAGGACGTCAGCGAACTCCGAGATGTCATCGCGTGAGAACTCGCACGCCTCAAGGTGATGCATGGTGTGCGCAAGAGAGAGAGAGAGAGAGGCAGAAAGGTAAAAGGGGAGAGAAAGAAGGACTGTCACCACCTATGCTGCACCAGTTTCGTCGCCGATGGAGTTATGCATGGCAGAATCTGATGGAGAGTCCTGCAAAAATATCGATGGTTTATTTTTAGTTCTTAGTCAGTCGAGTCGGTCGGTGGTCACGTTGACATAGTGTTATTGAGCAGAGAGCGGTGACCGCTGGAACTGCGGCGCGTAATGAGAGAGGCGCCGCGCGGTGGCGGGCCGCCGCCGCCGTCGTCGCTCTGTATGCACGCGCACGCACGCACGCACGCACGCACGCACGCACGCACGGTCGCACGCGTGCGCGCGGGAGAGCCACGGGCACAGCAGGCTACTCGCACCGCGCACGCCGCGCCACTGCTTATGGCCTGGCGTATTCTATTAGGTAGGAGGAGGTCGCGCAGAGCGCCAGTCGCCGCTCCGGGCCGCAGAGCAGGTACCGCGGGCAGTACACTGGTGGTGGTGGTGCGGTGGCGGTGGTAGCGGCGGCGGTGGTAGCGGCGGCGGCGGCGGCAGTGGCGGCAGTGCCGCGGCACGTTAGTGTGACCACCACCACTACCGCAGAGGCTGGAGAGCTGCTGCTGCTGCTGCTGCTGCTGTCGGGCAGCCAGCGGCACGGCGGCGGCGGGCACTTGGCCAGGACCGCGACTGACCACCTCGTCAGTCCGCCCTCGACCCTCGGCCGCCGCGCGCCCACACCCGCCCGCCCGCACCACACCACGGTGAGTGAGTGGGGCAGCCCGCGGTGCCCCGCAGCCCCGCAGCCCCGCTGCTAGCTCGGACAGAGTTCACAACACCGTGTAGGGATCGCCGAGCTCGCAGTGTGTGTGTGCTTTGCCGAGGACACACTTCTCCTTCCTAAAGAAATCTGTAACATTTTCCGATCCAAAAAAGAATATATTTGCCGAACTGTATAAGCGTTTAACGTGGTGTTGGTTGGTGCTGTGCTGGCGCTGACAGGGTGCCTCCTAGAAGACACGCAACCGATTATTTACAGACGCAGAACGCGGAAGCGGCGGCACCGCGCCCAAATTGCTCCATAAACTTTCTGGCCGCACGGTTAGTAAAATCAATTTGTGTGTGTTTTGCTTGCTTACGAGCTTCGTGATGGCGTGAGGAGGGGGCGGGGCGGGCGGGCGGGGCCCACGCGTGCCGTGCGGCTCGTCCGGGATGAGAGGATTCTTGTGTGTTTTACCCCCCCCCCCCCCTACTCCCCTTCCTCATCACGACCGCTTTAATCTCCATTATATTTACAAATCCCGGCCGCACAGCAGCAAGCGGAGTACAGCAGCAGCAGCGCCGCCCGGCCCGCTCATCGCTCGTTTGTCTGTCCCTGTCGCACGCGCGGCGGGGGTTCCGGCGGCAGCGGGCGTGACGGAGACAGAAAGACGGCGGCGCGCGCCCGCGGCACGAGCCCGCGCGGACGGGACGCGGCGCGGACGCGGCGCTGGAGCCTTCGTCGCATGCAAATGAGTGCGTGGTGGCGACCTTGGGCGGCGCGGCGGGCGTGGCGGGCGTGGCGGTAGCGGCTCGCGGCGCGGCCCGGGGGGCACTGCAGCGGTGCACTGCACGCCGGCGGCGCAGCGCCGCGCCTCCCCGCGCCACGCCCCCTCTCCTGCCGCGGACCGATTCACAAGCACTTATACTGAACCGCTCGCGCACCGGCGGGGAAAGGAGATGGCTGGACAGCGAGGCGCCGCGCGTGGCCCGCGTATGTGCGGCGCTTCTATGCAAATAACTCTGGACACGATTTTTTTGTTTGTTGCCGTGGGATCTGCAGTTTCAGTTAGGGTTTCTAGGCCCGAAATTTTCAAAGAAACTTTCGGAAAAGTCAAGAATTTTTTATTTTAAAAAAAAATCTCAAAATTTACGAAATTTTCATATAGACTAGAAACCCTAGTTTCAGTCAAAAGTCGAATAATATTCTTCGCTTCTTTGAGCCGCTTTCGGACGGATGCACCGTGCCCCTTTTGGCCACTCTGCCGACCTTGCGATGCGGTGCGGGGCTCGCGCGGTGTGTGACGTCGCTTTGGGAACGTCCTCAGGAGAGCGCCGAGTGTCGCGTGCCGAGCGCGGCTGCCGGCGGCGGCTGCTGCGGCTGCTGCGGCTGCCGCGGCCCGATACACGCCGCTTAATGAGGGAGTGAGAGTGCTGCTGGAGCATCGCGGCACCGCTAGGAGAGGGAGAGAGAGGGGGAGTGCGGGAACCGCGCTGGTCAAACGGGCCTTGAGGCGGCGGCCGGCCGCGCACCGCAACGAGACGATGGCGCGGTGACACACACACACACACACGTGCTTAATGTAAATGCACAAATTGGTACATAATTGTGTACATATTTTTTCGCATCACGAAAAAAGAAGTAAGCGGAGTATACAATGTACTTCACACAGCACAACATCGTCCCCGCCGCATACAAGACACACGGCGACGCGGGCCGAGTTTTAACAGCGGTGCGCCCTCTAGAAAGAGGCCATCGGGCGGCGGCACACGCAGCGCACGCGGGACGCACGTGGCGCACACGCGGCGCACACGCGGCGCACGGCACGCGCGGCCCGCGACAACAAAGTCGTCGCGTCATTACGCCCCGTCCGTCCGCCCCGCCGCCGCCGCCGTCACATTTTTTCGTGTCGCAGCGCGGCGCCTCGCGACGGGCGATTATGACGAGCGGAGCAAAACCATAAAGGAGATACTTACTAATGGCGCTTCTTGTGGACATTGTTGCCTCATGCGGATTTAGGCCAAGCAGCGTCGTCGTCAGAGCGAGAGAGAGAGAGGGGGGGGGGGGGGGGGAGAGAGAGAGAGAGAGAGAGAGAGAGAGAGAGAGAGAGAGAGAGAGAGAGAGAGAGAGAGAGTCGGTGGGTTATTGTCACTCGCACCTCGCAAAGCAGGGGCGTTAATATCCTTCAAAACAACAGCTCATGATGGCGACAAACATTTTAATATCCTCTCCTCTCCCCCCGGCAGAGCGATGAGTACAACACTTTAAACATAATTGTTTTTCTTCGCGGTACTAATCACGACGGAAGGGTGATGATGGCGCCGCTCCGATGTGCTGAGTTTGTCACGGTTCGATGTGTCTGAAAATGCTGGGGAGCGCGTGATAGATGTGTGACTGGTGTTGGCAGATGTCGCCCAGCCATCTGGTGCCGGGGTACCACGCCCCCGCGCTGGGGACCCCGCTCGAGCTGCCCTTCACGTTCGGCTCCCCGTACGCCGCCCCCGGCGTGGTGTCGCTGTGGACCGGGCTGCAGTGCCTCGCGCTCGTCCAGGGCGGCGGCGGGGCCCCGAGCACGGCGTGCCGCGCCGGCGCCGGCCTCACCCTCACCTCCGCGGACGGCAACGCCATCGTGGACTCGTTCACCTGCAGCAAGCAGCTCAACAAGACGGACCTGGAGGGCGAGCCCTCGGTGCGCTACAGCCTACCTGACCTGGTCAGTATCTTTTTTTAAAAATTTTCTTAAATTCTTTAAAAATATTTATATGTCAAGTTTAAAGATCTAATGAATGATTTTTTTTTTTTCAAGAAAGAAAAAGTACGCACGGTCCGCTACCCCGCGGTCCGCTTTTACGGTTCGCTGGTTTGTTGGTTTGTTGGTTTGTTGGTTTGTTCGTTAACGTTCTCGCCTTGGTTGCGCAGGACCGGGGCTACACCCTCGTGATCGTGGACCCCGACAAGACCGGCCTGCGGTTCGGCGAGTTCCAGCTCCTCAACATCAAGAGCAACATTCCGGTGAGTTTGCGGGGGGGCTAATTTCCGGGATTTCAGTACAGTGGGGCGGGGCACCTGCCCAAAAGAAACGCGAAAGGCCGTCCGACCCTCCCCCTCCCCCTCCTCCTCCTTCATCCCAACGAGGCCAATCTGCACCAGTGCGGCTCTCTTCGCCCAACTTTCGCTTCCCCCGCGCGCGCCCGCGTGAGTGTGTGTGTGTGTGTGTGTGACAAAACTTTTTGGCAAGGACGGTAGTACACTCTGTACAGAGCGTTCCAAAGTCAACTGCAACAAGCCGGACGGCCACGTTAGGGATTCCCTTTGGAGACAGGGCGGTGCCCGGGTGCCCGGGTGCCCGGCGCCGGGTCGGGGGCACCGCCGGCCCCCCTCCCACGCCCTCTGACCCCGCGCTCCAGAGCCCGTATGTAGGTCGGCGCGAAAACACGGACTGATCGACGGCAGCCCGACGCGATCCTCCCGCTAATCTCGCGGCCCGGACCGCCGCGCGCCGCGCCCCGCCCGCCTTGATTCGATTCCGACTTCTGTTTCTACGCGGCCATCAGCGTTGTTGCCACGGAAAATATTCCCTCTGTTTTCACGTATGCCGTGCGCACACTCACGCGCGCGCCCGGCCGGCCGACGTGTTTGCTTATTTGGGCGCCTCTCTCTCTCTCTCTCTCTCTCTCTCTCTCTCTCTCTCTCTCTCTCTCTCTCTCTCTCTTCAGCGCCCTCTTTTTACTATTTTCCTTCCCCGCCGCGCTGTTAACGGTGCCGGTTTGGCTTCAAGGACCCCGCCGCCCCGCCGCCGCGGCCGAGGCAACACAGGGAGTCCCTCGGCAACCGCACGCGGCAGCGGCAGCGCCTAGTCGGGTAGCGACGGCGGCGGCGGGGCGTTGTGGGCAGTGCGGCCACAGGGACCCGCGGCGGCCAAATACCGTCTGGAAGTGAATCGGAAAAGATCAAGGCATGCTAATACGCCCGCATGACGCCAGCAGCAGAAGACAAAACAGGAGAGGCGCGGCGGGACGGGCGGATAAAACGACAAAACAGTGCGAGAAGGCACCCGGGCCGGCCACCACAACTACGACAAAGAAACAACAGCAGCAGCCGGGCGGCGACGCGTGGCTCCGCGGCTCTGCCCGCACTCGGACACACCTTTATACGGCCTTTAATTTTTTTATCGCGGCCGAGCCCACAATTTAGCGCGGAGAGTGGCGGTCGCGCGATTAACGCGCGCGCCAGCGGCGGCACGGCGCCCGGTTTCACTGTCATCTCAGTGGAGATGGACCGGACGGACGCGTCGGCGTCGCCGTCGGCCCGTTCCGCGAATAGACGCAGAGACACTCTGACAGAGTCGAGTCGACCCGTCGGCCGGCTGCTGCTGGTGCTGGCTGCGGCTCTCCGGGCGGAGCGGAGCAGAGCGGAGCGCCTCGCCTCGGCGGCAGCTCACTTCCGCAAACTGTCGGCCCGAATAGTGATTAGGCCGTAACGCCTGCCATGCAATTGCCATAAAATGGGAGGATCCGCTCGGCGGGGAGCCGGCGGGGCGGTGGGAGGAGGGGAAGGCGGCGGTCCCCGCCGGCTCCCCGCCGTGCCCCCGCCGTGTCCCCGCCGGCTCCCCGCCGTGCCCCCGCCGTGTCCCCGCCGGCTGCCCGCGCCGCTCGGCCCCCCGTCACCTGGTCCGCGCCGCCGCGGCTGACCCGCAGGTGCCCGCAGGCAGCCAAGGCCACAGTCAGGCGGCGGCCTCCCTTGACCGCCGCCGCGCCGCGCCGCTGTGCAATCCAAACCCATTGTAAAGAACGCTCCGCACTCACCAAGCGCGGCCAGCGGGGGGAGGGAGACGACGAAAACCATATCAGGCAGATCATTTTGAACATCTCAATATTATTTCGTGACAAGTATTTTTCGGGGTGCCGTGTGTGTGTATGTGTGCACATTTGCGTTAATAATCGAGGAGGCGTGAGCCGATGCCAAAAACCTTCCGGGTGGTGGTCGAGGCCCGGCCGGGCGACACGGCACGGCACGGCGGCGGCAGGAAGGGGCTTCTTCTCCGTGAGTGGGCGGTGCGCGGGCGGTGCGGCAGGCTCGCATAGCGTAGTGCGCACCGTGGGATACGAGTGCAAAGCACACGGACGTCACGCGAGTCGTCACGCATGGCACACACACACACACACACACACACACACACACACATGCACGCGGCAGAAGCGTGCCGACGGCACATACGGAAGCGGGAAGGCAGGGCCGGCCAGGGCACCGCTGCCGCTGCTGCTGCGGCGTAAATGCGTCCTTTTGTCACGGCATTCGCAGGCCGGAAAACGTTTTTTAAGGACTTTTTTTTCAGTGAAAAATTTGGTTTCAAGTAGGCAGATATATTTATAATTAATTTAAACAGCGCGATGCGTGCGCGCCTCGGCCCCGGCCATATTCGGCATATTCTTTGCGTCCAGACTGCAGAGCTCGCATGCGAGTAGAGGGGACGTCAGCCACAACTCCTCCGGACCCGGGGGGGGGGGGGGGGGGGGGCGGCACGCATATTGTGTTTGGGGGCCAAGCCTGGCGCCGCTTGGCGCCGCCGGCCGCCGCCGGGCTGTCTGCGCCACGTTAATTATTCACACCGACGGACTGACTGAGCGTTCTTCTTCTTTGCAGGAGAAGGAGCTGTACCTGGGCAAGGTGGAGTCGGCCGAGACCGTGGCAGGTAAGCACGATGACGGTCATTCTCTCTCTCTCTCTCTCTCTCTCTCTCTCTCTCTCTCTCTCTCTCCTTTTTCACAGGCGTCAGCAGTGCAGCAAATATTACGGGCGGACGAAGTAACAATTCCGCTTCGAATACGAAGCCAATGATTATGTTTATCAAAATACTTCGCGGGGGCACTTTGCGAAGCAATTCTTGATGAAGTCGGAGCCCTCTCGGAGTAGCAGCTTTTGTGATTGTGACGTCCGTCTTACTCGGTTCCAGCCTGGATGCCGCCCGCCGTGCCGGCGGCGCCCGAGGGCTCCGTGGGTCCGAACCTGCACCGGGTGCAGCTCTACCTGTTCGAGCAGACCGCCGCCAAGGTGAACCTGACGGCGCCCGCCGACCGGAACATCTTCCACCTCAACAACTGGCTGCAGATGCGGGAGAACTCGGGCCACCTGTGCGGGCCCATCGCCGGCCTACAGGTCGTCGTCGGACCCTGAACTTAACTCCCGTGCGCCAAAAAATTATGAATTTGACAGTGTTTTAAAAAGCCATAGAACAGATACGGGGCTGTGTCCCATCCGACGGAAAAGACGGAAATTGAAAATAGCGTTTATGTGATTTTTATGAAGACAAGAATAAACCCAATCTTTTTTACACGACTGCCTCCATAAAATATTCCACCTTTTTTTGCCGAGTGAGCCAAGACGAGAATCCGTACAGGTCACACGGTCTGAATCATGCAGTATACGTCCCAGCGACCGCTTGACCCTTCACCACACATCATTTATAGTCTATGGCAGTCTATGGCCGGCAGAGTCAGAAGGGGAACGCAGCTCCGTCAAGCTCTGCGCAGCTCGGCGCAGGCTTTCCATCAAGCTCCCACACAGCACACGTCCACCCCCTCGGACAAACAGTTTGCCAATGTGCACGGCTGGATTTCACCGCTCGAGTCACAGTGATGGGGGCTCAGGGAGTCGTCCACAGCCTTGTACACAAATTCGAACCGAGACTTTTTCTTGTTAGTAACTGCATCGCTGTGGCGTGTCGCAGAGTGGCCAGCTCCCCGCGGCCTCCACTCCATTACCGCTGTCATCTACCGAAAACGGTGTCCTCGGTGGACCGTCCACGCGGTGGCGGCGGACCGTTGTACGATTGCTTCCTTCCGTGACTCTCAGTCTGAAAAAAAGTACATACACACGGCAAAACGCATGGGACTGTTATTCAGGCAATTACTGAAGCACTGGATTACCCCCCCCCCCCCTCTCCTGATTCTCTTGCTCCCTTCGCTCTCCCGGGTTCAAATATTGCCTCCGATGCACTTCCCGAGCATGGCCCGCTGCTCGCTCCGCCCCGGAGGCCCGCGCCGCCGAGGCGGAAGCACTGAGAGCACCTCCTGATGATGATGCATCGGAGAGGAGTACTCGGCGCCCCCTTGAGGACCGCGAGGAGCAGGAAGTACCTGCTGCGGTGCGGAGGGCCGAGGGGCGCGGAGGGGAGGTGCCGAGTACGCCTCGTCCCTCCCTACGCAGCTCAGTCGGCACTAAAGCGGAATAACCTCAGCTCAACTCGGCGCCCCCGGACTGCCGCGCCCCGCCGCCGGCCCCCTATACACAGTACACTGAAACGTGAGCCCGGCCGGCAGCGCCGCCCTGCCGCCCTCCCCTGGCGGCCCTCCCCCCGGCGGCCCGAAGCCTTGCAAAGTGTCGCCGAGGTGTGAAAACTTAATTAGCCGAACTCCGGTCGGGAATGAGGGAAAGGTGAGAAAGCAACAGAGGTAGAAAGAGAGGGGGCGGCGCGCAGCGGCGGGTACCCGCTCCCCCGGGACCCCGGGACCCCGGGACCCCTCCGCTCCGCTCTGCTCCTCCGTTCCTCGTTAGTGCGGCGTCCGTTCGCCATCAAACTTAAGTCGCGCGCGGCGGCGGGGCGCGCCAGAGCCGTCTGCACCCCGCGGCCCTCAGTCCTCCTGGCGCCTGGCGGGTAGGCAATGCTCGCCTCGCTGCAGACGCGGCTGCCTTGCGGGCTGGCCTACCCCCCGCTTGGCAGGCGCTCTCCGGGCCGCGCGCCTCCACCTCGGCGGGGATGATTGGCCCGAATCCGCGCCCCGAATACCTCGGTCAGGGGCGGGCACGGGGCGCGACACCTGTCAGCCCCCGGCCGGCCGCGTGCTGCGGATGCCGTGCCGCGCGTGGCTCGCGCGTGCCGGCCGCGTGCCGCACATTCTATTGCGTCAGGACCCCGGGTGTGATTGGCTCACCTCACCTCAGAGGCAGTTGAGCTCCTAGACCTAGACGATGACGGCCAGCTAGGGCCCGGCGGTCACCCACCCCCTGAGCGGGCCGGGGCCGCGCCACACCACCGCACGGCTGGGGCCGGGCCGGGCCTGGCCTGGCTCAAGCTCTGGTCACTTGTGGGGCTTTAATCCGACGCCCCCGCGCACCCCACCCCGGGCAGAGCCGGCCAGTGCTGCCGCACTGCCACACCGCCGGCACCTCCCCGCTCTCACCCTGAAACTGTCGTCTGTCTGGTCGTCACACACACACTCACACACACGACGGTCTCCCGGTGAGGCTGGCGGCGCCCTTCGCCTTCACAAAGGCCGTCACTGTCGGGCCGCGGTGAAGCTCGTCCTCCGGGGGTGCGACCCGGACCTCGATGAGGCCGCTGCCATGCCGAGCCGTGAGGACCCGTGAGGACCTGTGAGGACCCGGAGGGCTGGGAGGACCCGGAGGACTCTGCTCCAGGAGCGAGAGGTCTTCTCCAGGATCATCCCGGCATGAAAGGCATATTGATTGTAATCCCTTTCTGCGACGAAATGGTTTCCGCTGTCAAGCTGAGGCGAAAAGGGGGACAGAGGTCAGACAGAGAAAGAGAGAGAGAGAGAGAGAGAGAGAGAGAGAGAGAGAGAGAGAGAGAGAGAGGAAGACGGGCAGAGAGGAGATCTCGGCCGTCCCTTTGCTTGCGGCCTCCGCAGAGCGAACGGGCCCGGCAAGGTCTGCGTGGCAGGAGAAGGGTCACCCCAAAGCTTCCTCCGCCTGCCCCTCCTCCTCCTCCTCCTGCTCCTCCTTTTTTTCTCACGCTCTTTTGATCGTGAATGTGAATAATAAGACACATTCATTTCCTCTCCGATCGGGCGGGAACCTTTCCCTCCCCCAGCCTCCCGGCTGGCCGCCCCAGCCGCCCGCTGCCGTCATCGGCCGCCTGCAGGGCGCAGGGACCAGGAGCCCCCCGTCGCCTCTCTTTCCAATCTGACGCGATGGGCCATTTTCGGGAGCAAAATGAGAGAAAGAGAGCGGGCGGGGTGAGCCAGGGGCGGGCCGGCGGCGCCGGGCAGGGCCGAGCAGGGCGGGCAGGGCGGGCAGGGCGGGCAGGGCGGGCAGCTTGACAAAGCGGAGAGGAGGATCAAGCGGAACGGGGGCGGTCCGGGGCGCGGCTGCGGGCGATAGCCAGGACCGGCATTCCGTCATCTCCAGCCCCCTTCGGACCCCTTCGGTCCCCGCGCAAGGAACTTCTGCATGTGGTCGGACAGGCCCTGTGAGCCCTCGAAGGCCGCGGGCCGCAGGTCGGCCGGGTCGGCCGGGGTCGCCGGGGCTGAGGCAGGCCGAGGCCGCGGACGGCCGCTTGCGCGCGCGGCAACTGCTTTTGCACTTCTCCGTCGCGGCGGCGGTCGGCTCGGCCTCCGGCCCGGGCTCCGGCCCGGATAGGGAGAACAACACACAGCCTCTTGGCGGCCGGGGGCGGCCGGGGGCGGCACGGGCCGGCCGCGGCGTGCGAGATTTTGTCATTTGTTTTTATGTCGGCGACGCCACTACGCTGCGCCACGCGGCCGTAACGTTTTATTTCCGTGCCTCTCTCTCTCTCTCACTTCCGGGCGCGCGGCTCGCCGCCGGAGGCTCTGCTTGGCTCCGCTTGCCGCGCGGCTCGCCGCTGTGCTCGAGTGGCTCTCCTCTCCTCTCCTCCTCCGAGTCCCAGTCCGAGTGCGAGTCAGTGCCGCGGGAGCGAGGGAGGCCGAGCCGAGTCGCCGGGCCCTCTGTGCCGGCCGGCCGAGGCCGTCGGTGCTGCTGGCGCTGCTGCTGCGGCGGTGGCGGCGGGCGGTCATTAGGCGACGATGCGCGGACGGCCTCGGCCTCTGGGGAGGAGGGGGCCCCGGAGTGGCCGCGGCCAGCGGCACCGCTCTCGGAGTGCCCGCCCCGCGGCTCTGCTGTGATTCCCTCACCACCTCTTTCCCCTTCCCCCGGGTCCGGAGCGCGCCGTCGCTTTAATTTCTCATGGCCACTTTGCGACTACGGGACTGGTGCACCGGACGCGCGCACCGCGGCGGGGCCGTGGCGGGGAGGGAGGCATCGTGAGCGGGGTTGGGGTGGGGTAGGCGCACCTGCGAGGCACACGGCAGGCGTGCGGCATGCACGATATTGTCTGCCTACGAGGTGTGTCGGAAGGAGAGAGAGAGAGAGGGGGGGAGGGGGGCAGAGGTAGAGTGAAGAGAGAGGAAGAGCGAGACAGAGAGAGACGGACAGAGAGAGACAGAGAAAGGGGGCAGAAGAGGGGCCGGAGAACAAATATAACTTTGCGTAGGCCGGTGCGGGCGCGTGTCCGGTGCGGGTAACGCCGCCTAACGGGCACGTGATCGGACTGCCGCGCCCCTTTGGCCCGCCCCGGGGGGGGGGGGCGCAAGGTGTGCACGGCACGCGTGCAGGTAAAGGGTTTGGGCGCAATAACTAGTCCCGTTGTTTGGTTATTTCGGAGGAGGCCGTCGTGGTGGTGGGGGGGGGGGGGGGGGGCGTGGTGCTGCACTACTGGAGAGGGGGTGGGAATGACCACAGCGCCCCCTGCTGCCCCGCCCCGCCCCTCTCCCTCTCTACCATCCTACTCGTGGCTTTCCGGTCCGGGGAGAAAGAGAATACGCGCGCGCTTCTTTAGGATTGCCCTGATATGAGGCAGGTCTTGTGCTTGCGGCGCGCTGCTCGGCCCCGGCGGTGCCCAGTGGTTCGTGAAAT
Organism: Megalurothrips usitatus; assembly: GCA_026979955.1. Classification (NCBI taxonomy): domain Eukaryota; kingdom Metazoa; phylum Arthropoda; class Insecta; order Thysanoptera; family Thripidae; genus Megalurothrips; species Megalurothrips usitatus. Next base: position 7,252,388 of record CM049595.1, on the reverse strand, counting down.
GTGTTCGCTGAGGAAAGTGAAGCCAGGCGTGGTATCCGTGCCCGAGCCTGAGCCAGGGCTGAGCCGGAGCCCGGGGGGCCCGGGGGGCCCGGGGCCGGCGGCAGGCAGCGGCAGCCAGCCGCAGCAGCTGGGGCCGCGGGGCAGCGCTCTACCGCTGCTGCCGCACGGAGGGGGGCTTTGCATGGCTCGGACCGGACCGGACCCTGCGGATCGCATTATTATCCGTGTGCGCCGCGCAGCACGAGAAACATAAGAAGCGGGGCATAATGACGCGGGGCGAGGCGGCGTTATAATGGCTGTTCACGTCCACACGCCTGTGTGCCCCCTGCCAAGGCCTCTCACTCATCAAAACTACGTACGTTATCAATTTTTTTTAAAATATATACTCGACAAATATTTTTTTTTAAATAGGGGAAAATATGATAAAACGAAATGAGATGCCTGCCTGATTGTTTTGGTTACGTAACCACACACTCTTCGACACCAGGAAAAAGAGATGAATGAGTGGGAACCGGGGTGAGTCGGTACGCTGCGAAATGCAGACAGCGGGGCTCCCACATCACAATTTTTTTTTTCACCTTCCTCGATACTCCTTCTTGGGGGGTGAGAGGCTGCATTTTCTGCGACACCTCTACGGGGTGCGTGTGTGTCGAGAGGAAGCCCGGGCGACCATGCAAAACCACACGACGACTGCTGGCCGCATAGAGGCGGCAGGAGCCGGCGGCGGCAGTTCCCACGGCACCGAGGTGAAAGAGAGAAAGCGAGTGCGGGGCAGAAAGTCGCGGGAGAGAGAGAGAGAGAGAGAGAGAGAGAGAGAGAGAGAGAGAGAGAGCGGAGCGGAGAGGAAACAGAGAGCAAATAAAGAAGTTCTCCTCCTCCGTCGGCCCCGTCGTGCTCCTCTGGCCTCAGGGTATGACATCAGCGGAGAGAGAGAGAGAGAGAGAGAGAGAGAGTAACCTCATCTCGCCTTCACTGTTACCCGCCAGCACGATCATTGACTTGCGTGTTCGGCGTATACTTGGTTCTCGCGATGCATCGCCCACAACTGGACGCAGTGGTGGCGTTTGCGTTGCCCCGCTTAACGGCTTCTTGGTCTCCTCCTCGCCCTCCTGCGGCCCTGTAACCCTGACCACCTCTCAGCAGTGAGCCCCCTGCAACGCTCCCCGCGGCAGTCGCCGCATCAGCCCCCGGTGCCCACAAGGTCCCCGGGAGGACACACCGGCCCTGGGTTATTGGCTCGGACAGGTAGCCGAGGCCGCTGCCGAGGCCGCTGCTTGGCCGCCGAGGCCGTCGGAGGAGACGGAGGCCTCGGGCCGGGCGGCCGAGACCGTGCCGTGTGCTCCGTGCCCCACCAGGAGCTGGGCGAAAATTGATACCCGCCGGTGAGTGGCCTTGGGGCCCGGCGCCGGTTCGGCCGGCACAGCGGCGCAACTTTCTTCCCTGCCAGAGAGAAAAAAAAACACACGAAAAAACGAAAACGCAAATGCTCTGACCTCCTAAAATCCACCTAGGTAGAGTGAACTTATCAAACCCGCAACAGGAGGCGCCCCCCACCGTCTTAATTAAGGGTACCCATAAGTTAGCCAGCGCCAGGCGTCCTTGAGAATAGTTTCGCGGTTTACGGCCGAGACTTTTTCAGTCCGTCCCGACCAGTTTGAAACGGACAGGAGCCGGGAGCGCAGACTTCCCGAGGGTCCGTAGAATATAGATCCTGGAAAATCAAAATTTTGTTTTTCAACGAAACTGCCGAAAAATGACGGTGGGCAAAATTTTTGTCCAGGACCTTTCCTACTCACCTACGTGGCCATACCAAATTGCCCGCAAGAGAAAATCGGGAATATCGAATGAGAGGTCCGGGATAAAGTGTGTAAGGCAGAGGCGGGGGAGGGGTGGGGGAGTCTCCTGATTCTGTGGTATTGGCGGTCGTACCGAGGGGCGGCGCGGCGGAGGTCCAGGGCAGAAAGCGGGCAGCGGCGGCCAGAATCGCAGCGCCCGGGCCGGCGACCGGATCGCGTAAATATTTCACGTTAGGCCGGTGCGCCGCGATATTGTGCCGTTCATAATATACACGGTCTTATTGCATCGATCAGCGCCCCCAACGTGGACGGCAGCGAGTGAGGGGCGGCGGCCACGAGGCGCGCCGAGCGGGCGGAACAACACGAGACTTCCCTTCGCGCGCAAAGTTGAGGAATACGGGGCCGGGCGGCAGGGGTATTGATTCATTTTTAAGTCGACATCCCCTTCATTTTCTCCGACTGCGAATGAGGAAGAAGATATTCGTTCGGGGCCGATGGCGAACAGAGAGAGAGAGAGAGAGAGAGAGATGTGCAGTCCGTAATTTCCCTCATGAATTATTGAGCACTTTTCCTCCATTGGGAACTCGAATGGCTCTCGGTCGGCCGCAGCCAGCGGACCTCGGGGAGTCGCGCCGACCGAACAGCACGGTCAAACGGTGAAACATCATCTCCGCAACAACTTTCCTCCTCTTGCGATTTGCACTTTTTCGTTTGGCGATCTGAAATTCATGGATACATATCAGCTGCTCCGCCCCGCCCTGGTCCTTGTCGATGTGCGGTTCACCATGATGAGTCACCATAACTCCTCATTGCCTCACTATGTCTCCGGATGTCTCCGATAAGAGCCTCTCTCTCTCTCTATCTCTCTCTCTCTCTCTCTCTCTCTCTCTTCCTCTCACCCCCAGTCCCACCCCAGGAAGCGTTGAGTGACGCGTCCAACAATTTGTCTAGCCTCGCCCTACTGTTGTCAGGGGCGGTGTGCATGAGCAGGAGGCCGTGTGTGTGTGTGAGTATGTGTGTGTGTGAGTATGTGTGTGTGAGTATGTGTGTGTGTGAGTAAGTGTGTGTGAGTATGTGTGTGTGTGAATGTGTGTGTGTGTGTGAATATTAGTGCTAATCTCTGGGACCCTCGTGGAGCGCGCGGAGACCACGCGATCCCTGCGGGACCGATCGGGGCGACAACGGAACGGTCTCTCGGAGAGGGCGGCGCGGCGCCCGGCCCGACTCAGGTGCCTGGCGACCAGCTACATAGCGCCATGGCGTGGGGGCGACACGCAGGTGCGCATAAAATGCACCTGAGCGAGTCGAGGGGCGTGGCGGCGGAGCGGGCCTCGACCACACACACGCTGCGTTACCCGCGCATACGGCGTCAAACACGTTCGCTGAATAACCCGACTCAATTCACCCGCAACGCCCCTCTTCTCTGTCTGTCTGTCTGTCTGTCTGTGTTTGTCTCTCTCTCCCCCTGTCTCTGTCTCTCTCCCTCTCCCTCTCTCTCCCTCGACCGCCATCATCTCGCGCACAATGCGAACTCGTCGTTGCCGGTCGTTGCCAGTGAGCGTTTTCTCCTCGGATGACGGCGGCGGCGGTGGCGACGACGGCGACGAAGAATCAGAGCCGCGAATCAACGCCATTGCGGCGGCGGGGGCGGCGGCGCGGGGGACACGCGGTGGTAAAGCAGCGCGACGGCTTGACGGGTCGGGGGGGCGGTCGGGGGCGGCCGGGGGCGGCCCGGGTGGTCTCCTCTACCGCCGCGGCGAGCACGGCGAACGGTAGCGCCGCCCCGCCGCCTCTGCAGTTGGCGACGCCAAATTGTTGTGGCGAGGACTCAAAGCCCGTGCCGCCGTCGACGCCGTGCTGCGGGCGGCGCCGGGCCGCGCCGCAAACACTTGCCGGCGCCTCCGGTGCCGCCAGCCTCCTCCAGCCGCCGCCGCGGCGCCAGACCAGGACGACGACGTCGACGACCAACTCATTACCTGTCATTTGTCTTCATCACAAGCACGTGCTGAGGGCGCGGTCGCGGCGCCGCGGCGGGGCTGCGACGGGGCTGACGGGGGGCCTCGCGGAGGATACAGTACACAGCAGCACGTGTGGGGCCGCGGGGGGCGCGCGGCGGGGGAGGAGGAGCGGGCGGGAGGGGCCGTGTTGGCAGGGCACCCCTCTGCGCACCGTACTCCTTAAATACGGGCCAACGGTAAAGTATGACAACAACAAGAGGGGCTGCCCCGGCGGTGGCACCACGCCGCCGAACCCCCCGCCCCCACCCCCGCCCCTCCCCGCCACACTACTCAGGGGGCGGGGCGCTGCGGGGCGCTGCGGGGCGCGGCAGCACCAGATGTTTAATTAAATTCAAAGTATCTGTGAAGAGAACTCATCTGGAGCCCCCCTGCCTCCGCGCCGCGCTCCCCTTCCCCCCCCCCCCCTATCTCCCTCTCTCTCTCTCTCTCTCTCTCTCTCTCTCTCTCTATCTCTCTCTCTATCTCGCATCCTCCTCGAGACGCCCTGCCCCGGCCGCCACCGCAGCTACAGCTACGGCTACAGCTGCAGCAGCAGCAGCAGCTCTCTTGCGGCTCCCCCGCCCCCCTTAGCGTTGCGCTTAGCGCTGCGCCGCCGACGCCGTCTCTTCTCTTACTCCGCCACCACCGCCACACCCTTCCCGTGCACTTTCTCCCCCCGCCGAGTGCGGTTGGCTGTTCGAGAAAAAAAACCCGGCGTGGTCCGCCCTAACTGGACGCCGCCATCACCTAACCTAACCTAACCCTGCCCACACGCCGGCAGCGGCATTGCTAGTCCGGCCGCGTCGCCGGGAATTCAATCAGGACACGACACCACACCGTCACTTCTGCTTCTGTTATTAGTATTTTTTTTATTTCCCTACTCCAAAAAGTGTAACGATGAAAAAGGAATCGAATTGAGGGACGGGGGGGGGGGGAGAGAGAGAGAGAAGGTGGACCGAGGGGAGTGTAAGGGGGGGGGGGGAATAACAAATGCGGGAATAAATCGAGAGAAAGTCAGACGACGACGACGACCAACCGACGGACGGGCGGGAGCAGCGGCGGAGCACCGGAGGGGGAAATTATTAAAATTGGAGCCGACGTGATCCTCGCGCAGCTTGACTAGCCGTGCGGGGGGAGGGGAGAGAGAGGAGCTGAGAGGGAGGGAGGGGAGGGAGGGGAGGGAGGGAGGGGAGGCTCGAGTGTCGCCTCGGCTCCATTACCCCCGCGGTATCCACCAGCCGCCGGCCCCCAGCACGCTAATAGCGGCCGGCATCGCCTGCATCCCGCGGTACATCCCGCCGTGTAGCCCCGCAGCCCCGCCGTACAAACAGGAGGTTCAGCCCGTATATTTCTCTCCGCCCAGAGGGGATCCACTTCCGAAACCCTAACCCGTCGTGTCAGTACGCCCGCCCCCCTCCGTTCTCCTCTACCACCACCACCGCGACACCCTTTCACCTCACGGTGCCAGCTCCACCCGCCCTCCCTCTCGCTCTCGCTCTGTCTCTGTCTCTCTCTCTCTCTCTCTCTCTCTCGCGAGAGAGCGAGATCGCGAGCCACAATGGACCAATTAGTTACGCAAATATTTGGCGGCCCCCTTTCCCTTTTCATTCGTCCTTCTTTGTTCCTGCCGCGCCGCGTGAGCCCCCGCCAACCCCCCGCAACCCTCTCCCCGCCGCGGCAGGACACGCCGCCTCCGCTGTTCGTCACTGCCCCAAGTTTTGCCGTTCCAGGCCAGCAAGGGCATCGCGTCTCGTCGCGATCCGATAGGGGCACCTCACTTTGCGTCCAGTCAGTGCACGCCTGCCAGTCCAGTGGCTCTCCACCATTCACAGTCCAGTCGCAGATGAGACAAAACACTCCCCCCGGAGCCGCGGCCTTTCGCCATGCCGTCACAAGCCGTGTTCCGCTGTGCGCGGAGGCAGGGCCGCCTTGCAGCGGCAGGAGGCACTGCAGCGAGCCATGTCCTCACCCGGCCTGGGCTGCCGCCGCGGGACATCGTGATCCTGGCGCCGCTGCAGGCATGACTGGTCCGCACACGGCCGCCGTCGCGCACGCCAAACACGGCGGCTTCCGCTTCATCGGCCGGACGGCCGGCGCTCCTGCCGCGGCTCCCCACGCGGCTCCCCGCCCTCAGTTTGATGTTCGCGTGTTTGTGTTTCCCCGGCGGCGGCGGCGGCGGCGGTGGCCGGGTGAACTCGCAGGGCCCGTGTCATCACGACTGCCCGTGCGCAGGAGGCACGCAGCGCCGCACGCACACACGCGGGAGCTGAACGCGCGGCCGCAGTGTGTGGACCTCCGCGGCCGCGGCCGTGCCCCGCACACCGCCGCCCTCATCAGGGTGAGTGAGACGCGCGGGGGGCTGCGCTGCCGCACTGTAAAAATATTTCGTCATGTGACGAAAAATATTGATGACGAATATTTGTCACCTAAATATTTCGTAACTTTACGATTTTTTCGTCACGTGACGAAATATTCCTGTGACTAAATTTTCGACACATCTGGGCTAAACGTTTTAAAAAATGATTTTCAATCATTCCCAGATACAATTGCTTTTTGTGACGATTTTTCGTCACAACATGTGTGACGAAAAAATCTTGAACAAAATTTAAGAGTGGCGTTTTTGTAAAGTGACGAAAAATATTTTTACAGTGCGGGAACGGAAAGCTATCGCTGGGATGTGAGCTCATGACGATGAGGGGGGGGGGCGCAAGCAGCAAGCACCAGTCACGACGAGCCGGGTGAAAATGTTCGCGAAAGCCTATCAGCTGTCGCTTTGGCGATGCGAACAGCGGGGATGAGAGGGGCAGGGGCGGCCCGGCGGCCTCTGTTGCGGCGGCCGGGATCAGAGCAGGCGGTGCAGGCGGTGTCGCGGAGACAATGGCCGACCCGGCCAGCGGCGGGCGGCGGGCGGCGCACCAGAAGCGCACGCGAAACTATGTTCGGAGGCGCGGCGGCGGCTGTCTGCCAGCTGCAGCGGAGCAAAGCGCAGGCCGAAGCGGAGTGCAAAGCGGAGCGCAAAGCGGAGCTGAGGCGGCATAACGGGGTGCAGAGGGATGAGTGCGCCCCAGGGAGAGACAGAGACGGAGAGACACCGAAGAGGGATGGGGGGGGGGGATCTCAGATCCCAGACGAGAGCTGTCCTGAGCTATGAGAGTTGTGGTCATCCGAACCGAAAAAGCAGCAGAGCCGCGCAGCCGCGTGACGGGGTTTTAATCCGTCTGTACCGTGTAAACGATTTTTAATTCTTTTTCCCCGAAAGGTGGGGGGGGGGGGGGGGGGTGGCACGTGATGGAAGAAATTTTTCATTCGCACGGAGTCAAAGACGGGCTGCTACACCTTTCCGCCGGCGAGCGCACCGAGCCACGACCATCAGCCGGACGCGCTGCGTACTTACAGCTGCACGCTTCACCTTCTGTGCTTAATTAAGCTTTCGCCGCTCTGACCACGGCCACGGTTGCGGTGCGGCTGCACTGGGTCACGGAGGCACCGTGCCGAGGGGCCCCGCCTCCTGGCCTCGAGCGCCTCGCGGCGGCGGCGGCGGTAAACACATAAATCGAGCCCGCGGCCCTTGTTCTGGGCGGTGTGGATTCCACCTGCTCGGCCGCCCCGGAGCAGGTAAATAAAGAGAGACGGTCGCGGGAACCATCGCAGCGAGTGGCGCGGGCGGCGACGACGCGTGAGTGCGAGAAAGACAGGGCAAGAGAGAGGGAGTGAGAGAGGGGGAGTGAGAGAGGGAGAGACGGGCGTAAGACCCGATCCAGCCGCCAGAAGACGGGGCTGCGGCAGCGGCAGCAGCAGTGGCTACAGCTTTAGTTTATTGGCAATCAGCATTCTGTTCGCATTAGCGCAGACAGTGTTTGTGCCCGACTCGGCTCGGCGGGGTCGACCCCGCGGACTCCGTGTCCCCCATGGTAATGGACTCGGCCCACCCCCACTGCTCCCCCGCCATCCCACTCCTCCGCCTGTCTCTCACTTCCTCTCTCGGTATGCGTCACCAGCTCTCTCTCTCTCACTCCCTCTCTACTTTTTTCTACCCCCCCCCCCCCCCCCCCACGACGACTTTCCATCAGCCACGCAGCAATTTTTCATACCGCACACACACGTCCACGCACAGCAGCAGCAGCAAGAGCGGGCTTTGCCGGGGTATACGGGCTGCCTGTTTGTGTGACCCCCCCCCCCCCCGGCTACTCCTCCCCCCCGACAGAACGGGACACGGGGGAGGGCGGGGGGTAGTAGGTAAGTTGTAATGTTCCTTGCGGAGAAAGAGAGAGAGAGAGTGAGAGAGAGAGAGAGAGAGAGAGAGAGAGAGAGAGAGAGAGAGGTGGGGGGAGAGAGTCAGAGACAGAGATGGGGGGGGGGGCGCAGTGAGGACGCTTCCCGAATCCGAAACCAGTCCCATTCCGCGCCCTTTCCAAATGAATATCCTCGCGAGTAAGAACGCAGCAGCAGCTCTGTGTGCGCTGTGCTGAAAGCGATACGGCCGCGGCCGCCGCGCTGCGCCGCGCTGCCGCTCCGCATATGTATCAAAAGCAATTCGACGCCCGGGCGTGTGGGGGGCGGAGGGGGAGGGGAGGGAGGATTGCGAGCGATGAGTCGGGCGGGGCGGCCGGACTGATTCCGTCGCGTGTGCGGGCCGAGTCCGAGGCGGGCCGTGGCGGGCAGTGCGGTGCTATCGTCGGCGGGAGGGCCCCGCCGGCCTCGGCCCGCCTCCGCAGACAGCGGCCCGCTAATGATGACGGGACGTTATTATATAAAAATCCTCCCTCCGCCCGGCCGGCCGCTTGTGCTTTGGGGACCGCCCACCCCGCCGCCCGCCCCGCCGCCGCTGCCGCTCGGCCTCCGCCGTCCCACTCGCGGTACAAAGGGGGGATCTCTGTGCGGGGCCGGGGCCGGGGCCAGGGCCGGGGCCGGGGCCGTGCATCGGCATCGGCCTCGGCCGCGTCCACAGAGGACGCCGCCGCCGCCGCCTCTGCTGAAGAGAGGGGAAAATTCCCGAGGCCATGACAACTCGCCGCCAAGTTAAATCTACCGTGAACGATGTTATCTCCGCGCCTCTTAATTTCGGCGGTACTCATTCTCTTTCTTGTTCCTCCGCGAGCGCCGCAGCGTCGTCGTCGGCGTCGTCCGGGCCGGCAGATCCTCCCTCTCTCCCTCCCTCCCTCCCTTCCTCCCTCCCTCCCTCTCTCCCTCCCACCCCCACCCGTCCGACTCTTCTTTCACTGTTATCCTTTTGTGCCGTTCGGTCACAGGGTTGGCTGGGTCCATCACTGCATCCCTGTGATCATGGGGCTAGAGAGAGAGAGACACAGAGAGAGAGACAGAGAGAGAGAGACAGAGAGAGGGGGGGACAGGAACACTGTCCTGACCCGGCGTGTGAGCTCAAAGGGAGTTGACACCTCCGCGAGGCGTGACGCTGCAATCCCAGAGTGAAACACTGACAAGGACGTGCCGGTGGAGGGCCGCCGCCAGGGTGCCCTGCAGGGGGAGCGAGAAGGAGAAGAATCCAAGAGGGAGCGGCTCATGGGAAGGAGGGGGGGGTAAAACAACGCGCATTTATATCCATAGGACGAGGAGAGCAGGAGGGCAGCGGGGGCCGCAAAGGGAGAAGAGAGAGACGGATGACAAAAAGCCCCAGTGTGGATAATGGGGGTGGGGCGGGGGAGATGAGTCTCAGGAAGGCAGTCTCAAGTGGCCGCCACGGGGACGAGCCGACGTCCGCGCGGCCTCGTCGGGCTCGGCGGCCTCGCCCAGCAGACGGCGCGGCCAGAAGTTGACCGGCCGCCTCTCCGCAGGCCGAGGGCCCGGAGTGAGGACCCCGAGGGCCGGCGGAGGACCCGGAGGTCCCGGAGGAGCCGCGGGGGCACGCGTCTTATCTCCGGCTGCTGCGACGTCCTCCGGCGCCCTCCGCGAGACGACGACCCCACGGCGACGGCGGCGGCGGCGAGAGGCGCGCACGACGGAGATGACTTACTTTGTCGAGGGGGCCAACGAGGCGGGAGAGTGGAGGAGAGGAGAGGAGAGGAGAGGAGAGGAGAGGAGAGGAGAGGAGAGGAGAGGAGAGGAGAGGAGAGGAGAGGAGAGGAGAGGAGAGGAGAGGAGAGGAGAGGAGAGGAGAGGAGAGGAGAGGAGAGGAGAGGAGAGGAGAGGAGAGGAGAGGAGAGGGCGGGCGGCGACAAAGTGACCCCCGCCGTCAGCGGCAGGATGCACCTCAAAAACTGGAGCGGAAGGGGATCAGAAAGTAATTACCGGCGAAGCCTCGCCGCTTCTTTCCTCGCCACTCGGCGCTGCTCGGGACGGCCGCCGACGACCGCCGCCGCCGCCGCCACTCGCTGACGGTGACGACTTGCTCCGCCAGGAACAGGAGGCGCGGCGGCGGCGGCGGCGGCGACGAGTGGCGCGGGCATGTCACGTCGCCGTCCCCACTCAGCCAGCTCCAGGACTGCCGGTGCTGGAGCTCGGCTCGTTTGCCGACACCAAGCGCGGCTGCGGCAGGTTAGGTGAGGCCCATTGAGGGGTGCCGGGGCGGAGCCGCCGCCCGTCGAGGCCAAGACGGACTGCTCCGAGTGGGAAATGGATTTGAGGCGGACGCCACCAGCCATTTTCCGCGGGAAGAGGGAGATGCTATCTCCGCAGCCGCAGTGCTGAGGGGGGGTGGGGGTGGGGGGGGCGGAGGGGATAAGTTCGACTATAAATGGCCCCTCAGTACTCCGCGCCGCTATTCCACATTCGAAAAATAAAAGTCGGTGTTTCAACTTTGGCCTACCGAGTTTCCGGCCCCGCGCACCCCTTCGGCTCCCCGTTCTACAGCCCGCCGCCGCCGCCTGCGCCTCTGGCTCCCCCCGCCCGGCCCGGCCCGGCCGTCCAGCGTCATGGAGTGGTCAGCAAACATGATATCTCCTCCCGCGCCGCCTCGCACAAAATATCAATCATCTCCGGATCAGGCCGCCGCTGCCGCCGCACCGCCGCACCTCCCCGCAGAGCCCCGCCCCCTTTTTAGCGCCCTCGGACGGCGGCGGCGTGTGTTTGGCAGGGCGAACAGAGTATCAAAACTAGAGTAACATCCCCGTGACGGGCGCGGGGCTGCGCGGCGCGGCTCTCCTCCATTGTTCGCGCCGCGGCGGAGCGCGTTAACACGATGCGGACAGGTGTACACGGCGTACACCTGTGCGGCGCGGGAGCAGCGGCGGCCGTGTCCAGGAAGCGGGGCGCCCCGGGCGGCCGGCCAGGCGGGCAGGCTGGCGCGGTGGGAGCCCCCGGCTCACCGCCTCCTCCACGGCGATATATATGAGGCAGTAAAGATGTGTGTTCACAGCCCTCCGCCCAATAAAGTGCCGCTTAAACCGGCCGGCTCCCAGTAAATACTGAGCCCGCGGTGAGTCTAGCCGGGCGAGAGAGAGAGAGAGAGAGAGAGAGAGAGAGAGAGAGAGGGGGGGGGGGGGGGGGGGGGGGAGGGGGAGAGGGGGGGCACAGGTGTTGTCCACACACACACGCTCACGCGTTGTGGCAAACAGGTGTGTCGCATAACACCTTCCTCTAGGCGCTTGCCGCACGCAATCCGTTATGCGTCCGGGGGCTTTTAACCCGGGCGGGCGCAGCTTCGCACTCCACCTCCACCCCGTCTACTGCTGACGGGGCACGGGACGGGGACACCAGAGCAGTTTTTTTTGGTTTTTAACTTTTTTTGAGAAAAAATTCACTTTATTAGATTAAAATCTCAGAACATTTAAAAAAATTAAAAGAGCCCCCCCCCCTCATCCCTCCTCGAAAAAAAAATCGGTCAGGATCTCGTTTTGTGGGTTGAGCACTGGGCCCTCCGTTGGCAGCGGAGCGGGACCGGCATGGCGCCCGACGACGGCAGGGTAGGCCGCCCGCCGCGCACGGCCGCGAGGCTCCCTGCCTACCCCGCCGGGCGCTCCGCGCTCCCGTCCCGCCACGCAGCGCACGCAGCGACGGCAGTCGCGTCGTCTGCTCGGCTCTGCCATTTAGAGAGCATTTCTGGCGCGTGTTGACACTCGGAGTCTTTCTTAACATCCAATTTCGGCGAGGATATGAGAGTGTTGCGCGGGGGTCGGCGGGCGCGGCGCGGGCGGCGCTCCATGCATCATGCCGCCACCGCCGCCACCTCCGCTTGTCGAACCTAATATCCCCAGCCGTTTTTCGAACGTCACGACAGTGACTCTCTCGTTTTTTCTATATCTCTTTCTCCGTTCCTCTCTCGCTGTTCTTTCTCTGTCTTCGTGCCTCTGCCTCCTCCCCGCGCGAAGATCAACCCCCCCCCCCCTCTCTCTCTCTCTCTCTCTCTCTCTCTCTCTCTCTCTCTCTCTCTCTCTCTCTCTCTCTCTCTCTCTCTCTCTGGCTTCGGGCTCCCACGCCCACACCGTGCGGCAGGAGGGGGGTTGGGGGAGGTCTGTGGTGCTCGGTTCGTTCGAAACCAATCGCGTCACAATTCCGGCATTCTTTACATTATTGATGAGCGAGTGACAAGCGGACGACTTGCGCCCAGACATCCCTCCCGTGAGGGGGAGGAGTGGGGGGGGGGGGGGGGGGGGGGGAAGACGATGAATATTTCATGGACGCCGCCTAACATACAGACGATGTAAAAAGTTGGCACAAGCACTCCGTCAAGACCTGCCATGAGCGGGGTCCGGCGGGGACGGGCCGCGCGGGCCGCCGCGGGCGTGGGCGGCACGCGCGTGACTTCCGGCGGCTGCGCGACGCGTGTGGTCCGCGGGCCGCTGCAGAGAGTCCGCGGCGAGTCCGCGCAGAGCCGCCTGTCGCTCTCGCCTCCAAGACGACGGCCGCACGACGCCCAGCCCCATGGCTCGTCGTCCTGGTGTCAGCTGTCAGAGGCCGTCCGCGACCCGAGGCCCGCAGCCCGCAGCCCGCAGCCCGCAGCCCGCAGCCAGCGGCTGACCGCGGCTGACCGGGCGGGACCATTTAAATAAATCAGCGCGGAATGATGATCGGAGCCTCGCGCGGCAACGAATCGAAAATAAGCATTGACGCTGGAAATGAAATTATGCGCCTGGAATAAGACGATTCAGGGGGGGGGGGGCTGAAAGGAAAAGTACATCATCCGCTCCCCGGGAGCCGCCCGGCAGCGCCGCCTCACCGCCCTTATTTATTTTGTTTTCTGCTCCGTTTCCCACGGCGCCGCAGCGGCACACGTAATGTTTGGATATTGATATAAGCTCGTGATAACGGCCTCCTCTCCGCGGCCCGGGCAGACGGCGTGGCGCCGCTGCGGGGAAGGGAAGGCTACAGGCCGCCGTCGTCAATGTTGATGTTGTTGTTTTCGTTTTTGTTTGGAGCATAGCGCGGCGGTCATAGTGCGGTCTAAAAAATAAATCCAGAGAGAATATTTAATGGGTGAAGTGGGGGTGGTGGTGGGAGAGGGGGTGGCTGCGGACACTGTTCCTGCAGCCTGGCCGGGGGCCATAACACACACCTGTCTGTGCCACAGAGACAGAAACGGCCCGCTGCCGGCGGCTGCAGGCCATCGGGTCAGGACTTTGTTGGATATGTGGCGGCGACGTGGCAGCACTCGGGGCCCCGGGGGGAGGCGTGGGGCCGCACACAAGCAGAGCCACACAGCACAGCGCGGCGGGGGGTGGACCTCCTCTTATACAATGAAAGACCTGAGCCGTATTTATTGCGGCTCAGTTTGGGCAATAACAGGCCGAGTGTCAGGAGCTATCGCACGGGGCGCCTCACCCGGCCCGGCCACTCCTCCGGGTCGCCGCCGTGCCGCCGTGCCGCCGCACCCTTTGTCCCCGTCGGCTGTCCTTAAGGACCGCGCGGGTCGCCCAGTCGCCGGCCACAGTCTAGACCGTGGGGGCAGGGGGGCGTCCACTGCGTGGACGAGCTTGATGTAGCGGCCGATCCCGTGCCCCCAAAAAGTAATTAAAAAAATGCGTCGCCGCAGGAAAGCGTGGCTAAAAATTTTATGGTGACACTTTCATCGACATTTTTTTCGTGGTGCGTTTTTTTTTTTTCAAATTGCGTGTGGTGCGTGTGCTGCACGTCCTCACGTCTCTTTGCGCACGGCGCATCCTGTGGTGTCCCCGGCGCCGCGGCGTGGGGGAGGGGGAGGAGGGGGAGGGGGAGGAGGGGGAGGGGGGGAGGGGGAGGGGGGGGGAGGGGGAGGGGGAGGAGGGGGAGGTGTCGATATGAGTGATGGATGGCGGCGGTGGTGTGGCGCACCGTGACACACCACGCAGACCGTGTGAAACCGAACCGCGCGCCCTGTCAGGGACGAAGCCCGGCGTAGCTCGGCGTAGCTCGGCGTAGCTCGGCGTAGAGCCGACAGATCCACCACAGCCATTGTGCGCCAGCGAAAGCTACCTTCTGCGCCGAAGTGGGGCCGCCGGGCGGGAAAAAATATTTTCATCGCCGCACAGTGTTTAGAGCACTAGGTGATTTGGGCGTCGTCCCCGCCAACGTGAAACTACAGCTAGAGCTACAGAGCACAAACTGTAGTTACAAACACAGTAGTGTGGTTGCGGTTGAATTGTAGTTCACACGGAAAACCTGTTGGTTGTCTCAATCGTCTAGTACTTCTTCTCTAGTAAAACTGTAGTTTTATGTTCAAAAGCTACAATACTGTAGTTCCATGGTGTAGTTGACACTGTCCAACCGGCACACCCTGCTGCGGGTCACTTTCATCATACTCTTGGTCCCGCTTGACGCTGTCTTACCCTCAGCACTTCCGGTCTGACTCTTCCCATCCGCCATAGACCATTATATGGCCCCGCTGCCGCCGGCTCCCATGGAGCACCTCCCGCAACGCTGGCCGGCGGCGCTGCTCCTTTAGTGGAATTTAGAAGGGGCGGTGGAGCGCAGGGTAGCAGCAGCAGAGAGCGGGGGCCTCTGTGTGTCAGTTGGCGCAGCTTCAGCTGCAGCGGCAGCGGCGGCGGCGGAGGCGGGTGGAGTCAGCAGACAAACAGCGCCACTTAACTTATTGCGCGCCGTAAAGCATGTCTAACGTACTCCCCCCAACAGCGCGGCGCGTGGCCCGCGGCGTAATGAACGGCCCCGGCTAATTAAAAGCCCGGCCGACACTACTCGTGTATCGGAATGTTCTGCCCCGCCGCCCCGTCCACACACCGACATGAGTTACGAGTTTTCTTCTCTTTTTGAGCCCGAGCGGAGCGAGGACCCCTTTGCATCGACTATTATGCTTTTTGGGCCTTCGCTTCCCAGTTCGGCGGTCCGCCCCCGCGGCTAGGAAGGCAGTGGCTGAAGTGTGGGCAGCGCGCTGGTGCCTCCGTCGTCGCACGGTAGCCGTGCGGCTGGAGAGGCCGCCCGGTGAGCGGTGGGTCGTGGGATCGGTTCTTTGCCGGTTTCTCGAGTTTTTCTGTCTCGCAGCTTGGAGAGGCAGTGGCTGTGTAGGAAGCGCGACGTAGGGCGCGTCGCGGATCGGTGTCCGCGTGGTTAAGTAGGTGATCCGGCGATCGGTTGGTCGTCGGTTCGACTCCTGCCGTCCGCCCAACTTTTTGATATGCCTCAGCTTGGAGAACGGAAGCCGCTGCTGCCGCCGCCGCCGCCGCCGCCGCCGCCGCCGCCGCCGAGCATGCGGATGAAAGGACGAATAAAGAAGCCGGGCGGGAAGCGGGCGCGGGAGTGTGTGAAGCCATGCATAATTCCGGGGGCACTGCAACACGGCGTGTACCGCACCGCACCGTACCGTGTGTGTTATCCGGCGTGTACCGGCGCCCGCATCTGCTCCCTCCGCGCGTGCCGTGCCGACCCTCAGGCAGCGGCCCGGCAGCGGCCCGCCACGGCACGGCACGGCGCGGACAACTCGGGACAAGATGGTGATGAGCTGCTGCGCTGCCTCCACCGCGGTGTAGGGCCGGCTGCTCCGGCTGCAAGGGCTGACTACACTACTGCAACACAATCACTTGCTCCTATTTGTATGTGTGTCTTTTCCTTAAGTCAGCAGCAACAAAAAAAAAGTCAGAAAGAATAGCTATTTACTATACATGAAAAAAAGTGTGATTTCTTTTTAATTTGAAAATAAAATACTGTATTGTAATCTGCACGTTGGTGGGGAAAAGGATATAGTAACTGTGCGCGTGGAAGAGTAAGAGAGAGATGGGGAGAGAGAGAGAGAGAGAGAGAGAGATAGGGGGCGTAGCTCTCTCAGGCGGTCGGTCTGCCTGCAGCGGCCCCCCGTTCCTCCCTCCACACGCCGCCCGCCTGGGAGCTCGCTCTCTACTTTTACGAGGGATAGGGAAAGCGCCCGTACGGCGCGCGTGAAACATTTTCGCCGCGTGCCGACGCGCCGGCGATGTATTTGTTTTTGCCGCCGCCGCCGCCGCCGTGCCGGCAGTGCAAATTGGGGGGGTCTCTCTGTCAGGGAGCATCGAGTGGAAGGCCGGCGGAAGGAGGGGGAGGGGAGAGGAGGGTGCAGGTGCGTTGGTGCCCAATAACGGCGCTGTGGTGGCGGGGAGCGGCGGTCTCGGACGGCTCCGGTGGCCCCCGCCCGGTGCGGTACGGTCGGTACTTACGGGGCCCCGCTCGCGCGCTGCCGTGCTGGTGCGCTGTCACCACGAGATGAAACTTGTGCTGCGGCGGCCCGGTCCCGCCCCGCCGCTCCCGGGGCCTCGTCGCGTCGTGGCTCCCACGGTGTTCTATTCAGAGGTTATTCAGCGAGCGCTGCTCTTCTCCTCCTCCTCCTCCTCCTCCTCCTCCTCCTCCTCCTCCTCCTCCTCCTCCTCCTCCTCCTCCTCCTCCTCCTCCTCCGTTCCTCTCCGCGTGTCTCCGCCGAAGCGGTTACGCTGAACGCGCCGGTCGCTCTCGGTACGCGAGCGCGACGCAGTGCGTCCCCGTTCAGCGACATCCCTTACGCGCGACCACTCTCAATTACTCTGTTTTACTCTCCGCGCCGCGGGTTCGAATACCGCCGTGCCTCCGCTCGGCCCAGAATTTCTTCCCCACTCGCGCGCGCCGCGGACGGCGCCTCGCGCCGCGGCCCGGTGTGTGCGGGCAGCCGATCGAGAAACAATTCCATCGCGGCACCCGCATCATATTTTATTCGTCCCCAGCGAGTTGCGCCCCTAACTTACAGGTGCGCGCGCGCTGCCCGGGAGGGGGGAGGAGGGGAGGGGCTCTCAGTGGAACTCTAGGGGAGCGAAACGAAAGAGATGAGGGGGGGGGGGGCAGGCTGCGCATACAAGAGGGCACGCGGATCCGCACGGGGGTCGCGGCTCCGCGCTGCTCCGCGCTGCTCCGCGCCCCCTCCCGTGACCGGGACGGCCAACGCCGCGCCGCCGCCGCCACGCTGCTGCCGGCCAGCGGTCGGGTTGACGGCGACGTCGTTGCACGTATTTATGGCCAAAGTTGGAGGGGGTATGTCGCCCCCCCCCCCCCCAGGCAGCCGGGCCGGCAGCAGCCGTGATGCACGTAACCCCTTCCCTTTGTCGCGACGCCAAAGTGCCCAGATTTTTGTCCAATGAATTATTATAACGCCATACATGCTGCTGCGCGCACGGCACTAGGGCCGACAGAGTGCGAGAGAGAGGGAGGAGAGGGTGGGGGGAGGGAGAGGGAGAGGGAGAGAGGGAGGATGGAGGAGAGTAGTGAGAGAGCGCGAAAAGAGCGCGAGCGAGCTGGGGAGAAAAAAATACACTTTCCGCTGCCAACTTTGCCAGCTGTTATTCTTCTTCCTTTTTGGCAGCTTTTGTAACACGGTTGCAGGGGCCATTAATTGTATAAAAGTGCGCCTCAGGGAGGAGGAGGTGGCCGGGGTGGTGTGGGGGGGGGGGGGGGCAGCGCGGGCCGCGCGCTATACACACGTAATTTGTGGGCAAAGTTGCGAGGCGGTGTGCAATTTCCGCGTGGCGTTGCCTAATCAAAAAAACGCAGTTTTTGCCCCGAGAATGCACTCGCTATCTCGCTGCTCAGGGCGCGTCGTCGTCGCAGCGCCGTGCCCCGCCGAGAGGTCTACTATCACTTTCGACTGGAGAGTGTACGCTGAATGCGTTCTTGAATACATCAGAATGTGCTCTTGAATACAGCGGAGGAGTTGTGAATACTTTTGTGAATGTCATTATCAGCGCACTCCGACGCTGGCTGGTGTATTGGTGTTGGCCTCAGCCGTGCTGTGACACCTTCCACGAGCCGCGGCCGGGCAGGGCGGGGAGCGAGGGGATCAGTCAGGCAGACGGCTGACGACTGACAAGGCTAGAGAGAGGGAGAGGGAGATAGCGGTGCGCCTCGACGCTCCGCTTGGTGGGAGAGAGAGAAAGGGACGCACGGTGTGGGGCGCGCAGGAGAGGGGAGGGAGAGAGACGGGGAGCTCCTGACGCCGCGCTGTTCCTGGAAGAGAAATGGTTTTATTGATGGATTAGACTAATCACCTTTCGTTGCTTGATTAAGCGTTCGGGGTGACAAATTATTCGCTGGGAAATTAAATGGCGAGCTGCGCATCGCGTGGCGGCGGGCGACGGCGGCGGCGGGGCAGGGAGAGAAAGGGACTTGTATCCTTGGCTGCCCTCTGCAATTTAGATCAGAGGGACACAACACGCACGCACACACACACACACACACACAGCGCTTGTGAGTTCCGGGAGCGCACACACGACCCCCGCCCACCCCTCCATCCTCAGCCACCATCCGTCTTTTCGGACGCTGCCGAGATGAGGGTAGATGAGGGCCCCGGCCCACGGCCATCACGGGCCGCAGCCCGCAGCCCGCCGCCCGCAACGCCAGAGCTTCACCCCTTTTTTTCGCCATTCCTCAAAACCGACGGACATATCTTTCCCGATCCCCCCGGCGGCACCGCCCTTCGCCAGAGTAAATAACGTCGTAATTCGTCGTGGCCGGCGTCACTATCTCCCTCTCCGTCGGTCGCACGCGGCGGCAGGCACGCGGATACTATGTCCGTCTCTGTCAGACGCAGGGCGCGGGGCGCGGGGCGCGGGCGGTCGGACGAGACGCATGGAGACAGGCCAGCAGTGGGGTGCGGGTTCGAGTACCACCGCCGGTTGTTTCCGCTCGAGGAGAATCGCTCCGGTCGTCACGGCGGGGCGTCCCCTCATTGGGTGCGCGTATTGGGGCCGGACCGCCGGACCCCCCGCGGCGCTCGCTTGTTTGACGCCGCCGGCCTGGCGCCAGCGGCGCCTCACCGACAGCGCCACGCGGCGCCACGCCGCGCCACGCCGCGCCACGCCCCCGCCGCGCTGTTTGCGGAGGCAGAGCGGTCCGGTCCGCAGGTCGACGCGCCGGGAAGGGAAATCACCATACGACCGGAGCAGCGGCTCAGGGCTCGGACCGGGGGTTTTGGAAGGCTGCGGGATTATTTCACGGGGCGGTGCTTAACTCAAACACCCCCGCCGCCCGCCGCCCGCCCCCGCAGCCACGCACACCGGGTCAGGCTCTGCCGGCGCCCGCTCCCGTTCCGCGCGTATTCCAATGGGAATAAATTTGTTGAAGGGGGGCGCGGGGGCCTCGTGCGCCCCCCCCCCCAGCGGCGTGCGGCCCCGAGGCCCCCGCCGCCCCGCAGCCACTGAGACGCCGCCCCGCCCGGCCCCGCCCGGCCCCGCCCCCGCCAGCGAGCAGGGAAGTGAGTGATCGTGGACGTTGTCACATAAGGAGGCCGGCCGTGCTATGTTGATGCTGATGACATGCCCGGCCTCGCGGTCATTAGAAAGAGAGGTCCGCGGGGCCGCGCGGGAAGGCTCTTTTCTCTCCCTCTTTTTGCCCCCCTCATCCGCTTCCCTTTTCCCTCTCTTCCGGTTCCGGAGACGTCAGCGCAGCGGGAGCGCCCCCCCCCCCCCCCCATCCCGCTCCACGTGCCACACTCCCTTCGCCACGCGGTAAGTTGGGGGGGCTCGTTTTTTGAGTACGTTTGGAAAATGCGCTGCGTGGAATGATCCATGCTCGGATCGTGCCGGCCTCCTCCCCGCCATCTATCAGAGGGCCGCGGACCACTGCTAGAAAATATCCGCTGCGGGGCCTCGCGCACGGCCTTTCAGCGGACCGGGCCGCAGAGAGGACGAACCGGACGAAAAGAAAAATTGGGGGGGGGGGGGGCGGGGAAGGAGGACGAGGCCGAGTATTTTTGACGGGTCAGAATAAAAATTTCTTTTTTTCTTTTTCCTGACCCGGTTTCCGCGTTAAGCAGGCGGACGCTCTGGAGATTCTCCTCCCTCTTTCTTTCTCACTATATCTCTCCCTCTCTCTCTCTCTCTCTCTCTCTCTCTCTCTCTCTCTCTCTCTCTCTCTCTCTCTCTCTCTCTCTCTCTCTCTCTCTCTCTCTCTAAAAGACGAACGCGGCGTCGTCGCCGCCTTCCGAAAGGACACGTCGCATGGGATTCCGAGGGTCCGTTCGTCCGGTGTGTCACAGCGACGAATAAAATGTTCTCGAGGAGCGGCCGACGAAGCGCCCTTTACTTTCCCTTCCTTCCGGTTTAGCTACCGTGTCCTCGGGGAGCGCAGGAGTATCTCTCCGTGCCTCCGTCTCTCTCTTTCACTGTCCCTCTCGCTGCCTCTCTCTCTCTCTCTCTCTCTCTGCGCTGTCCATCCACTCGGGCGCCGGCAGTGCCACGCCCCACTACGCCTCCTCGCCACGGCCCGCCGCCCGCCCGGCCCGCCCGGTCACACTAATGACAATTCGAGAGCCTCTCCTTTGACTTGGCCAAATAACACGGTCCGTGCGCTCCGACTCGGCTCCGACTCGGCTCCGACTTCCCCATCGGCGCACGCGGCGGCCGAGGCCAGGCCCGAGGCCGGGGCACACGGGGCGGGGAGGGGAGGGCCTTCGCCTCGCTGTCTTCTGCACCCTTACCTTTCTCCCCGCACCACCACCACCGTCGTATCGTGTCGTCTCCGCGAGAAAGGGCTACACAATGTGTGTGTGTGTGTGTGTGTGTGCGGGCCGGAAACAAAGTGACTTGATGTCGACCACAGACACTGTTGGAAACTTTTGGGGTTATTTATTCTGTGACGTAAATTTTCATTATTTAAAAATTTAAAAATAAAAAAAATTGGGAACAGGATTTTTTTTTGGTGCGATAGTCACATAAATTAAAACCACAACAATTTTTGTAATTTCCCTAAATGTTTGTGTTTTTTTCAATGACAGATTTGGAATATTCCCAAAAAGTTTCTCGCGTGGTGGAATGGTTGTGCGGCTGCGGCGCCCCTCATATGATACCCGCGGGCGGCGCTCCTGCCCTTCCCGCGCACTTCCGGCAGAGAATTCATCCCTGGAAGTGCTTATTAATGAGGGCGTTTCTGGTCTGGCAGTGCGCGGCGCGGCGCATTCGGTGTGCCTCTGCCGCCTGCCGCCTCGCCGCGGCCTCCACTGCTGCTGTTGGTTTGTTCTCCGCCCGGCGGCGGGGAGTCAGGTTGCGGCGCGCCCTTATCTCGGCCGCCACCGCCCGTCCCGTCCCGTCCCGTCCCGTCCCGTCCCGTCCCGTCCGGCCCTTCCCTTCCGGGACTGCGCTTTCCCGCCACCCCGATGGAGCCCTTAATTATTTTTTGGAGGGCTAGCGCGGCTAGGGCGGCGCCCCGGTGCAGCGGCGCGGCCCCAGCGGAGCCGAGAGCGCGGCCCGAGAAAATGTTGTTTGTAATTTTAACGCCCCGTTTTTGGGGGGCAGAGGGGTATATATATATATATATATATACGTGTCTTTGCACAATCAGAATGTTGATTCTGAGGACGGTGTTTGTTTTTCGAAGGAGATGAGAGAGGTAAAGGGGGGTGAGTGAAAGTGTTTACTTAATGTATACACAATATATTTCTTTTGGACGTTTGAAGGACGGCACAGGATCGCCCCCGTTGCGAAATTGTTTTTTTTATTACAGCTTCACGGCCAATTTTCACACCTCGCCAAGCAGGCAGAACACAATCACAGTCACCACCCGGGATGGGTACATTCCTTCTGCATCAGGCCCGGCGCCGCGGGGACCCGGGTGCGATAATACACTGGCCGATTTTCCTTGTTCTTTCTCCGCCCCGTCGCCTGTTCTTTCCCCTGCTGCTGCACTTCACCCTCCTATACGGGGCGGAGAGCGGCGGGGCCGTGGGGCTCGGCTGGCGGGAGCAGCTGAAGCCAAGGCTGAAGCAGGGGAACATAAAACACGTTATTACAGACGCGTCTCGGAAGGGACAAAAGAGGCGGCGGGGTCGACCCTTGCGCCTGCCGATCACACCCTGCCCGGCCCGGACACGGTCACTGTCCCGGCTGCTCCCGTCCCGGTGCTAAAAGGCCAGGCCGTGGGCTACAGGATCCCGGGCTCACGGCCTGGCCTGGCCTGGTCCGGGGGGCTCCGGGCTTTGCACAGCGGCGACAAAGCCGCGAGCTCCGGGGCCTCCGGGGCCTCCGGGGCCTCCGGTATCCGGTCCGTTCCGGTGCCCTGCTGGCCGTTAGCGCTACGCGACACCCCGCGCGCCGAGAGGCGGCGGCGGCGGCGGCGGTGCCGGGCGGTACAAGGGTTAAGCTGCCGGCCCCGGCACGACCCTTACGGCACCTCGGGGTACCTTCAAGCTGCCACATTTGCGGGGGGGCCGCCAACTGAGGTCCGGTCCGGGCCGAAAATTATGGGAGCAGCGGCATGGGGAGGGGAGAGGACCGCATGGCGGAGGGCCGCGGAGGTCGGGGAGGGATCTCCGCCGCGGCGCCGCGGCTGCGGGACGGTCCACGGCCCGCGTCCTCGGGCCCCGCCCCCGCGGCCGCTCGGCGCGCGTCGCCATTGATGCTCCGTAGATGGACGACGACACCAGGACTCTCAGAAGGAAACAGAAGGAGACGAAAGCGCCGACTTGGCGGTGTGCGTCGTGTGTCCGCAGCGCCGCGCCGGCCCTGGACGTGCGGCCGTGCGGTGCGCGGGGAGGGGGGGTCATTTAAGGGATAAATGTATGGCTGATCCAGGAGGAGGTCCGGCCGGCCCTGGCCAGCCCAGGTGTTGCGGACGCCTCGGCTAAAGCCCGGCGCAGGGCTCCCCTCCCCCCCCCCCCCCCCCCTACCCCACCGCCGGCCCGCGCCCCGCCACGCCCGCAGGCCACGCTCCGGCCCATTGTTTCATCCATCAATCTCCCAGGCCCAGGCCCAGCCGAGGCCGGGGTGGCCGCGGGGCGGAGCCGGCCGTGCCGGTCCAGCCAGGGCCCCGGCCAGGCCTCGGCCGGGGCAGCCGGGACCGCCCGCGCGTATCAACGGAGACACTGGGCCCATCTCTCAAAGTAATCCCCCCGCCCGCCTCCCCCCGCCGTCCCCGCGGCCCCCCGCGGCGCCACCTCGCCGCCACCGCCACGTCGGAGGTGAGTCCCGGCGAGGCCGAGCTGCGGCTTCTGCCTTCGTACGAACAGCCGAAGAGCACTTTCATCAGAGCCGACGCTGCTCATTTCCTCATCGCCGCACGGGGCGAGAGAACAAGGGGAACTTGCGGTCCACCGCGCGCGGCGGGCGCCGGCGAGCGCCTGCAGTCGCCGGGGTAGGCAAGCCCGCGAGTCTCGGGCGCGCTGCGCCGCGGTCCCGTTGCCTACCTGCCCGGCGCCGTCCACCGCCGACGCTGACGCGGGAAGCGAAGGGCCAGGCGGAGGTGTCAGTGTCAGGGCGAGCGGAGCAGCCCTCTGGGAATGGAATTGGTTCCAGGGCCGGGGCGCCGGGGTGCCGGGTCAGGCCGGGGGCATCAGTCAGTGCCGCGCGCCCGGCGGAGGAGTATGGATGTGGCTGTCTGTCCCGGCCGGGAGGCCCCGACAGATAATACCGTCACACGTGAGGGGCGCTAGTGCGGCAGGGCCGCCCGCGGCACGCGGCAGCCGCGGCACCCGCCGGCGGCAGCGGAGCCGCGGCGGAACGCGATGCCCGCCCATTTTTCCTCGTTGTCGCTGCGGGAGGTAAAAGGTTTAGTCGAGGTTCTGGCCCCCGCGCGGAGAGAAAGGGAGAGAAACGCGCGCATCCCAGCGTGTGAGTGGAAAGGTCCTCTAAAATTGGTATTTTTGGTCCCGCTAGATCGGCCAGATTATGATGTCCTTACAGTGTGGGGACATAATTTTTTTCAGAATTTTCTTGATCAGTGTCCAGGGACTGTGAAACTGAAATTCAAGATCCACATAAATGGAAAGTTATGTCAAAAAAATGTTGTTTGTTAAATTATTTTTTCCGTTTTTTTTAAAAAAAGTTTGTAAGTTTGCCGTACATTTACAAACAAGGAAAATTGGATTGATAGAGTAGCAGCGGAGCCCGCACCCCAGCCCCAGCAGGCGCAGCGGCGCGGCGGCGCAGCCGAGCCCGGCCAGCCGGCGACACGCTCACTCGTTCTGCCGGCCATTCATCTCAATATCTGCTTTCCTGAGCGATACCGCGGTTATTCCCATTCCGAGCCGCCGTGCCGCCCCGCGCCACCCGGCGTCTCTCTGTGTTCTTTACGCTCGGCGCCCCGCTGCGCCCCGCTGCGCCCCGCCCCGCCGGCCCCGGCTCGGCTCCTATCCTGACGTCCGCCCCCCTGCCACGGCCACGGCTGCGCCATGCGCTCCGCTCGGCTCGTCTTTGCCCCGACACGGCTGCCTGCCGGGGTGGGGGCCGGGCGCCACGCGCTTTGATTTATGTGTGTATATTAGTTGCTATAATTCACCAGATTCCTTGTCATTTGCAAACACAGTTTACGATTGCGGTCGGGGGCGGGGGGAGGGTGGCGGGGGGGGGGGGGGGGTGCGGTCTCGGTCTGCGGGCGGTGATGAGACACCCGGCATCGCCCACACACCCCGCGGGGCCGCCGAGGGCCCCGGAGCCCCGGCCAGTCAAATGCCAACTGAATGTTTCAAATCGGTTCGGGGGGATATAAATGGCGGGGCCGAGGAGAAGAGGCGTGTGAGAGGAGGCGGCAAAGCTTAAGGAAGATAAATCGAGACGAGGACGGCCGGCCAGCCGCTCTCCCTCCCTCTCTCTCTCTCTCTCTCTCTCTCTCTCTCTCTCTCTCTCTCTCTCTCTCTCTCTCTCTCTCTCTCTCTCTCTCTCTCTCTCTCCACTGCAGCCTCCATCAGTTCCTTCCTTCTGCTCGGAGGAGGACCCGTCACCGCGTCGCGTCCCCCGCAGTACTCCCCCCACCATCTCTCCGTCTCTCTCTCTCTCTCTCTCTCTCTCTCTCTCTCTCTCTCTCTCTCTCTCTCTCTCTCTGTCTCCCTCTCCCCCTCGTCCTCCGCGTTTGAGTATGATGGAACAAAATTAAGCAGGAGCGGTGCTGCCGCCGCTGCGCCGCCGCCGCCAAAGAGCAGCGCGCAAAGTGATTGACATGGCATCGCTTCCAGCGGGCCGTGCCGCCGTGCCGCCGTGCCGCCGGGATGGCTGGTGTCGGTGCGGTGCGGTGCGGTGCTGCTGCGGTGTGCGAGTGGGGGTGTGGGGCCATGCCGTGCCATGCCGTGCCGCCTGCCGCACTCACCGCTCGCCCGGATCTATCCCCTATACTGTACCCTCTTTGTTTTTGGGCCATTTCTTCCAGCTGTGCCCCCCACATGCACTGCTGTAACCTTTTCATTTAAAAAAACATGGGTTTTTAATCATTTTGCTGTCGGTTCGCTCCGGAAAGACTTTTTCTCGGTGTATGAGCGTGAGCTGCACTGCTCGCGGCATCGTACCCCCTGCCGAGGACGGACGGACGGGTAGCAATTATCAAGGAGAAAAAGTTGCCCTCCTCTTCTGCCGTGTGCCACTCCGGCACCTGATTAAAAAGCCGGTAGGCGTGTCATATTCATAGCGAGCCTGCAGGGGTCTGACGCCTATTTACCACCTCCGGCAGCAGGCCGGAGGCCGCAGGTCGGAGGCCGCAGGTCGGAGGCCGCAGGCCGTGGTCGGATCAAATCCTGTGCGACCCAGTTAACGCTCTGGTTCGAAATATATTGGCTGCTGGCAGGGGCCTTTGTCTGAGACGAGGCAGTGCCGTAAGGAGAGAGGAAGGGAGGGGGTAGCAGCGTGACCACGGCCCTGTCCTGCCACATCTGACAAAAGCTTTCGCGAGCGGCTGCAGCACCGGGAGCGCACGGCTACCCCGCAGCGAAGCTCGGTAGCCGCGTGGTCAGCGGGTCCGGTTGGCGGGCGGCTGGTCGGGGGTTCAACTCTTTGCCGGTCCGTGCACTTTTTCTGTCGGCTCAGCTAAGACGACGGTGTGTAAAGTATAGGGGGCGCACATCCAGTGTCATCGCGGCTCTTTGGCCGCACCGGTAAGGTGGCTGACCGGCGACCGAAAGATTGCGGGTTCGTGCCTCCCCACTTTCCTAAATTTTTCTTGTGTCTGCGTTTGGAAGACAGAGGGTAAAATATACTTCCGAACGTGGCACCGGTATGGCTGTCTGAACGGCCGTGCGCGCTGCGTCACTGAGAGATGTAAGCGTTGGGTTTCAACTTGAAGATTCCCGCAGCACGGTCGGGCTTACCCCCGTTCCCGGGTCCGAGGTTCTCTCGGTCGCCCGGGGTTTCCGGCGGGGGGGCTCTGTGTCTACCAAGGAAACTTGGTTCGGAGACTCGGGTGTATGCTACGGGGGTACCTAGGGTTCGGTACCTTCGTTTTCGCTCCCTGTGAATCTGGCAGACGAGGACACGCCGTCGCGACTAGGGTTCGTCGTGAAGTACAGCAGCTTCGGCTGTGTACGATATAGGAAAGCCTACCTCCCCCCCAATCCGCTCGGGAGTGGCCGCAGTGCCACAGACCAACCAGCCAGTCGAAGGGAGTTGATTCCGGAAATCTGGCTGGCGGAGGGGGCTACATTGACCGTTGCGGAAGCGTGCCCCTGAAAAAGGCCGCTGCGTTGTGCCTGTGTCTTAGCGGCGGTCGATACCTGGTACACCGGTTCCCATTCGAACACCGAAGTTAAGCAGGAGGGTTCCAGGCGGAGGCCTGGGACGAGGTAGTGCCCACCCATTTTTGCAATTTTTTTTCAAAGGCACCTACAGTAGCCCAATAATTTGTTACACATTACACATTATTTTCGAATTTTATAAAAGTTTTGAAGTTTTGTCAAGTTTTGGTGCGTGACCGCTGACTTGACTTGTTACCCACCCGCTCACTCACCTTTGCTTTTGCTCCAGCTCAAGCCTTCCCCCCGACACGCGGAGGGGCGGATCCAGGTGGCGGTGTGTGCGAGTCATAGGGGGGAGGGGGGGCTGCGGACACACGTTCGGCCCGAGAGCGAGAGAGAAGGGGATAGGGAGTATGTTGGCGTGACGTGTATAAAAGACGGGGAAAGGGAGAGCGAGAGAGCGTGAGCCGGGCGGGCGCAAGAGGGCTCTTGAGGGAGCCGGGCGCGGCGGCCGCAGTGTGGCTCAATATTGATTATAGGCTGCTCCCCTTAGGCGAAGCAGCCCTCTGTTGTCACTTACCGCCGATAGAGGTCACGCACGTATTATATTGAGCCCCCCCCCCCCCCCCGATCCGAGCTTTGACGCCAGAGAAAAATGGTTCCTTGAGGCTTTAGATATACTCGCGGCGGCGGCGTCCCGCTGCCCCCGGGCCCCCGCTGCCCCCGGGCCCCGCCCCCACTCGTCGCCATCCTCTTCATCTCGGCGCCTTCGACAAGCGGACAACCATGAAGGTGGCCCTCGCGGAGGGGGGGGGGGCGTCGTCAACGGCAGAATACCTGAGATGAGGTTGTTAGCTTTCTCGTCTCGGTCTCTGGCGGTGGGCAGCGCGTTTCGTGCGACACGGGGTGTGCAGAGCACGAGGGCTCCCCTGCCCCGACGGCCTTTCGGCTCCCGTCCCCCGCACCCGCACGCGTGCACGCGACACGCGACGCGACGCGCGAGTGCGGCATTATACAATGTATTCAGCGACGTCCGATTATTCAACACGAGCTCGATATCGGAGGAGGGGGCTGCCTGCCGGGGCTGCCTGGGGCTGCCGAGCTGACGGGCTCGAGAGCGGCCACGGTGTC
The DNA here is from genome assembly GCA_026979955.1 of Megalurothrips usitatus. NCBI lineage: Eukaryota > Metazoa > Arthropoda > Insecta > Thysanoptera > Thripidae > Megalurothrips > Megalurothrips usitatus. The sequence goes on along the minus strand of CM049595.1, from coordinate 7,224,723 downwards.
CACTCCACTCCACGGGGGGCGCCCGTGCCCCCCTGCTGGCGCGAGAGCAAGAGGTTGAGTCGGTCAACTCTGAAATAAAAAAAAAACTCAAAAAAGAGGGGGAAAAAAATAAAAAGTTTCGAGAGTGTTTTTGACTATTGTCGGTGCGGGTTGGCGTGGCCGTGGCATGCTGTGGGGGGCTGGCGTGGCTGGCGTGGCTGCCTAAGCCCTCTCTAAGGACACCGCAGCACGCTGCCACACGCCGCGCGCGCGCGCTGCCTGGCGCTGCCTGGCGACCGGAACAATGGGCCACTACAATACCCCCCCCCCCCCCTCCCCATGCCAGGCCCCGGCGCAGCCCGGCCATGCCGCGCTGCTGTTGCCGCTGCCACTGTCACATATTCGTAAATAAAAGGGCATATAAAGAGTTTTAGCGGCGACGGCGGCGCATGTGAGACAGGATGAAGTGCTTCCGGTGGTGCTGGCCGCCGCCGTGTTCGTCGTCAGGTACGGCCGCGTCCGCCGCGTTCACCTTGTTCCCACCCCACGCCGCCCGCAGCGGTGGCTGCCGCCTGCCCTGCCGGCGGGGAGGTCGTTCCCTCAGTACTCTCCCTCGATTCAAGAATCATGGTTGGGTAGTTGGGTAGCGTCTCACGTGCGAAAGGAACCTTTTTTTCATTTGTTTTTTCAAAACAACAACTCATCAAGAAAAACGCTCGATGGGACCGCCGCTATATTATTGACAGAAGGGCATCCTAGTTTCAGGGCATGATTTGAGACCCCCCGGCGCATCCTCCGATTTCTCTCTCTCCCTCCCTCCCTCTCTCTGTCTCTCTCTGTCTCTTTCTCTCTCTTTCTTTCTTTCTTTCCCTGCGGCAGTCGCCTTATTTACTGCGCGCTGTTGCGTTTGTGCGTCCAATCTTGTGGCTGCCGGAGCGAGTAGAGAGGAGGGTGGTGGGGGGCTGAAGGAAGGAGAAGAGCGCGAAGCAGCGAAGAGCGGCCCGACTACTTGGACTCCTTTGCGGCGGCGATGCGGTGCTTGTATCGGACGAGACGCGGTGCGGCTGCAGGCGGCAGCAGCGGCGGCGGCGCCAGTGGCGGCGCGCCCGATTTATATTCAGCTCTATATAAATCTATCAACCGCAATAAAGGGCGCAAGAGAGGAGGGGGGTGCTGCGCGGCAAGGCAGCAGCGAACAGTCTAATGCACGACGGCGTCCGCGATGAAAAACGGGGGAGGTAAGAGAAAGCCGCCCCGACAAAAAAGTGTCCACCTTGAAGGAAAAACACGCGGACCATGTCGCCGCCGTCCCTTTCGGCATTCCAAATTCGCCTCTGAGAGGAGTGATAGGGCCGGGGACCCGGAGGCGGCGAGCAGGGTCACTGACTGCCGACGGCGGCGCTGTCACCCCGCGTCCTGTCCTCCGGGTCCTTAGAGGCACTCGTCAAAGAATTATCGCCACTTGAGCCTCCAGCAGCGCCGGATTTATGCCGCTGGAGAGTTTACATAACGAGAGACCCCCCCGCTAGCGCCCGCTGCCCATCCGGTCCCTGGCAGGCGGCGGCTCCGGCGGCTCCGGCCCTTCCGCCTCGGTGCCAGCCAAGCGCAGCGCCGGCAGCGTCCCCGGGACTACAGCCCCTCCGGGGGACGTCTCCGCGCCCCGGCCCCGCCGCCGGCCCCCGCACCGGCGCCAGCCCCAGCCCCAGCCCCAGCCCCAGCCCCGGGTGCACGCCGCCGTCCGGCAGCGGGGGTGAGGCTCGCCACGGTCTTCATGGCCGTGAATGTCGGGGCGTAAAGGTGCACAATGTGCAGCGGCAGAGGCCCCGCCGCCCGCCGCCCGCCGCGGCCGGCCGTCACGACGTGGCGATCACCGCAGGCCGCAGGCCGGGTCGGGGTTCAAATACCGGCCCTGTTTCTGCGCGGAGGAACAGCAGTTCCGGGCCGTCGTGCTTGCTTTTGCGGGCGGCGCGAGGCCCCGATTTCCCCTGTACACCACCGGACTGTTGTCTTTTTCCCTTTTCCGCGCTGACCCGGTCAGCCCCGCCTCGGAGGCGGACCCCCTGCAAAGCCAACAGAGCCCGGAGGCCGCGAGGGGCCCGGGGGGCCCGGGGGGCCCGGGGGGCGGCGATGTCACCACGGTGGGCGGCGGTGCCAGGTCTCCCGCCGCCTCCCCGCCGCGCCCGGGTCGCCGCCTCAGGCAGGAGTCGGCCACGCAAACCGGGCAGGAGCTGGCCGCGATGGCCGCGCTGGCCGCGCTGGCGGAGCTGGCCGCCGCTCCCGCCTCACCCGGGTACGTAGGCTGCCGGGCCGCCGCGCTGCGCGGCGGGCTGGCCTACCCTCCCGTCCGCAGGGGCTCACAGAGGGTTCGCCGAGTCCACGTTTCTTCAATGTTCGGTATTTTCGAGGTCATCTATTGTGATGATGAAGTTGTGTAAAAAATCAAAATGATTTTGATTGTCACTTTGGTTTTAGTAAAGAACCTACTCCTCGGAAAGAAACTGAAAAGTTTTAAGAATATTAAAAAACGTTTTCCGCGTTCATGGTAGGCCTGGACGACAGCAACATTTGATCCCGCGACTTGAGAGACACATCGGGAGGCACTTGGTGACCCTTGGTGACCCTTGGTGACCCTTGTGCGGGATGCTGCTGCGCTTGCAGAGCACTGGAGCGGACCGGCGCCGGCTGGAGTGGCGCGCCGGCAGTCCCGGCAGCCCCGGAGCGGGGCCCGGCGGTGTCGGTGGGGCCCCGGCCGATCGTAGCCAGAGGAGTCAGCTGCAGTCTGCCGCAGTCCGGCGGGGGCGCCCTGCTCCAGGGAGCACCGGTGAGGGCCCGCACCGCGCCGCGCCCGCTTGTGCCTGACGCACCCCGTCACACCCCTGAACGTTCCTCCAGGTGGGCGCGTCGCGGGAGGAGGCCGCGGCCACCCTGCCGAGGACCGGCTGTGAGTGGGAGCCGAAGTCGAAACTTGTTGTGTAGCAGGCCGGCGTCGCTCTCCGGCTCCGAAATAAATCATATTATAGGCGTAAGTTTCAGGCCAGGGGAGGACGACGCCGACACCTGGGAGGCAGGAGAGGGGGGCGGCGGCGTCGGCGGCGTCGGCGGCGTCGGAGACCGTGGCGACGCCGAGGAAGGGGCTCTCGGAGGACCACGACGGGCGCGGGCGGACTGCAGCCGGCCGGCGGGCGGGGGCGCCCCCGGGGGCGCGTCGTCCGCCGTCACCTGCCTCCCCGCCGCCCCCGGGCCCGGCGCCGCCATACCAAGTGGCGGCGCGGCTGCAGCTGTCCGGAAGACTGGCCCAGTTAGCCGAGGAGTTGTCCGCTCGGCTCTGGCGGCGGCAGCGGCAGCGGCGGGGCGCTCCCGGTGTCGACTCAGAGGTGCACAAAATCTTCAAAAATTATATATTTTGACATTGGTTGGCTGTTGAATTGAAAGGTCGGCCTTTCGGAATTTTCTTGAGACTTGCTTTGACTTTTCGCGACTTTCTACGGTGTTGCACAATGGCTTTCCGAAGTTGGGGGCCCCTCGGCGCCGCCGCCCCTGCCACACCCCTGCCTGCGACACGGCACCCCCGGGGCCCCCGCGGCCCCCGCGGCCTCTTGCAGGGTCCGACGGAGACGCATCGGAGCCGTCGTCGACGCTGCAGACTTGGCGGGACCCGAAGGCGGTGCAGGAGCAGCTAAAGCAGGTTGGCGTAGGGTCGGGCGTCGCCAGTGGCGGCAGCGGCGCGCTCTGCCAATGCGGAAACTTCTCTCTCGGACAAGGTGGGCGAGTTTTTCTCCGACAAGTGCAAGCCGCGCCAGAGCCGAGGCGCCGAGCTGGGCCCGGGCGTGGGGCCGGGCCGCGCGCTGGGCCGGCGGTGGACGCGGGCGTGCGCGCGGGCAAGGGAGCCGCGCGGGCCGGCGCCGACACCTGGCACCGCAGACTCAGCCGCGGGCAGCCACAGCGCGCGCCGGCCGCGGCGCCGCGGCCTCGCCGCGTCCTGGTCGACGGCCTCGGCGGCCACGGCCCGGACACCGGGCCGACACTCCAGGACGGCGGGAGCCCTCGCCCTGGCCGGCGGCCGGCGGGGACCCCACCCCCTCCGCAGCAGCCGCAGCAGCCGCAGCAGTGTCTCGGCAGGGCGCGTGCGGAGGTCGACCTCCGAAGCGAGCGCTAGGTAAAGGCCTGCTGGAGCTGGAGTGCCGGGCAGTGCTGGAGCTGGAGCCGTTCTCATCCGCCAGGTGGAGCTGCTCGCTGTGCTCGGTCTCCGCTCGCAGCAGCGTGTTGAGCGCGCTGCTGCTCGCCCCGGCCCCGGCGCCGGCGCGGCCCGTGCAGCAGCAGGTGAGGCGCAGCGCTTATTCGCCGTCAGCAGCCAGGACCCCACGGTGTGCTTGAGGTGACCTGGCTCGCAGGTGTTCGTCGTGTTCCCCATGTTCCGGACGCCGCTGCCCGGCGGAGGGGTGTCCTTCTCGTTCGCCAACTTCCCAGAAGCACCGACGCCCATGGAGGTACAGTACGTGCGTTAACGTGATTTTGCCTCCGCCATGATCGGGTCTCTGCGACCACCAAAGGCAGCCAATGGAATATACACGCGGCAGAACCCGCCGTGCAGCTGACAGTGCGTTGCCGTGCATAAGGGGCGGGGAGGGGAGGGGGGCGCAGTGTGGGCTTCAACAACTTTCCTTCCGGTGGCGAGCCTTGCCCCGTCCACCGCCGCCGCGTCGGGGTCGAAAAGTTACAAAAGAAAACGAAATGGGCTGGAGCAAAATAAAACCCCCAAAAAAGTCTGTAGAAGAGCTTTTTCGTTTCACCAACGCGCCCCGCCCCCGCACCGCACAGGTGGACCCGAGCCCAGACATCTCGAGCCCCTTCCCCGCCGCGGACCTGCTCTACCAAATAATGCAGGTAATTGTGCAAGTTACGAGGATGGTGCACGCATCAATGATTCACCGAGAGGCGTTGGCGTGCGGCGGCGGCGGCGGCCAAACGTCGGAGGGAGCCGCGGCAGGCCTTGCTTCTTTTCTGTGGTCAGATTTCCACGGGGCTACGGGGGGGGGGGGGGGGGGGAACATTGAAACATTTTAAGGGGAAGTCCCGCGGTTCTTTTCTTCTTTTTGTGTGTTTTATTTACGCCACTAAGGGACGATTGGCGTTTCCAGATGAACGCAGCTCAGCTTGAACAACAGTTCCTGCAGCAAGAGCAGCAAATGTACGCTCAGCAGCTGCAAGAGCACGAGAGGCTGGAATACGCGCAGCAGATGCTGCGAGAGCAGCAACAGCAGATGATGTTGCAGCAGATGCAGCAGGAGCAACAACAGCAGATGGTGCAGCAACAGATGCTACAGGAGCAACAACAGCAGATGGTGCAGCAACAGATGCTACAGGAGCAACAGCAGCAGATGGTGCAGCAACAGATGCTACAGGAACAACAACAGCGGATGATGCAGCAGCAGGCGTTAAGCCAACACCTTCAGGAACAACACGCCCTGCTACAGCAGCAGCCGCTTATGGCAGAGAAGCCAGCCCAGCCTTGCCCATCAGACGACCGCGTCGCCTTCGCTGACGTGAGTTCGACGAGGATCGAGCCCTGCCAGCTATGCAGAATGTCATCCCCCCCCCCCCCCCCCCTCACTTTCCTGTTTCTGTGCAGTGGACTCTGGTGCTGAACTACAAGCCGTCACAACGCCTGTCGGAGCGGCCCATAGGCCGGATAGAGTATGCACCGCTGGCGTCCGAGCCGGGGCCGGCGCCGCCCTTCAGGGAACGCGACTCCGACCCCAGCGCAGCAGCGCCGCCCCCGACGTCGCCCGCCCCCAACGCCGCCCCCGCCCCCACCCCGCCGCAGCATCGAACCCCCGCCCCTCGCTGCCCGTGGCCCGAGGGACCGGACGGCGACATCGTGGACGATGACTACGATGTGTTTTAGCATTCCTTCTTTACTTTCTTTTCGTTCATTTCTGTTGTTGCGTATTTATCTCGCCGCTGAGCAGACTTAGCACTTTGCCCAGCGGGTCATGTCTCTAATTTTTTTTTACTTCACTGTTGTACTTTTGTTCTTAGCCGTGTAGATAGTGTAATTGTTCAGGACTCTTGTGCAATGTGCAGTTAGTTCATGTGAATATGTATGTGATTGAAAAAAAGTGTGAGATTCAATGGGGAGAATAAAGATAAATACAGAGCCTTGATTTTCCACAATTATAGCTATATTCACATTAAAACAAGTACACCTAGTACATGGAGACATGAGTTCACAACAGGCCCTACAATCTATATACCTAGGAATTTTCTAATAACTTCAATTTTAACTTTAAAAAACATTTTGTGTTTGGAATATCAAGCTAGATGATAAGTTTTCCTGACATCTTTATACTTGTCGGCTTCATTACACTTTAGACAATACATTAACTTGCCTAGCATTTTGATTCTATTTGGTCACAGAGATATTCTCACATCATTTGTATAATTTAGTAATAAACATCTTTTTCCCATAAATCAATATATGCTACTGTACTTTTATACAGTATCAAACATTTATGTATTACAAGAAGACCTAACAGAATCTAACGAACAGTATAAAAGGAGTGACTACGGTAACAACAAATTTGCACATATTACAATTCCCAGTTAGTCTTTTAGAATATTTATACAGGGCTCATTCTTCCATGTCAAAAAATATAAGTTTGTCAACGCACATGCCAACACAGGCAATCTGTTGCATTTTGTCATAATTATTTTTGGAGATTCCAATCTTATCTAAGCTTTGATACTGACTCAACCATGTCATGAATAGGATGTGATTCAATAGTGTAACAATAGTTAACTTTCAACTGCTCTAGTTATCAATTGAGAACAGTACAAAAAGGTATACTGTACATTTATAAATCTTTTACAACTAGAGCAAAATAAAAACTGGTGATCACCTCAAATTACTTGAGTTTTAATTCTTTTTCAATTCAGAGAACATAAAAAAGATAAACAAAAACTTTTCATCAAAAAGAAAAAGAGAACAAACAATCTAGGAGCTGATGAGAGCAACAATCACTAAAAGGCTTACTAGGTGACAAACACAAGGCAATTAGGACAGTCTACAGGGTGGAGGGGTTTCAAACTAACACACACATACACTTATTGGCACTTAAGTTTCGCTTACAAGATTATTGGAAAAATTGTAATGAGATATGGCAGACAGGATTGAATACGAACTTTGAATTAAAGGTGCAACAGTTGTGACAAGTGCCAATATCAAACTTTCACTCAAATTAATGATGATTTCATTAGCACCTCTGATGCAATGGATGTACATACAAAGGTGAGCATTCTCAATGAATCAGCAAAATACGGCACATGATTGTACTTCTCCAGAGACATTAATTACTGCTTTATACTAACATGACTGGAAAAGGTACATATACAGGGAGAGAAAAAAAAAACGACATTACTCTGGGTAACCAAGCCGTATTATATGATAGTATTTGGTTTACATCATAATCACAAAAAAAAAAAAGAAAAGGAAAACAGGCATCAAAAAAGTTCATTATCACCTGAGAAAGAGAAAACACACTCTGACTTAGATTGTTTCGAATTCCCTTGAATAATGCTGGTAATCACATAGAATCACTCCATAATATTCGCTGATTGAAAACAAGAGCAATATGCTCAAAGATATGCCTTGATTGAGAAATTAAGGAGATATAATATATATTTATATACCACAGAAACAAAAACAGGAACAAACAAAATGTGATCTCCAAATCATAATGAAAAAGGAAATGTCTGAAAATAAATACTACTTATATAACACCAAACGAGGGTACAATCATCACTAGATTCACATTGAATTTCATAGAAATAAATAAATAATTAGTTAAATAAGATACATTGTATTGTATATATACAAACACAACAGTTACTGACCTCAAAAATAGGCCAAAAAAATTAAAAGAGAAGAAAGGCAAAGAACTTGATTTCAATGCACACGAAAGAGAACGAAAACTGTGTCAATATCATACAACACGGAAGCATCTGGACTCAGTTCATAACCAACACATCAGGGAAACAGTTTCGGTATTTTGTAGAAAGCATTTTGCAAAGAAGATATTATCACGGGCAGATAAATGAAAGCAGCACGAAACAAAACTGTGCCTGAGCACCCAAAACTTGTCTATCACACTTACACATATCAATATATAAAAAGAGTAGTTCTGGAATGGGGATATATGGTCCCTCATAGCTTCTTCATTCTGCGTGCCAGTTAGACCTTTCTGAGAGTATACACCTATGTACATCACACACACACGTAAGTCTTAGATGACTTACAATTTCAACATAGCCTTTACATCCAAACATTAAACACTAAGTTAACCTACAGACACATGTCAGGTTCAGTCTAAAAATATCAGTGTATCTTTTACACTACCTGTAAATCTGCAGACGTGCTAAATGACTACTCTTACTGCAAACTACAATCAATGGAGGCAAGATCTTAGTCAAAATCATAAACACCAAATCTAAGAAAATTCCTGACAAACAAGACAAGAGACGGCAGATACACTTATCAAAGCTGAATGGCACGTGCTTATGAGATCACAATTTGTACCTTCATTCAAAAAACATTGAAACGGGTATCAAATCCAAAATCAGTTAGCGTAATGTCCTTTAAAAAAATTTATTATGTAGAGAAGAAAATAATAACAGATGAGAGCTTTTGTTTGGCAGTGAAAATAAACTGGTGCAGCAGAAGTCAGAAGTGCATTGGCAGTGATATAAAATGTACACTTGTCATTGAAGAATGAATCATACCTTAACTTATACAACGGCTAGAGCAAAGGACTAGCTAAAGCACAAGCCTCGGCACGCAGAAATAAGAGCCACACAAGGAGCAAACAATCACTGTTATTGCTATTGGTTTGTACAACTCTGCTCACAAATAGATGCAACTTTGGATGGCACAGTCAAGTTGTATTTGAGCAAAGAAATACATGTGGAAGAATCTTTTAGTGATAGGATGACAAACAATCAAAACAGCCACCTTGTGAAAACAATAACTTATTTATGGAGGACACAGTGCCTAGATAAATGCAAGATCCTTTACATATACATGTATGTATATAAATATTTAAAAAAACATCCACAAATTCACATGCACACATTTATACTTTCAAATGTTCAAACACAATCATACATCCACTCCACTTTAGTTCTCATACCTTATGACCAACAACTTAAAAATATTTTGCTCTCTCATAGTAACTTTAGTCAAAAATATGAATCCATTTCGATTAGATTTAGACTGAAGTTTTGTTCTAAAATAGAATCATCTCCGTGAGGTCAAAAAATAAAAGCAATGTCACTCTCACCATTAACCTCAGACACAACAAGCATCTCGCAACAACGCAAGAACAAAATATCAGCAATCAACATATTGCAAGTAATATTACTCTATATTTATATATGTATATATATATTTATATATTTACACCGACATCCTCATTATGAGGATCTAACTTAACTCTATGACTTCACATAATAATGAAAACAGGCTCGAACATGAGCAGGCGATAAAATAAATTAAAAAAGGAGTACAAGTATACCAGTCATACTTGATCTGCTCTGTGCCTGAGTATATGTCATCACATCATGAGGACGTTTCTTCAATAGCAGCCATTTACTTTGTCTTTAGTGTCACATGCTGGGAGAGTGCAGACACCATTATTGAGTAAATGTAATGAGTACAAAAATATGACACTTTTGGCAACTGTGCTCGCTTATTATAAACCTATCAACAAGCTCATACAGCATATTAACACAGGCAGCAAATCTTGTGACCGAGTATTAGCAGTTTACTTAGTCACTTGTGTGACTGATGATAAAACACATCTTTGGCAATAAGCTGGAGAAGGACATTGAGATTTGTGGCTACTAAAGGAACAAATCAACAAACTAACAAGTGTATCACTAACAAACATTCTACGACAGTTAGGTACCCGCAGAGCTTTCAAGAGAGAGAGAGAGAGAGACATCCAAGAGACATAAACAAAACAAAAATTAAAAAAGATTTCTTTGGTATGAGAGAGACTTGGGCTCATCCCATCTAAATTTATCCGACAGTGCCAGTGCCGCTCTCTTGGTAGGGTCCCGTCACCATGCAAGGGTGCATGGGGAACAAGGTGGTCCATGTGGTGGTGGTGTAGGTCGGGGTGCGAACCACGAACTGGGAGCTGGATCCACCCTTGGAGCCGTGCGGTAGGGGCAGCGGGCGAGAAGGGTGGCTGCCGTGGCTGCCGCCGCTGCCGCCGCCGTCCCCGGGCCCGGCCGCCGAGTTGGGCGCGGGCGTGCCCGGCCGTGGGCAGGGGCTCATGCTGGCGCCGCTGGCGGTGTTGGTGCTGGTGGAGCCCGACGGGCTGGTGGTGACGCCCAGCTTCCGCAGCCGCATCTTCTCCTCCCACTCGTCCCAGCCGTGCTTGGGCCGGTTCAGGTTGCGGTGCTGGTAGAAGACGAGGCTGATGCGCGTCGGGTGCAGCCGGTTGGGCCGATGCAGCGCGGTCGTGGAGTGCATCTCGTGCTTGGCGCACTCGAACAGGACGGAGCCGTGTCCCAAAGCGATGGCGACGCCACCCATTTGGGGATCCTTTCCCAAAAAAATAATAATAACGTGTTAAAAAAGTTGCACAACACACTACATAAAATAATGGGAGGCTTATTGACGTTTTCAAGTCACGAAAAAAGTATTCGTACACAATCAAAATACGTACCTTGAAGCACTCTTCGTTGTCGGTGAAATCCGTCACCTCGCCGATGGGCTCGGCTTTGGGCGTCTCGGGGACGACTGGGAAGTACGGTGGGGGCCCGTACAGGTCCCAGCGAGCAGCGGGCATGTACCCATAAGCCGGGCCCATGGAGGAGGCCATGAAGCCGGCAGCGGCCGCGGAGTGGTACGGATTGGCGGCTCCGCCATAAAGGGAGTTCAGGTTCATCGAAGGAGCTGAAAACATGCGAACATTTTCATTGAATCACAGCGAAGAAATGTTTATTTAAACGACGTCCGGCGAGGGCTGCCCGATGGGGATGGGGTGCAACACGGACGGTACTCTACCTTGAAATTGGGCATAATGGGGGTCCACGTAGGGGTCGCTCCAGCCGCCGCCGTAGGCCTTTGACTCCGGGAACATGGAGGGGTAGCCTACGCCGCCGTAGCCGTACGGGGACCCGGCGCCGGGCATCGGGACGGCGAAGGGGTTCGCCGCGCTGACGACCGACACGGCCGGGTTGGAGGCGGCGGCCGCGGCGGCGCCGTACGCCTGGTAGTCGCTCAGGTGCTTCACGTCATCAAAGAGGCTCTCTTGCTTCAAGCCGTGCGGCGCAAACGCGAGCGATTTGGACGCTCCGCCAGATAGGGCGCAGTCCTCGGCGTCTCGACCGAGGCCGTGACCCAGACCGGTCACGGCCGACATCTTGTGGCCGTCCTGCCCTTGCCCCTGCCCCGAGGCCGTGCTCGTGAAGGCCGAGCCCGAGCCCGAGCCCGAGTCCCACAGGCCCTCGGATGGGTGGCTGCTGGTGTGCCGCGCCTTGGGGACTCTGAAGGGCGAGGGGCTGGCGGCGGCCGCGGCAGGGGCCGGGACGTCCCACGGGCTGGAGTTGGAGTTGGCGCTGGCGGGGGCGTCGCTCCCGCCGCCGCTATCCGACCAGCACGACGAGGACGTCGACTTCTTCTGCTGCCGCCCTCCCTTCTCGCCGTCGCCGTGGTGCTGGTCTGCGGTCGCTGTCGCGGACCCGGTGTCCAGGACGGGGGACGGGGAGAAGGCGGACGACGGCAGTTCGAACGCCGGCGACTGGGCGTCCAGCCGGTTCAAGGTGGACGCCACGGACGCGGCGAGCCTGCCGTGGCTCGAGGGGTGGGTCAGAGACAGGTCGGCCGTAGCGGTCGCGGTGTTGGCCGAGGGGATGACCTCTTCTGGCTCGATTCGTTTGGAGCACGTCGATGCGCTGTTGCCTTTGATGACGGCGTCGGCAGGGTTCTTGCCGCCGCTGCCGCCGCCGGTTGCTGCTGCTGCTGCTGCTTCCCAGTTGGAGGAAGACTCCCTGCGCAGGGGGGCCCCGCCGGTGCCTCCCCACGGGGAGTCCACGGACCGGGCGAGGCCCGCGCCGGCCGCGCCCGGGGTGCAGTGGCCCGCCGTGGTGCTGTCCGCGTCCGCACGCTCCAGGCTCGGACCACGGCTGATGGCTGCACAGGGAGAGGACGAGGACGGTAAGACAGTGATGGCCAGGCCAGGCACGTGGTTCACATACCGATTTATGAAAAACAATTTTTTTAAAAATTACCTGCGCTGTAGTCTGACCAGCGCTGGCTATCGGCGGCCATCCAAGCATGATGGGGGTGCGGCCCGGGGGCGCGGCCAGCCCAGGCGTCGTAGCCCCAGCCCTGGTACATGGACACGGGGCTGTCCAGGACGGTGGAGGACACCTGAAGGGGAGAGAAGGTCTTAGCAATCTCGTTTCATATTACAAGTCAGACGAGTGTTATTTTTTCTTTTTTAGGAGCAGTTAAACCTACTTGTGAGCTTTGAAGTTGTGCTTCCATGGCTTCCATAGCCATTTCTAATGACATTCCTGAGCTGGCCACTGAGGTCGCTGTCATGGATTGGGCATAGCCAGAGCTCTGCTGGCTGGAAGATGCGTTCACATTTGATTTACAAGCAACTCCTTGGTTTGCATGACTGCCCGGTTCCTTCTTGACAGTGACATTGTCACAATGCTGGTCTTCCTCCTTTCCTCTCTTCTTCCCATGCCTTCGGCATGGTTGAAGGGGTACAGAACGAACACGAACTTCACAAGGGAACCTAAAACAAGTAAAGGAAAATATTTAGTCAAATGTGTTTTCTATTTTGTTTTTTAAACCCATATGCTGATCACAAACTTACTTTGTTAATGTTTCGATTGCACCTGTTTTTTCTTTGGCTGCTTGATCCTCCTTACTTCCATGCTCATCTGAATCATCCATTATGTAGAGAGGTAAAACATGTAATTGTTCATCATCAGATTTGGATAAACTCCGATGTTTGGTCAGACTAACAACCTGCAAGTGGTGTGTGATTTATAAGTACAAACAAAAGCATAAAATAAAAAAGATTTTCTATTGAAAGGAAAATGACTCTTACCACTGTACATCCATTATTCATATTGTGCAGATCTCTGTGAGAGTGAGCACAAAAGTCTATGCAAGCTGTAACACCAGAGAATGGCCTCCCAGTTTTGAAGCCCAAGCGACATTCTGATGCATCACGCTCAAATTGAGTCTGGTTTCTAAATGCTTCTGGAGCCAGTGACTGGTATAAGGGGGAGACAAGAGTCGCTAAGGTGTGCATTCTTTCCTCCACTTCTTGTTCCTGAAAATCAGACATGGACATATGGTCAAGAAACTCGTTAAAAAAAAGGAAAGAAAAAAGATTGATTTAAGAAAAGTTAGTTACCTCTGATCTCACAGATAATCTAAACTTTCGAACAGTTTTACTGCGAGCATATTTGCACCCATTGTAATACATGGACCAGGAACACCCAAAAGAGAATGATGCTCCACATGTATTGGGGTCCAATCCTTGACAAGCACAGGTGCGTGGTTCATTTGTAGCACACCTCCGTGTTGTGGGAAGTCCAAAGCGATTGAGTTTGGTAGACAGAAGGGTGTAAACATGGTCTGCCTCATGTAGAGGTACTCCCTCCCAAGCCACAATAACCACAACTATCCATGATGATGAACATTTATGGCCCTGGAGAACAAAACAGTCAAATTAGACTCTATCTAAAAGCCTCATACCAAAATTTCATTATATTTCTGATTCCTTACCTTTCGGTGCTTTACAATAAGGAGAAGTTTTTCTTCTAGATTGGCACGTCGGATAACCCACTTGGCAAGAGGGCAACCTTGAGTAGTTTTCCCCTCCTTACCAGTATAGAGAACCTTTTCTATTCTTAAAGCTTTGTCTTTAAAACCAGATCTTTCCTCCATTTGTGTCCTCAAATCTGCTAATGTTCTGGCTGATCCTAAGTGAGTGTAATATGAGCCAGGTTCGGGAGGTAATTTATCCGCAGCAAAGCAATCACAGTCTGGTACTTCTGCTCTCACATTGTTTCTTAGTCTGTCTAGATGCTCTTGATAGTCTTTGGTCGTGCCTGACACAGCAGCCTCTGGGCTCCAACGACCCTGATAATAACAAAAATTTTGATTATATTATTTTTTTTAAACTTTTTAAAAAGTAGTATACTTCAAAAATTAAGATAAAATGCTTACATTTTTCTCTTTTGGTTTTTCTGATTCAGATTCTACTGCCTCATCCAATGTTTGCAATCCCTGTCCAGGACAGCAGCCATCTCTCAAATGTTCTGGAGATGGTTTATCCGTACCTCCTTGGCGGCAACACCACGAACCTGAGGTTTTCTCAAGTAACATGGGGCCGCCATCACCCCGAAAAAGGTAAGGCTCTTCTTTAATTTTGATTGAATTCATAGAAATACTTTCATTTTCGTCTCCACCACAGTGTCCTAAATTCATTGACTTTTTAAGAAAAAAATTATCTTCATTCTGCATTCTGCTATACTCTGAGGTTCGTAATTCATCATTAAATAATTTTTTGTCACTCCAATCTTCATCTGACTTCAATTCACTCTTGCAAATAGTATTTTTCATGGGTTGAAACCCCAACTGACTGCCTTGAAATGACTTCATACTATTAGATCCTTCTCCTTCAGTATCACCTAGCTCCGCAAACTTCACAAAATTTTCCATTGCAGACACAGGATTGACATGAGCATTATTTTGAATATCTCCTCCCCACTCCCAAATGCCACCACCTTCAGGTATCACTGATCTCTGAAGATGGTGGCCTTCGACTAAAAAATGACCTGCACTATTTTGGGAAGGGTTTGGGGACTGCCTCGAGGGAGGCCTGCTATCGTGCTGCTGCTGACCGTACTGCTCAGGTCTGTGGGGGCTCATCATCTGCCGCCCACTTCCATCAGCCGGTGGAGTCAGCATCTGCTGCTGCTGGCCAAACATCGGCTGAGCAAACTGCTGCATCTGGCTGTACTGCTGTTGCTGTTGCTTATTAAGAATCATAGTCTTCAATCGGCTGTTGACAGGACTAGTGTTGTTACTGCTGCTCTGTTCTTGCTGATAATGTTGATGCTGGTGTTGAGGACTTGAGTCGACTTTAGGGGAATGCCCCATAGAACTCGGTGGCCTATCTTGTCCGCCTCCATTCCACACAGACCGATTGGCACTTGCATTTGTGTTTCCATTAGCGTTAGCAGATCCAGCATTATTGTTGGGCTGGTGGTTATTTATACCATTGGCAGATGTATTGCTATTATTCCACATTGGCGAGGATGACATGCCATTTTCTCCTACCGCTCCCGATGAAATATCTTGGCCTGGATACCTGAGAAGATAATCACAGAAGTTGTTAAAGAATTGCTTAAGAAAACATATAAATCTGAATGAAAGTCAAGAAAAAGAACTAGTCTATAAGTTCCCACAAATTAAAAGAAAGAAATTTTGAAATTTTTATTCAAGTTGGTGTACACTTACCCACTAGAGTTGTGTAAACTCTGCTGAATTAGTTGTGGGGGAGCTTGATGAAGCGGGTATCCAGGCATCGCGTTTCCCGACCCGGGTGCGTTGCTGTTGTGGGAGGGAGTTTTACGGCCATTCATAGTACCATTCATACCATGATGAGGACTAGAGCCGTTGACAGTCATGTTACCATTGGTATCCCCATTCCCAGTATCCATGTGGACGGAACTACTACGGCTTGTTGGTGTTGTTGACTGAGGAGGTGCCATAGAGTTTTCCTGTGCAGGCAAATAAGGAAGGTTGTAAAAAGTCTAGACAAAAACGCAGATCACAAGTTATGCACAATACATTAATGAATTTGTCAGCACTCATACCTGAGACGGCGTGTACGAGCCATTCACATATTCCATGGATTGCACTGGAGAGGCATCCAAATATGATCCATTGACCCCATTCCTTTGGATGTTGCCGTTGATGCCATTCACCTGATGGGGAGTTGGTGAGGGCTGGGGCGTATGAGCCTGGGAGTAGTTACTGCGAGGAGTAAGGGGTGGTTGGGCGGGTGATGATGGTGGCTGGCTCGTTGGTGTATTGTAAGGCAACTGCGTCTGAGGTGTCTGGGGTGCTTGAGGCTGCTGCTGGAAGGCTGGACTCTGGGAAGGGTCTACAAGAAAGGGCTGCTGGTATCCTGTTTACAAAAAAAAAAAAAAATGTTTGTACAATTATGAAACCAAAATAAGACGGGTTAAAAAATATTATAAATTGAGTGCTGCCAAAGTTACATACCAGCACCCTGATAAGCTGGTGCTGCAGCATACTGGGGATGATAGTGCCGCAAGTCATCTAGCTGGTGAGGCGGGGGGTGGTGTGGAGGCACCTGCTGGATGTAGCCATGGCCCTGCGGCGCCGCCGGTGACCAGGACGACAAGCCGTTCAGAGTGCCAGGGTCACCAGGCTGAGGATGCCACCCAGTGAAGCGGTCCCTCATGGGTGGGGGTCCAAACCCCGTCACTGCGTCCATCTGGCTCCCAGGCTGGCCAGGAACACTGTTGCCATAGAATGGCATGACTGGAGGAGTCTGCAATGCAAAGGAATAGTTATCACTCAAGATGGATCATGAGAACCATATAATATAATTCAATGCGCGTGTGTGGGTGTTTTCTGTAGTGTTCCTGTTTCAATCTTTGTCCCCCATTTTTTTTTTTCATTTCTAATATATGTGAGTGTTGGTGTTTCTCATTCTGATTTTTGATTCGGGTTACTTATTATGTGACACGACATTTCAACCGGCCGGAACTGATGTCCACAGGGTCTTGAGAGTTCAGGGGATGTAGAAGGGGACCGGTCACTACCCCCCGCCGCACCCCACTCCACCTGCAGGGGTGGAGGTGGAGGTGGAGGTGGGGGGAGCTACCCCCATAACCTCACTTTAGCATAGTTATGGAGCGTGGAGACAAGGAGCGCGCGTTGGGTCAGCACCCGGCCGTCCTCAGTCTCGGCGGCGTCCTCGGCGTGCAGGTCCAAGTGCCTCTTAATCCAGACGGGTGCCATGGCGGCGGGGCGGGCGGGACAGGCAGGGCTGGGCAAGTCGGTATCAGGGGCGTGGCGTGGCGTAGCGTAGCGTGGCTGGGCGTAGCGCGGCGAGGCGGCAGGGACACAACTGGGCGCCGCGCCGGTCACAACAACACAGCCGAGCCGATCCTTCGGGCGTGGCGTTGTCAGCTGCGGGCTGCCGCTGCCGCTACTGCCACAACGCACGAGCGAACGGCGCCTCGCCTCGACTTCTGGCCGTGACATGTGCTGCGGTGGCGGTGGCGGTGGCGGTTTGGAATGGAAAGGGCCCAGCCCAGCCCAGCACGCAGCATTGCTTTTTATTTGCGGTGGCTAACGCACAGGCGATAAGGCCGTCTCCCTCCCCGCACCCATCCGTGGTGCTAGCCGCGCCGCGCCGCGCATTCCCTCCCCTCTCCCCTCCTCCTCCTCCTCCTCCTCCTCCTCCCACCTTCCCGTCGTCGTCGACGACCTCAGGGCTCGGCGGGTTTCCTCCGGGGGGCCCTGCGACGCACTGCCCGCCGGTTCGCCGGGCTCATATCGGCTGCACTCACATCTTGTTGATTCAAAATGCGACGATTCATAGTCCGAGGGTCGTCGTCGGCGGGTCGGAGTCCAGCGAGAGGGCACAGGACCGGCAGGAGGAAGCGGGTGTGGGGAGAGGGAGAGGGAGAGAGAGAAAGAGAGAGAAAGAGAGAGAAAGAGAGAGAGAGAGAGAGCGCCTGGGAGCACCACCACCCTGCAACCCGCGGCGCAGTGGGGCGTGCGGGTTGCCAGTCCCTGCGAGCACAGGGGTTCTGTGGCGCGCTGCTCTGCCGCGCTCTGTCGCTCCAGAGACGCCGCCGCCGCCGGGACGGGAATAGTGCAGTGCGGGCGGTACTACGAGGCTTACGCTCCCCTTTCTCATTCTCTCTCGCTCCGCCCCTCCCCCCCCCCCTCTCTCTCTCTCTCTCTCTCTCATTGTCTCCCTGTCTCTGTCTCCATCTCTCCCTGTAGCTTGTTGTATCTGTCTCTCTCTCTTTCTCTCTCCTCCTCCCTCCGTTTCTCTCCTCTCTGTCGCCCAGCGTCGTCCTGCGTTGGCACAATGGATTCGGGGGTTCTATTCCATTTCGGCAACGGCGGCGCCTTCACTGGAACACGGGCGCCCCGCATGTGTGGCCGCGGAGGGCTGCACCGCCACGGTCTCCTGTCCCTCCCCACCCTCCTCTCCTCTCTCACGTGCGCGCTGCTGCTGCTGCTGCTGCTGCTGCTGCTGCCTGCCTGCCGCTGCCGCCTGTCCGCCCCGGCTGCACCGGTGGTGCTGTGCGCTGCGCTGCGCTGCGGTGGGGCCCCAAGAAGTAGGTCGGGAATCGATTCCTTTCCCTGGGCACCGACGGCACCGCCTCCGCCGCCGCCGCGCACCGTGCGCGCCTCGGCCTGGCCAAGGAGTGGCCGTTCGTGTCCCACGGAGTGCTTCCACCTCCCCCGCGGCCGCCTCCCGCCCGCCTGCAGCCTGCAGCCCGCACCCCGCACGGGGGCGCGGCCGTGGTCTGTGGTCTGTGCGAGCGGCCGCGGACACGGGACGGGACGGGACGGGACGACCCCCGGGAAGGGGTTGTTGGGGCTGCTCCCGCGCTCCCGCCCCCTCCCCGCCGCAGAGTACTTTTGGCGGTGCCCTGCGGTCCTGCGGTATCGATCCTCACCCGCGCACCCGTCGGCGGGCACCTCGTCACCAAGACGGCGGACGGCGGCGTCAGCGCGCGCACCCGCCTCGTCTCCATCTCCGCCCCCCCGGACCCAGACGCGGCAGCGACGGACCGATGCAGCGCAGCGCCGCGCTGCTGGCTAAGAAGATGCCCGCGCGGCAATTCGTCCCCCTCTCTATTCCTCTTTATCCCGTCCCGATCCCATCTTCTCTCTCCGTCCACCCGTATTCCTCCGCCTCTCTCTCTCTCTCTCTCTCTCTCTCTCTCTCTCTCTCTCCCCGGGGCCGTCTCTTCTCTTCCACGGCAGCGCGGCGACAACGACGCGCAAGACGACGGGGAAGGAGGAAGAGAGAATCGTAGAGCTTTACGACTCCCAGCGCGGCGGCGGAGCGGGACGGGGCGGGACGGGGCGGGTGTTGTAGGAGGCGGCGACGACGGCAGCGAGCGACGCCGACGCCGCCGACGCCCCGCCCGGCAGCGCAGATCCAATTTACATTACCCTCCCCTCCCCTCTCCCCGTCCGCGCCACTCTCCTCCCCGCCGCTACCGCGCGCAAATCCCGTCTGCGCGCCGCCTTCTATATGCGCTTGTCTGCTCAGCCGGGTCTAGTCTAGACTAGGCTCGCGTACGGCCACCCCTCCACCACCAGCGCCGCCGCCGCACCGCAGCCGCGCCGCTACCCGCTCTAGATCTGCTGGACGTCACCCTCTCGCCACCTCGGACTCGCTCGCGGCCTGCGGGCTCAAAGCTACACGCCGCAGTACCCACCGCAGACCAGCCAGCCAGCCAGCCAGCGCGGCGCGGTGCGGACGCAGCGGCGCGAGAACCCGTTGCGAGCGCCGCCTCTCCAACCCTCGCTCCATTCAGCCACCGCGCCGCCGCTGCTGCTGCTTATTCCACCCCCGGCGGCGCGTTCAACCCCAGCCCCGGAACCCCGTCGGCGTGGTCCCCCCGCGGCCCCGTCCCGCCCCCCGCCGGATCCCATTCCGCCGCGCGCGCTGTACCCGGGCCGGGACGGCCGGGACGGCCGGGACCAGGATGGCGTCGTGCACCCGTTCCGCCAGTGGCCCGCCGCGCTCCGCTCCGCGCCGCGAGGGAAGAGGAAGGGGTGCCATTACCCGTAACGACGAGCAATAAAGGAGCGGTACGCGCCGCAGAGGGGGCGCGGCGGGGCGCCGGGGGCCGGGGGCGGGGGGCGGGGGGCAGGGGGCAGGGGGCAGGGGGCGCCGTGCGGGCAGGTACTCCCGCGTTGTTACGCGCGGCGAAAGGACCACGGAGAGACGCCACGTCTAAAATTTAACAACTTGAATAAAACGCGTGGTGGCGCGAGGCGCGGCGCCCGAGGAGGAACGACTACTATGGAGGGGGGAAAGGGGGGGGGGAATAAAACAAAAAGCAAAGGGAACCGCGCGCGGGGCTGCCACAGCCATTATGGTCCCGTGATGCGAGCCCGCGTGTATGGGGCTACCCGCCCGCCAGAGAGAGAGACATAGCGGGGACAATGGCGGGCAAGACTTTGTTATCCGGACCCCACCGGGGGAAAAAAAAAGGGAAAAGAGGAAGCTCTGCGACGGGAAGAGTTCTGTGGACGTGGATATAAAAGTGGTGGTCACTTGACGTGCTGTCTGTCGTGCTTCAAATGCGTGGCAGAGATCTGCGTCCTCCTCGCGCCTTCCAGCAGAAGACTCGAGGGGAGCCGTCGTCCCCGGATGTCACCTCTGACTCTGGAGGGGCGCATGGAAGCAACTAATGAGATTCACTACTTTCCATACGCGACAAGCAAGAAAAACAACAAAAAAAGAAGAAGAAAAAGGGATGCAGAAAAAGCTAACAGTGGGAGAGTGTGATTGTGCTTGTGTCTGTGTGTGAGTTCTAAGCAGTTCACGTCCAGGGGGAGCACCCGTGCACATCCATCTAAGGAGAGCGGCCAGTGTTGCCAATAAATAAATAAAAGAATTATAGCTTTGTTTTTACTTTGACACACTTTATTTAATACAAAAAAAATAAATAATACAGAAAATAAAAGCCTAGCTACAAACAAACAAACAAATCTATGGCATCAATTTACAATACAAAATGGAAAATAAATATTGAAATAAATATATCAACGTCACAAAGTGGCACATATAAAAGGTTTGTTACCAGTTCATTTAGCAAGTTTTGAATTTCATTTATTTTAGTTTAAGTTCATTTGATAAAATTGCAAGAATACTAGTACAAAATTTGAACCCACACTACATTTACTTTGACAATTTCAAATTAAGTTGCCCATTGATTTATCCTCACAGAAATGCATGTTGTCAGACTAACTGACATGCTCCTTACAAATTATAATATCAAAAAGAAATATCAATTACTCGTAAAGCTCTTTGGATAGAAGCACTATTTCACGATACTCTATGACACAAATCGCTACCATTGCTCAGCACTAATAGTACGGTTGGAAGCTAGGTAGTACGTGGATAAACAGATCTACTTTGTTGAAAGATAATGTGAATCAGAAACACAGTTGAAAACAACTAAACCCAATCTATGCGGAAAAAACACAAACTATATGTCTCTATGCTCTTTGATAAAATTGCACTACAGTGAAGCTCCAGAAACAAATTTTTTAAAAAAGATTGGAAAGCGGGCTGCCTTGTCACTGGTGTATCCAGTTGGCCCAGTATAAGGGGCTGGAGGAGCTATCCACCACGGTCTGAGCGTGGGAGTACACTGGCACTGGCTGACCAAGAGGCAAGGGCTGGTGGCCAATAGGCTGGCCAATGTGGTGACCCGGCCCCATGGGCTGGCCTAGCTGGCCGAGCTGGCCCATGGGCATGCCCGGGTGCCCCGTCTGGACCACGTACTGCATGTGGTGCTGTGGCTGCTGTGGCGCCTGATGTTGCAGGTGTTGGAGTTTCTCGCCGACACTCACCGACTGTTCGGACACGTTGCTGATCATGGGCCCGGACTGGTCCGGCACGCTCTGCACTGGCTGGGGTCCCGGGGTCACGTGACCGGGCTGCTGCTGCTGCTGTTGCTGCTGCTGCTGCTGTTGTTGCTGCTGCGGTGTTGGCGTCTGCGGCTGCGACACAGGCTGCGGGGTCTGGGGGCCCCCTACGCCCACCGACTGGCGGGCCTTGTTGCGGTAGCCCTGGAACACACAGAAGGGAGCAGATGAGGACGAGACCACAGGCGAGGCGAGGCGAGGCACTGTGGGTTCGGGGCGGAAGCACCCCTTTCCGATGAGATCGTTTCAAACAAACTCATTAATTTTAGCGCCGCATCCATTTTTCGTACAGATTTGTTTGCTGCATTATCACTGTGTTTTGTTTTTAGAACGAGAATCCTACATTGCACCGAAAACGGACGACACGGATTTGGGTCAATCGCACGGCTATCGGGGCCATCATCCAACTCGGCCTTCAGGGTGTCCGCCGGCGCGCGCCGCCGATCCCCGACCTCTCCAAGAGGGGGGCCGTTACCCCGCCGCGCCATCGCTCTCGGAGAGGGACCCCGGGACCCGGGCCCGGCCCGGACCAGAGGCCCAGAAGGGATGGTCCCGTGGGATGGGGGTAGAAGGGTCTGGTCTGGAGGGGCGGGGCCGGGCGGGGCATGGCTCCGGCCCAAGTGGTGGCGGCGGTTCACCGGCCAACCCCCTAGGAAGTAAACAACAACTCGAGCGCCCGGCCGCCCGGCCCACCCCTGGCCGCCCGGCGGGGTGGGGAGGCGCGCGGCGGCCATGTCCCGGCACGCCGTTGCCGTTGGGGTGGGACCGTCTGGGAACGGGTGGGGCGGGCAGGCAGGCGGGCCGGGGTTGAGGTTGACGACCGGGGAGTAATCAGGTGTGCACAACAAACAAGCCATCAATCACAATTCGCGGAGACACGGAGGGCCGAGCCAGTCGAGCCGAGAGCCGACGTCTGCGCGGGTCGATGGCGGCGGCCTCAGACACGCGGACATCTGCGGAGCGGGGGTCCCCGTCGGCACCCGGAAGCACTCGCGGCCGAGTGGCGGTGTCCCCGCCGCCCTCCGGGCCCCGAGACGGGCAGGGGGCCCCTCGAGGGGGGCGGGGAGACGGCGGCGGCCCCGGCTGGAAATATGCGGCGGCGGCACAGCCAAAGGCGAGGAGCGAGAAGACGCCGGCGGGAGAGAAGAGGGGCGGGTGGGGGGCGGAAGGGGAAGGGGTGAGCAAAGTCGCAAGGTGGCGGCGCTGCGTCTGCAGGAGCCGCGGCCGCCGTGCGGCTGCCCGGGGGAGCGAGCGGCGGGGGCGCGGCGGGGGCGCGGCGGGGGTGTGGCCGGGGCCGCGGCCGGGGGTTGGCTGGCGGTGCTGTGCCGTGCTGTGCTGGTCTGGTCTGGTCTAGCGGCGGCGGCGGCGGCGGCGGGTACAGCGCAGCGTTCGCAGCGTGTGCGGTGCTGCTCCTGTTCGATCGAGCGAGGGCAGGGCGGGCAGGGCGGGGCCCACAGCCAGGGCCGCGCGCCGTGTCGAGCCAGACCGGGACCAGGACCGGGGCAAGCGGCGAGCGGCGAGCGGCGAGCCCGCGGGAGGACGGCGGCGGCGGGCCTGCGGCGGCCTGTGGCGGGCTGTGGCGGGCTGTGGCCGCCTGCGGGCGCGCTGGTGGCGGCCCCCGCCCCGCCCCGCTGCCCGCGCCACCCCTCGACAGCCACATGACGGCGGGGGGAGCGCCGCCCCGATTTTCACACGGGCGGTGTTTTCGGGACCGCGAAGCGCGCGAGGAGCGGAGCGAAGGCCCCGCTACGCTAGCCGCGACCATCGCCGCCGCCGTCCCGCACCTCACACACCTCACAGGCCGGGCGCCTGCCAGCTCCGGGGTAGGCCATCCCGCGCGACACGCGTGCGCGCACAAGTCATGGTTTGTCTACCCAGCAGGCGTCACCAGCCCGGCCCAGTCGCCAGCCGACAGAGGCCGAGTGTTTCACTGTCCGCCCTCGACCCCGCTACCTCGCCCAACGAATTCCTCATCGAGCCTCCCCCCCCCCCTCCCTACCCCAATCCCCTGCCACTGCAGGTGGCCGTGGCCGTTGACGGCTCGAGTGCACTCATTGTGCAGGCCCGGCCCCGGGGGGCTGCAGAGCTGGCGGAGCTGGCGGGGCTGAGCCCCCGGGGTTGCGGGCCGCAGCGCTGCGCTCCGGTCCAGTCCGCAGCCTCCGCAGCCTCCGCTCCACCCATCCCATTGTGCTGTCATAACGCCTCATAATGGTCCGGCTGAGATGCGCCGCGCCGCGCCGCGCCCCGGGGATGCGGTGCGGCGCGATGCGATGGGATGGGCGAGGGGATCAATACGGCCAACAACGGATATGCGCTCTGCGGCTGCTCCCGCCGCCGCCGCCTCCACGTCCAGCTCGTTGAGCCCATCATCATCGTCGAGATCCAAAAGCTTGTTGGCGGCGGCGCACAGCCGACCTCGACCCTCGACCCCGCCCGGCCAGGGGCCCGCCGGCCAGAGGAAGCACCCGCCAAAACACAATGGCGAACGGGATGAAACCCAAACCCGACGGCAGCTCAGCCGCCCGGCCCCGCAGGCCGCAATGCACGCGGCGGCCAGGTGCTCGCAGGAAAACAGGGCCCCCGTATCCCTTTCCCCACCAGAGAAAATCGTTTCTGTAGAATCGGGCGAGTACCGCGTGTTTGCTTTAGAGCAGCGGGGAGCAGGGAGGGGGCGAGGTGAATCGGATCGGATCGGATCGTGGGTCGTGGGGCCCCCGCCGGCGCCGTCATGTCGAGCTTTTCGTCTGGCTGAGCACCACGACAGGGCCATGACCACGTTTGCCTACGTGACGACCGAGCGAGAAGGGGACGGGAGGAGGGGGGGGGGAGGGGCGCAAGGGCTATACATACATGCGGCCACGGCCCTCCCGCAGGCCCCAGCGAGGGGAAGGGGGCAGCTTATCACTGCGGCCGACGCAGTAACAGCGATGTGATAAGGCGGTGCACCGCATATCTCGCCGGCCCCGCAGCAGCGGCCGCTGGCCGGCGCTGCGAGTGGCTGCCGTTGGGGCCGCCCGCCGGGGCTGCAACGTATGCACCGTAGGGCCGGCCGACCCCGCGGACGATAAAAACCAAAACCGCCCGCTCTGAGCCGCTCTGCGCCACTCTGTGCACACTCCACAGCGGCGGCGCACGCACTTTCTCCGCCTTTGCCGTAAGCAAACGCACGAGCAGCGCTCTCCCGCCTCCTGTGTCTCGCATACGCGGCACGCGCGACGCTACGTTCACACGTGCGCGGCCCCCCGGACGCAGGCGGCAGGCTACGGGAGGCGAGCTGCTAGACCACCAGTGCGTTGACACCGCGTGTCGCTGCCGCCGCCGCCTGTCGGGCGGAGGTGCGAGCCCCCCCCCCCCCCCCCCCCACCACCACCACCACCATTATAACGCATGTGCGTTAACGCCCCGCCCCGCCCCGCCGCAGGTGTCCGCTGCCCCCCTCCCACCTTCCTTTTGTCAGCTTGATACCCTATTCCTTTTCACGGGTGCCGCGCCGCGCTGCTGGCGGCGTCGCGACACGCTACACGCTACCTGGGTCGGTTCAAGGCACCGCCATGCGCGGCGTATTCCGTGTGTGGCGCCGTGTGTGTGTGTGTGTGTGTGTGTGTGTGCCGCCCCCTCTACTCGGAGGACATTTCAATATTCACACTCCGGCGGCACACAGCGGATATACGCTGGCGGGTAGATAGTCATCTACCCGAGGCCCGAGGCCGTGTCTGAGGCCGCACGCCGCTGTACCCGGGGCCGTGTCTGAGGCCGTACGCCGCTGAGGCCGTGTCTGAGGCCGTACGCCGCTGAGGCCGTGTCTGAGGCCGTACGCCGCTGAGGCCGTGTCTGAGGCCGTACCCGGGGCCGTGTCTGACGCCGTACGCCGCTGAGGCCGTGTCTGAGGCCGTACGCCGCTGTACCCGGGGCCGTGTCTGAGGCCGTACACGCCGCCGCCGTAACCGCGGTGCACACGGCGACGACGCCCGGTTCGCGGGTCGGTTTAAAATTGGCCGCGGCCGCCGACGGCGCAGCGTTGTTTTGGGGTGTGGTGGGGCGCTGCGCTGCCGGGGGGAGGAAAAGAGGGGGGGGGGGGCAGCCGGCTTATAGAAGGGGCCGTGGAAAACGAGAGAAGGGGGGAGGGGGGTGTCACTAACCGGCGCTAGCCGGCGAATCTTACGCGTGTATCCTTACCTAGCACAGGGAAGACGAGCGGCGGCACTGGTTCACATGCACTCAAGTGACGATAGGGTTCGGGCCCCGGCACCGTCAACACACACCACACACACACACGTGACCGGTACACACACGCGCACACACACGCGCACACACACACGCGCGACGCGAGTGACGTCGCTGGTGGCGCTACGGCGGGGCGCCACAGCCACGGGGCGTTCGCACGACTCGCGGCGTCGCCGGCGTCTCTCCCTGCCCTGCTGCGCTGCTCTCCGTCTCGTCCGGCTCTCGCTCGGCCCGCGTCTCTCTCACTGCGCTGCGCTCTGCTCTTGCCTGACGTGCCTCGAGTCCGCCACTACCGCGTACACGGCCCGCGCCCGCCCGCCCGCTGTCTGTGCACCCCCTCCCCTCCCCACGGCGCCCCCGCCGCCCCCTCCGCCCGGCCCCCCCGTCTCTTCCGAGCTGCGCCGCGACCACCACCGCCTGCCAGCCCTCCTCCTCCTCCTCCCTACCGGTACGCCACGGCCAGCCTCGCGCCTCGGCCCTTTGGCCGCGCGGCCGCGCATGCGCCGCCCGGCCGCGGCTGCCGCGGCGGGCTGCACTCTGGCCTCCCTGTCAAGGGGCTCGCGGGTTGACAGCGCCGCGGTTTCGCCGACAGCGCCGACCGTCCCCGCGGGGGGGTTCGGGCGGCGGCAACCGTCTCCGCATCGCGCAAACCCGCGCCGAAAGCGTGTCGTGTCGTCGCGAAAAGAAAAACAAGAGACGAGGAGCAGCCGAGGAAGAACCGCGCCATGTATTTGTCCTCCTCTCCCGAAGAGAGTGGAGGCCGCGGTGGTCTCGAGGCCGCACAAAGCGGGGGGTAGCCGAGCACACATGGCGCACGTAGGGGAGCGCCGGCACATATGTGTGAAGCGGGAACGCGGCGGAGAAACAACTTCTTTTCTTTCTTTAGAAAAAAAAAGCAAGTGCTTTTGACACATTCCGCCATCCTTTTCTCCGACACGCCTGCGAAGGCCGGGGTAGGCCGGCCCGCACGACACGCGCGTGCATCCGGCCGCCGTGGCTGCCTACCCGGCGGGCGCCGCTTGTGTGCCCGGGCAACCCGGGCTGCCCCCACGTGCCATCACGTCCCCGACGGGTCCGGGGCGACGGCGGCGGCACCTCTCCACCGGACGTGCCGCGCTCCCAAGTCAGGTGCCCCCCCCCCCCCCCCCGGGGGGGCCGCCCCTGGCCACCCACACCGCCTCCCTCCTCTCAGTCTCGGTGAGCGCCAGCAGCAGCCGCAGCCGCGCGGCCGGGCAGAGGCCCAAGGGGTGGCGGCGGCGGCAACGGCGCTAAAGGTGAGGGTGTGGGGCAGGGAGCGGTAGGGGTAGGGTAGGGGTAGGGGTAGTGCAGCGCGGCCGCGGACCGGTCGAAGCCTTTGCTCTGCATGCCGACGTCCTCCTATCACCTCCTCCTGCCCCGCGGCTGCACCCGACTGCCCCCCAACCCCGGCACCTGGAAGGGGAGTATCCCCTCCCCCCCTCTTCCCCTATCTCTCTCTCATCTCTCTCTCTCTCTCTTTACCCCCCCCCCCCCCTCTCTCTTTGCAAAATGTATCCCAACAGAGTACACAGCGCGCGCTTCCAAACTTTTCACTCCTAGTTTCCTCGCGAATGTCGTTCCGGCGACAGAATAAATGGCAAACTCCTCCTCATCAGCCATGCGGAGGAGAAGGGAGGACATGAGCGGGCGAGGCGAGGTGAGGGGGGTCTTCGGCTGGCCTGGAAATGAATACGGCGACGATCGGAGACGGAAACGGCTCGCTGCAAGGCGGGTCGCGGGGGGTGGCGTTGGCGTGGTCACTGCCCCGCTGTAGTACTGTCCTAGCCCACCAGGCAAAGTCAGGTCCGAATCGAGAGCAAAGCAGCAGAGGCGGCGGCAGAGAAGGGCGAGGGACCAACTAGCAGCAGCAGCGTCGGCGCAGCGCGGGTTCAACGCTCGCCCGCACAGCGCACAGGGCCGTGGGGCGGAGCGGGGTGGGGACGCGAGAGGGCGAGGCGGCCAGTGGCGCTTATCAAAGCCCGCGCGCGCAGCATAATCAAGGCTGTATCGACGGCCGGCGGCGCTGCGCTCCTCGGGAGGCGGCCCGGCGCACAGCAGCACGGCAGCACGCACACAGTACAGAGCTGGTCGGGGGGGCAGCATCCCCTGTCCGGCGGGCCAGCCTGGACCACCACCACGGACCGGCGGGTCCTGGGGGTCCTGCGGGCCCTGCGGGTCCTCCCCAGGGCGGGACGAGATGGTCTGGCCTGGTCTCTGGCCTGATCTCTGGCCTGGTCTCTGGCCTAGCCTGGCCCGGCCCGGGACAACAGGTGCCAACCGCGGCGCAACCGCACGCCAGGGCCGCAGGCGGGACCACAAGCGTGCCGCAGTCCGGGCGGGGCGCGGCGGGGCGGGGCGGGGCGCGGAGGGCGGCAGTGGTTCGGACGGGGCGGTCGCCACCCCAGCCGGCAGCCAGCCGCCGGCAGCACCGCGCCGAGGGTGGTAGCAGCGGCGGCTGTGGTGGTGGTAGCCATGCTCTGCACCCTCGCGCCGTCTCCTCCGTCTCTCTCTCTGTCTCTCTCTCACTCGCTCTCTTTCTCACTCCGCCTTCTCCGCCCCTCTGCCTTCCCCAATATTCTCCACACGCCCGGAGTATTGATCATTCGAGGGGTGTTTTTGGGCGCCTGCGCGGTGCAGCGCGGCGCGCGGCCGGCCGACGGAACGGGGCGGGCTTGGTGGGGCCGTCCGCCGCGTCCGGCGCTGCCGATGCCGAGCCGCCCGCGGCTCCCGTCTCCGTCCGTGTGAGCTCCAGCTCCAGCTCCAGCCGCGACAGGCGGAGACCCTCCACGGGCGCGGCCGGGACCGCGGGCCAGACACCAACCCGCACAACACAACACTTCATCACGGGCCGCTCCCTCTCATCCCTCCGCCGCCGCCCCGCGGGCCACGGCCTCCCAAGGCCGCCCCCGCACCCTCCGCTCACGTTAGCTGTTGCTTGATGATCAGCCAACACACAGCGCAGCGGCAGCGCGGGGCGGCGGGGCGGCGGGGCGCGCGCACAGGACGCAGGGCCTCACCGTGCGCTCGGACACCTCTTCCCTTCTCACTCCCTCCCTCCCACGCTCTCCCACCCTCTCCCTCTCCCTCTCGCAGACGGCCCTCTCGGCGAGCCCCGTCCCCGTCCCGTCACTACCCTTTGCAGAAGCCCGCGTCCGCGCCGCGGTCCGGACCCCCTCTCCTCCCCACAGCGTGGCTGCCGGGGGCACGTCGTACCCCCGGCCACCCCACCGCGGGCGGCGGCGGCGGCGACGGCGGCAACGCCTCGAGCAGACCGCGGAAAAGGAGGGGCGGCAGGGGAAAGGGGCCGCGACTCGCTTGGCTGCCACGACCCCCCGTAGACAGGAGACGGCGGCGGCCGGAGAAGAGAGGAGGAGGTCCACGGCGGAGACGGGAACGGAACGGGAAG
Source organism: Megalurothrips usitatus (assembly GCA_026979955.1). NCBI lineage: Eukaryota > Metazoa > Arthropoda > Insecta > Thysanoptera > Thripidae > Megalurothrips > Megalurothrips usitatus. Next base: position 7,195,324 of record CM049595.1, on the reverse strand, counting down.
GGGAAGGGGCGGGGAGCCGCCTCGCCTGCGCCACGGCCCACGGCCGTACCCGCCACCACTCCGGCTCCTCTTGCCTACCGACAGGCCGTGCGCCAAGACGCCCACGGACAGAGCGGAGCACCGACCCTCGGGGGCCTCCGGGCCGCCGCTGCAGGTCGGGGTGCGAGGACAACGACACTAAGATACCAGCACACACCAACAGCCAACGGCCGCGACCAACACCACCGACACCATCACCACCATCACGACCAACACCACCAACACCACCATCATCACCATCACGACCATCAAGACCAACACCACCATCACCACTATCACCATACCGTCACCACCAGACACCTCGGCCGCCACCAGTGCGTGTTACGAAAGTGACTGTACATACCGTCGACGACCGGGAACTCTTTGCTCTCCCTCTCCTGTTGCTGTCCCCTGGACCGTCGGGCTCGCTGAGGTACGCCAGGAGGTGCTGCAGAACACACCCAGGGATGAGCGAGGTGCCAACGCAACGCCACACCGCCCCACATGCACGCCGCGCCTCCGACCCGCCGCGTCCCGGCGCGACCAGAGAGAGAAAGAGAGAGAGGAGGAGGAGGGGGCAGTGCAAGCCGCCTCGACCCGAGCAAAACCCTCTCGTCTGCGCCGCAACCCCCCGCGGAGCGGCGCCAGCAGGCGGCGGCGATACTCCGCGTCACCAGGGACCTCAGGCGGCGTTACCCCGAGTGGGCGGCGGCGTCCATACCCCGCGCGCTCAGAGCGCCCGCCGCGGGGTATCGGCGCCGGCAGAGCAGCGCAGGGGGTGTCGCCGCGGGGCACGCGGCGGTGCAGCAGGGGACCTGACAAGACGTGCAGTGCAGCGGTGCAGCCTGGGCAAGGGGGTGCTCGGTGAAATGTTAGTTTGCAGGGCACAGGCATTCCCAAGTGGTTAGTGGGGAAAGCGGGGCAACGGCAAGGGCGCCGCGCCTGACGAGAGACTCCACCAGAGGTTATAAGAAAGTTATACAACAAGGACCAGCACAAAGTAGAGATCGCGAGAGAGAAGCTTTGACCAGAGACGAGGCGGGGATGGGCTCCCGTGTTAGGAGGAGGAGCCATCCGAGATACACGCAGCATAGGCGGGTGTGCACGTGCAGGTAAGCGTGCATCCGCGACGTCGCAACCGCTGCCACCGCCAGTGGGCGGTGATAACAGATAACACGCGACGCGCCCGCAATCGCTTATCATTCCAGGAGAGGCGAAACGTACGATAGCGCCGGTATCGATAAAGCGCGTATCTGTGGTGACGCAGCCCGCGCAGCCCGCCCCACGACCCCCTGCAGCGCTTACGTCACGCGAACACACCCCCGCCCCGCAGCAGGCGGGCAGGCGGGCGGCCCGCGCGGGCTCCCTGGAAAACAGGGGCTGCCAGCAAACAACTTTGTTTTGCTGTCTCCTTCGAACGGCAGCCCCCGTCGCCATGGCCGACGACGGCCGCCACCCAACCCGCAGCCCGCAGCCCCCGGCGCCGGTGCCAGGAGAGAGCGGACTTGCGCCCGCAGCCACCCCCGGTCGGCCCCCGGTTCTGCGAATCACCACCGACGGCTCCAGCAAAGTCTGCCATCCGATCGAGCAAGGGGCCTTCTGGGAAGGCAAAGACACACGGAGACATGGTCGGCATTGACGGGGAAATCCAAATCATCGACTTCAAAGGAGTGGAAAACGGATACGGAATCGTGAACGGTACACTACACGGCGCACGTGAAGCGCCCAGCCACTCGCAGTAGTTGTTCACCCCCGTACAGCACCGGGGGACATGTATTTGAGACCAACTGGAAATGCATTTCCTCCCCACCCCTCGGGTCGGGGCGGCACGCGGCACGGCGGCGGCCCCGGCCCTCGCCACGCCGCGCCACGCCACGCCGTCGGGCTCCCTGTGGCACCGGCACAGCCCGGCACGGCCCGGCACAGCCACCGCGCAACACCGGGCCGTGCCGGCCGCGCAGCCAGGCAGCCAGCCGGGCGGCGGGCGGGCGGCCAGCCAGAGCAGCCAGCCATCATGGCACCGCTCCGTCCGCGCCACTCTCGCTTTCGCTGCCCCCGCCCCGGCCGCCGCCGCCGCCACCACGAGGCCGGGCTATGCTGCAGCCCTCCGCCCGATCCCATTCGAAATTCGTGAGTCTCCCGGGAACGAGGTGAGCGGGGCGGCCGGGGGCGGCCGGGGGCGGCAGCGGCAGCGGCCAGGCCGGCTCCAGCCGGCTCACGGGACCGGACATGTGACCGCGGCCGCGGCGGGAGGTCGCGGACGGCGGGGGACTCCGACCCACGAAGAGGGAACGAACGCGGCCGGCGTCGAGGGGTGGCGCAGGGAGGCGCGGGGGCGAGGAGAGGGACGTGCGTAATTAAGACTCCCGGATGCCAAGGGTTCCTCCCGGGAATCCACGGGGAGTCTAATCGCCCGCGCCGCACTTGAACGATTCTGAAAACGAAGAGATGCGTTTAATTCGAGTATTCCTCCCCTTCTCCCCGCCCCACTCCTCCCCACCTATCTTCCTGCCGAGTCCACACGTGAGCAGCCTGCCACGCCTGGCTACGCCACTGCCTGCCCGGCACCCTGTGTGGCTTCTCATCAGGGCTCGGTCCGCCGCGTCCCGCACTACCATGTGCCGTGCCCGTGCCCGTGCTCCCCGTGCCGATCGATCGGCTCCAGAGTGAGAGAGAGGACAGAGACAAGAGAGAGAAGAGAGAGAGAAGAGAGAGAGATGGAGAGAGAAGAGAGAGAGAGAAACCACGAAGAGGGGGAGAGAGAGAGAGAGAGACGACAAAAAGACGAAGGATAAAGAGAAGGAGAAGATTAAGACATGAAGGAGAGAAGAGAAAACAGAGAGAGGGAGGAGAGGCGACGAGAGAGAGAGAGAGAGAGAGAGAGAGAGAGAGAGACTGAAAGAGAGGGAGAGATATTGCAAGGGGCCTCGCTGGAGTTTGAAAACGAGTCGGCGTCGGAGGCAGGCACTCGGTACGGCGGACACGAATGACACACACCCCCGGCTGGCGCTACGTTGTTTTGTGAACGGGTCCGCGAGGGTGGTGGCGGAGGTGGTGGTGGTGGTGGCGTCGGGGCGCTTGCCTCGGTGTGAGTCACGGGGTTGCACGGCGCGGCCACCAGCGGGGCGGGGGCGCGGCGGGGCGGGCTGTTCTCCTCATGACTCACGTGGGCCCCCGCGGCCCCCGCGACACACGGCACGGCCGTCACGCGGTGCGGTGGCCGCGGGGGCCGCGGGCGGGGTCACGTCGCCGGCGTGTCTGTCCCGCTGCGAGCGGGGAGAGATACACGAACCCGTTTTCCCCGCGTTGTAGATGCGGGCGCCTAGATTTTTCTTTTCGTTTCCCGCCTGCTCGCGGCGTAGTCGTCGGCGGCCGTCGCGGAGACAGTTTCCGGAGGACGATAGCATTATCAGCGTGGCTGTCATCGGGTACCCGGAGGAGGGGGGGGGGGGGCAGGTAGGGCGGCACTGTGGGGGGGGGGGGGGGCGACGTCGGAAGCCATGTCCATCAGCCGCCATTACAGTGCCGGCCGCGCTGACGGCCAGGGGCCTCGGCCTCTGCCTCGCCAGTGGCCGCCCCCGACCCCCGCCGCGCCGCGCCGCGCGCAATGGCCAAATTAAAAGCGGCGGAAATTGGAAACGAAAGGCAAAACGGGGGTGGTGTTCGGGGCGGCGGGGCGGCGGGGCCGCGCTGCGACTTATCAAGCGGGCGTGGCCGACGGCTCGGCGGCGGCCCCGCGGACAACCCCATCTTGTTTTCTCCTCCATCAGGCTCCCGCATCCGCCCCGCCGAACCCCCTAAAATAAAATTTGAAAAAAAAAAACCTCATTGCGCGTCAACTGGGCGCGCGGCCTGTGCCCGCGAAAATGGACGCGGCGAGTTAGGCGCAGAACGCGCGCCTAATTTCCTGCGTGGGGTGGTGGAGCCGCGACCTCTACCCCCCCCCCCCCCCCCCACAACCGTGTGACGGGCCCGAGCAGACGACACGCATGACACACGCATGACACACGCGCCGCACGCGCCGCACCACCAGGCCGCCACGCAGTTGCTAGCGCGGCGCGACGCGCGGGCGCCAAAAGCTTCACTCCGTTTTCCGGGGGCCCCCAGATGGCAAAAATACACGTCGTCAGGGGGAACAGAGCGGGGAGGTCCCCCCCCCCCCCCCCCCCCCTCCCCCCGCCTTTTCCTCTCCACACCGTTTCGCAGGAGAAAATCAATATTTGGAGCGATACGGAATTTTCACACGGGCTTTGGGCTTTGGGCCTGGCTGTGTGATGGCCGGGGCCCCGGCTCCAGCTCATCACCAGTTTGAGCAAAGACGACACACAACAGAGAGGGAAGGGAGGGGTGACTCACTAGGGTCACGGTAAACACACACACACACGCACGCGTACATGCGAACAACGCCCTGGGACAACACACACACACACATACATACGCCCAAATCACACCGCGATCGAACGGAGACGTTTTCGTCGCACACGCTGGTGCGCATTTAACGCGCCCGCAGCCCATGTCACGTTGCTGCCGGCTCTCCAAGCAAACAAACACACGACTCTCCCTTGTCGCTTGGCACACGCCAAGTCAAAAACGGAGGGGGTAGAGTGAGAGGGGGGGGGGGGGTAGTGTCCAAGTCCACCGGACACGCTGCTGCAGCGGTGGTGGTGGTGGTGGTGGTGGTCACATGTCAAGTCCGGCGTGCGAGCCGTGTGCGGTCGGTCCGTCCAGCCGGCCGGGGCGGAGGGGAGGAGAACAGGGCCTGGCACCACCAGCCATGCTAAGAAGCCTTATCGATTTTATCCGCTTTTCCACGCGACAGCAGAGAGAGAGAGAGAGAGAGAGACAGAGAGAGAGAGAAGAGAGAAAGAGAGAGAGAGAGAGAGAGAGAGAGAGAGAGAGAGAGAGAGAGAGAGAGAGAGAGAGAGAGAGAGAGAGAGAGAGAGAGAGAGAGAGAGAGAGAGAGGACCACCACCCCGCGTCCGTAGGCCCTCCTCTCCTCGTGCAGCCAGTGTTTACTCTCTTTCCCTCATTCTCTCTCTCTTTCCCTCATTCTCTCTCTCTCTCTCTTTCCCACCCGCCCAGCACACGACGTTTGCCACACTATACAGTACAGTATCACGGGCACTCGCACGCATACCGACCGAACACTCAACCCGTTGGGGACCCGCACGTACTAAAGAGCAGCCCCGCAAATAGTGAGGCGTATCGCCGGTGGTGGTGGTGCTCGTGTGGGCTAATTTTTTCTCTTTTTTTTTTGGGGGGGGGGGCAGGGAGGGGGGATCGATCGCGCGCTATTCAAGAAAGAAAATCCCATATCGGATGAAATTTCGCGCGGCCGGCAGCGGCCTGAGTAAGCCGACATACGGTGGGGCTTTAGGACCGCGGGGACGGTCGAAAACCTCAGCGCCGCCACACACACACACACACATACGCAGTCTCTCTCACACACACACACACACGCGCGCGCGCCACAGATAGCTAAGAAGTCCTTTGTGGGAGGCGGGCGGGCCTTCCCGCGGGTCTTCCGAGCGCAATCTGGATATTTGACGGCGGTGGGCTTCCTCTCTTCTGTACTCTACGCGGCGCGCTCCCGCGAGGGGGGCAAGGGGGGTCCCCCCTCCCCATCTTAGCTTTGACAGCGTCGTGGTGGACGCGGGTCGCGGGTCCGCGAGGACACGGGGGCATCTGATCAGATCGACGCCGCTGCCTCCGAACACGCATAATCGGGAATCTCAAACCTTTTTTTGACCACGGCGACCCCGCCGAGGTGGAGCCGCACGACCGACCGACTGACGGACACAACATACCTGAAGAGAAAAGAGAAGGGCGCGTCAATTAAAAAAGGTCCGACGGCACAACGAAAGAAATCGATGGAACACAGAAGCATAAAAGTCGTACGGCAACGACGCAGGTCACGCTGGTGGGTTTGAGCGCCGTCGGCAATAACGAGAGACACACGTGACAGAAGCAGAAAATATGCCTTCGTGCAGCCCCTCCCTTCCCCCCGCATACCTTACCACCCTCCCCCCCACCCCTCGCGCAGGACTTGCGACATCCTGTACAGCATCCTGAGTCTCAGACGACGACGTCCTGAAAGCTCTTGCCGCTGCTGCGTTCCCTCCCTCTGCAGTTCTCTCTCTGTCTCTCCCGCTCTCTGTCTATCTATCTCTCTCTCTCGCTCCTATGCTTTCTTTTAAAATAGCGCGTCCCTCTCCTTCCTCACCCACCCCTTTCTTTTCGCACATGTCTCGACGCCGTCTGCTGTGCATAAGTACTCGGTGCACACGCACGCACGCACACACACACACACACTCGCGTGCGTGCGTGCCGAGGAGGGAGAGGGACCGTCCGCAAATAAAATACAGTCGGAGACACAGACACACACACACACAGCGACAGAGAGCTGCTCCTCCGCTGCCCCCGCCGTGCTCTGCTCGGGGTAGGCCGGCCCGCGCGACAGCGGTGCGCGCGCGCTGCCTGCCCGCACGGGGGCCTGTCGCTGCCGTCTCTCCGGCCGCGGTGAGCCGTGCCGTGCCGTGCCGAGCCGTGTCGTGCCGTGCCGTGACAGCCGGCCGCGCAGCACGGGCAGGCAGGCAGTCCCGGGCGGCGGGGCAGCGCCGCGGGCCGGCCTACCCCGCACCGCACGGCGCTCCCCGGCCCGCACGGCTCGGCACGGCGGACTGTCACCTCCCCGATGAGATGCGATGCGCTGCTCGCGGTGCGAGTCCGCCGCCGCCGCCGCCGCCGCCACCATCCCCCTGTCGGACGGACTCTGTTTGCACGGCTCTGCGGCTCTCCGCCGATAAAAGGCGCACTCCGGCCTTGACAACTGTCAAACAGTAGTGACAAGACGCTGCGCCGAGTGCACACACACACACACACACACACACAGTACACAGGCATTTATGCGGCGGGCACGGCCCAGGTAGAGTGAGCAGTGCCGTAAGCCACCGCAGCCGCCGCCCGACAAACCTGACTATTCCACGACAAACGACGAATCGAGTCGGAAACAAGGCGTTTAGCGCGACGACAGGGCCGCCACCATCGCCGCTGCAGGCAGGTAGCAGAGGGCGGGGAGGGGAGGGGAGGGGGGGGGGGGCTTCCTGTCGCTGCACCGGGCCGCCCGTCCCGCCGACGTCCCGTCCCCGGGGTGAGTCCTAACCAGACCACTTCCTGTGTCGGGTCGCGGACCGGCCGGGTCGGGTCGGGTCGACGGCAGGCTGACGGCTGCCAACACACGTTCGGGTAGGTCCGGGTGCGCAGCGGCAGAGCTGACGGACTGACTCCGCGACCCGCGGGGGCCGCGGCGGAGCACGGAGCTGAGGGGGGCAACGGGCGGGGTCACGGGTGGTGGCGGTGCGGCGCATGGGAGTCATGGGCGCCGTCGCCGTCGCCGTCCCCGCCACGGCCCCTGCCTGCGGTGCTTTCGGCCGCCTACAGAGTAATGACCAGCTCTAACCCTTCCTCTGCCGCCGCCTCTGCCGCCGCCGCCGCGCCGCACCTCTTGTGCTTTTGTTTTCCCCGCCCGTTCTGCTCGGGACCGTTCGGGACGGACGGGGCCCCCGACACTGGCATCGCCCGCCCGGCCGCAGCCGCAGGGGCCGCAAGGGGCCGCGGGGGCCGCAGGGCCGGGGGAGGTTTCTTCTTTTTGTTGTTGGCAGCAGCCGAAACGTACCGAAACGTAACTCCGCTCGCCGCCGCCGCCGCCGAGCCGCTGCCGGCGGTGCGGGACGGGACGGGCGTAGCGGCCGTGCGCCGCCGGTGCGGTGCCGGCTCGGCTCAGCCCCGTCCGGGGTTGCCAAGTTTCGTGAATAACAAATCCATGCAGACGGACTTGTTCGTCGCGCGCGCGTCGCCGCGTCGCCCCGTGCAGCGCTGCCGTCGTCGTCGGGCCCGGATGGGTCCCCGGCGTCCTCCAGGACCCCAGGATCCCGGAGGCGAGTGGCGGCGAGGGGGGGGGGGGATGGGAGCGCCAGCCACACCGTAACAGCGGCGGCGGCAGCAGCAGCGACGTGTCAGCGACGGCTTCACGTGGGAACCCTCGACGAGGTCACGTGACGTGACACAGCTGTTTCTCGGGGGTCGTGTCGTCGGCGGGGCTCGGCGCTGACGACGACGACGCCGCCGGCCTCCGACGCTGACAGAAGGCCGCCGCCGGCGATGACCGGCGGCGGGGTGGCGTACCCGCGGCGGCAGGGAGGCGCTCCGCAGAGACAAACGAATATAAATGCGCCAGCTTCAAATTGCGAATCCTTTCAGGCCATCCGGCCCCGGGCTTCGCAGAACCGGCGGCGGCGGCGGCGGCGGCTCGCAGACGAGGACGACACCGGACGACACCAGCAGCGTCTCCTTTTGGCTGCTCGTTCCTCTGATTTACGGCACCTCATGGCGTTCGCCAGCGGCGGCAGCGGCGGCAGGGCGCCCGCGATCCAACAGTGTAGCAAGCATTTGGCAGCGGAAACCGGTCAAAGAGGAACGCGAAAGCCGGCGGCGGCGGCGGCGGCGTTCGAGGAGCGTCAAGCCGAGACAATACGCGCGCGGAGGAACCGGCGACATTATACACTTCTCGCAAACGCACATTGTTTGTCGGGGCAATATTTATACTCCGACTAAGACGTCCTGTAATGGGTTCAGCGCCTCGGCGGCGGCGTCAACGCGCACGCTCATTTATATATCGACGTGTACGCGGACTGCCAGAGTTGTTTTCCACGGCGATACGCACAGGCGGCCATATGTGCGTATAAATTGTTTTCCAAGGCGACATCAACAACAAAGTCTTTGGCCAAGAAAAAACTCGTTTCCGCGGGCCGAGAGAGAGAGAGAGAGAGAGAGAGAGAGAGAGAGAGAGAGAGAAAGAGAAGAGTGAGTGGTGAGGCGCAGACCGAACACGGAGTCGGCACCGCGTCTCGCCTCCAAACGCCGTTTGGTTTTTCGCGTGTGTCGTTTCGTTTGGTGGCGGCGGCGGCGGTGGTGGCGGCGGGAGGTTAGCGACCACGGCAGAGAGGGACTCTGTTGGGGGGGGGGGGGGGGATGTGCGTGTTCTGTATGCCGTTGACCTGACCGCGAGGTGCCAACCGAAGCGACTGGCCTCCAAGACACTCACTACTAGCGGTACAGTAGCGGCAGTCACGTAGACTGCAATATACGCGAGAGAGAGAGAGAGAGAGAGAGACAGAGAGAGAGAGAGAGCGTGGGGGAGGGGGACGGAAGGAAGGGTGTAAGAGAGGGAGGGGAAGGGGGCGTAAGGGATAAGCAGTGAGTTTGGGTTTAGGGATATCGCCTGAAACCAGCGGGGCAAGACGACGCAACGCGAACGTGGCACACATGCGCAGCAGATGTCACAGCCACGAACACGCACGCACGCACACACACACACACACACACACACACACACACACACACACACGGGAGTGGCGGAGCAGTGCAGTTGCAGGGCACCAGGCCAGGTAGCCAGACAGCCAGGCGGGCGGGCGGACAGATTGTCTGAGCTCGGGCTCGGACAATGGGCACGGCGGCGGCAGCTGGGCTGCCGTGCGCCGACTGCTGGGCATCACCCAACACCCCGAGAAAAATAAAATAAATAAAAACTGTCACAAAAAGAAAAATTAAAATCCTTGCAAAACTAATGCTGTCCGTGTGTGTGTGTGTGTGTGGCGGCAGTCGTGCGTGTGCCGCGACGGCGATGTAGTGCGAGGCGGGCCTGGCGCCTGGATCCGCCGCGGGCGCTGCTGGCACGCGCCGCCCACGCGCGGCGGCACGCGCCGTCCCCCGCGTACAGTACGCGGCACGGCAGCCGGCCGGCCGGCGGCGCGGGGCCACGGCGGGGCCACGGCCGGGCGCGATATATACGGCCGCGCTGTGTTACGCCTCAGTGGCCTACCCCAACGGCGAGAGATAAATGACGGAGCGGTATAAAGGTTAGGACTCGGGGCCCCCTTCCGAGCCCCCGCGGGGCCGCGCCGCCCGCGCCCGCCTCGCCCAGCCGGGTCGTTTGCGCGGGGGTGAGCGCCCCTTCGCTTCCCTTCCAGCATCCAGCCGCCACAGCCGCCGCCACCACCTCCCCCCTCCTTCTCTCTCGCACTCACTGCCTCGCTTCGCCCCCGCCTCGCCTCGCCCCTTCCCGTTCGCACTTGCGACCATTTCCCCTCCCCTTTCTCTCCATCTCTCTCTCTTTTCTGTCTCGCCTGCAGTGAAAGCGAATCCCGCCGCCGCCGCGCCGCTCGGATGGGGTTCGTTCATCTCCGTCTGACTCACAGGCCCGCCCGTCCGCCCGCCCCTCCCTCTCTCGCACTCGAGCCCTCCGCTTTGCTTTCGCCCCGAGCGGAGCCGACGCCTCCCGGCGTGGCGGCGGCGTGGCGGCGGCGGGGGAGGTTCACTGTCAAGGTCGGGTAAGGGCCGCGGTCCCCGAGCCGGCGGGGTGGGGCGGACCCGGCGCGGGGGCGAACGCCCTGGAAAGAATAACAGGGGCAGGGGAGGGGGCTGGAGCGGGCTGGAGCGGGCTGGAGTCTGTGTGTACCTGCAAGGGGTTATTGCACGCTGACCGGGAGGGCGTTGTCCCTCCCCTTCCACGCCGGCCGACCCCCCGCAGCGAGGCCTAGCGCCGCGTCCATTCTATACAGGTTTACTTTATACACACATATATATATATATATATATATATATATATATATATATATATATATATATATATATATATATATATATATATATACGTAGAACATACTTTTTCCTCCGCAGAGACAAAAACAAAATCGCATTCTGCACAAATTATTTTAAACTCGCGTCGTGACGCACGACGTCGTATTTCGTTTTGGTATTTGGACGCGCCCGAAGTGGAAAAGCGTATTGCCGTAATGCGGGCCGAGGCAAGAGGATCTCCCGCCCGCCAAACTTTCCCAAACTACACTCCAAAGATATTCGGTGGGCCAACCCGGTGCTCATTAGTGAGAAAACGGAAGAAGAAGAAGAAGAAAAATGCAAATAAATAAATTTACACGAGGACGAAATGAGGCTTTGACGTAACTGAAAATCGGAAGGGAGAGAGAGAGAGAGAGAGAGAGAGAGAGAGAGAGAGAGAGAGAGAGAGAGAGAGAGAGAGAGAGAGAGAGGGCATAGGGATAAAAAGGCAGGGAACAGTCGTGGCAAACCGTGTCTCTCGCGCACAATCCCGAGAAAAAGAAGCGGCCGGGAGGTGGCAGCATAAATTTCGTCCACTTCTCCTTCTGAGAGCGGCCAGGCTCATGGCAGGGGAGAGCGGCGCAGAGGTCATTAGACCAGGGCAGGGAGTATTGTACCGTGTCACCAGGCTCGTGAGCGTCGTGCAGGAGGCGGCCCGAAGCCGATCAGCGCTCAACAACAACAACGTTATCAACAATAACAACGAGACTTGCTAGCTCTTTGCAGCTCACGTCAGCGCAGGACACGCTCGGATGGGCGGACAACAACCACTCCTGTGTGTGGAAACTTTACGACGCGAAACGCGATCAGAGGCACGGAATACTACATTCTCTTTTGAAATATTTTTGGGGGGTTTTATTCAGAACGCAAAACGACGCGGGGTGCGCGGAGCGTTGTGGACAACACGACCAAAAACAAACACACACACACACGCGCGTTCATCACGAGACCAGTGACGGGAGCAGTCGCCCCCTCCCCTCTCCGCATCCGATCGGTCCGATATCACTTGGCATCGCCCAGCGTGCGTGTGTCTGTGTGTGTGTGTGTGTGTGTGTGACTTCGACGATTCGGCCAAGGTGACCTCAGCAGAGCGCGGGCAAACGCGGGAGAGACAGAGAGAGAAAAGAAGAGACAAGAAGACGCATCAGGCAGGTCCTTGTGTGCGTGCGTGTGAACTACACGGTGGTGCGCCCCCCAGCGGCATCCTGGGCCTCCTCGCTCTACACCCCTTTCGACCAGTCAGGTGGGCTCGACCCATGCAGACCATGTGTGGACAGCCCATGCAGACCATGTGTGGACAGCCCATGCAGACCATGTGTGGACAGCCCATGCAGACCATGTGTGGACAGCCCATGCAGACCATGTGTGGACAGCCCATGCAGACCATGTGTGGACAGCCCATGCAGACCATGTGTGGACAGCCCATGCAGACCATGTGTGGACGTGTGGACGACTCGTTCCGCGAGCGCTACAGTCGGACCGTTCCCTGGGACAATCGGAGTAATGCCTGAGGGAGCAGCACCCCCCGCGAGGCAGAGCTCCGCTCCTCACCCCGCCCTGCACAGGTAGCTCTCTATGTCTCCCACACACACACACACACACTCATGCCGGTGGTGACGCAAGCGGGGTAGGTACAGCTACACAGGGGGGGGGGGGGGGGGAGCACACGTCAGTAGCAACGTGGTAGCGTCATTCAGCCCCAAATTTTCCGCACGGATAAGATAGCAGCGGTGTGCATGAATGGGGCCCCGTACCGGCCCGGCCGGCCGTGCCGAGCCGGCCCCATCACCGACTGCCCGTGAATGGAGCGGAGCGGGGCTGCCGGCCGAGGGCTGCCGAGGGCTGCCGAGGGCTGCGGCGGGACTCTAAGGCCATCATCATCAGGCTCCCGGAGCTCGCGGACTATCTTCTAGCGCCCTCACAGACATGTCAAAATTTCAGAAAGTGGAATTTTTATAAACGAAAAATATATCGGACAGCAGAATTTTTTTTTGTGACGGCATTTAAAACGCCCGTTGAATGACGCCATTGCCTGTACAAATAAATTAATCAACTTGTACTTTTTTTTGTTATCGAATACGAAAAGAAACACGTAAATAATGGGAATGTCTCTCTGGTCTGCGCAGCGCACACTATTCGCCGATAACCCCGCCGGCCCCGCATCGTACGATGTCGATAAGCAGGCAGGCGGCGATACATTGTCAGCCCTGCTGGCTCTGCGTCACCGCACTCCGGCCGGGCATTGCGCCGCTGGTGCAGCACGGCGCGTCAGCAGTGTGAGGAGACACAGCCTGTTGTAAAGGCCGTGCCTGCAGAAAGCACCTTGCCATGGCTGTCAGTAGGCGGCCAAACAGGCAACAACCTTCACGGCGAAGCAGTGTGCTTGGGTGACCTTCCGCCTACTTTTCTGTCAACACAGTGCGCAGCTAGGGGAAGGGGTTTCGCGATACTGCACCGACTCCCCGCGCGGGTTGTTGGAATACCGGCGGGCAGACACCCCACGCCCGCGGCGCCCGCGGCCCTCCCTGACCCCGGCCACGGCAGGCTCGCCCACATCGCGTCCCCCCCCCCCCCCCCCCCCGCACGGCACGGACGCGTTCACGCGAGCGGCAACAAGGAGATTATGCCATCCAAAAGCCATAATGACAACGACGTGAAACAGGGGGGGTGGAGGGCTGCGGCGCGCGCGCCCGCCCCCCTGCGGCAGTCCGCCGCCCGCGTCCGTCCCCCTCGCATGTAGGAGAGGGGAGCACGCGGCGCGCGGAGATAGGGCAGGGGTGCCAAACACTGACACACTGACTGCGGGCCGCGAGGGGAGCTGCACCTGTACTGCACAGGCTCCCCCGAAAAATTGGTGCGGCGGATATGCGGGGGGATACACCGCTGCTGCTGCTGCTGCCGGGGCGGCGGCGGGGCGGCGGGCGGCGGCGGGCGGCCTTGAGGGTCTAATGCATTCACCGCGCGCCACCCCACCGCCACGCCACCCTCTGGAGGAATGTCGTCAAACGAAGGGGAAAGGAAAGGCAGAGCGGAGCAGCGCGAAGGAGGGGGCGTGAAGGGGAGCCGCCGGGAGGGAGGGAGAGGGAGGGAGGGAGGGAGGGTGCGGCGGGAGGGGAGAGGGCAAGGACGCAGTGTTTGTTTTCCATTAATGATTGGATGCACCACGCGTGTCGCGTGTGTGTGTGTGTGTGTGTGAGCGCCCGCGCGCATGCCACGCGAGCAGGGAGAGCTCTCCCTCTCCCTCTCTCTCTCCCCCACTCACTATTCACGGTCTGCCAGGCGACGCTTTCCCTCTCGCTCTATACCACTACGTGCACGACGACATACAGCACTACTGTACCAGACGCATTACACGCGGCAAGCTCTCACACAACTTGAGGTAGGTACGGGTGTTGGGTGAGTGACAGCGGCAGCGGCGGCGGCAGCTCAGCGGGGGGCGGCGTCACAGAGAAGATATGCAGAGGGGCGGCCGGGCGGAGAGCGGCATGCTTCAGAGCGCAGATAACGGGGCGTCCGCCGCGCCGCGCTGCGGGGGGTAGCGACAGGTAGAGAGAGAGAGAGAGAGAGAGAGAGAGAGAGAGAGAGAGAGGCGCCCAAACACTGGAGGCAGCCAGGTACACTGGCGTCCTGCGCGCCGCCGCCGCTGCCGCGCACTTCCGGGGCGGCCCCTGATTAGCGAGCGCGCGCATGTGTGTGTGTGCGTGAGCGTGTGTGTGTGCGTGTGTGTCACGAGATAATCAGGGACGCAGCGCAGGCAGGCGATAGAGCGGGGCGACGCCAGGAAGGGGTGCGCGCCCGCCGAGCGCTGCCGCCGCCGTGCGAACAAAGCGACACATATCCATCAGCAGGCAGCCAGAGGCCGGAGCGGCCGGAGCGGCCGGAGACCGGAGGCCGTGCCGGGGCCGGGGCTGCCATACGGCGGGGCTGCAGAGCGCCGGGGCCCCGCCGGGACCCCGCCGGGACCCCGCGGCACGGGGGCCTAACGTTATCGCGCACAGGCAGACCCGCCACCGGCCTGGACCGCCGATAGGAGCAGCGCGCCGCTATACTTATACACCAAGACCAGCACCTCCGCGTTGTCGTCGTCGCCGCCGCGTCTCCCAAAGAGTCCTGCTGTGGCGAGCGCCACGCGAACTTTCCAATTTCCAGAAGCAAAAGAATGGCATCCATACACAATATTATTTTTAAAAAATCGAAAATTAATTTCAAAATTTTTCATATTTTGCCCTTAAATTTACCCACGTTTTCTAGTTACATTTATTCAAAGTTTCCACTGCGACGTTTTAACTTTCTAGAGTGCGTATGTACACTTTCAGTGGACGAACTCGGGGCGTGCAGCACGATAGGGAGGGCTGGGCTGCGCGCCAGGGGGAGGGGGGGGGGGGGTGTACGCACTGATTGGCCGGCCGGACAGCGCTAGACAGCAGCCTCCTGCCCCCCCCCCCCCCCCCTTTTGGTCACTGCTTGATTGCCCCTCCAACCGGGAATCCGGCGCGGCCGTCTTGTACCTCGGCCATCGGGGGCATTAGCGGCTGCACTAGAGGCCGGCGGAGGCCAGCGGTGGCCGGCAGAGGCCGGCAGAGGCCTGCAGAGGCCACGACAGGGGGCGGCAGGAACTGCCGAGCACTCCCGCCGCCGCCGCCACCCCACGCGCACTTTTCCGCCGTTTTCCACCCTCCACTTTCCGGCCGGGGGAATCGAACACGGGCGCGGCGGTGCCGGGCCGGACAGCGTATTTCACGTCGGACCAGCGGCACGGGCCCGGCACGGCGCCCGCAGGCGGGCACACGTGGCGGAGAGCTAGCCTCACAAAACACTGGGCACGGCGGCCGGGGCGGCCGGGACCCGTAGGGGCGCAGTGCAGACAACGACTACACGGGGCGGCAGAGGGGAGGGGGGCCACCCCGGCCCCGCTATCCTGCACTACAGCGCCGCCCATTTCCGGGCGCAGGAAACAATTCGCGTCCCAATAATTGTCGGTATGCAGCGGAGGGGCGCACGGCGTGGCCCCTCCGGGCCCCTCTCGGCGACAACGACGCTGCTTTCCCCCAATCGCGAAACGTTTCCCGTTTTCTAGTCCGGCGCAGCGCCATCGCCACCGCCCCGCTGCTGCTGCTGGGGGCGAGGCAGGCACGGCCGGCGCCCCCTCCCCAGGTGGGGTCGGGGGGCAGCTGTGAAAATCCGTTACCTCTTCCCACCCAGATCGGCACGGCACGGCCGGCACGTGTCTGCAGCGCTACGCACTCCTCCTCCCTCCCCACTCCGCTCTGCGGCGTCTCGGGGGAAAAAAATAAAAGAAAACGAAAGCAAAAGAAGGGTCTTGGGACTGAGGGGAGGGGAGAGGGGGCGGGGAATTATGAGGGGTACATAACAGTGCTGCTGCGGCCAGGCCCGGCCGGCCGGCCTAGTGGGGGCGTTGCCGCTCCCCTCCCTCCCTCACTCCCTTCCGCTCCTCGGCGCGTGGCGGGCGCGTGGGCGGCGCGTGCCGAGGGGTGCGCCAGTCTGCACTGCAGCACTCCCGACGGCCAGGTGTGCAGCGGAGAAGTCACGCGCGGCAGGCGGAGAGGCCCCCGCAGAGGCTGTCGCAGAGGGTCCGGCTCATCCCCGGGGACAATGCCGCCGGGGTCCGGCAGCGGGCGCCGACGACAAGATAAAGCGCAGGCCGCCGCCGGGCAGTGTGGCACAGTGTACCACTGTAGGCATTGCAGCCACGTCTGACGTCGGACAGGGGCGGCGTCGGCGGGCGTCGGCAGGCGTCCCACCCCACCGCCCCCCGAGCGAGTCTGCACGAGGAAGTGCACGCCGGCGGTGGCGGCGGCGGCGGCGGCGGCGTCCTGGCCGTGCCGGGGGGCGGGGTTGGAGGCGCGGGGGAAGGGGAGCAGGGGTGGCGGGGAGGGGCGGGGCTGCCACGCGACGCGGTGGGCCTTAGATAACCACCGATCGATACCCAGGACCGGACAGCAGCGGCGTAGCGCGGCGTAGCGCGGCGTGGCGCGGCGTGGCGCGTGGCGCGGCGGGAGCTGCTGCCGCTGCTGCTGCCACGCCCGGTGAGATGTCCATATCAGGCTGCCAGGATTAATAAGCCAGCGCACACGCGCGGGGCAGCCTGCAGACGACAATCCCTGCTGATCACGGACGACGACGAGGAGGAGAATAGGAGGCGCTATCGAGGATGCAGCAGTACTCCGTGCTGGTACTGGTCACCGGGGCCGACACGACAAGCGGCACGGTGGGGTATAGGCAGTTCCGAAGATACTCTGCGCCGGAAGCTGAGGAACAAGAACGATTCCAGAGCGGAAAAGGATGGAGTGAGAACGACCGGATCCAGAGCGTCGTCTTATGAGGGGTACCACAGCGGAGAGTATCTCCGCCGCGGGCGTCAGCCACGAGCCGACTGAAAAATTTGCGAGGCTCCGATATCTCGCTGACGGTGGTGTCCCCGCGGCCGCGCGCGCGGTGGTGGACTTTTGCCGTGTGACCCTACCAAATGGTCGTGACACATCATCAGCGAGAGCTAAGCCTCGCGAAGTTTTCAGTCTACACTCGGCCGCGGTACCCCTCCCCCTCTTACCGACGGTACAGTAGTGCACAGTATTGCAGGGCGGGCGGCGGGGGCGGCGGGGGCGGCGGCGGTCAGGGCGACACAACACCGTCCCATTCCATTCCATCCCTAACGCGAGGGTGAGTCGAATCTACCCCAACAACAACCCTGCTCAACACTGCGAGCCGACCCGGCTCCCGACCACACGTCAAATCCACATCACCCCCTCCCGCCCCGCCCAACCCCCACGCAGCCTTCATCGCGGCGCACGGTGATCAGAGAGAGAGAGAGATATAGGGAGGGACGCGGGGAGGGGACCCAAGTGCATGCGGATTTCGACAGCAGCACTTATTCGGATTTGAACCTCTAGCGTCATACCTCGGAACAAAAGCACTTGACAGACTCTCGGTCCCGAATTCCAATCGCGAGCGCAGCCGCCGCCGCCGCCGCCGCCGCCAAGGTAAACGCCATCATCACACATAATTCATCATCTCAGTCGCAAATTTGCCTTCCCTAACTCAATAAGGACCAACATCTGGGGTGCAGCCGGGAAATGAGAAGCAGGATTAGATAGAAATCAGCCGGCTGCGCGCGCACGCCCGTCGGCGTTCCCGTTCCGGACAGAACAGCCATTTGTCAATTTTCCGCATCGAGACAACCGAGTCTGCTTACAGCAGCGAGGCGATCGGGGGCGAAGTCGGAAAAGTATATAAACTGGTGTACTTGTCGAGCCGCCCATCAGCACCTGGGAGGGCCCGGCTGACTGGCTGCGGCTCCGGGGACCGGGGGGAGGGGGTGTACTGCACAGTACTGTAAAAGGGAGCGCGTGGGTTATGGCCAAGCCGGCCGGGCGGCCCGAGCCATGCACGAGCCCGGCCCGGTCCTGTATGCCGGAGCAAAATAAGACGCTTCAGCGACTGGCCCGGCGAATAAAACAAGACGGGAACCGAAAGGAATAAAACGTGAAACGTTGTAGTGGTGGTGGTAGTGGTGGTGGTGAACACCACAGTGATCGTCGGCAGTCTGGCAACGCCGCCGGCCAGCCAAGCTGGGAGGCGGCGGTGGCGGCGGCAGCGGCGGCGGCGGCGACGCCGACGACGCTCCGGACGGCAACGTGGGGCTGCAGGGGAAGGGAGGGAGGGGAGGGGGTACAGGGTGCATCGCGGAGAGCGGGGCGGGAGGGAGCGACCTACCCCCTCCCCTCCGCCGCCGCCGCCGCTCACCCCTCACCTCCCGCGCGCGGTACAGTACAGCCAGCGCACACACGTTCGCCCTCCTCCTCCCCAGGTACCCACAGAGCCACAGCGCTTTCGCGGGGGCTTTCGCTCTCGCTCATAGGGACGCCCCCCTATCCTGGGGGGAGGGGGCCCAAGGCGTTGCGCCCCATTGGGTTGCAATGTGGCGAGCTTCCCTCGGGACCCCGCCTTGGCAGCCTCGGCGTCCCGGCCCGGCTCGCCTCGGCCGCGGCGCACGCACATCCAGATAGCCAGTTCATTAGAGCGGCCGGGCTCGGCCCTCGCGGCCAGGGTCTAGGGTAGTACGGGGTGAGTCACTAGTTTCTGTCATCGCGTTGCGCAAGAGAGGGAGAGAGAGAAAGAGCGAGGGAGAGAGACTCGACTCGCGCCGGCCAAAGAATCGATCCGTTTTTCTCCTACTTTTCCTCCTCCTTCCCATCCCACATCGTATCCCGTCCGTCCCATCCCGCCGGCCTTTGTGCTACCCCCTCCCCCCCCCCCCCCACCACCCCTCCACGTCCGTCCGTCCGTCCGTCTGTTCGCCTGCTGCCCGTTCGCCGGCCGACAGGCGGGGCAGCCAGGGCTGGCAGGCAGCAGCCTCCCTTAGCCACCAAGCCTAGGCCAAGCCGCCGCCGGCAGCGAGCCGACCCGAGGCGAAGCGGTACGAGCCGAGTCGAGCCGAGTCGAGCCCCGGCAGGCCGTGCGCCAAGCCGAGCCGAGCCGAGCGCACAACACACACAGACCAAGCGGCAACCGCGCATTTCCGCTCCCATACGTGTGTGAGGCTCTGAGCGCGCGCGTGTGTGTGCGTGTGTGTAGTGCACCACCACCACCACTATGGCCGCCGCACCACGCCGCGTCGCACGCACCCCCCCCCCCCCCACACACACACGCACGGTGCAGCCCTTACGGCCAGCTGGTCTCCTGCTGCCTGTTTGGCAAAAGTGAAGAGAATTGATCGAACCGGACCGAGCCGTGCCGTGCCGTACCGCGGGGAGGGACGCCGGCGGCCGGCTGCGCCGGGGCGCCCACCAAATCGGACATGAAACGGAGTAAATTTGAAATGGTCCAAGAGAAGAGAAGAGGGCTCCACACAGTCCACTCTGCCGCGGAGCACAAACGGTGATTGGCGTTCCTGAGACCTCTCCGGTGACCACATCGCCGGCCCACACGGACCAAACTTTGGAAGGAGGAGGGGACAAGACGACAAACACGGGCATCATTCATACGGCTTACGGCCACACATTGTACAGTATCCGCGCGGCACGCGAAACAACAACAGCACCGCCGGGAGACACGGCCACTCGAAACGGAGGCGGAGTGGAAGGGAGGACTCGCTGGGGGCCGGACCCCGCAGAGGGGGCACGGCGGGGGCACGGCGGGCGGGGCGGCGGGGGCCCATCCAGAGCGTTTCACGTCTCATCATCCTGAGGCCCTCAGAGGCACCGCTGGGCGGGCAGGGGCGGGCCGGGGCGGCCGGGAGGGGGTGAATTCCACGTACGTAATCACTCCAGCCGCGGCGCCCCGCCCGCGGCCCTCCACCGCCGCCACCGTCTTGACCGGCCCCGCCCGACCTCCCTCTTACTTCTAGTCAATTTGGAGAGGGAGGAGCAGCAGTGAGGCCGGCCGGCCATCGGAAAGTTGACTTCTAGTACACACGGGTGGGGCACTCCTCACTACAACAGACGGGGCGGGCGAAAGGGCAAAGGCCCGGACGGGTCGGCAGCACCACCTGCAGAGGGAGGGAGGGGCACCCCTCCACTCCTCCTCCTCCTCTGCCGTGAGTAGAGCTGACGTACCCACAAAGACGACAAACGCGCCGAGCAAGCGCCGACCCGACCCGCGAGGCCTAAATCGATAGAGGTACCTCCTCTGGCAGAACGAGTACTGGGGGCTGACGGGCGGCGGCAGAGGGGGCGGGGGCGCCGAGAAGGGGAGGGGGCGGGAAGGGGTGTTTTAAAGGGGGGGTGGGTACGCGGCCGCGACCTCTGGTGCGGAGGGCGACGCCCTCAGTGACCCATATAGAGGGGGGATGGGGGACCCCCCCGGGCTTTCACTCTCGCTGCACCGCACGGCCCCCCGGCCGCCATGGGGCTCTGCGCTCCCCCGCGCCACGCCGCCACGCGCCCTCGCCCTTCACTCCCCCCTCCCTTTCTCCCTCTCTCCCTCTCACTCGCTCTTGGCGCATGGTCGACCGCGGGCGGCACTCCCCCTTTCTATCCCTGTCGCGCCCAGCACCCGCCCCGCGCGGCGCTCTCTATCTCTGTTCTATCGCGTCCTCCTATCTATCCGCCCCCCCCTCTCACCCCCACCCCCTCTCGCCCCCCCTCCGCCCCCGCGCGCTTCATCGTCGTTCTTCTTTTCCGATCCAATAACCTCTCCACTCCCGTCCCTCCGGCAGCACCCTGTTCGTCCGATAACGGATTTTGGTTCCCTTTCGCTTCACTTTCGCCCTTTTCAAGAAAACGCGAGAGGGAATATGTGACTTTGGTCCTCATGTCGTCCCCCGGCCCGGCGGCCCGGCGGCCCGGCCCGTGTTCGTGTCCCACTTTGGCGAGAGGAGACGCTCTCCGAGGCCGGCGGCGGCGGCAGCTTCATAAAAACCCTCAGACGGAAAATCTCGCGATATTGCGTCCTCGACGAATATTAAAAGCCGTCGTCCGGGGGGCGGGGAGAGGCGGGGGCGGGGCGGGGGCGGGGCTGCGTGTGTGGTGCGAGTGCGTGCGAGGGTGTGGCGCCGGTCCCGAAACGTCTACGCACCGCCCCGCTCACCCAGTAGTGAGAGTACGATCCGCACAAATGGAAAGCCTACGAACCTCCTCCCCGACCCAAATCAAATTTAAACCGACGAAACCCGGTTTAATTTTTATTTTCTCTTAAAGAGGCTCAGTTTACACCTTGGACTATATTCCACCGCGGAGCGCGCACAACGACAAAAAGAAAGCGAAAACAAGTAGAGAATGTGAGTAAAATGGAAAAGAAAAAGAAACGAAATCCCGATTTTTCTCACACTTTTCCCAATGTTCATTCGCCACTTATTGGCAGCGACGCAAAATTTTCTGGCGACGACGACGACGTCGGGGGCAGGCTGGGGGCAGAGCGGGGCAGGGCATGGCAGGGCAGGGCACGCCGGGCGTGGCATGGCATGGCATGGGGTGGTGGTGGAACGGCGCGCAACCATGGCGGCGCTGGCGTCGTCGCCATGGCAACGCGAGTCGTCGTCTACGCCACGCCACGCCACGCCACGGCGCACCGCAGCACTACGCCGCGCCATCCCACCACCACCGCCGCCGCTGCTTCGGCTGACCCGCGCTGCTGCTGCTGCGGCCTGCGGGGTGGTGGTGGTGGTGGTGGTGGTGGTGGTGGTGGTTCCCGGAGTCCTGGAGGCTCCGCGCTCGATTGGCTCGATGCATTGGACCGGCGGCCGCCGCCGCGGCCGGGACGCGTTCGAAAATTGCATACAACTGGACTCGAATAGCCACCGCCGACGGCCGTGTCTCGTATCTTATTGAGGCCTTCGGCGGCTGCCGTTGCGGGAACATGTCCGAGGCGACATCTGGCGGCGGTGGCGGCGGCGGCGGCGGCCGGAGGCCGGGGGCCGCTGCATGTCGGTCTCACATGGTGCATGTGGGGGCCCCGGCAGGAGGAGAAGGCAAAGGGTGTGCGCGCCGGCGGGCACCACTACCTCTACCGTCTAAAAATAGTGGGCGACACGGGACACGAGGAAGGAGGAGAAGAGAATGGGAAACTGGGGAAGTGGAGTACTGGTGGAACGAAAACCGGGTCGGATGCTTTCCAGGTGGCGGCGGCGGCGGCGGCGAACCCTCAGGCAGGCAGACCAGACCCCGCCGGTGATGGAGCCCGTGATGCAGTGAAAAGGGGTTCCGCCCGTCATCGGAGTGGACTTCCCGCAGGCCGCCGCGCCACCTTCCATTTTCAGACGCGAGATGAAACGGCCGGCCGTACGAATCCGTTTCGCATGGTAATACGGCCCCCCCTGGCGGGCACCGCCACATCAAACAAATCTAATGCACCTTCTTGGTGCATTTTAAACGGATTCCGCCGCGCGCCTCGCCGCCGCCGCCTCGACCCGACCCGCTGGAATATAAATCCGAGCATCGACGACGACGACTGCTCCGCGACGGCGTCGAAAAAAAATATACAACAACTGAAAATGATAGAAGAAAGGCTTATGAAGTGAGCGACCTGCATCAGATGACACCGGACTAGTTCTCTCTCTCTCTCTCTCTCTCTCTCTCTCTCTCTCTCTCTCTCTCTCTCTCTCTCTCTCTCTCTCTCTCTCTCTCTCTCTCTCGTTACGGAGCAGATCGTTCCGAGAACAATGACACACAGACTAGAAGAGCGACCGGCATAAGCAGCAGGCAGCAACGCAACCAGCGACCGGCCGAAAAAAAATAGAAAGAGAGAGAGAGACAGAAAGAGAGAGAAAATGAGAACGGGTTCGAAGCCCCGAGCGAGCAGCGCGGCGACGGCTGCAGCGTACAGTACGTATATATACTCGGCACCGTTGCATTTCCATCCTGCAAAAGCCCTGCCCCTGGCCGTGCAGCAGCTGCACACACATACACTCGCGCACACGCACACACACACACACACGCGCGCGCGTGGCGTAGCTGTGCCGTAGTCCAGGCTGTTGTTCCGCCGCGGGGAGGAAACGAAGCAGGCGAACCGAGGATACGAAAAACGGCTTTGCAAATAAGACGGCTTCGTCCGCGCTGCGGGTCGAGTCGGGGGTCAGGCCGGACGGGGGCGCCTGAGGACTGCCCGAGGACTGCTGAGGACTGCCCGAGGACGGGCTGAGGACTGCCCGAGGACGGGCTGAGGACTGCCCGAGGACGGGCTGAGGACTGCCCGAGGACGGGCTGAGGACTGCCCGAGGACGGGCTGAGGACTGCCCGAGGACGGGCTGAGGACTGCCCGAGGACGGGCTGAGGACTGCCCGAGGACGGGCTGAGGACTGCCCGAGGACGGGCTGAGGACTGCCCGAGGACGGGCTGAGGACTGCCCGAGGACGGGCTGAGGACTGCCCGAGGACGGGCTGAGGACTGCCCGAGGACGGGCTGTGGACTGCCCGAGGACGGCGGCGGCTCGCTGCAGGTGGGGTACTGTACCTACAGGACCGTGACGCCCGCGCAGCCCGCGGCGGCCCGCCCCATGAACAGGCATGCTATACGGGGATGGGGAGGAAATGAGACCGAGCGCTGCTGGGACTCCATAGGGGCTGCCGCGCCGAGGGGCGCGCAGTCGTGGCATGCCTAGGGGAGGGGCGGGGGGTAGCGGGGGCCCCCGGATTCCTGGAAATCCTGAAGCCCGCCAGCCGTGCCAGGCGGGCAGCCGGAGAGCCATGCCATGCGGCTGAGGGCCGATGCTGCCGCCGCCGCTGCTGCCGCTGCCGCCGCAGCACGCAATAATACCGCACTGTGACGGGGGTCACTTGATTAGGTTGGGGCGGCCGCACTGCGCTGCACGCCGAGGTGAAAAACGGTGGGCGCGGCGCGCAGCCGCAGCGCAGCCGCCCGCACACCTGGTGCGGCGGCGGGGGGGCTGGCCGAGTCACCACTCACACTGCGGCCCTCACCTGCCAGCCCTGCCCCCTGCACACTGCACCGCCCCAGCCGGGTCACAACGTCGCCACGCGGCCGCCTGCATCCCCCGCCGCATCACACACTCCCATTCTGGTCATCCGTGGGGGGCGACCCACCGGAAATAAACAACCAAAATGAATGAAATGGTCTTCTGCATTGGCAGTGTATAGCGGTAGTGGTACGACGCAGGGCCCCTGCCGGCCTATGGCTGGAAGGCATGGCATGCCGGCGCCCCGCGACGCCCCGGCGCAGCGCATCTCCCCACCGCGCCACCCCTCAGCCACGCCACGCACACGGCACGCACACGGCACCGACACGGCCCTGAACCGCACCACGTGTCTCGCCCGGCCAGGAGAGGCGGCGGCAGCGGGGAAAGTTTCGAACCCCCGGCCTGCCGACGGCGTCACCGCAGCCACAGCCGCAGCCGCGAGCAGCGCGGAGGTCAGCGGCACCAGAGTACCCGAAACCGCAGAGTGCGCAGAGCAGAACCGAGTGCAGAATCGCCATTCACGCCGCCCGGCCCGGCTCTGCCTCCGCAGCGCGGCTGCCTCTGTCGCACCCCCGAGGTGCTACATAGGGCGAGAGAGACAGAGAGAAAGAGAGAGACAAAGAAAGATCCGAACTTCGGAAACGCCGTGCCCTCCTACTCCCTCTCCCCATGGCGAAGCCATGCGTTTCCAGATAGACCGCGGAAAATTTCCGGAACTCTGGACGAGAAACGTTTCCGCAGCGAGCCCGTGGTGGTGGTGCTGCGGTGCCGAGAAGTGCGAGTTCAACGGCCGTAGGCATAAAGTCAATGACGAAGACTTCCACGCGCCGCGTGAAAAAGCAGGGCGTCCGAGAAGGCCCGTGTGCGTCCTGCGCAGGGCCGGGCAGGGCGCAGCGGCGCGGGTCGGGGACGGGGCGGAAGCAGGCGCGGGGCGGGCGCTGTATTAGCGACCGTTTGAATAAGTAATGCGCGGGCCGGGCAGGCGCGGCCGGCCGCCTGCCGAGCAACATCCCCCGCTCATCACAGAGGGCCGGGCCCCGGCGAGCTTGGGGTAGGTTAGCGAGGGGCGAGGGAGAGAGACGGACATACACAGGGAGAGAGCGGGAGCGAGAGAGGGGTCCGGCAGGCTCCTCTCCGCCCCCGTCCGCCCGCCGCCGCCGCCAAGCCTCGGGGCCAAACAGCGGGGCCTGGCCGGCCGTCATCGGGGGTCGAGGTCTCGGGGCGGGGCGGGGCGGGGCGGAGCGCGGCGGGGCGCGCGGAAGGGGAAGAGAAAGGGTCCGCGCGCCCCACCACGACGGTGCACTGCGCGGAGGAGCCGCGGCGGGGGGCCGCCGGGGGCCCACCCAGGGACCCGGCACCGCCGGCAGCGGGGGAAAGGGAAGTAAAAGGGCGGCCGGGGTCGTAGTATGGCCGTATGAATGGGCAGCCACCCCCACGGCTGGCACGGGGGCCCCGCAGCGGCGGCAGCGGGGGACGGGGTTACCGTGACGGTACTCACGCTCCCGGGGCGCGGCGGGCGGCCGGGGGTGTGGCGTGGCGTGTGTCGTGGGGCACAAGGGCGCCGCCGGGGCCGCCCGCCTCCCCCTCCCCGGCGGCAGCCAGTCTCGGCGCGCGGCTCATGGACTATCCGCCCGGCAGCCCGGCCCCGCCAGCACCGGTAAATAAACGGGCAGCCGCCGCGGGACGGCGCGCCAGTGCGAGAGGGACGGAGAGGGAGAGACAGAGTGGGACGGAGAGAGCAGCGGCAGTGGAGCGGGGAGCCGGCGTCGTCGCCGCCGCGGAGCCGCCCGCGCCCTGACGGGTAGGCTGCCGGGCGGGCGGCACCGTCCGCCGCGCGGCCTAGCCCAGGACGGCCAGGCTCCGCCTCCGCGGGGCTAGGAGCGGCTAGAGAGGGACAGAGACGGAGCAAGAGACAGAGAGAGAATGCCGCGCCGCGGAGGTTGGCGCCAATTTTAATTAGCTCGTTCATGGAAGGCATCCGAGGCGCTGCGCCGACGCTCCCGGCCGGGTAGTGCTGGGGGGCTGCGTCTGAGTTCTCCGGCCGTAAATAGACCCCCGCGTTGCGGCAAGTCATGCCGTCCAACACGGCGGCGCGGCGGCGGCGGCGCGCCGCTCAACACTCGCGCCGAAGGCGACATTAATACGGCGACGGCGCGCCGCTCGCCGATCTATCATGCACGGACCCCGCATGCCGTGCTGACCCCGCGCCACCGCCACCGCCACCGCCGCCGGCCAGCGAAAGCGAAACGGTCACCCATGACCTGGCAGGACAGAGAGCCGCACAGGCGCTCCTATAAACCCCCCGGGGCCAAACCGGACCCGGCGGGCCTGGCGGGCGCGGGGGTGCCGCCGAGGCTGACCTACGGGTGACGCCTGCCGCCGCGCCGCCGGCCCGCTAAATGCACCGCGCCCTCCCAAGGCCGTATGACTTATGGCGGGCACGCATCTCCCCTGGGAGGTCCGCGTCGCCCGCCCTCGCCGCCGAGCACCACCACCACCAGCAGAGGCAGCACCCTCCGGGACGCGGCAGCACGTGGACGGCGGCGGTGGTGGTGGTGGTGGTGGTGGTGGTGCCGCGAGAGGGTGGTACAGTCACCGCAGGAGTCACCACCACCAGCAGGCTCTCTGACTCACCCCCGCGGGCCCCGCGGCCCCGCCGCACACTCACTCGCATCACCCGCGACGCACTTGCCCGCGTCACCACACCCGGTCTGACCTTTAACAAGGGCTGCGCGTCATCGCGGGCCGTGGGGCGCCGGCCTGAGCGTCACAGACGAGGCCTCGTTTCTCGCTGAACAAGCGTTACTACACAACACGTCCGATCCCTTGATTTTGCTCCGAGCAGCTTTCGTGCGGCTTCACGTCTCTGTCTGTCTGTCTGAGTGTCTGTCTGTCTGTCTCTCTTTCGCACCCACCCCCTCCCCCTGCGGTTTCCAGTTCGCGTTGGCAGCAGTATGTTCCCCCCGGGAGGACCGCCACCCCCTCCCCCGCCTCTCCCCGCAACCGCGCCAAAAAGTAATATAGGGATGAGCGCGGCGCAAACTCTCAAAATTATTGGCCGGTCGGAGATTAGGCGCGAGGTGAAACGTGCTGGGAAGGGGGGGGGGGACCTCCCTTTTCACACGCACTCGGACTGCTGAGCAACCTGCGTGTGTATGTGTGTGTGTGGGGGGGGGGGGAGGGGGAGCGTGATTTGAGGGGGGAGGCTGAGGGGGGAGGGGCCAGGAGGGGCTTAGCGCCAGGTACGCACGGACACATGGCCCACCCTCCCCCAGAGGGGGTCCGGAGGGGGTGGGGCGATGACAGTCTTAGTAAGAGCGAGAGAGAGAGAGAGAGAGGCGAGAGCTCGCTCGCTATCGAAAAGGCATATCATGAATGCGTGGATCGTCGCTCCTATCCCTCCACACCAAGGGGTGAAAAAAAAAATTGTATGTGAAGAGAAATATATATAAAGAGGCGAGAAAGGTGAAGATGAGCCCTGTACGAAAAGAACGAAAAGGGGTGGCGGAAAATGAGGCGCCAGAGAGAGAGAGAGAGAGAGAGAGAGAGAGAGAGAGAGAGAGAGAGAGAGAGAGAGAGAGAGAGAGAGAGAGAGAGTAAGAAAAATATTGAAATTGAAATTTTATTAAGGATCACATACAGTATACGACTGAAAAGGCCTCGAAAAAGCCTACTTGGCTGTGAAAGACGCTCTCTAAAACTCACCTAAACTCTGAAAGAATATAAGAATAGCTTACTGTACCGATCTCTGGGGAGACGGAGAGGGAGAGAGTGTGTCGATGCTGTGACGTGCCCAGGCAATGCGACTTACTGTGCACGGCTGTGTACCACGCAGTACCATCACGGTTAACAAGGATGAGCATATCGATCACCGCAGCAGCAGCAGCAGCAGCAGTGGCAGCAGCAGGCGGCAGCGGCAGCGGCGGCGGCGGTGGTGGTGGTGGTGGTGGTGGTGGTGGTGGTGGTGGTGGTGGCGGCGGCAGCAGCAGCAGCCAGTCGGGCTTGTTATCTCCATGGTAACGCGCAGCGCGCAGTCAAACGAAAGGGGGTGAAAGGGGGGTAGGGGTGGGGGTGGAAAATGGAGTCTAGGGGGATGGAAAATGGACGCAAAATCAGTGCGCGCGCGCGTGTGTGTATGTGTGACGGAGAGAGAGAGAGAGAGAGAGAGAGAGAGAGAGAGAGAGAGAGAGAGAGCTTGGGTCGAGGAATGCTGAATGCTTTTCTCAGGCACCTTTTTCGGACACGCGAGTAGTGCCCCCCGTAAAGGCGTATTGAAAGGTTACAAACGCAAGGATCTGATTTGACAGGAGGGGCAGGACACAACGGAGAGTTCCCCAATCTTGTAAAGCGGAGGGGGTATAGAGGAAGAAAGGAGCGCGGGCCTTGAACGAGTTGGCTCAGCTGTCAGCGCGCGGGAGGGGACGGCGGCGAAGCTCTACAAGGAAACCACTCTCTGAACTCAACGCGCGGAGGCAAACGGCAGGCGCCGCATGACCCCCACCCCCTCCACCTCCTCCGCCCCTAGATGGACGTCCGGGGGCCTCGTTTCAGTCCTCGAACTTTCTGACCATCCATTAATTAAATCCCAAAAGGCTTCACTCCTCCCAGCTGCCTGGTTGTGCGCGAATTTACGATGTCCCCCCCGGGCGCTGCTAATTAACCGCCGAAATTTACAACTTATAAACCGGGCACCGCGGGGCCGCGGGGCCGGGCACGCGTCCCCCATATCTCACGGCACACTTGCCTCCCAAAAAATTTGCGTTTTCAAATTTTCTTTTCGGCTTTGATAAAATGCGACCGTTGCTGAGAGACTCGCCGCCACTCTGGCCAAGACCCTCGACCCAACACCCCCACACGCCGAGCGGGGACCGGTCAGGTTACGGGGCGCGGAGACGCTCAAGTGAAATCGGGGTTGCACGTATAAGCCTCGCCTCTCCTCGCCCCTCCCCCCTTCCTCCCCCTCCTCCATCCTAAGGTAACTACGGCCTCCTTCCCCTCCGTGCCCCCCCCCCCCCTCCCCTCCTCTTCCTTCCTCTCGTCCCCTCGCACGCGGCCCGGCCCCCAGCCAGGGCCGCGTCGATCGAAATCACTATCGTGTCGCATACGTGGCTGCAGCCCGCCAGGGCCCGGGCCGGCGGCCCCGGAGGCCGAGGAGGCGCCGCCCCCGCCGCCCCCGCCGCCCCCGCCGCCCCCGCCGCCCCCGCCGCCCCCGCACTACTGGGCGCGGACCAATCACAACTTCTTTGGCCGTCTCATTACACTTCCAAACTTTTGAAAAGCGAGAGTGAGGGCGAGCGGGCGGCGGAGGAGACGGAGGACGGAGGACGGAGGACGACGGGGCAGCGGCGCCGGCCGGGGCCGCCCACCAGCATGCAGTGGAGGGGGGAACCTACCCTAGCAGGCAGAGAGAGAGAAACTAAAAGAAGAATAAGAAGAGGAGTACAAGTTAAAATAGGCGGGGATAAAGCGCGTCTGCGCGCGGCCGTGACGTCACGGAGTTGCTAATCCCGGGAGTAGCGGCCGCCGGGGTCAAGGTAGCCGATGACGCCGTGCTCATCCAGGTCCGCGACGACGACGACGACGGGCGGCGGCGGCGGCGGCGGCGGCGTGCAGATTGACAGCCTAGGGGCGCTATCGCCGGGCCCCCGCCACCCCCGCCCCCTCAGGGGCCCCCACTGAGCGACACGAGATTACGCCCTAACGAGATTGACGCCTTGCCCGTGGCCGCCCCGGGGGCCCCGCGGGGGGCACGGCGCGGCCCCGATAGTGTGTGCGTGCGAAGCGTTCGCGCCGACATGACGCCGCGTCCGCAGCGGGGCGGAGCGTCGCGGCGCCGCCGGGGACGCCGCTCCCTCCCGGGGACAGAAAATGCCCCCGAGCCGTCGCCAATTTTTAGCTTATTCTCGTTTATTGCCGGTGTCACCGAGAAAATATGTGCGTTCCCTTCGTATAATCATTCCCGTCGCGTTTCGAGCCGATGGACGTGCCGAGCAAGGAGAAGAGGCAGAGGGGGTGAGGAGCGGGGGTGGGGGCGGAGCGTGGCGCGTGGGGCGTGGGGTGAGGCGCCGGCCGACGCCTAGCGCCGCTGCGGTCTCCACTCTGCCCTCCACCGCCGCCACCACCACCACCACCACGCCCCTTCGTCACTGGCGAATCGTGAAATTCGATAATATTCGCGGGAGCGGCGTCGGAAACGATGGCCAAAGTGGCGTAAGATGGCTGGCTACGCAGCGCCGCGGCAACGCAGACCCAGACCCCGACCCCAACCCCTCCCAACCCCGCGGCCACCGCGACGCAACCCAACGCCGTGCGCCCCGCGGCCATGCGAAAAACCCCCGTCCGAACCGAAAACCGCCTCGGCACGGTGCGCGCGCCACAGCAGACGTGGAGTTGTAGAGGTGACCCCCCACCCCTCTCGCAAAGGTGGAAGGCCGACACGTTCGGACAATGACTCTCCCAAATCCAGGGGTCTTAGCGGGCTCGGGGCGGGGAGAGCCGAGCGAGTACGCACGGCTGTTTACGGTGAAGGGAGAGAGAGAGAGAGAGAGAGAGAGAGAGAGAGAGCGAGAGAGGGGGCAGAGAGAGGGAGAGAGACAGAGACGAAAGGGAGGGGGCGCCAGCACGGACTGCCCCGACCCACCCCGCCCCCCACCACAGCGGGCCGGGCACGCTGCCCCTCCCCGCCTCGCCCCTCCCACCCTTTGGCCCTCCGGCAGAGCGCAGTCACTCTCCCTTTCAGCGGCCAACGGCCTGGGCCCCCCGCCCCCCGCCCCCCGCGGCCCCCACCCCCTGCGCGGGCGGGCTGCAGCCGGGAGCCGCGCCGCCACCCCTGCACTCTCCCACGCGCAGCGGCCGGGCCCAGCGAGGGGATGGGACGGGCCGGGATGGGATGGGTGTTGTGTTTATGGTGGAAGTGGGTATATGGTCGCAAGTTCAAGTTCAGGCGCTGCGAGGCGGGCCGCGGGGCGGGCCGCGCCGGGCCGCGCCGCGTAGCGCAGCGCCGCGCCGCCCCGCGCCGCCCGCCCGCCCGCCCTAGGGTAGCGGGGCCTCCGCGTGCTCGGCGCCGCACCGGCTCCCTCTGCAGACGCGGCCGCGGCGCGCTCCCCGACGGCGCCCCGTCGTCCACGTCGCGCTCGCGATCCCCCAGCGGCCCCCGGCGTGTCCGACCGACCGTCCCGGTGCAATTTAATTTCACGAGACTCGTCGTCGTCGCCGGCGTGGGTTCAGTGTATGTTGTAAGGATCAGCGACCGCGTGGCGCTGCCCGGCCGTGCCGTGCCGTGTCGTGCCTTCTCAAAGTTCTATATCGATCGGACACCGCGGCGGTGCGGGGGGTGGGGCGGGCGGACGCGGGGCCGGGGGAGGAGGGGTCGGCGCCTCACACCAAACCACCCCGCCGCCCCGCCCTCGCCCCACCGCGCGTCTGCCTCCCCTCCCGCCGCCACGCCCCGCCCCGCCGGGGCCCCGCGCCGCTCTTTGTATCCGGAGCGTTACGATTTATCACTGCCAAGAGTGTCTGTGCTCACATTTGTGTTGGGGCAGGGCAGGGGCGCCAAGGAAAGGGAAAGGGTCCCCGATGTGCCCCGGGGGCTGCCCGCCGGGGCCGGGGCCGGGCCGGGGGCGGAGTCTGTGACCCGGACAATGTCGCAGCATAACCGTTATACCACCACAGACATACTTACCTTCAGGTGCAGTTAAGTTAGGTTAGGTTAGGTGCGTTGGTTAGTAGCTGGGTTAGTATCACGGGGTGGCGGGGCGCGCCGTGCCGCAGCCCGCCAGGCGGCCGCGCGCCGTGGGGGTAGGCAGCCCGCGTGCACGCGTGTCGGGCGGGCCGGCGGGCCCTGCGGCGAGCAAGGCGCTCCCAGAGGCGATCCCCACACACTGCTACAAAAAATGTCGCAAGTATTTTTTTTTAGCCGTTTTCTGTTTATTCAATTGTTAAACGCGAGATTCTCTATTATAATTTTTTTTTAGTTTGTAGTTTTTGGACATAAATGGAACAGTGCGTGTTTATCCTGGGGGCGCCGCCGCTGAGGTCCGTGCTCACCTCGCCGCTAACTACGACTGGTTAGTAACTCGGGTTAGTAAAGGGTTAGTAGATGGGTTAGTAAATCGTTAGTAAATGAGTTAGCAACATGAGGTGCGAGGCATGCATTTCAGATGGTGACATGTTAGTACACACGGTCTGTCTAACTACGTAGTGCTTGTCAATCATGGGGGAACTCACTCATTCGCGCAAACTTGAGACTTACGAAAACATTACGACTTAAACAGTTTCGAACGCGTGTGCAGGTTAATGCAGTTGGCGTTAATACATGCATCGCGTGTAATGCACAATACAGGAGCCGCAGGGTCGGGGGGTGAGCGTCAGAGCTGCCCTTATCTATAATCCAAAAGCGTTCGCGCGATGAGCCAATTCCCCCACGCAGCAGTGCCGCGTACACACGTGACTACCCTTAGTGCAAACACATGCACTGCACATGCACGCCACGCACGATACATATCGCATGTCGTGCGCGGCCGCGGCGCCGTGACGTCGCACGCGGCCCGGCTCCATGCAGTGCCGCCGCGAGGTACAATATTTATGCATAACGCCGGCACGCAATGCACGGCCCGTCTCACGTGCCCCACTCTATACTGATTCGCTAATGACTTTTTGAGACCAATCGCATGTTTGTGAAGTTAGGGTTAAGGTCAGGCGTGGGGTGGCTGATGGTGGTGGGGGGCGGCAGCGGCGCGGGGGTGCGACGGGGACAAAAGGTGCCGCAGAGGCGTCGCATACGCGGACTGGTTTCGCCGGACGTTTTCACGGCCATAAGCCAAGAGCGCCGCGCATGTGCAGCGTTGGTAACGGATCATTCCGAACACTAGAAGCATAAGCAACGGCGCACTCGACTGGCGAGGGGCCGGGCGGCCGCGGCTGGCGCGGGCTCAAGTCCCGCCCCGCCCTCAACACGCGCTCCGAATTTTTCATGCTCCCCGCCGCGGACCCCGAAGGGCCCAGCACAATGTGCCGCGCTTCCCGAACTCCTCCCCGGCCGCGGCTGCCCCGGCGCACCTGTGCACCATCCGTCCCCGACGGGGCGCGAGGCGCGGCGCAGGGGAGCCGAGCCACAACCCGTGCCAGTGTGGCAGCGGCGGCAGCTGCAGCGGCGGCAGCTGCAGCGGCGGCAGCTACAGCGACGGCAGCCCCCGCGGCACCGTCACCGGCGGCAGCCTAGCGCCTCGCCTCATGTCTCCGCAGATTGAGCGGGAGGCCGCAAACCAGTAGACACACACACACACACACACACACACACACACACACACACACACATGCACGGACCGTGCCGTGCGGTGCGGCCTGATTGTACTGCATGCTAAACAGGATGCTCCAATAGAGACACACACACTCTCCGCTGCGACGCCGCGTCACACTCCTGTCATGCAGGAGAGCGGAGCGTTGCGGCGCTGGACTCGACACACGGACAGAAACCGCACTCAGCAACAAAACGGAAATTACAAATAAAAAATTACAATAATAATAAAAATTGAGGGGAGGAGGGGGGGGGGAGTTGAGCGGAATTTGGGGGGACATAGAAGGCGGCAGAATCGATCGCAGAGTCGACCATACCAAAACACAGCGGGCGAGACGGCGCGGCGGCAGCCTCAAGGAGCCTTCAGCTCAGCCATTCGAAATTCAAATAAATTCCATGGCGCTGATGCTGACGTCAAACGTCACGGTCCATGTGTGTGAGTGTGTGTGAGAGAAGGGGGGGGGGAGGTGTTCGAGCCCACCAAAATTTTAAAAGAGCCCCCCGCCCCCTCCCCTCTCAGTTCCGTTCGTTTCATACGCACGCTTCGCGCGGGGGGGGGGGGGGGGGGGCGTTCAGAGTGAGTGAGAGAGACACACACACAAGGAGAAATCAGGGGCCCGGAGCAGCAAGCAAGCGCGGCTTTTGATTCGGAAACACGGCACGTCAACTAATTGGGACAAATGATGCCCTCTCTCTGTCTCTCTCTGACATCCGAGGGGATGGAGTGGAAGGAGGGGTAATCGTTTTAGGCCCGGGCGCAGCGCGCAGCGTGCGGTGTGAGAAGAGACCGTGTTCCCTCCGAAGCCGCGCGCCGTGTCGTGTCGCCGCAGCAAGATCATAAAGGCAGCGACGACGGCTGCTGCTGTCGCTACCCCCGGCTTTGCCGCGGGGTACTCACTCGCACGTCGCGCAGTATTCGGGGTATTTGAGAGACAGGGGACGCGAGAAAAGGGGGGGGGGCGGCGGGAAGCTCGGATTTGGGACGAGTCCGGCTTAATTCAATCACCGGCAGGATGTGCCATATAGACACTGGGCCGCCCTTCCCGCCCCGCGGCCCGCGCGCCGCACCCAGCCCCCCCCCCCCCCCCCCCCCCCCCCCCCCCCCCGTGGCAGCAACGGCAGCAGCGGAGGCCGGCGACCGGCGGTAGCAGCGCCTCCACACGTTTCCAAAGTGACGGCGGTCTTGGGCCCGACGAGGATGGTGCCGCCTTACGGACAGCCCCCCGTTGTCGCCGTCGCCCCCCCCCCCCCCCATCCTCCCCCTCTCGGGAGGCCACGCGAGGTGGAGAGGTGCCAGCAGCAGCTCGGCTCGGCCCGCCGCCACCGCGCCGCCGGCCGCGCACAGCCGCCGCCGGTCCGCACCGCCATCGCCGTCGTCGTCGACGTGGTGGCCGCCGGCTCTCCTGGTGCGACAAGAGAGGAGGAGAAGCACGACTTGGGGCCGACACCGACCGACAGCCGAGGCGACACTCGGAGGGTCGGCGACGACCGAGGCGGGGCGGGGCGGGGCGGGGCGGCCGGGCCCCGCGGAGCCGCGCTGAGCCGACGCCACGCCACGCGCCGCTGCCCTGCGGCCCTGCGGAGCGGAGCGTCACGGCAGGCCGCCGCCGCCGCCGCCGCCGCCGCCACCGCCACTCCGACGCGCGTCTCTGTTATTCGCACTTGACTGCAAAAAGGGGGAAAGGAGGAAGGGAAGGGACAGGACAGGGCAGGACACGACGGCACGGGGCAGTTCGGTTCAGTTCCCAAAACTCTCCGAGTCCATGAGAAAAAGAAAAAGAGGCAAAAGAAAAAAAAAGAAAAAACTGGGAGTACCGCAGGGCAGCGCAGCCGCGGCGGGCCTCCGCTGTTGTGCGGTGGTGTTGGCGGCGTCGCAGGGCTCCGCTGCGGAGCGGCAAAGAGAGGACAACGCGGCGCGACGCGCGGCGCGTGCGAAGGAGGGAGAGCGAGAGAAAGAGAGAGGGACAGAGGCAGGCAGAGAGAGAGAGGTCACAGCCCCCCCGGGGCCGCGGGCCGGGCAGCGCACGGTGGCTGCGGCACATCACACTAATTGGCCCTCACACTACCTGTCTTTGTCGCACTCACGTAATGGGGGGGGGGGCACTACGGCGCACGCGGGACTCAGACGAACAGCCAAAAAATAAAAATAATTTGAAGGAAGAACAAAATGGATACGAAAACCGGCAATAACAGTCACTTTCACACGAATTTTTAAAAAATGTCATTTTTTAAGGTAGGGGGCGACGTAATATTTATCCTTCCTCCAACAAGAAGGTCTGGTCTGGCCTGGTGCGCGGCGGTGGTGTGGCGCGGGTGGCTATGCGCCTCGCGGGACGCCGCGGATCCGACTGACGGCAAGAAGTGCGGCACGACGCGGCCGGCGCGCTCCGCACACGCGCCGCACACGCGCCGCACACGCGCCGCTCGGAACGCGTTGCACGCCACGCCGCGTGCGCGCCAGGCGCCTGCCCGGTACCTGCCGGGTACCTGCCGGGTACCTGCCGGGTACCGGGTACGCAGTGCCCGGCCCGGCTCGTGGGCGTTAGTAGACCGCGACAGCATAAAAAGAACACTGCAGCCCCGCGGTGCCCGCGTGGGCCGGGGGCCCCGATAACGGGAGCCGCGCGGCTGGGCGGCTGCGCGGGCGGCCACCGGCCTCCACCCCGGTGAACGCTCTCCACTCGGGGGGCGCGACAGGACAGGTTCGGGTCAGGACGACGGGGCTCGACTTACCTTCTTCTCGGTGAGCTTCTCGCACCGCCGCATCTTGCAGATCTGGTGGCTCTTCTCGTTCCTGCAGGGCGCGCAGTCCCCGCAGTTGTCCTTCCGCTGGCAGCCGATGCACTCCCCGCACCGCTTCCGCTTCTTCTTGACGGGCTTCTCCCCCGACGAGCTCTCGCCGTCGTCCGAGCCGGGGCCCTGCGTCGCGGGCGGCGCCCCGGTCTGCAGGGGCGACTTGAAGCCCGAGCCGGCCGTCGACGACACGGCCGCGACCTGGCCGGACGACTCGAGGCTCGACGAGCCCGCGCCGTCCGACTCGGCCGAGCTCTCCAGGGAGGAGGCCCGCACTTTCCTGCGCTCCTTCTTGCGCGAGTCCAGCCCGCGAAGGCCCGCGTCCTCCAGCTTGCTGAGGTGGCCGTTCTCGTCGCACTTGTCCATCATGCCCATGGGGTTCTGGAAGTTGGTGTGGTGCAGCTGCGTGAGCTGCGGCGTCGACGTCACGATGGTCACGGGCTCGCTCTTGACCATGGTCAGCACCGTGGCGCCGGGGTGTACCGGGTGGTGGCCCGGGTGGTGGCCCGGGTGGGCGGGGTGGGCCGGGTGGCCGGGCAGCAGCGGGTGGTGGAACTGCGCCAGCTGCTGGTGGGGGAGGCCGGGCGGGGGCACGCCCGGGGGCGGCACTCCCGGCGGAGGCACGCCGCCGAAGGCCAGGTGGATGTGGCGCTCGTCCATGAGCTGCTGCTGGATGGCGGGCACCTCGCGCGCCTGCACGGGCACGGGGGCCGGGACCAGCGGGTAGCCGCGCGGCACCCCCACGGGCACGCCGACCGGCACCCCGGGGACGGGCACGGCGGACAGGGTGTGGAAGCTGGGCAGCCCCGAGGTGCTGCTCGGCGAGGCGGGGGCCGCGGACGGCGCGAGGGGCGCTAGGGAGCCGTCCGCCTGCTGCTGCTGGTCGGCGAACGAGAACTGCGACTGGAAGGAGGGCAGCTTACTGCCCGGGAAGGGCGGGTGCGGGCCGCCGTTGGGCGGGCCGTTGGGCGGGCCGTTGGGGGGCCCGTTGGGGTCGCTGCCGTCCATCGGCTTGCTCTCCCACGGCCGGTAGTTGGGCTGGTTCTGCAGGTTCTGCATGTCGCGGTCCATCAGTCGCCCCGTCAGCCCCTCGCCGTAGTAGTCCCAGGGCTGGGCGTGGTCCAGCTGGGTGTACGTGTGCTGGCCGAGGCCCACGGGCCCCACGCCGTCCGCCATCTCGAACGAGCTGAAGGGCGGCAGGCCGGACGCGGCGGACACCTTCACGTCGTGCGGATAGTCGTCGTGGACGGTGGACGTCGGGGTGGGGACCGAGAACCCGCCCCCTCCCCCGACACCGCCATACTGGGGCCCCAGGGCGTTAGGCCCCTGGCTCCCCGCCGCGCTCATGACAGCATCCTGGCCGCGGGGCTACCTCGCCCAGCCTGCAACAGAGGGAACAGAAGAGCGGTCTCGTTATAGGAACGGAACGTGACGCGGAGGCGGGCGGGTCGGCGCTTGAACCCCGCACAGCAGCGCGCGGGTCAACAGCGGCGGCAGCGGCAGCGGCCGGGGCTCCCCAATTATCGAGCCGCTCGAACAGCGATAGCGCCAGCGCCGCTCACCACAAAACCAAGTAAAAATAAAGCGGAGCGCCGTCAGAGGCCGTCAGCGCCGTCAGCGCGCCGCGGTCAGCACGTGAGAGGCCGCGGATCACACCGGACGGGACGGGACGGGACGGGAGAGTCGTCACCGGGGGACACGGCGTGGCGCGTGGCGCGTGGCGTGCGTCACGGCCCCCCGCCGCTTCGGGGCGTCAAACTCCCCCGTGATACCCGGGCCGCGGCGGCACAGGCGGCGCGGGCGAAATAGAGCCGAACGACGGAATAACCGTGTCTGCCAGGCTGCTTGTCGCCGGCGGCCGCGCAGCGCCGAGCCGCACGCACGTAAAAAGCAATCTGGTTGCGACGTCGGGAATGAACGCCACCGGGGGAGTGACAGAGAGGGAAGAGGGGGAGCCAGGGGAGGAAGTGAGACAGAGAGAGGTGAGAGAGAGAGAGAGAGAGAGAGAGAGAGAGAGAGAGAGAGAGAGAAGTAGGGAGGAGGGGGAGGGGGCGGATGAGGAGGAGAACGGAACGGAACGGAACGAACCGAAGAGGACGACGACGGAAGCTATGGAAGCGGAACGCCTTGAGCCTTTCGGTACGGTGCCGGCGGCGCTGCCGCTGCCGCTACCGCTGCCGCTGCACCGGACGGCCGATTGGCCCGCAGCCCCGGGTCCCCGGGTCCCCGGGTCCCCGCGCCCGCCGCCACAGACACTGCGAGTCC
Organism: Megalurothrips usitatus; assembly: GCA_026979955.1. Lineage (NCBI taxonomy): Eukaryota > Metazoa > Arthropoda > Insecta > Thysanoptera > Thripidae > Megalurothrips > Megalurothrips usitatus. The sequence goes on along the minus strand of CM049595.1, from coordinate 7,156,905 downwards.
CGCCGTGTACAGCCGGGGCATTCGCAACGAGGGACAGACAACTGCAGACGACATATGGCCGCCCCGCCGCCGCCCGCCGCACCGCCGCGTTTCTCGCTATTTTTGCTTTAATGGCGTCGACGGCGACGGCGCCTCTCGCCGAACGTCGCCGCCGCCGCCGTGCCGCCGCGCTGCACTTGGGCGGCCGCCGCCGAGCCCGTGGCGCCTGCGAACACAGCGGTAGGCCGGCCCGCGCGACACGGCCGCGTGCGGGAGGCGCGGCTGCCTACCCGGCAGGCGCCGTGCCGGCAACACACACACACACACACACACACACACACACACACAGCCCGCGCCGCCACCACTCCGCACGATGCGGCCACCAGCTTGTATTTTATGTAACTTTTACTCGCGACCACGACTTCGAAATCCCTATCGCCGATAAACATCGGAAAGGGAGGAAAGCAGGCGAGAGAAGCGAATCATGAATCGAGAAGCGTATCGCGGGCTTCACTTGCGTCACGCCGGCGCCGTCAGAACAGCAGCGAGCCTCCCCCCCCCCCCCTCTCGGTCTCTCTCTTCTCTCTCTCTCTCTCTCTCTCTCTCTCTCTCTCTCTCTCTCTCTCTCTCATCTCTCCAGGCAGTTACCGATCGCACACTGCACCCACATCAGAAAATTTCAAACAGCATAAAACCATTACAAAATTAGAATTGAAACATCTAAAAAAAAAAAACAAGCGAAGAAAAGATTATTTCTTTTAGACCTTCTGTCTCCCTCTACCTCTCTTCGATTTTCACAGACCCCTCTTCCTCCTCCTTTTTTTTGGTGAACGACAATAAAAAGTTTTCGGACTGCAAAAGTTCGCCGCACCGCAAGTAATTCCCCCCCCCCCCCCTCCCCCCGGCCGCTGCGTCGCAGGGTGGCGGTGTTCCTCGCGGCCCCCGGGGCCCACCGAAATGAGTGCCGCCACGCCCCGCCACGGCACCCCGTCGGCTAGCGCCACCGCGTCACGGTCAAGGACCCGCCCCGCCCGCCCGCCACGCCCCCCCCCCCCTACACCTGCGGGGAGGGGAGAGAAAGAGAGAAGCAAATCGGCACTGGACCCTACACCGGGAGGGGAGGGGGAGCGAAAAAGGGGGAAAACTGAAGGGGTCACTGCGCCGCGCTCGCCGTGCTACGGCACGCACCCTATCTCCCTTCGAAAGGATTGCAGGAGCAGACGACCTTCCCGGTCGGTCCCCTCACGGTGCCCTCACGGTCCCCTCCCCCCTCTCGTCCTCACCCTACCCCACGGCCAGCCCCTCCCTCTCTCCCCCACCGCGGCCTCACACCCCTTCCCCCTCCGAACACAAGTGCTCCGACACAAGTGCCACTGACGATCTTAAGCGCCACTTCTTAAAAACCGCGGCGCGAGCGAGCGCGCCCCCTCCTCCCTCTCCTTTCCTCTCACTCCTTTTCTCTCTATCTCTCCCTCTCTCACACGCACGCAGTGAGCGGCGGCCGCCAGCTGAGCGAGATAGCCGGCCGCCGCTATCGCGCCGCGCCGCACCGCACCGCCGCCGCCACCCCGACCACGGCCAGAGAGATAGCGCCGCGCGTAGTTCAATGTCAACAACGATTGCGATTATCGGGAGCGATTTGCCAACGACTCTCTGATGCGGCCGCCGCAACATTGTAGCGCTGTGGGGGATCTGTACCACACGGCGCGGCGTAAGCGGGGCGCGGCGGGGCGGGGCAGGTGCGCGGCGGCAGCGGCGGCAGCGGCGGCCACGCGACGAAACCGAGAGAGAGAGAGAGACGAACCGAGCCGCGACGCGGTGTGGCGTGGCGAGTGCGGGAGGCGGGAGGGCGGCGGCTGCTGGCGGCGGCACGGCGGCGGCCAGAGGGTACAGCACAGCACAGCACGGCACAGGGCCGCCGCCGCGGGCGCGCGCGCCTAAAAATAGGCCGCCCAGTCGAAAAGAATTGTGTGCGCGCGAGCGCGCGATTGCAAGCGACACACGCTCGACAGGAGAGCGGCACGGCAGCGCGCGACGTCGCCGCCGCCGTTGTCGTCTCCGCCGGCCGCCGGGGTATGAAAACGATACTAGCCCGCGCGGCGCGGGATTTTTGAACCTGCGGAGCCGGCGGCGTCGTACTGACGTCAAAGCAGGGCAGCGGCAGGGGTCACCGCCGCCGACGCTGCTGCTGCTGCTGCTGCTGTTGTTGTCGTCGCCAGTCGTGCGCCATCATCTTCGCCGCGGAAGTGAGCGACGACCGACCGGAGGAGGTGAGGTGACCGAATCAGCGAGAACTGGGTGCCGGTGGTACAGCAGCGGCGCGGCAGCGGGGCCACCTGGGCGGCCGGGAGGAGGTCACCCACCTCCGGGGTGAGGCCGGCGGGGGCCGCGGGGGCCGCGGGGGCCTCATAATCGCGGCGCGCGTAAACGCCGCCACCGTGCCCGTCATGGTGTGTCTGTCGTGTGCCTCGCGGGTCGCCGCCGGCCCGCCGCACGGATACTACGACGCCGGCCGTAACGACGGCATAACGGCACGATAAAACGGCGGCCGCAGCGACGCCTCTCTCTCTCTCTCTCTCTCTCTCTCTCTCTCTCTCTCTCTCTCTCTCTCGCACCCCACGTGCTTCCCGTCTGCAGACGCCGCCGCCGCCGGTCCTACTCGCGGCGTCACACAGCGCGGCGGACGCGGACGCGCGTGTCCCGGGAGGACGTGCGGAGCAGTTAGCCGCGGCCGCTAAGAGGGCTCGAATAACACGGCCGTCATTACGGCGGCCAGGATTTACGCCGACGGACGCGCACCATTTCGAAAGCACGCGCGCCGCGCGGATCGCGTTTCGTTCCAAAGCTTTATCACCTCTGACGCGTCGTCTTACTCCTTTATATATTATTGTTATTTATTCTCCGGGGTGCGATTTGGAAATTGTCTGTACCTCGTGGGTTAAGGCATGCTTAAGGTACGTTAAGGCAAGCGTAGTGAGCGTTAAGGCATGCTTAAGCTGCGTTAAAGCACCCTTAATGAGCGTTAAGGCGTGCTTAAGATGCCTCAGGGCGTGCTTAAGGTACGTTAAGGATTCCTTACGGGACGTTAAGGCGTGCTTAAGGTACGTTAAGGCTTGCTTACGGAACGTTAAGGCGTGCTTAAGGTACGTTAAGGCTTGCTTACGGGACGTTAAGGCGTGCTTAAGGTACGTTAAGGCTTGCTTACGGGACGTTAAGGCTTGCTTACGGGACGTTAAGGCGTGCTTAAGGTACGTTAAGGCTTGCTTACGGGACGTTAAGGCGTACTTAAGTAAGGGCGTGGTTAAATTACGATAAGCCACGCTACAATAAGAAAGTGTATAATTAAAAACTGCCTCCAGCGTGAAGTAAGTCCGAGAAGCCAGGTGACGACGGCCGTCTACGCATTTAATCACGACCAATCTCGCCGCCGGATAGGCAAATGCGTACCGGATTAGGCGTGGACCAGACGTTGCGCGCGGCACGGCACGGCACGGCCAGGCACCGCATTATGCTCCGGGCCGGATCGGATCGTGATCGTACACCGGGGCGGGCTGACTGGCGGGATAGGACGGGGCGGCGCGGGTCCGCGCCCGGCACGGCACAGACAGCTGGGGGCTGGTGCGGCTCGACCCGGCCCGACCCGACCCGGCCCGGCTGGGGCTGGCAGAGCATCGAACATCTGCCGTGTCGGTCCGTCCGCCTGACGCCCGAGTTGCCGTCCGTTCGCCGTCTGCTCAACCCCCTACCCGCCCAGCCGGCTGACTGCCAGCCTCGTCCGTGCCGGCCGCCGCCGCCGCCCAGACACAGAGCCGCTGCTGCCGCTTGCCGGCGGGCGGGCAGGCCACCCCGCCGAGGCTGGCAGCCATGCCCGCGCCGCGCAGACACACGTAACTTTACCAACGAAAGTGTGAACCAAGAGGTGGAGAGGGTCCAGCCAGGCCCACGTGTCTGGCGCTACGCCGCGCAGCCCCGCGCTTGCGCCCCACGCCCCCCGGTGATATCAACGCACGGACTCGGCGGCGCGGCGGACGCGGCACACGGCTCCCACGCTCTGGGGACAAACACTCGGGCCGTTTGGCGACAAGTGCGCCGCAGCGTGTTACAGAAGGCTCTGGGCACACAAAGTAAAGTTGGCGCAACGCTATCGCCCGCCCGCTGCCGGAAGTGGCCGTTCGTTGTGTTGTGTCCGAGCGGCCGCCGCTGCCGCCGCCGCCGCCGCCGCCGCCGCCTCCCGCCGCGCCGAGCCTCTCTTGCGCCACACATATAACCCGGCTGGTTCGCGCCCCCCGCGTAACTTTCACACCTAGGTGTGTGCGTGGCCGACGGCGCGCGGACCACCAGGAGCCCGAGGCCCAGCCGGCCGGCCTACCCAGCGCGTCTGCTGCGATGGGGGCGGGGGCCGCGGGGGGGCCGCGGGGGGCGGGCAGGGGCAAGGTGACGGTCTAGGTCAGTTCCCGGGCACGGGGGGGCCGGGCCGCGGCACCACGTGAGGGCGGCGTTATCCACAGCACCCCCCGCTCCCTGCGCGGAGAGGGGCTGCCGGGCACGGCCCACGGAGCACGCTGCACGAGCGGCCGACGCTGCTTCCAATTTTGGACGGCGGCGAGGCAAGAAAAATGCGACCTCCCCGCGGGGCACACACAAAATTCTCTCCCTCCGCCCCCATCTGGCAACACCGCTCCGCCCCGCCACGCCCCGCGGCACAGCCGGGCACGGCACGGCCGGGCGGCCGACGTCGTCGTCGTCGTTCTCGGGCTCATTTTTGCGACGGGAAGCCTGCCCAGCTGCTGCCACCGCCGCCGCTGCTTTTGGCGACCAAACTGCCATCCTGCCTCGCGCCTGCGTTTTGCTGCTCCAGGAAGCGACGACAATCGGTCCGAACAACCCGGCCGGAAGCTATTATTGGTCCTGGACGGCGGGCGGGCGGGCGGGCGTCCAAACGGCCCGGTGCTGCCCCCGCGGGGCCGCAGGGCTGGAGTCCGAGGCGGAAAAAAATTTCAGGCGCTACGCGTTTCGCAAGGAAATTAGCCTTTCCGCCGCTGAGACGCTCCGCTGCGGGTCCCCCCGAACTCCTCGCCCCGCGACGCAGACAGCAGGCTGGAGCCTCCAGCACTCCAGCAGTGTAGCGCTGAGCGATAGCGCAAAATCAGGGCTCCCGCGCGCTCGACTTTGGGTTCGAGGAACGGGGCGCAATTCAGACTCCAGCAGCACAGAGGGCGCGGGGGTGCGCGGGGGCCACAGCCGCGGCGGGGGTGTGAGAGAGACAGAGGCTGACTGGCTTTTGTGCAACTTTCCAAGCCGCAGCGGCGGCGGCGGCAACAACAGCGGCGGCGGCCCGGGCCGGAACGAGCCCATTGGCCACGGTGCTGAGCGGTGCGGTGTGCGGCACACAGCGGCACACAGCCGCGGCGTGGACCCCCCTCCACTGCACTGCACACCGCCGCCGCCCGCCGTCGCCCTCGAGGGGGTTGCGGCGGCGATTCATTGCACCGAAAGACAATGAGAGTCAGTGGGTCTTCCCAGAATCCTTGAAGGTTTTCGGAGACTTTTTGTTACTCTGCGACAGACAGCACCCGCCCCCTCCTCCTCCTCCTCCCTCCTCCTCCCTCGCCGGGGACCAGACGGATCTGAGCTACACTTTCCAGACAGGGCGATACTTCTTATGAAATAGTTTTCGAGTGAAAACTTTCTTTCTCCGTTTGTGCTCTTATAAACGGTGATCGGCGCGTCGAGCTCCACGGCCATTTGTCCCCGACAGGGCAGCGCGGCTTCGTCCTCCAGGACCTCAATGTCACCGCCGAGGACGATTTCCTGTTCGCATATGCGGTGCTGATCGAGCTCATCCCCCCCCCCCCTCTCTTCCTCTTCGGCCCCGGCCCCGGTCCCGCCCCCTCCTCCTCCTCCTCCCCCTCCTCTCGCTCCACCACTCGGAAGACAAAGAACCGGCGGCGTGGGTCCTGGCGCAGCGCGCCAACCGGGTACCAGGTACCTGCGCGCCAAAGCGGAGCCCGAGCCGGCCGGCCGGCCGGGTACCTCGGGCACCTCGGCACCGGTACCGGCGGGCCGCCGCCAGCCGGCAGCGCCGCAGCCCCCTCCCATGGGAGAGGTTAGGGACGCAGTGCCGCTTTGGCGGGCTGCAGCTGCGAAAACCGCGCGCCGGGCAGCTGGGCAAGAGCGGGCAGGGCGGGGACACCGGCGGGACGCCACACCAGGCGTGGGGACACCCTGCCCTGCAGGACAGCCTCGGGACACCGTCAGGACACTCTCAAGACACTCTTAAGACACCCTCAAAACGCCCTTAAGACACCGTTAAGGGACCCTTAAGACACCGTTAAGGGACCCTGGAGACACCCTCGGAACACCCCCAGGACACGGTGGGAAGGACGTCGCCGAGGCACGGTCGAGGCCCAGGACGGCGGCGGACGCTGCCGCAACCCCCATTCATTCTTGGGGCACTGCTTACGGACGGACCCCCCGCAGAGATGGCTCCTGTGACGCGAATGGCAGCCGCTCTACGCCATGAGGCAATCGGCGAATCGTGAACTCTTGAACCGTCCGCAGCGATAAGGATAAGGAGATAGAGTGAGAGAGACGGAAAGAGATGGCGAGGGATATTAGACAGCGATAGTTATTTAGCCAAGAGAGTGGCGAAAAAATCGTAACATCGAGATAATCAGAGCAGGGGTGGAGGTAGGAAAGGACGTTAACGCCGACGCTCCTGAACTTGGCCGCGTACCCGCGCGGCTCGCTCCACTACACGGGTACCTGTGGGGTACCGGCCGGCGCGGCGGCGCTGCCGGGCGAGCTGCAGGCCGCGGGGGGTGTGGGGAGCCGGCACCGGCTCCACCGAACTTACACGAGAACCAGAGTAAATCCACAGGCGCTGCGAGAGTCGGTGACGCTGCCGTGGAGGTATATTATTTACCTCGAGGTTATTTTAATCCACCACTGGCTAAGAAATATACACTGCGCCGCGTAGAGGGAAATCCAATAAGGCGACGCCACCAGCACTGTGCTCCTCTTGATGCCGCACTATGTGTAATATAAAATATTCACTGTCACACGCACTCACTCACTGTAAAACTTTTTTTTCTGTCACTCGCGAACACTGTAAGAGAGTCTGCTGCTCCGGCGTGCGCAGCGAACACCCGCGCACGCGCACGCGCACACGCACACACTCGCACGCACGCGTTCACACACTCCGCGCGTCGTCCGCTGCGCTCCGCGCCTGCCTTTCGTTTGCTGCTGGTTTGTTTTGCTCCGCGGCTCCGCGCGTCGGCTGTCGGCCGCCCCGGCCGTTGCGCCACGAGGTTCGCGCCGCCGCCGCCAGAGGCCGCTAGGGGGCGGCCGTCGGGGTGGTGGAGTGCGCCCGCCGCGGCTCGCTCCACCACCGGCGGCGGCGCAGCCCGGCGCACGGCCCGGCGCGGTGGCAGCGCGCGCGATTCGGCTCGGCTCGCGCCGCCGACAGCGCGGCCCAGCCGGGCTCGATCGTCCGGCCCGGCTCGGCTCGGCCGGGTGGATGGTCTCGGTGCGTCGCGGCGGCGTTCGGGTTCGGGACGGATCGGGACTTCCATTTCGCGTCGGTTGGGCTTTTCTTTTCACTTTTCGGTTCGCACACACGGCGCGGCGCACGCCGTCCCCTGGCCGTTAATCAAGGCGCCATACGCCGCCCCGCCGCGCCATACGCCGCCACGCCATGCCAATGCCACTTCCATTTTTAACCCGAGAGGAAGACGCCGCGACGCCTGCAGCGGCACGGCAGCGCCGCGACGCCGCGTAGTGTCCCTGGCCGACGACGCCGCGTTGCCACGTTGTGCAAAATTTCTCCAATTTGGAAGAGAGCAAATGTAAATACCGAGCCGAGACGGGCGGGCGGCGGCGGCGTTGCGGTCCTGGAGAGTGTGCGCTGTGCACAGTGGTGCAGAGACGCCCCCCGGCGCTGCCCGACAGTGCCGGAAAATAAAGACGGCAGTGAGACAAAAAATACAATACAGATATCAAACATCCCGCCTTTCTTCCTAAAAGCAACAAAATAAAACATAAAAAATAAATTCTAGCGCCATAACTCAGTTGAGCTGAGTCGTCATCCCAGGGAAATCCCAAAAACGCGACGCGACAGCACTGGCTCTCTTGACGCCACTCGCTGATCGAGGCTTTCCCTCATCCAGAGTCTACGGTCCGCGCGATCTACTAAGTCTACACTCATACGCTCCCAAGGACGAGTGAAGTATGGAAAGGACCACAAGGTTCTGTGGCGTAGTGGAAAGCGCCTGTCAGGGCTGGTTAGATTTTGCCCATTTTTACTTTCATTCCTCGCACCTCAACAGCATAATACAAGTTAAGTATGTTATAGGCACATAATTTGTAATTAATGTGCATTTCGTATTGCATTTGTTCGCTGATACACCTTTGCGGCGCTGAATTTGTGTCCGAACGCGGGGTCCATAGCCAAACGCCCTAGTCCTAACTTACTAACGTAGAGCACATTACATCAACTAGTTGATGGAGTAATAAGAAGTTGGTAATTCGGGAGTGGCTCTTGCGGTGTTTGCGAGTGTTGCGGAGAAACGCTGGGAGTTTCAACTCCCTGCCCGCCTCACATCCCTCTCCTGCACTCGTGTTACAAAGTGTCAGTCACACTTGGCTGCCCCTTTCCATGCTTCGCGAGGTGGACAACCCCCTAGACCTCGCGCGCTATGTGCACCTCACCCTCCCTCTCCCTCTCTCGCCCCCCCCCCCTCTCTCTCTCTCGCTCTCTCTCCCTCCTCCGATATCCTTCTTTATCCTTTCTCTGTCTCTCTCTCCCACTCAGGCACGAGCAGCACGAGCGCCGCACTAACTCCCCCCTCCCCTCTCCCTCCCTCCCACAGCCGCCCCTCTCATTCGCACTGTACCTGTCGCGGTCCCACCCCCCGGGCACCGCCGCCCTGCGCCGCCCCACCCCGCCACTCCTTTCGCTCTGGACTCCAGAAAATACCCGAGCGGCGGCGGCACCCGAGGGGTACCCCACTGCTTCAAGTCCACTCACTCTCCAGTCAGACTCCAGTCAATTTCCAGTCGGACACGTCGTGCGGCTACAGTACCGGGAGCGCACGGTAGCCCCGCACCGAAGCTCGGTGGCCGCGTGGTTAGCGAGTCCGGCCAGCGAGTGGCTGGTCGGAGGTTCATCTCTTTGCCGGTCCGTGCGTTTTTTCTGTCGGCTCAGCTAAGGCGACGGTGTGTAAAGTACCGGGGGCGCGCTGCCTCAGCATCGCGGCTCTGTGGCCGTATGGGCAGGGTAGCTGACCGGCGGTCGAAAGGACGTGGGTTCGGGTCTGGCTAGTTCTTCAATATTTTTCTTGTGTCTGCGCTTGGAAGACAGAGGGTAAAATATACTTTCGAACGTGGCGTCGGTATGGCTGTCTGAACGGCCGTGCGCGCTGCGTCACTGAGAGATGTAAGCGTTGGGTTTCAACTTGAAGATTCCCGCAGCACGGTCGGGCTTACCCCCGTTCCCGGGTCCGAGGTTCTCTCGGTCGCCCGGGGTTTCCGGCGGGGGGGCTCTGTGTCTACCAAGGAAACTTGGTTCGGAGACTCGGGTGTATGCTACGGGGGTACCTAGGGTTCGGTACCTTCGTTTTCGCTCCCTGTGAATCTGGCAGACGAGGACACGCCGTCGCGACTAGGGTTCGTCGTGAAGTACAGCAGCTTCGGCTGTGTACGATATAGGAAAGCCTACCTCCCCCCCAATCCGCTCGGGAGTGGCCGCAGTGCCACAGACCAACCAGCCAGTCGAAGGGAGTTGATTCCGGAAATCTGGCTGGCGGAGGGGGCCACATTGACCGTTGCGGAAGCGTGCCCCTGAAAAAGGCCGCTGCGTCGTGCCTGTGTCTTAGCGGCGGTCGATACCTGGTACACCGGTTCCCATTCGAACACCGAAGTTAAGCAGGAGGGTTCCAGGCGGAGGCCTGGGACGAGGTAGTGCCCACCCATTTTTGCAATTTTTTTTCATAAGCATCCACATATTTCTAAGCGAAACAAAAATATTTTCGTTTTGAGTTTTGGTCACGGTAGGAATGACTTTTTAGAGTCGAGGAAACCCGCTGCTCGCCTCGGCGCCAACAACTTCAGCATTTCAAAAGTGGGGTGGTGCCTCTGGGTGGTGCACCCGAGTGAACGTGAACGCGCTCCTCAAGGTTAGGAGGGAGCGCGGGCCGAGGCGAGGTCAGGGTCGAGCGAGGTCGGAGCACATTGTCTTTGCCCTCCCCTTCCCCCGCCGCGCATACCGACCTCATCTGCATTCACACATTCATCCGGATCCATTTTTCCTCTTCGAAATGTTCGCTTTCAGCCCGAGCCTCGCGTTTCTGCGCGCCGCCTCCACTTTTGACGGCCGTTTCCCCCGCGGGCGGTAAGGACCGCGAGAGTTCGTCAGGCGGCCGGGGCTCATTGTCTCCGGACGGCCCGGCCCGGCCGGGGGGCTTAGTCCGGATTAGAGAATCTATCCGGGCGGCCGCGCGCAGCAGCAGCCGCTTCTATCAGATGCACCGCGAGATGGCGGCGCGGCGATAGGCTATCGCCTGGCTCGCCAATCCTTCAGCACATGTGTGAGTGTGTCCGACTCGACATCAGATTACAGAGTGCCCCGACGAGCGCGGTGCGGACCGGGCCTCGACCTCGTCCTCCCGCGCCGCGCCTCGCCGCTCCAGCGGCTTCCCCAAACACAGCTGACTTGGATAGGCGCGCGAGAAAAGGGACAATAGGCCGACTGACGCGAAGCGAGTCGAGGTCCAGCTGGGCCGGCGGCGGCAGAACAGGGACAGAGAGCGAGAGAGAGAGAGAGAGAGAGAGAGAGAGAGAGAGAGAGAATTCGCAGAGGAGGCACACTCCTTGGTGCTGCAGCCGGCGGTCACAACGTGACGCATGGCGGCCGCATGGCGGGGAGTCTCGTGCTCGGGAGCTGCAGCCCCAGGAGGACGGCGGCGTCCTTGTGGGTGTCGGCGGCGTCCTTGCGTGCCGAGGCGGCCGTATCTCCTCGCCCCCTCGCGTCCAGCGCAGAATGTGTTAGTAAGCGACACGGAACCTGGGGGGCGTGCACTACTCGCCCGGGCTATTTCCTCGGCTACGTCAACATGCAGTGCTGTCGATAATGAGGGGCCACGTTACACGCCGGCCCTCGCCACTATTTACCCGCCGGAGGACAGGGGGCGGCCTGAGGTCACTTGGAGCGAGGAGTCCGGATGGCACAGCCGCGCTGCACGCCCGAGGCCTGCGCCAAAGCCTCCGCCACGGGGGTCTTGGCGAAGTGGCCGGTGCGGAGGAAGGGGCAGCACCGGGTGCTCGTCGTCGGGCCGCCCACCCCGCCGTCCCTGTTCGCGCTGAACATGAAGCTCGTCCGGGCGACGGGCTTCTGGCGGCGGGCGGCGGCGGGGACCGCGGCCGGGGCGGCGCAGCGCGCCTTCTACGGCACCACCCTGGCCTGCAACGCCGCCTTCCTGCTCTGCAAGGCCGTGCACACGGTGCGCGACACGGGCAGCATCCTCAACGTGACCGAGAACCTCAGCGACGTCCTGTGCATCGCCTTCAGCCTGCTGCAGCTCGTGGTGCTCGCGCGCCGGGAGGTGGAGCTGGTGCACGTCATGGCCAGGGTGAGCTCGAGGGCGTCCCGGGGGGCCTCGGCGGGGCGGTGTGGTGCTGACCTGCGCCCTCTGCCGAGCAGATCGACGAGCAGCTGCCGCGGGTGCTGCGGGCCGGCGGCGGCGCGGCGGCGCGGCGGCTGGCCGAGCACCGGCAGCAGGGCCGCGGCCTCACCCTGTCCACGTTCGGCAGCTTCCTGCTCTGCGGGCTGCAGTTCGGCGTGGTGGTCACGACCATGCGCAAGAACAAGAGCGGCCTGCCCGTCCGCATCTGGACGCCCTTCGACCAGGGCGACCCCGCCACCCTGAGCATGCTGCTCATGCTGGAGGCCGTGGGGATCGTGGTCACCGTAGCCGGGTCCGGCGCGCTCTCGGCGCTCCTCCTCAACATGATGCTCACCGTGGAGTGCCAGTTCCGGGCCCTGGAGGACTACTTCCGGGACGAGGTGGGCTCAGGACGCACCGCGTGGCCGCGTGGTCAGCGAGTCCGGTCGGCGAGCGGCTGGTCGTGGGTTCAACTCTTTGCCAGTCCGTCCAATTTTTCGGTCGAGTCAGCGGGACATTGCCTAAAGTATACGGGGCGTACTGTATTTTTGTCACGATCGGGATGGGTGCCGCTGACTCGACTGTATAACCACGTTTTGTGGTCAGAAACCCGATTGCCGTCTTCCAGGCGCGCGGGCTGCCGGACGGGGCGTGGCCTGCAGCCGAGAAGAAGGAGATCCGAGGCAGGCTGGTGCAGGGCGTCAGGATGCACCAGGAGCTCCTCAAGTACGCCGTACATAGTGATGATGGGTAACGGGGGAGGGCGTCGGCGGTGCGTCACCACCCGCACCTCTGCCGCAGGCTGGCCGACGACCTGTGCGCCGTCCTCGCGCCCTTCATGACCACGCAGCTCAGCACCATCGTCCTCATACTGTGCGTCGCCCTGTTCCAAATCTCCATGGTACGCGCAACCCGGTGTAAAAGGGACCATTCAACCCCCCCCCCCCTAAAAGTGTACCCCCCGGTACACCATCCCTAGGGGCCGTGTACACCCCCACCAACCGAATGGGGGGTACACGCTCCCTAGGGGCCGTCGGGGCCGTCCGGGGGGCACCTTATCCCCGCGGGGGTATGCCATCACTGGCACACCGGCTCGGAATCACTCCGCTGGCACGGCCGACTCTCATGTCTGCCTTCATCCCCGGCGACAGAACCCGCTGGACCCCGTGAACGTCCGCTTCGCCCTGCTCGCCTCCTGTGTCGGCGTCGAGGCCTTCGTGCTGTGCTGGATGAGCACCAGGCTGAGCGACCAGGTCCGGCCGAGAGCACTCTCGCGGCTCCTCCGCGGAGGCCGTGCCGGCCGTGCTGCGAGCGTTGTCACGTGATTGCAGGCCACGGACGTGCGGCTGGGGCTGCAGCACGGCGACTGGTTCCTGCAGGCCGGCGACGTCGGCTACCTGGTCCGCTTCGCCGTCATGCGGAGCCAGAAGCCGCCCTGCACGATCGTGGCGAACAACGTGCACGTCGGACTGCCCGTCTTCTTGGAGGTACGGAACGGTCTACTGTGTGCCGATGATGTGTCACCCGCAGCGCCTTTTCTCTTTCTCTTGCCCAGCTGATCCGCTCGTCGTACTCGCTGCTCGCCTTCCTCGAGAAGAGCGCCAGGAATGAGACCACCGGGCCAGAGGCCTGACTGCGAGGACTCTAACCCCGCCGGATTACAGGCGGCTACTATTCTATTTCCATGTCTCTGTAAAGTACCTGCTCCCGCCGTGTTTTATTCCAACACTAAATCTCGCCGCGTCGGGGTTGGCGGTGTGCGTGCGCAAGCGCGCACACACGCGAAGACCACGCCAAGCGCACGCTAAGCGCACGCCAAGCTCACGCCGAGCTCACGCCGCGCCCCGACACACCCCCCGCGGCCTCGGCGCGGCGGCCTCGCCTCCTGACGAACCGGGCTGGAGTGGTGCTCTCGTTGATCCCGTCCCGCTATGAGAATGTCACCAAGGTCGAGTGGGGCTGATGGGCGCGGAGAGGAGAGGCCCAGCTCCGCTGGCTCCGCCCCGCGCTGTTTGGAGTGGAGATGGCGAGTTAAGACCCGGGCGCGCGGAAGGCATAAGCAGAAGCTGCGCGGCGGCGGCGGCGGCGGCGAGGTCCCCCAACGACAGAAACCGCGTGCCTTTTTGATATCGCGCGATGTGAGAGGATGCCCGGTGAGGAGACGGACAAGTCGAGGTGGTGCGGAGGGGACGCGAGCAGCGAGCACTGCTACACTTCTTACTCTCTACGTATTTGGCCTGGCCGCGTTTCCGCCAGGAAAACGCGTCCGTCCGAGGGAACCGCAACGAACCACACACACACACACACACACACACACACACACACACACACACACGCACGCACGCACGCACGCACGGGTTTTCTCCATTCAAAAGTGTGCAAAATAAATGTGCCGTTCTGAGCGCGCTGCCGGCCGCCAAACAGGTATGTAACATGCGAGATAGGCGCGCGTAAATCCGGAAGGATCAGCAGCAGCAGCACGGCTGCTCCTGCTCGCTTTCGCGCGCGCGTGTGTGTGTGTGTGTGTGTGTGTGTGTGTGTGGAGAAGAAGAAGAAGAAGAGACATCAGGGCGACAAACGCAACGCAACGCCTCCTGCATTGTGAGCCGGCTGGGCGCGTGGCACGTGCCTGCGGAGCCGCCGGCCGCCGCCGCCTCCTCGCCGACCACGCCCCGCCACGCCCCGCCACACCCCGCCACACCCCGCCACACCCCGCCACACCCCGCGCGGCCGGGCCGCCAGGCCGCGGGCTGCAGCTGCCCTGCACACCTGGACGTCGGACGGGTACCCCCTCCCCCACCCCTCCTCCTCCTCCTCCACACTCCCCCGGACCAGGCAGAGGGCGGCTCGCTCCTTGGCTCCTCATCTCCCCCGCTACCTCAGAAGTCAGTTTATCCCCTGACACTGAAAGACGTCGCTGCACATTGTGTGTGTGTGTGTGTGTGCGTGCTGGGCGCACCGGGCCGATATCTCTCCGCGCTGCCAACCGAGACGGTGAGCGCGCGCGACGCGACGCCTATCTGACCCCGATGCATCTGTGCCGCGCGCGTTGCCGCCCTACGGTGCCCTGGTCCTGGTCCTGCCCAGGCCGAGGCTGCGCCGTGCCACAGGGCACCACAGGGCTGGGTCCGCCGGGAGGGGGGGGGGGGGGGGGCAATGCAGCGCCAGACTTCAAGGGCGACTGGATGGGTCGGTAGGACCGCTGCCCCGCTGCCGTTGTTGCTGACCAGCGCTCACGAAGGTCAGCCCTAAGCCCCGGCTGCCCCGGCGGAGCCAAGCGCTCTCTCATTAAAATTCACAACAGCAGCGCCGCCCCGCTCGCCGTTCCTTTTGTCCTTCTTGTTGTTATAGTAATCAAAAGTCGCGTCCTTCGGGCAACTTTTGCTTTGCTGCGCTGTTATTTTTCTGTTTTGTCTCGATTAGAACGGTTGCAACGGATTTGAATTTGAGGAGCGGATGAATGGTGGGGGTTGGTGTCGGCTCGGCTCCGTGCTCAACGGACGTCTTCGCCTCCCGCCACCAGACAGATGCTCCTGGTACGCCCCTCCCCGCAGGGATACTCCCCGGATTTTCTTAAACGCACTCTAAATCCGTATTTATCATCAGCCTTTATCTGGCTGCTGAAGCGCACCGGAATGGATGGAGCCGGATGGGAGCGAGGAGCGCGAGCTAACGTCAATACCCCCTCAACACCCCGTGCGTCTCTACTCCCCGCGTGGGTGGGCTGCCCGTGGAACTACTCTTGCTCGCAGAGACACTAACGTGGAGTATGTCTGGCTCTTACCCGAGTTCTGCCGGCACGGCGGCACGGTGTCGTTGAATTTTGTGTTAGTCCGTCGATTTCGGTGGTCGAAGAAGGGTAATTGGGAAATAAGCTCCACGCAAAATATTAGGTACTTGTTAGTTTTCTTTATTACATGTTTTACACAAAAATAAAACCTAAGCTTGGTGTCAAGCTAAAGCACAAGTTATTGCCTCTTGTTCCGCATTCGTTTGAATGCGTAGTTGGTTTTAACCCATCAGCATGTGGCAGGGATAGACGAAACACACATTCAGTACGAACTGACAAGATGCACAATAAGTATTTACATTGAAAGACAACAGCAAGAGACGAGTTTCTTACTGGTCAACTCAGCACAGTATGCAGAGCAATCAAATGGAAAATTTATTTCAGCTGCAATCGCCAATGACTCCCTTCTGGGAAGTTTAGGGATTGCGAATTTCTATTTTCATCCATGTATAAAAATATTAAGCCAACTCATGCAAGATATTTGATTGTTTAATTTGAAATAGTTTGTAAATAGTACAAGTTCCAATTTTACAGACTTAGACGTAGTTTCCTAGGGACAACTCGTGTACGGTAAGGGTAACGTATAAATTAAGTTCTTTTTAGGCGACGTGTAACTGACAAGGTCCCCACAGGGCCTAACGCAATGCACAACAGAAATGTCTTGGCCACTTTCTGACAATATGGCGGTATAATAGGGTCCCCGTCTTAGTTTTGGTCCAGGCACCGGGCTCGGTTTCGTTGTCGGTCCGTGAGTCTGCCTCAGCGTTCCGGTCGTCGTTGGCACAGCAGATACAGAAGCAAGGAATACACAATCCTTTCCCCCGGTCTTCCACGTAACTTTCGCTGCGAAAGATCGCAAAGACCCCAGCTGGGGCGAGCTCCCATGGCGTCCCACAGGAGCGTCGCGTCGCCGATTCAAAGAGCAACAGCGTCACGGTGTACGCTGATGTGCTCGCAGGACAACGTGAGAGCAGTGCGGCGAAGAGGATGCCGACAGAGGAGCGGGAAGGGAAGAAGAGGCGGCCGCCACCGGCAGCGCGGCCGAGGATGGCCGGACAAGGCCCTACGGTTTGGCCTCTATGGCACGAATAAATACTTTTCATTTTTTTCCAGTTCCCTCGGCGGTTACTGCGTCAACGACAGCGTTTGATTTTGTGTTCGACGACAAGGCCTCACACCATGCCAAAGTCGGTGCGGATGGTCACGTCGCAGTTGGTCTTCTTCTCCGCGGCCATGCTGGCGGCCATGTTCACCTCGACCAAGGTGTCGATCGAGTTGATGCTGACGCCCGACAGGATCCGCTGCGCGGCCAGCGACTTGCAGTGGACGGACAGGTCGGAGAGGCTGGCGTAGGGGCTGGCCGAGAGCGGCAGCGCCGCCGGCTGGCCGCCGCCCGTGTAGTTCTGCACCTCCTTCAGGATGTTCTTGTAGCTGAGGCTCTCCCGCAGGAAGCCGACCGGCCCCGCCGGCGTCGTCAGCGACAGCTTGCGGCTGTTGTTCATCTCCGCAGTCGCCTCCTTGGTGGCGAGCGAGCCGGCCGACGTGAGCGACTCCTCGGAGGACGAGGACGCCGCCGAGACCGAGGACGCCGACGAGGACACCGTCGGCTTGCCGCTCAGGTTGTGGTTGTTGATTTTGTTGCTGGAGTAGCGCGTCTCCGCGCCGGCGTCCTGCGCGACGGCGTCATCGGACAGGGCCTTGGCGTCGTCGCGGGACGGCGAGCTGGCGGTGCTGCTGGTGCTGCTGGCCGTGCTGCCGAGGTTCATGGCGGCGGGCACGGAGCGGTCGAAGCTGGTCTCCAGCACGGGTGCTCGTCGCGGCATGAGGCCCTGGCCGGCCGCCGCAGCCGCCGCCGCAGCCGCTGCCGCTCCGCCGGACCTGTTCTCGATGGTGATGACCGAGCGCACCGGGTTGTGCGAGTTGTGCTGCTGCACGAAGATCTTGGTGTTGGCCCCGTTGATGGTGGTGGTCGTGGTGGTGGTGGTGTTGCCGGTGCCGCCGCCGGTGGAGCCGACCGCGACCGACGAGGTTAGCGCCGACGGGGGTGAGGCCGGCGAGGAGCCCTGCAAAGGGAATGCAATGGATCAGACGGGTGTGCAGTGCGATCAGATGCGGCGAGTGCAGCGAGAGCGGCGGCGGCGGCAGTCGGGTCGGGACCGCCGCGGGATTAGCTTTGCAGTGCCTTTTATAATAAAGAAAGCACCAGGCGGCGCGAGCGTGCTAATTAGAAAATGGCGCGGAGGGTGAGGTCAGCGGGGGGCGAGCCGACGCCGACACCCACAGACAGACCCGAGCCGATGGCCCGATGGCGCTGGCGGCGGGGCGGGCGGCTCGGCGGCGGACACGACTCGATTAGTAAAGAAAGTTTCAATCCAATCACCTCGCCGGGCCCGGGAGGGGCGCAGGGCGCAGGGCGGGGCGCTGGTCAGGGGGAGGAAATCGATGTCATTCGTGCTGTTACTGTTGTTCCGCGAGGCACTCCGGCGGCATTACACTCCGACGACAGCGCTACGTACCTGCGACGTGTACGGGCTCTTGACGGGGGTGGGCAGCGGCAGGGAGCGGCGCGCGGTGGGCGAGCCGCAGCGCGTCCCGGACGAGTTGTACCCCGACGAGGCCTTGCTCATGCCCGACGTGGACGCGCTCGCCCGGCTGGCGCGGCTCGCCCGGCTCGAGGCGGACGACAGCAGCGTGTTGGAGGGAGACGTCTTCCGGATGGCCGGCAGCTTGGAGGACGGCGGGCAGGGCCGCGGGCTCGGCGACGGCGGCGGCATCAGGGACGACATGGTGGACGTGGTCATTGACGTGGGCGCGTGGCTGGCGTGGCTGGCGTGGCTTGCGTGGCTGGCGGGGCTAGCCGCCCGGCTGACGCTGCCGCCGCTCAGGAGACTCGTGCTCAGCGAGTCGCTCAGCCGGCGGGCACGTCGCGGCGACCCCCGGGACAGGCTCCGGGGCAGCGTGGACGCGCGGCCCACGCCGGGGGAGTCCCACTGCGGCAGACAAGGTCGTGAGGCGCCTGGCGATACCCCCCGCCGCGGAGACTGCGACGCGCGACAGACGCCGAGCGGCGCGTGTCGTCGCGTGTCGCCGCGTGGCTAATACTCACCCTGGACACGGCGGGGGAGCTCCTGGAGCGCGCGGGGGACGTGTGCGCGGACGACGGCGCGGGCGTGGGCGGCTGCGGCTGCGTCTGCGTGCCCACCGAGGTGAGCGCCGTGACGCCAGGGTTGAACCAGTCCGCCGGGTGGCGACCTTCTTCGTCGTCGTCCTGGACGGGGAACTGCGCCGAAAACGTCTTGATCTGGGCGGCGGCGGGGCCGGGGCTGGCGGAGCGGAGCTGGTCCCGGGACGAGGACTGGCCGGGGGGCGCCGACTGGCCGCGGCGGCCGCGGGAGCCCCGGGGCCGGCCCGAGCGCCTGAAGAGCCGTGCCAGCAGGGACTGCTTCTCTGTGGACAGGACGGGGGCGCGGGCCGCGCAGGGTGATTAGGACGTGGACGTGCTGGCGGCGAGACCAAACGGACCGCGACGCACGCCGCCCCGGCACCGCCAGCACTGTTTGCACCGTCCCTGAGGCGGGGAAAACAGCACAGCACAGTTGGCAACGCGGGGCCCGCGGCCCGCGGCCCGCGGCGCGGCGGGCAGCAGCGGCGGCGTCACAGGGCACTGGGCAGACTCTCCTTGAATCTTCGGCAGCTCGACGAGCAGCGGCTAGCCACGGGCCTCAAGCCCACCGGCCGATTGCACGCTCATTTCCATAGGCAAAGCCCGCCGAGGTCGGCAAGGCATCCGCAACCTGCCTGTCTGGGCCGATAGCGAAAGTGCTCCGCAGGCAGGAGACTCACTCTCGGGGCTGGGCGTGGACGGCGCGGAGGGCGGCGCGGCGGCGGAGGGCGGCGGCCGGGGCGGCAGGGAGCGCAGGGAGCCGGCGCGCTGCAGGGCCTGGCCGAGGCGGGTGGACAGGCGCAGCGAGTGGCGCCGCTCCAGGGCGCGGCCCGCGGCGCCCTGCTGGCTGTCGACGCTGCGGTCCCGCGCGTACAGCACCTTGTCCTCGGGGTTGCCTGTAATGGAACAGAGTATCACAAACTTGCGTTTCCCCCCTCCATCTCCGAATCGCAAAAAAAAAAAAAAAGGCGCTAGCGGGCCTCCGGTGGCCTCCGGCCTTGGCCATGGCCGCCGCCGGCCCCGTCCCGCTGACTGACCTCCGCAGATGACGTCGGCCAGGTTGGTCTGCACGCACTGGTGCGTCCGCGGCCCGTCGCGCTCCGTCTGCATGTCGCCGTGCACCATGACGATGGCCTCCTCGTTGGAGAGAAGCATGGAGCGGCGGCCCCGGCCGCGCGACGGCGACGAGGACGCCGACGACGGCGAGTGGTGGTGCTGCTGCTGTTGCTGCATGGAGGCGAGGCGGCGCCGCGTCTCGGGCGTCACCAGGAAGTAGCCGCGCGCCGTCTGGTACACCTGCGACCCAGACAAGCACACCGTCAAAGAGAGGAAACCGTACAAGTTCCGCTGGGCGCCGCGCACTCCGGCGTAGCAAGCCCCTGTCGAGTCGAGGGTAGGCAGCTCCGCCAGGCACGGCGCCCAGCGGGCCGGCATACCCGGCAGGCGCTCCCCGCCGTCCAGACGTGGCCGGCCCGCAGCTCTTCCTATGGCGCCTCCAATCCCCTCAATTTTTTTTAAAAAAAAAAGATCGCTTGAAACTGGTGAAGCCGCACCCTGAACAATTTTCAAAATGTCACTTGGAAAATTATTTGTACCTAATTTGTGTTTACTTATTATTTTTCGAAAACGATGTTGTGGTTTTGAGCGCCGTGAGTGTTGGGACCGACCTCTGGCCGTGGGTTTCGCCGGTGCCGACGATCCGTATGGTCATCTCGTGCCGGGAGCTGAGCTCGCCATATCCTGCTCATTAATTGCTGTACCCTGCGCAGGAGCTCCTACGGGACCGGCAGCAGCGGCGCGGCAGCAGCTGACGCAATTATTATGTCGTTAAGCATTAGCCGGGCACACCGGACCTGCCAATCGAGGCCGATATGCCGCACGCGTGTGTCGTGTGTGTGTGTGTGTATGTGTGTGTGTCGGGAAGTGCGTGCGCCGCCCTGCCCTCTTCTGCCGGCCGGGCACACGGCACACGCGCCCCACGAGACTTTTCCTTTCCGCTCCGCACCTTTTGCCTTCCCCTCGGGGCTGCGCCGCGCCGCCGCCGCTTTGCCCCCCACCCCACCCCTCCCTCCCCCGCCGGCCACGCGCGTAATCCAAAACCACATCATTTGCACGGGGGAATAAGAAAGTGGCATTAGAGCGAATGAGAGAATCTGCATTTCATGTCATATAATACCGTTTCAATGAGCCAATCCACGCTGTGTACACTGGGGCGCACCGCGGCGCGGACGGGGCGTGGCGGAGCGTGGCGGAGCGTGGCGCGTTTGCGGTGGTGCAGCGGCGCGCCAAACACGGTCATTTGTCTGAGTGGGGGGGTGCGGGCCGCGAGTGCGGCGTGCGTTACGTCCGCGATAGAGCGATCAGGCGCGTTACCAGCGGCCGCCTCCATCAGCATCGCGATAACGATGACACGCTTTTCCGCGGACAAACCAGGAAAAACAAAAAAATTTAATCGGGGCCGAAAAAAAATTCAAAATTTAGAATTTTAAAAGACAAAATTTTGCCCGATTTTTTTTTTTTTGGGGGGGGGGGGGCGATGGTTTGTTTGGGAGGGAGAGATGGACGTGGTTATGTCGGAGGAAAGCGGCGGGATGACGTGACGACAGAACCTCCCCCCGGCCCTCTCCCTTTCACTAGGCTGACCGAGTGCCGAGAGCGCAGCGCCACTCGTCCGCAAGGTCGGCTGGAATGACAATACGAGTGCACCGGTAATGCTTTCTCCCTCCCTCCCTCTCTCTTTCTCTCTTTCTCCCCTGAGGACCCTCAGGACCCCCAGGACCGCGTCCCGGCCGGGCACGGGGTCCGAGAAGCAGGAGGAGGCGGAGGGCGCCGCCGCCGCCGCCGCCGCGCTAACGTCAGCACGTCCCGGCGTATCGGCGTCGGACGACGACGAGCGCCTTATTGCGAAAACAACAACATCAACAACAACAGCATCGGCAGCAGCAGCGGCGGCGACACCCCGCCGGAGGAGGGGGACGAGGAGAGTTTCACCGGCCGTAATTATTGTTGTTGCTGTTATTAATATTATTATCATCATTATCGTGTTTGATATGCGATGCATCACGCCCCGAGCAGGCGGCGGCGGCGGCGGGGCTGGAGGCGTCCGCGTCCGTATATCCGCACGGAGCCGCCGTGCAAATCAACACATCGGCCGTCTGTGCCTATGTCTTTGGCACCGTGTCCCGTGTGTGTGTGTGTGTGTGTGTGTTGGTGTGTGCGTGTGTGCGCGCGCGCCGGACCGTACCGAGCGCGGGACAAAGAAGAAGAAGTGTCAGGGTCATCAGGGCCGGCCATCGCGCGCGTCCCGCATTTACGGGCGTGTTTATTGTTTATTTATAAGCGAAAGTTGATTTGCGCGCCGCCGCGCGCTAAGCCCCTGCCAATAAACGCCGAAAAGCCTCACCGCACCGCGCACCTGCGACTTGCTTACTCACTGTCAACGACGCGCTGCTCAAGAAAATGAAGAAATAAATGGCAATAAATCGATGTAGCCAGTCAATTAAATGTAGTGCAAAACGATATATCGCGTGGAGCAGTGGAGATATGGCTGCCAGCCTTCCCTCCCCCCCCCCCTCCTCAGCAAGACGACGCCAGGACAGAAGACAGCCAAGCAGACGGGAGTCTGGCCGCGGGCCTGGACGTTCAATTTTCTCCACTAATAGCGGGTCCGCGGGGGCCGGCGGGGAGGGGCGGCGCGGCCCCGGCCGAGCCCGGCTGCTGTGCCCGGCTGCTGTGCCCGGCCGCTGCTGCCTGGGTGGCAGCTCGCACACGGCGGCACGGCAGCTCTCCGTTCTCTCCCCGTCGGAGTGAACCGGTGGCGGTGGCCGCGCCGTGAGCCGTCGCCCCGCTGCCGATGGCGATGGCTACGACCGGGCTGGATGACCAGCATGGCGATCCAGTCAATCACCGCGCGCGGCTCGCTCGTTTTCGACAGGACGCGGTGATGTCATGCGGCTGCCGCTGCTGGCAGCCCTTCTGGCCCCGGCAGGGCAGGCGGCACGGCCGGCGCGGCCGGGCCGGGGCAACCGCCTCGCCTCTGACGGGGGACTTGCCGGGACGGGCAGCGCGGCTCAGCTCCGCTCAGGTCATAGCTGGCGCCGGCTGCCGCTGCCGCGCGGCCACTCATATCCTGCAATCTGCTCTGCTGGTGGTCGGGACTGCCCTCGGACTTCCTGGGTGAGGCGAGCCTTACGGCGCATTCGGCTTAATTAGTCCCCAGAGTGTCGTCCGGCGGGTTACCGAACGTCCGCGGCGGCGGCAGGCGGCCCGCGACCTCCGCCCGCCCCTGCTGCCCGGCGCGGCCCGCGTCGCGTGGCCCAACGGCAGGTGCCCGGGGGTGGCGCGTGCTCATAATACACCAAACATTCTGAGCACGTCATAAAAATAAAATAAAATAAATTCGCTAACAAAATACCGAAAACCAACATGACCCGTAGACTTGCGCGTCACGAAGAAACTCATTTCACCTCAAATTCGCAAGAGATTTTTATTTTCTCCCCTCCGGCGTCGAAAGTGAAAAGTAAACTGCTGGGGGCGGACCTCGCACAGCCGTACGGCGGGCACACCACAACCACACCGCACCCGGGGCTCCGGGGGCTCCGGGGGCTCCGGGGGCGCCCCGGCAGAGACGTGCCGGACTATACAGCCGTCAATAACGCACCAATTAAAGGAGCTGACAATGACGCAGGCCGCGGGGGCCGCGGGGGCCGCGGGGCCGCAGTCACGAGTGGGGACGGAACGCCGTGACGGAGGAGGAACGGCCCGCAGCGGCGGCAGCTGCGGCAGCGGCGGAGAGGAGCTGCAAGGCGCAGCGGGCGCGGCGGGCGGCGCTCTCCTCCCCAAAGCCTTTTGTGGTAAAGAAAATTTGGGCCCACTTGAGTGGCAGCAGGGCCGGGCCGGGCCGGGCCGGGCGGGGGGGTCGTCGTGTGCTCGGCACACAATTTAATCACAACAAAGAGACTCCCGCGATGCAGACACACCGCAGCCCGGAGCCGCGGGCCCGCGGACCCCGCGAGGGGCTGCTGGTCCCCGCGGGCTCAGCGGCGCAGCGGCTGCAGCGGCCCGTGTGGCCCCGAAACTACTTCATTCCGGGAAGGCAAACGAGCTCACCTGCTTTAGGCCTCGCCTCACTACTACGACCGGCCCCGCGACCGCAAACAAAAAGGGGCACGACGCTGCGCTGCGACGTCGTCGGCCCTCTCTGTCGCTCTGCGGGTGGGGGACGGTGAGGGACAGGGACGGAGCGCATCGCCGCCGAACGCACACGGCGGGGGCGGGCGGCTGCGGTGGGGCCGCTCCGCCGGGGGGCCGGCCGGCGACAATTACAAATGTCCTCGGGCCGAGCTCCGGGCCGCGCTAACGGTAGTGCGCCCCTCTCCGAGCCTTCCCGGGTAATGAAGGGCTGTCGGAGGCGGTCGGCGGCCGCCCTGGGCGCGATGGGAACGCGCTGCACGGACCGCGGCCTCTCTCCGCCCGAAATCAACTTAATTTAAACGGAGAGCGCCCGTGAGCTTCCAGGAGGGGTTGCCGGCAGGGTACTCCCGCCGCTACCGCCGCTACCGCCGCTACCGCCGCTACCGCCGCTACCGCCGCTACCGCCGCTACCGCCGCTACCGCCGCTACCGCCGCTACCGCCGCTACCGCCGCTACCGCCGCTACCGCCGCTACCGCCGCTACCGCCGCTACCGCCGCTACCGCCGCTACCGCCGCTACCGCCGCTACCGCCGCTACCGCCGCTACCGCCGCTACCGCCGCTACCGCCGCTACCGCCGCCGCGTGAGAGGAGTGGAACTGACACCGCGCCGCCCGGCCGGCGCCGTCCTGTCCGCCGTGTGCCCGCCCCCCGTCGTCGGCGCCGATTCCTCCCGGTCCGGGGGAAGGCCGGGGGAGCCTTGGCCGTCGTCGACAGGTCGCCGACAGCCGACAGTCGTCGCCCCGGGGCCCGCGGGGCGCAGAGCCCTGCCCCCTCACGGCGGGCTCGGCGCTGTCAGGGCGCCCCGCCGGTGGTGCCGGTCCCCGCCGGCCCCCGCCGGTCCCCCCGCGAGCGCGCACGGTAATCACTGGCTTGCGTTGCGTCGCGCGCCGACCAACAAACCTTTCCCCGCCTCTCCTTACGGCCCCCTACGGCCCCTTACAGCCCCGTTTCCTTACGGACGGCGGAGTGTTTGCTCGGCGATGCCCGGGACGACGTCTGCGAGGGCTCGCCGCGTGACGCCCCCCCCCCCCCCCCCCCCGCCAGGCCGGGACGTCGCCGTGGGCGTCGCCGCGAAGACGCTCCTCAGGTTCCACCCGATGAATACGGCGGTGATGTATGTGAGAAGCTTGCGCGGGGAGGGGCCGCCCGTGCCGGCAGGCGTGTGGGTCCCCCAAGGACGCGCGCGCGTAGTGGCCGATGCAGAGGCACGCCTAATCTGCGGAGCTGGCGCCTGACGGGTAGGCAGCCGCTGGGCTCCGCCGCGCACGCGCGTCGTGCGGGCTGGCCTACCCCGGCACCCGCAGGCGGCACGCTCCGCCGCTCCGCCGGTGCTTACCTTCCGCTCGGTGGACAGCTTGGCGAGGGCGTCGTACACGACGGCGGCCTCGGGCCGCATCATGGCCGGGAAGGCGCGGGGCAGGGCGCGCAGGATGGCGGGCAGCACGGCGGCCTGGGCGGTGGACGTGAGCTCCAGGATGACCCAGCACAGCGCCTCGGGCAGCGGCGTGAACTGGCTCTGCGGCACCGCCACCGCGCAGCAGTCCTCGATGTCACCTGCAACCGGAGGGGAGCGGAGAGTAGGCCGTGTAACCCGACGCCGGGCCCAGCGCGCTTCCTGGGGGCCAAACACAAGTGTGACACACGCACACACACGCGCGCGCACACACACACACACACACACACACACACACACACACACACACGGGGGGCCGGTCCGGGCGGACCGCAGCAGCGCGTTACACACAGCGCGAGTAACGAGCAGACGGAGCGCCGCCGCCGCCGCGGCGCGATGTGATGTGATGCGTGTCCCCGGGGAGAGGAAGAGGAAAATAAAAATGACAACAAGAAAGCGGACGCAGAAAACCAGCCGGCAGCAGCCTGCGCCTCGGGAGTGGAATTAGTAAACAGCAGACGGTGTGGTAATAGAAGTACATGCTCTCTCTCTCTCCCTCTCCCTCCCCTTACGCCTCATCCGCTTGTCCATTTTTCAGCCGATCTGAGTGACATTCGGGCCGGGAGCCAGCAGCGGCAGCGGTGGCTTGCAGCGCCGTGCACCGCCTTGCAGCCGGCCGTGTCATTAGTGTCACCCGGTCTGCTAATGGAATCACGACCCCAGAAACAACACGCGTCGCGGCGACGTGCCGCGTCAGAAGGCGCTGGCAGAAGGCGGCGGCGGCGGCAGCGGTGCCCGCGCCCCCGCGCGATGCGACGCGATGCGCCCCCTCCCTATTTTTAAACGTTCCCGCCGCCCCGCCGCGTGGGCCCGCGCGCTGTCGGCCCGCCGCCGGTGCCCCGGTCGTCGCTCACGGCGTGCGGTGCCCGCGGCCTGCGCGGCCCGGCTCACTCCGCCCACTCGTCCAGTTGACAACAGCGTATCGTGTGCCCCAGAGCGATCCCGTTACATTTTACGAGCGTCGGCGCCGTGCTGCCGAACACGCGTGACCGGCGTCGTCGTCGGCCTCGTCGGCGGCGGCTGTCTGCGCGCGCACGACCCGCGGGGCCCGGGGAGCGTGTGGGCCTCCGGGAGCAGCAGCAGGAGGATGCAGCGCGGCAGCAGCCCAGTGGCCTCCATGGGCTCCTCGGCGTCGCACTGCCGCCGCCGCCGCCGCCGCCACCGCCGCCGCTGTCACGAGCCGCACGACGAGTCATCCTCGTGTGTTCCTTATTGTGTTTCCATCATGCCGTCGATAATGTCACGATGTTACGATACGCCGAAAGCTCTCGGCATGTCGACAATTATTACAGCGGCAGCGCTGTCCCGCCCGAGTCCTGCCTGACGGGGGTCGTGAGGATGCCGGGGCGCTCGTGTCCCCGAAATACAGCGTCTGCCTCCGCTGCAGCCGCTGCATGCTGCTAGACGCGGAAAACGAGACGACACACCGCGAGACAGATTTCTCATTTCCTACCCTTCTTTTCCTTTTTGTCTTTTTTTTTTTCTGAGCCAAGCAAACGAGATGTTTCTTATAAACACTGTGTTGTGGCCACCCGTCGTCCGCGCGCGTTGCATCTCGAAGACGGGAATTAAAGACGAGAAAGGAAAGGTAATGGATGTCACGCGGGTGAAAGAGAGAGAGAGAGAGAGTGTGTGCGAGAGAGAGAGAGATAGAAAAATATATGGATATGCGGGCTGTGGTCCCGGCGCTGAGTAGCGGCCGATACGGCGGCGCGGCGAAACCGAACACGCCGCCGCGGCCAGCGCGTCCGTCCACCTGCCAACCTGCCGATGCCGAGCCGACGAAAGCGTATACGGGGCGGAGAGAAAAACCCGTGTTAAGCACGTGAATAGTAGGAGAGGGCGGGGAGGAAAAACTCGTCGTGAACAGGGATAGCGAGCGACATGTGTCATTAATTATGAGAATGTGTGTGTGCACCGCGCTGCGCCGCGAAGCTACCGGCCGCGTCTTGCCTGTCTGTCTGTCTGTCTGTCTGATTGTCCGTCCGTCTGTAATTTGTTGTCGGGGGCCCGCGGCATGCCGCTGCAGCGGGCCGCGGTGGGCAGCGCGCCGCGGCCGCCACTTCACACCGCCGCCGCCGCCGCGCACGAGTGCGACGCTCGTATGACTTTTAATGGACCCTCGCCTAATCCAGCCGTGACGAGGCCCGACTCGGCCCGACTCTCTGTGAGCCGCGCTCAGATCAGAGTTACGCTGCGCGGCCGGGCCGAGTGGAACTCGTCTTGTCAGCGAATAAAAATGCCATAAAACGCGCGCTCATTAAATATTAACCGCGTTCATGCCGTCGTCGTGTCGCTCGGCGGCGTGCTCTGATTCAATGAAATTCTGACCCGGCTGCCCGCGCCCCCTTCGCCCTCTGGCAGACGTTGTTTTGTTTTGTTTTTGTGGACTCACGCAGATTTCTCATCGTGTGCTGCGGTACCAGGAAGGCCCGCGAAGGCTGGCGCGGTGGCCTCGCCTCGCCTCGTCGCCGCGCCGTCGGCACTTCCACCCACCGCCTATGCAGCGGGGCGGCCGCGGCCGGCTGCCGGTGGAGAGGCGCGGCCGGGTGCGGCGGCAGGACGACTGCAGACGCGACAATTTTTCATACGCGAAGCCTCGCGCTTTTGAATGTCGTCGGCGAATAAAACGAGTGTCGCCCGACGCCACCGCCGACGTCGCCTCGGGCGGGACGCGCACGTGCGTGGGAAGAGGGCCCGGCCAGGAGGAGGAGGAGGAGGAGGAAGGGAGGAGGAGGAGGAAGGGAGGGTGGAGGGGGCAGCAGGAGATGCGCCCGCCTCCTCCGTCATGTCGCCTGCCGCTCTCGTCGGGTTGCCATGACGACGGCGACGCCGCTGTCGCTGCTTGATTCATTACGTCGCACGTAAAAGATATGCAAACGCCGCCGACATGGACGGGGCACGGTGCTGCCTGGTGCAGCAGCGGCTCCGCGGCGCCGCGTGCACTGCATGCAGTCAGCGGGAGGCGGGGTTAGCCTGGCCCGCCCCTCCCCAATGTACACCCATTTCGAGCTCGCTTGAATGTTTTCCCTTTAAAAAAATTGGATTTCTATAGAAATTTTTCTCGAAGAAAAATATTCACCGTCTATTTAAAAAAAATATTATCTGAAAAATTTTAAACGTTCTTGAAACACATTTGCCATTTTTCCTCATTCTTTTCAATTTTATCGTGTCAGCATATGATTTTCCTTCGCCTCTGTAGAGTGATGTCCCCTGGGGCCGACACTTCTCGCGTGCGTAACGCGTGTTGGAGGCGTCGGACGACGTGTCCGCACGCCGTACAGTACGTCTCACGGACCTCGCCGGGCGAGTGACATTTTCAAACTCGTTACCCAACAAAAGCCTTCATGTTCCCTCCCCTCCTCCTCGTCCTCTTCGTCCTCCTCCTGCTCCTCCTGCTCAAGCGCGCGCAAGCACGATGTCTATTAGAAATAGTCTTTCACGACGTCCTTATGTCCATAACCATGAAACACTCGGGAACAGGTTTCGTTTTGAGAGGGCTCCGAGCCCAGCCCGGCAGCGCAGGGCCCGCCGCGACGCCCCCCCGCGGGGAGCGGGCCGGCCGGCCGGGCAGGAGGGAGCTGCTGCTACTCCGGCCGAGGATTGTTCTCCTCGTTCGACGACAAATCGTGTGTCGGCCGCCGCCTCCGTGCGCCGTCGCCACGCGCTCCGCAGCGGGGCCCCGCACCGCCGCCAACACGCTTCCCCCGGCGCGAAATCAGCAGTGAAAACGATTATCAGTGTTGTATGACGGCGCG
Organism: Megalurothrips usitatus; assembly: GCA_026979955.1. NCBI lineage: Eukaryota > Metazoa > Arthropoda > Insecta > Thysanoptera > Thripidae > Megalurothrips > Megalurothrips usitatus. The sequence continues at coordinate 7,127,908 of CM049595.1, read as the reverse complement.
GCGCGGGGCGCGACACACGGCCGGGCCATCACTCTGCGCGGCTAGTCGGCCGGGCACATCTAGCGCACTCACTCACACCCTCTGACTCACGACGCCGAGGTGCGTGAGCGCAGTGAGCGCGGCGGGGACGAAGTGCGCGGCCAGTCAGCCGCCGCCCCTCGCAGCAGCGACACGGCAGGGCGTGCGGGAAATAAATTAGAGAAACACACAAACACACACACACACACACACACACACACACACTCTCTCTCTCTCTCTCTCTCTCTCTCTCTCTCTCTCTCTCTCTCTCTCTCTCTCTCGGGCGCCTGCGGAGTGCAGGGTGGGCCGTCCCGCAGCGCGCGCGTGCCCGGCGCTGCCTACCTCCCGGGCGGCTCAGCCCCGTCCCGCCGCGCTCCGGGGCGTGACACGTAAGTGTGCCGCGGTCGCTGTACCCGGCCGGCCGGCGGGCGCCGCGGCGGACACCACCGCCGGCGTGTATGCAGAACAGAACGTGACGCGATCGGGCGCCGTCCTGCTGTCACCGCGAGCCCTCCCCGCCCCGTCCCCGAGCCGCGCGGGAGAGTGAAAGGTCCGGTCCGGCGGAGCCGGAGCCGCCGCGGCGTGCCGTAACACCACAATGCCGCCCGAATAAAGCGCATTCGCCTCGCGAATCAGCGGCGGAATGAAGCGAAAATGGACCACCGCCAGGAGAGGAGCGTATCGACGGCGCGGCGCGGGGCCGCGATACGGATCGGCATGACGCGTACCGTCTCACTCCCCGGAACCCGGCCGTCCGGCGTGGGTGGTAAGGAGGGTCGAAAATATTTTTTTTTGTTGACGCCCCCCCCCTACTTCCCCTTTTAATCTCCCTCTCTCTGTCTCTCTCTCTCTTTCCCTGTCTCTCTCTCTGCCTTAAATATCTCTCTTCTCTTCTTTATTCACAAAACAAAAAATAACTTTTTTCCTATTTCTCTTTTTTCTCTCTGATCTATTTCTAAAAAGAATGAGATTTTCATTCTCTTATTCTCGCCGTCCACTTGCCCTATCTCTCTCAATGACACCTGCCGCAGCTGCCGTGCTGTAACCGCGCCGTAACGCCCCTGTGTGTGCCTCACCCCGCCGCGGCATCCGCTGTGTGGCGGCGGCGGCGGCGGCGGCATTCTGCGGGGGTCAAGAGTAAGAGCGGCGCGGCGGCGGCGGCAGGCGGCGGCAGGCGGCGCACCGGATGGGCTGGGCTGGGCTGGGCACGGCCCGCGTCGCCGCCGCTGTGACACGACACGCCATCGACAGCCCGTGTCGGTGTCATGTCATGTCATCACCCCCCAGAGAGCGCGCCGGTCATCACCCCGGGGAGAGCGGGGCAGGAGCGGCCGAGGAGGGTGGGGCACTGCAGCCGTGCTGCCAAGTCCAACCTCTCACTCCTCTCACCAACCAACAACATTTTTTGTAAAGAACTGGTGTCGGTGGTTGTTACCCTCCCTACGTACGTCCCCCTGGCCGTGGGCCCGGCCCAGGGACCGGCAGTCCGGCGCAGAAAGCGAAAGGGCTCCTTCTTCGTCGCGCGCGGAATTTGAAAGGTGACGGCGCCGGCCGGCAAAGTCGTCGTGGTGGTGGAAGTGAAATAAACGAGCAGAGAGAAGAGCAGAGCAGGTCTGTCGAACTTCGTGTCCAGATAGCAGAGAGAGATTCATAATTAAAAATTCATCCCGGATTTTTTTTTCAGAGGAAAAATAACTTTAAAATGTTTTCGGCTAGTGCCAAAAATCCTGGATTGAAAGTGCCCGTGCACGTACGTGCCGCGGCACCGCGGGGGAGCTGAGAGTGAGAGGTATCGCAGGCGGTGGGTAAAGCTCACCGCGCGCGCGCGTGTGTGTGTGTTAGTGAGTGTGTTATGTGTGTGTGTATGTTAGTGAGTGTGTGTGTGTGTTAGTGAGTGTGTATGGGTGTGTGTGTATGGAGCGCCATTTGTATTATTCGGACTCTTCCTCTGCGGACGTTAAGCCGCTGCTCAGCCATTCATCCCGACTCCCGGCCCGACAGCCGGCAGTCAGTCAGTCAGTCAGTGGCTGCGGCCGGGCAGTCGGGGCTGGCAGCTCACACGCGTGTACAGTATACTTTCGCTGGCCGCCGGCGGTGCGAGGTGTGGGTGCGGGCAGGCGGGCGGGACACGCGCGGGACACGCGCGGGACATGCGCACGGCGAGGTGTCAGTCCACACCACACCATCAAGCGCGTGCTGGCAGTGCTGGCCAATAGGCGAGGCGCTGCCGCGGTCGTCAAGACAAGATCCAAATCCGGTCAGCTTTGATAGCCGCAAGCGCGCGGGGTGCGGTGTATACTCGCGAATTTAGCCGGCACATCAAGGACACATTATTTTCAAAAAAAAAATTTTTTTTGGCTAATTTTTTGCCCCTTTGTATTCCGACGAAATGACTAAAACATTTCCTGCCCCCGAACTTGGTTCCCCCATTCTTTTCTTTTTGGGAGGAGGTGACGGCGTGCGCGTTCGCCGACACCGAAAAGTACTTGTCGGACCACAGGTGGGCCGGGCCGGGCTGCTGCGGCCAGCGGACCACATACATTTCACCTCACTCCCCGCTCGCGTCTTAATTGCAGCGACTGCAGAGCCAGAAGAGCTCTCCGGGTAAACGACGTTTTTTTTTCTTTCTTGTGCTTCGCATCGCATTCTACCGGTCCTTACGTACGTACGAACGGCCGCCGCGGCGCGTCGCCGTATTTCGAGCGGCCCGGCCCGGCGGCACCGCACTGAGCAACGAGAGTTGGCCGGTGCACTCACGGCCCGGTGCACCCGCCCTTAAAAAAAAATATTTCGTCACCGAGAACGACGGCGGCAGCGGGCCAGCTGGATTCCTTGACGCAATTATTATTTAAGTTCTCACTGCGCGAAGGCCGGTCCGTGCGCTTTTTGTGGGCCACGGCAGCGTTGTTGACAACTCTCGGCAAACGGAATTACGCGAATTCACAACAACAACAACACATAATAAAAGTGAAAACATTAATTTTGAAAGTGAAAACGTTTGTTGGTACTCACCGACGTCGGCGATGACGTAGTTGGGCGGCGGCTTGAGCACCCTGCGCGCCCAGGCGGCCCGCACCACGTCCAGGGCGCAGGCGCCGGCGCGCACCAGCAGCACCCCGGGCGACACGTAGCCCTCGAAGCTCAGCTCGCGCATCGCCTCCAGCAGGGCGGCGCTCCAGAAGCAGCGAGCGTTCGCCTCCACCAGCCCCTGCGGAAACACACACGTCGTCGTCAGAGTTCCAAATCGGGCTGTTTCATGACAACCACAAAAAAAAACGAGAAAAAAAAAAAAACAAGATTGTTGTCGATCGAAACTCGGAGGGTGGCTGTGTGGTCGCACCGCCAGCGTAAAGGTGTTTGTCGTCCTGTATGGCAGTTGCTTTCTCCCACCGTGTGTGTGTGTGTGTGTGTGTGGGTGGGTGTGGCGGCGGCCGCGCGGCGGGGCTGCCGCTGCAAGGGCAGGCAGCGGGCACGCCACCACTGAATTAACATCGGAACGGAAGCTCCTGCCGGCCGGCCGACCGGGAGGTAACCCGACCCGCTAACAACAACGACTTCCACTACAACTACTGCTTCTGCTACTACAACCGCCACTACAGCACAGTAAACTTCCGACCGGACGGGGGCGACGAGAGAGAGTGAGAGAGAGAGTGAGTGAGAGAGAGAGAGAGAGAGAGAGAGAGAGAGAGGCGATCGGGTGTAATCACCACCATCATCGGCTTGTTGGACCCAATCGGCCCCACTGCGGCTCTCAGGCCCGCAGGTCTGCCCCGGCGGCGCGCTAGTCCCCCGAGCCCGGCGCCCGGCTCATAGCGCCTCTCAGCAGCCGCGCTCCGCTCAAGCTCAGATCTGGACCAGACTCTCGGCCTGATCTGCGACCACGCAGAGGCGCTCGAACGGGGTAGACGCATTCATCGCACCAAGAAATGTGTGTCTGGGTCTGGGTACGCTCATCGCATCACGAATATGTACCTCCAGGTAGGTACACGTCGCAGGCATGATATGCACTTGCGAGTGCGGGGCAAAACCACCAGCCGACGGGGGGACGAAGCCAAACAGGCGCCGAATCGGCTGTGGCCCGCGGCCGTGCGCTTCTCACATGTGATTCCGCTTTTCCCGGCGAGTCATGGCGAGGCCAGGCGCGGCCCGGCATGGCTTGGCGTGCCCGTCCCGTCACTGCCAACGCTGATGTTGCTGCTGCTGCTGCCGAGGCGCCAATCAATCGTAATTAATTGCACGGGGGACCCGTCTGTCAGAAGGCTGCCATTAGGAGGCGATGTAAGACAGACTGAGGCCGAGAGAGAGAGAGAGAGAGAGAGAGAGAGAGAGAGACGGCAGAAAAAAAAACGCCATACCACGAAGAAGAGAGACGATCGATTCTCTCACGTGATGGGACGGCGATGTGCGAGAGAAGCGTGCCCCGCTGCTGCTACTGCTGCCTCAGCGGCGTCGCCGTCGTCGGCTGGCATACAGTATTGTGACCCGCGTGCGCTGCTGCTGCGGCGGCGGCGGCGGTGGTGACATTTTTATTGCACTTTCGCTCTCCTTTATTCCGCACCGAAAATGTTACGAAAATGTTTCCTGCGCACGGGGAGGCGACCGTGTCGCGTGATAATATCGTGTGAAGCGGCGTGTGCTGCTGGCTGCGGGGATGAAAAGTACGCGAAACGGTGATGAGGGTGACTCGGTGCCGGCCGGCAGGGGCCGGTCTCGTCTTACTGTGTCGCGGCCTGAACCTGTTCCAAAGAAAGCTTGTTGTGCTGAAGGCTAGTAAAGCGTGCACTTAATGTGCCGGCGCTGCCCTGCCACACGTTTGATTCACAGGCCGAGGCCTGGGCCGAGGCCCGGGGCCCCCGCGCGCGCCCGCCGCACGCCCCGCGCGCACGACGGCCGCCTCCCCGGCCCACAACAAGCAGCGCAGAGCGCAGAGGCGTGGCGGGGAGGGGAGGGGAGCATCGCGATCTGTCTCCGCGGGGTGACGACGACGACGACGAGGACGGCGGGGACCGTGGCCGTCGGCCGCCCCGACGCCGACGCGAGTATGAGAAAGTGGTCCCCGCGCAGAGAAGGGAGGGCTAACGAGGGTGACGGGGCCTGACAACCGGAGAGTGCGTGTGTGTGTGTGTGTGTGTGTGTGTGTGCGTGGAGTGGGAACAGTCGCACAGTGTCGATAACATGCGGCGGCGACGGAGTCGACGGAGTTGCATGCAGATTATGTGGGCGAGGGCAGTCGGCGGGGAGCGACATTCGATTCGTTGAAATGTTTCATATTCACGCCGCCGCCACCGCGCGAGTTTCCGGACCCGTTTCTCCCCTCCTTCTCTCTCTCTCTCTCTCTCTCTCTCTCTCTCTCTCTCTCTCTCTCTCTCGCCCTGCTGTATACGCTCGCTGCGTGGTTGCGGGGCGGGGCGTTGGCCGTCACTGTTCGTCATGTGTATCGACACGGCGGGGGCTCGACCACGGGACGGGCCTCCTCTGCCCACCGCAGCGCCCGCCGCCGTGGTCCCCGTGCCGTCCCCGTGGTCCCCGTGGTCCCTGAGGACCCCCATCGGCCCCCCGCTTCGCCTGCTGCCCGGTCATGTCACTCATCCCATCCGTCACATTTCACTTCTTCTCCGCCCCCCTCCCCGTCCCCTCTAACCGCGACACGCTGTCATAAAATAATCCGCATATGGTCTAGAAGAGGAGTGAGAGAGAGAGAGAGAGAGAGTGAGTGAGAGAGAGAGCGATAGAGGGAGAGAGAGCAGGGTAAGCGGGGCACCCTCCGAGCGCCCCACGACTGAACGCACCGCCGCCGTGCATTGACGCAACGCCGACGCCGGCGGCCGTGTCACGTTCGCGAACGCGCTGTAGGCGGTAGGCGGCAGCGGCAGCAGCCAGTGGCAGTGTCGATGGTCGGTCCGCCTTGACTTGGAGAATCAGGGAGGCGTTGGTCACGTCGATCCGTCGATCTGTGTGTCTCTTGAGTGTCGCCGTGTGGCGGTCCGCGGCCGTATCGGGTGGCGCTCGCGCGGGTGGGGGGGGGGGGGGGGGGGGCGCACACATGAGCGCTGGATGGATATCGCGTGCTCGCAGGGCCCACAGGGTCCGCAGGGACCGCCCGCGGACGCGGTGTGTTTCCTGCCGAGGTCCGTTACGCCGCCTGTCCGCTGCCGCAGGGGCGGGGGATCTGGAGGGAGGGGAGGGGGGCGATTAACGCGCGAGGCCCTCGCGGAAAATGAGTTTTCTTACGGACGGCGGTAACGGCTGCTCGTCACCGCGTGCGCGGCCCTCGCGGCCCTCGCGGCTGCCTCCGCAGCACACAGACACACGACGTCGCGGACGCCTCCTTAATAGGCGCTTGGTTCGCCTGTTTACGGGCGGGCGGTGCATAAGGCAGCGGCGGCGGCACAACGCGAACACGGTGAACATCGCCGTGCTGGTGGTGAGGAGTAGCGCCGGGCCGAGCCGCGGGGTGCGGTCAATGCCATAATGCAGTGATGGCCGCGGCTGTGCGGCAGCGTGCGCCGCCGGGTGCCCCACGAGCAGCCCGGCACCCGAGACACGGCGGACACACGCCCGGCCGGGGCCCCGCGCCGCCGCGCTGCAGCTGCCGCAGCTGCTGCAGCTGGTTGTCGCTGTCCCGGGCCGCCCTCGATACACGGGGCTCGACCCGGCCGGCCCCGGCTCACTCCGTATTTATTGTTTTGAAATAATGCATGACCGTGTTACCTCACTCGTACATACGCCCTGCCCTGCCCTGCCCTGACCCCCTCCCCGGCAAATGCCCTGCGCACGACAGCAGGCCGTCGGCTCAGCGGTGCCCCGGCGGCGCCCCGCCCGCGCGCGGCAGTGCGGTGCGGAGCCCCCGGCAGGTAGGCAGGCCCGCGTCGCCTGGCTGCACGGCGGCGCTGCCTACCCTCGCCATCGCAGGCGCACTCCGGGCCGGTCAATTACTTTTTTCTTTTTTTTTTGACAGAGAAAATAATAATTTATTTTCGTTGTTTAATTGCTTGCCGGGACAGCGGCGGCGGCAGCGCGGCCGTGTCGTGGTGCTCGTGCGCCGGTCACGTGGGCGGGGTCACGGAGCCGACGGCGGCGAACACCGGCGGCGGCGGCCACAACTCCTGACAACGATACCGACCGGGCCGTCGACCAGACTACTATCGCGTTCGGTAAACATTCGGGGCTGGGCCGGTCGGGGCCGGTCGGGGCCGGGCCGGGCGCACGGGCTGCTGTGAGGTAGCTGATTGCATTGGGGCGAATCGTGACCCGCGCCGTGCGGGGCGGCGGAGGGAGGGGCCGCGGCGCGCGACGTAACGCGTTGCCGCCCTTCGGCTGCTGCTGCTGCTGCTGCTGCTCGGCGGCGAGGCGAGGCGTCGTGTACGGATTTGACAAAGAATCGTGTGGCTATAATTCTTCTAAAAGCGCGCGATCAGCTGCTCTCGGGCCGCGAGTGGCTGCCGCCGCCGCTGTTCGCGGCGGCTGCTTGCCGGCGCACTGCTCGCTTGGTGGCGCCATCAGATGTGATCGGAATCGGATAAATGGTTATATCTGTCGGGGCGTGCCGCGGGCGTGCCGCGGTCGGGGTAACGAAAAGGAAAGGAAAAGGGACGCAAAAGGGAATGCCGGGCCGAGGCCGGCATCAGGGCGGGGTGGCGGTGCAGCGGCGCGGTGCAGGGCGGCGCAGCGGGATTAGCAAACCACATGGCGGCGGCGGCGGCACGGCGTCATCGGCCGCCAAAACCACGACGGGGTCCTCGGGGTCCCGCAGGGTCCCGGCGGGTCACGGGCATTATGGCATGCCATGACGCACGAGGCTGGGCGCCCCGGCGCGGCCCCGGCACATTCCGCCGCTCTTTAGAAATGCCTTTTGATTGTTTGCACGAAAAGTGTGGCGGCCGCCGGTACCGCCGGCCCCGCGCGTGTTCGATGATTTCGTTGTTCCCGCACCCAGCCCGGCCGCGCTGTGTCTGCCAAACGGCTCACGGCGAACTCACAACTACTCGTCCACATACTTCGTAACGCGGTGTCCGCCCGACGACGACGGCCGGTCTGGAGTGGAGCGGTTCGAGAGCGGGCCGGCGGCGGGTAGCAAGGCGGCAGCAGCAGCAGCAGCCGGCTCCCGGTCCTCGTCAAGTTCGTTACGGTGAGAGCGGACAGCCCCGCGCCGGCCGCACGCGTGTCGTGTGCCAGAGCACGGCGGCGCGGCGCGCGAGTATACGAGTGCGGCCCGCCAAATGGGCTGATTGCCCGTCGAGCCTGACGCCCAAACGACTGCCAGTAGGCCGCGGCCAGGCTATGGGCACCGAGCTGGCCAGGTCACCAGGGCTGCTGCCACCGCTCGGGGGGTGTCGCGATTAGGGTTTTCTGATTTCCTCTTTAAAATTTCTTCATATGTCCTGAAATTTTCTTTGATTCTTTCGGGACTAGAAACCCTAGTCGCGATGATGATAAAGAGATCAGTTTTCCCGGGTGGATTCCGAAATTTAATTTTAAAACCTCACCTGGAAGAGCAGGTAGCCGTTGTCGTACATCCAGAAGTCGTTCTCGACCAGGACGCCGCCGGGGCCGGGTCCGGGGCCCGGGGGGTCGGTGAGGCTGTCCTGCGGGCGGTGGTGGTGGCCGAGCGGGACGCTGCCCGTGCGCCGCAGGGTGATGGCCAGCGACTGCCGCAGCAGGACGAAGCGGCCCGGGCCCTGCGAGCCCACCGAGCCGGCGTGCGACTCGGCGTACGAGCCCGCGTACGAGGCCGCCCTGCTCGAGCCGGCCTCCATGTGCGAGCCGGCATGGGAGCCCTTCCTGCTGCGGCCGGGGCTGCGGCCGCTCACGCTGCTGCCGCCGCCGCTCAACCCGTTCATGCTGCTGCGGCTGGGGGGCCTCGGCTCGCGTGGGACCTGCGGACAAACACGCGGAAGCAAGGGATGAGCTTGGTGCTGCTGGGAATCTGACCCACTCCCTGACATCAACTTTCCAATAGGAAAAATGTAGAAGGTTTAAAAGAATAAAGGGAAAGAAGGGGAAAGATCGCAGTAAAATGTTTACAGATTGATGAGTTTACAAATGATTATCATCTTTACTTCGTGCAAGTTGCCTCCACATTTAGGCCTGCAACGAGTCATACACCGCTGACGTCTCCATGGCTCTCGCCGTGGTATCGACAGATGTACGAGTAAAACGGTCGGCGGAGGAGGAGGAGGAGGAGGAGGAGGGGGTAGAGGAGGAGGAGGAGGAGAAGGAGGAGAAGGAGGAGGAGGAGGGGGAGGGGGAGGGAAGAGAGGCTGCGGCTGCGGTGCGTGGCCATTGTGGCGCGGATTATCGCGCATACAGCTGTCGGTGGCGAGGGATGACAGGACAGGCGTCGCCTAGGCCGCCGCCGAGGCGTCGCCGGACAGGTGCGGCGGCGCGGGGCGTGCGCGGCCGCGGCAGAACGGGGGCCGAGGGGGGCCGACGCCGGCCGCCGCGATGAGAAATTGCTGCGCGCCGCTCGTCTCGCCGCCGGCCACCGCCGGCCGCCTCCGGGCTCCGGGCGGGCGAGCTGCGGGGGAGAAGAGCCGAGACCCAACGCGGAGATGGATGGGTCTATCCAGTGCGGGGGGCGGGCGAGTGATCGAGGGGGCCCACTCACTCTCGGCGGGGCGGGGCGTGGCGGGGCGTGGCGGGGCGTGGCGGCGCCAGCGGGCACCGCCGACCTCCTCCACAGCCTGCTAAGTCTGCTCGGATGCTAGGCTTCGCCCGGCTTTGCCTTGACCCTCGTTATGGCCCGGCCCGGCCCCGCGCTGGAAGAGGAGGAGAGAGTCTCCCCAGGACAGCTGTTTGCAGACAGAGACAGCACGAGTCGGCGGCCGGCCGGCCCCCCGGGGCCCCGGGGCGGCGCGGTGTTGGCTCAGACGACACCGGGCCCTACTTTTACTCCGGGCCGCACCTAAGCGCGTCGAGTGTGTTGGATAAGTACGTCATGGCGGTCGCCCGTCGTACCCCGGCTGTTTACGTGCGCCAGGAAATTCGCCGCAGCTGAGTCGCAGCGGGTACCGCCGGTATGGAAGTCCGCGGGGCAGGGACTCCCACGCGCGTCACGGTGGAGTGTGCGGCGCCCCGCACCGCGCGCGCCCCGGGACAGGGCGGGCCCGGCGGCCCGAGGAGGACCGGAGTCAAGTGACGCCGGCGGCGGCTGCTTTCGAGAACGCCGTCGCCATCCGTCTCGACCGCGGGCCGCCGCCGCAGCGGCACACGAAAGTTGAAGGGTTACGATGAATGGTCGGCCAAGTGTTTGCCTCGGACAGGCGGGGCGGCGACTGTCACTCGGCTTAGCCGTGCTCACGCGACGCGCGCGCCCGGAACACCCGGCCGGCCGACCCGAGGCCCGGCCGCGCCCCGCCGGACGGGAGAAAACAGAATTCATTAGCGAAAATATTCAACTCATGCTTGCATAGGCCCGCCCGCCCGGTCGGTCGGTCGGTCCGTACCGGCGCGCAGTGACGTTTTAAAAATTCGCGCGCGCCGCCGCCGCTCGGCTATGAAGCCTGACTGGCCCCTTAAGAGGGGCTGCTGGCCTGCGAGCTGAGGGGGCGGCGGCCGCGAGCCCCGGGGGACCGGAGCGCGCGGCTCCTGCCCGACGGCTCCGACTGGAATGCCGCGGCGCTCGTGGAAGGAAAGCGTATTTCACGCGACGCCAAGGCCGCGAGGCGGTGCGGCCGGCCGGCTGCCGCGGACGACAGACGACGCGACACGGCGCCGTCGTTTGCGGCGACGAAAGTAATTAAACCTGCGCCGCCGCTGCGAGTAACGCCGCCGACTGACTATCGCCAGACGCGCGCGCTGCCCGCAGTGAAGCAGTGCAGCAGCGCCGGCAGCGCCGCGGCAAATGTGTCAAACCCATGAATAAGGCCGCGGCAGCGAGCGCGGCCAACAAACGGCCGGAATTCACGAGGCGGAATGAGAGTGCATAGCGGCCGCGGCGCAGCCTACATGCGTGCGCCTTCCTGTGTCGCACCTCCGGGGGAGGAGCGGGGCGGAGGGCGCGCGAGAAATGTGCGAGAAAACACATGCGTGGCGGCGGCGGCGACACGCACGCGGTCACGGCCCCCGCTGCAGTGCCCCGGCCGGGGATCGATCCCGCGACAACAACTCTATTAGGGCCGGCCCCTTCTGCAGCGGCGGCCCCGCCCTGCCGGCCGGCCGCGACCACTTCCTATGGTAATGAGATGGCTCTGCGAGAGGCTCCGCGGGCCGCGCTGCCGGCTGATCCGTGTTCCTGTACGGCCCCCGCCCTCATCACCGAGTACGTGACCCTCTCGCCGACGCGGACGAGTGACTCACCCCCCGCGGACCGCCGGCCCCCTCGGCCGACGCTGACGTCAGGCTCGGGCCCGAAAAGGGCGCCCTGCCCCTGCCCCGCTCATGCTCCGAGACAATGCCTCACGGGCACGGCGGCGGCCGCGGGCCGGGCGAGATACGTCCGATAGCTAATAGATGGCCGTGTTGGCGGCCTCGTCCATCCTTTCACACCTGCAGCGCCGGGCGGACACACACACACACGCTCACTCACACACGCGCACGTCGTATACACGACGCGGTGTGATGTGCCCGGCCTCGCCGTGGGCACGCATCCCATCCATAAACACACACACACACACGGCCAAGCATAGAGCTGCCATTCATAAGGAAAAAGGGAAACCTTGCCGGGGCGGGGAGGGGCCTTGGTGCCCCGGGTTTCGGCGCGGACCCCGCAGCGCACTACGTCGTAGGCCGGCCGGCCCAGCTCGCCCAGCCGGCCCCACCCCGTGCCGGAGGCTGCGCGCCGCGACTGTGCCGCCCGGCTCGCCCCCCATAAGTCGTCCTGCCCGCACAGCCCGAGTGAGATTTTCTCACCTGCCGGCCCATTCAAAGGACCTGATTCAGGTGCGTTGGCTCATTAGTCGCACTCCCCGCGGCCCGCGGGTTGTTGCGGGTGCCGGCCGCCCCTGCAGCGGGGCGCAGGGCAGCAAAGGGGCCGCGGGGCCCACAGGACCACGTCTAGGGCACCGGGCCGGAGGGCAGCGTGCCTAACGAGATCAGATTATGCCGAAGGCCTGCAGAGCACCGCGCGCCCCGATGTTCCCCGGGAGATAGCGCACGGCGCGAACAGGGCCGGTACGGTACGGTACCCCGCACGGGTCCGGTGCAGATCGGTCACCGCCTCCCTTTAGCGCCCCCCGCCGCGCTGACGGACGAACGTCGTGGGAGCGACGACGCGGGGATCTGCGGCTCTGCTGAGCGGACACCGCCACGCCACGCCACGCCACCCCGCGCGACACTTTAGTTTTCACGCCCCAAGCGGTTCACAACGTGTTCACCACTAACGAGATCCGAATTCCCTCGCGGGGGAATAAATTATAAGAGGCCAGCGAAACGCGCGGCAGTGATATACGCAACGGCTATCACTTTCATGTGGACCGCTGCCCGTCGCCAATTTTTCACTCTCCGTCGACTCCCTGTCTCTCTAGGGCCGACGAACGGCGAGACACGTGCCGATAATTTTTTTTAAATGAAGAAGAGATGAAACTCCCTCCAAAAATCGGTCGTGTTATTGCGGACCGAATACGACGACGGCGACAAGGACCTGACTGCAACGCACCGCGACGCACTGCGGGGCTGCGGGGCTGCGGGGCTGCGGGGGCCCGCCGGCCGGCTCCCACCGGTTCCCACGCCGCTACAGAGACCACACAGGCTATGCTATCACCGCGGCCCTTTCGCTGCCCGCCGCCGGCCGGGCCGGTCAAGCTGTGCGCGCGGACTGCGGGCCGCGGGCGGGGCTGGGCGGGGCTGGGCAGGCCGGGGCGGTCCCTGCAGCCGAGAGCAAAGCCGGCAAAGACCAAGGAATCTCCTCCTCCTCCCTCTTTCTTCTTTCTCTCTCCTGCCGCTGCTCCTTTCATTTTAATTGACCGTCAGAGAGGCCCGCCGCCGCGCGCTGCGCTCGGCTCCGCACGGCAATACGCCGGCTGTAACGAGATAGTACGGTGCGCGTTTTGTGTCGCATTTATGCCTCCTTCCTCGTATGTGTGTGTGTGTGTGTGTGTGTGCGTGTGCGTGCCCCACCGGTAGGGGATGCATGCATATTCAATAGGTACTAGTGTTTCCAAGGCTCTGCGTGACTATGGACAGTTGAAAAAAAAATTAAGAACGCGGGAAAAATGTACTTCATGGAGCGAGTTCAAACTGATTACTACGAGCTACGCCGTTCAATGTACTTGTAGTGTCAGAAGGAATATGCGACATACATCGGGTGTAACTTTTTCTTTCTGGAAATAAATTTCCGGTCAGGCAGAGCCGTGTCTCAGTCGAACTTGTAATAACTCCCGTACGACTACAGCACGCGCGCACACACACACAAACGAACGCGCCCACCCGGCCCCCCGGTGAGCGACCCGGTAGCCTATTCTATTCAGTCGTGCCGTGGCGAAATTTCTAGGGGGCGGCGGCGTAGCTTCTGCGCGGAGCGGCTAGCTGGGCGGCGCGGGCGAGGCCCTGCACACACACACACACACACACAGAGGCGAGGAGCGGCGGCGGACTCATAAACTGGTGCGCCGGGGCAGCCGGGGCCTCTGGCCTGGCCTGGCCTTTCGACCGGAGACAAATAGCGGGCGTCGCTGCTGGTCGAAGGGGAAAACCGGATTGATAATACGCGCGCCTCCCTCCTATACGAGACGGGGCGTCGTGGTGCGGTGGTGCGGCAAGCAGGGCAGGCGGGCAGGGGGCGAACGTCGGCGTCGATAGGCTGGCGGTCTTCCAGGCAGGCCACGCAGGGCAGGGCGGGGACAGAGGGCGGGAAAGTCGGGCGGGAAAGTGGCGGAGGGCGGGAGAGACGCACGAGACGAATGTGACAAATACTGCCGCGTGTCTCTATATACTCGGCCCGCCCCGTATCAGCATCCGAGAGAAGCGGTAGCAGAGAGGGAGAAAGAGAGAGAGAGAGAGAGAGAGAGAGAGAGAGAGAGAGAGAGGGAGGAGAGAGACAGACAGACAGACAGACAGAGGCCCCGATAAGTTGCATTGCCACCGGCGAGCGAAGACGTTGTATTTGCCAATCACTCATCCCCGGGGCCCAGGGCCCAGGAGTACTCTGGACTTGGCCGCGCGAGTCGGTCGGGGAGGTGGCACGACGGGGGTGGACGGGGCTGGGCTGAGCAGCGGCGGGGGAGTGCGCAGTGCAGCATGCAGTGCAGCCAACATAATGCAGTAGTGAAACCGCCGCCGCTGCGGTGCGGACCCGCTGCGGTGCAGGCCCGCAGGCCCGCAGGCCCGCTGCGGTCTGAGGTGGGATGGATGCCTCCTGACCGGGCCGGCCTCGCCGTTTCCACGCGATGACACCGCTGGGCTGGGCGGCATTGTGCAGCCAGCAGCGCCGGCCCGCAGAAGTAATGCCAGGCTCTGCCCGGCTCACAAGTCTGTTTGCTCTTGCGTCATTTGCATGCACGTCCATAAGCCCACGACCCGGCCGGTCAGCCGCTGCCGCTGTTCTGTTGAGTCCCCATTTTTCTCTCCCACTAGCTTTCCTCCCAACGTGGGATTTTTATGCACGGCGTCTGTCGACAGCCGTTTGCAGATGCTTTTACACTTACTCCGTCACGGTGTGCTCAGCTTGTGCCGTTACAAGGAAACCTGGAGTTTTTTTTTTCTGCGTTGGTGGCCGCGGCGGTTTGCCACAGGGGAGCCGCCTGATGGGTAGGCAGTCCCGCGGAGCACTCCTGCGCAACGGGTCTGCCTGCCCACCGGGCGGCTCCCGGGGGGCTCGCAGCACAGCACAGCACGGCACGGTGCCCTCCCCGCCCCGCCACGCCCCGCCACGCCCCGCCCCGCCCCGCCTCTGCAGCTGCCGCCGCATTCATGAGCTGTCGATGCATGCGGCCGGGGAACCCGTTGAGTCGTGCGAGCGACAGCTTTCGGCCGCCGGTTTCGGGGCGCGCTGCTGCAGGAAGCGGGAGGAAGTTGCGGCGCGCGTATGCGGAGTCTCCACTCCAGTCCGGCGATATGCATCGCTCGTGCGCCGTGCATCGCGCCCCGGCGCGGCGCTGCTGGCCGCGCACTATTGTGCATTGTGGTGGATAGAGAGGGATCGCCGCGGAGCTAGCAAGCTGGCGCATTATGGCCTCACGAGTGGAGCGCACGCTGCAAGCTGCCCCCGCGGGGTAATGACGCATATTTTAGCCGGGGACTCAGGGAATATTGCGTGCAGAATCGCTGCGGTGGCGGCAGCGGCGTACGAGAGATCATTAATGTTCCTGTTTTGGTCGGACCTTGCAAAAAAAAAAAAAATCCGCTCCTACATCCCCATACAAAAAACCATCAAAAACGCCTTTTTTTTTTGTAGGTCAGGCGGCGTCAGGGAAGAGTATAATATAGAGCTATGGCGCTACGATAGAGCTAGCGAAAATTGTCTAAACGTCCAGGCGATGAGGAACGGCCTGCCCGAGCCGAGCCAACAAAAGAGCGCATATCGGGGAGGTGATTTGTGATCCCCGGCACCGCCGCCGCTGACCTTCATGATGACGCGCCGCGATCTCGAAAGCACCTTTTGCTCATCGCGGATCTGCCGCGGGCAGGAATAGAGAGGGAGAGAGGGAGATAGAGAGAGAGAGAGAGAGAGAGAGAGAGAGAGAGAGAGAGAGAGAGAGAGAGAGGGGGGGGGGGGGGGGCGTGATGAACGGGAACATAAGCTAACAATCAGAGTGCGCACTTGCTCGCACAAAGGGCAGGGGGGCGCTGCTGCTGCTGCTGCTGCGGTGGCGGTAGCGGTGCGGCGCACGGGAGCGGCTGGCGCCGTGTCGTGGCGTGGCGCAGCAGCGGCGGCAGCGGCGCGGAGGTGGTCGACGACACGTCCACCTCAAAGTTCACCCTCGTTGGCGGCGATCTTACTTTCCCATACTACATGCAGTAGTGCGTTGATTGAGGGAGCGCTACGCATAATAGTTCCATTTTATTATGGCTTTCCAATGTTTTGTTTTGTCCTTGTAATGTACTGCTGGAATTTCGAATTCTCTGAAGCAGTTATTCGCAGAAGATAAAATTGAGGGAAATAAACAATGTCTTTTTTGATGCAACACAAAGTATAGTTCTCCCTTACAAACTTTTGGTCCGTTCGAAAATGAGTGGCAAACGGCTGATCTTTTCCCCTCCAACGCGTGTAATAGGTCGACGATATAGCAGACTGAACGAGCAAATAATTAATTTGTCGACGGGAGGCGAGCGGGGCGCGCAGCGCAGTCGTGGTGGCAAAGTCGTTATTCGCAGCGGCCGAAGCTGCTGGAGCGCCAGCGCCCTCCCATAAGCTCCCCGCCTCCCCGCCGCTGCGGGTGATGAGCCATGAGAGCTCTGCTCACCACCGGGAGGGGCCGCCCGCCCCGCCCGGCGAGTCGTGACCATTTGCGGATGTAAATCTTCATTTCGCCATTAATAACTGCCGGCCGAAACAAACGTACTCGGGGCGATAAGGTGTGTTGGACCGGCTCTCCTGGTCGGACGTATTTTAGAGTGGCGAGGACAAGGGGAGACGGGGGTACGGGTTGTGTGCGGCGCTGTGCCGGCGGTGCCGGAGGTGCCGGGGCACGGGGGCTCGCCTTATCAGAGCTCCGGCCAGCGAGGCGATTAACCAAATAAGTTAATTCATATGATGTGGGGGCTCCCTGTCTTTAGTCACGCTCGCGGCCCGCGGCCCGCGGCCACGGCATATGAAGCCCGGCGCGCCACACAGCGCCAAGCCGGCATGAAATTTGCACACATCGCGGGCCGGGATTACCGCAAAGCAAAGCAAAGCAGGGGCGGCGAGTGGAGTAATGAGAAAGAAGCGCGGTGCTGGGGGGCAGCCCGTGCGCCGTCCGCC
Source organism: Megalurothrips usitatus (assembly GCA_026979955.1). NCBI lineage: Eukaryota > Metazoa > Arthropoda > Insecta > Thysanoptera > Thripidae > Megalurothrips > Megalurothrips usitatus. Next base: position 7,111,050 of record CM049595.1, on the reverse strand, counting down.
CCACAGCAGTTCCGCGCCGGCTTCCTGGCCGCGGGCACACAGCCGGGACACACCGCGGGGGCGGGGCCGCGCCCGGCCGCGCCCGGCGCCCGCACCGGCACACCAAGCCCCTTCTTGGCTGGCGCCGCCGCCGCCACTGCCGCCACTGCCGCCGTCCGGATCCTGGCTGGGAGTAACGCGCGCGCGATAGCAGTAAAATTACTGTCGCAAATTGCTTATCCGCAGACATCATCTCCGTTTCAATTACACTTGCCTGCCCGCCTCCCTCTCCCACCGCTGCACGCCCCGCCGCCGCCGCCGCCCGCGGTGGGGACGGCCGAGGTGACGCCGCCGTCGCCCACCGCCGACCTGGCGGCGCCTCACTGCCTGACCCGACCCGACCTGGACGAGCGCGGGACGGCGTCGTCGGCCGCCGAGTTCAAAGGCCACGCCCACCTCGGCGAGAGGCGTCCTGTCTCATGGCGCCCGTCCGGCCGCCGCCACCCGCCACCCGCACCCTGGTGCCGGCAGGGCTGGGGGGGCCCGCGCGGCATGGGGTATTGCCTGCCCTTTTGCACTACTTACGAATACCGGAAGGAGGCGACGAGTGCCGCTGACGTCATCCTGGTGACACATATTACCCCGCGCGGACACCTGCAGGCTGCGGGCCGAGGGCCGGCCCCCCGCTGCCGCCGCCGCCGGTGTCGTCGCGTCGCGTGCCCGCCGCCATAGCGCGCCGGGACCCCGCGGGAGGGAGGGAGGGAGGGGGAGGGAGGGAGGGAGGGAGGGAGGGGGGGCTGCGTAGCGACGGGGCCGGGACTGGATCACACCTCACCGCACGGCGGCGGCGCTGCGCTGCATGCGGACCTGTCGCTCGGGACGAGCTCGCATCCATTCCGCCTCTCGGCACACGGCACACGCATAGGTGTCGGCCAGGCAGCTTTGTCGCCGCCGCACGTCCGCGTGGACGGCGGGATGGGCTGGGCCGCGTGCCGCCGCCGTCGCCGCCGTGCCCATAAGGCGACCGTCTGTGCGACGCGGTGCTCCCTGCCAAGACCCCGCGCCGCGCCCCGACCACCGCACTGCCCCATGCTGCCGCGCGGATTTCAAATGAGATCTTTATTATTTCTGCGGGTCCGCCGCCGCCGCCGATGCAACGCGCCGCTGTTGCGAGAGCTGCTCTGCTGTAAAATGTTTTGCGGATGCGAGGAGAGGCCGTGTCTGAATGCCAAGGACTCGGCCGCGGCCCCGGCGCAGCAGCCTTATTTTGGCGCCCATCGGGGTCGCGCCGTGCCGTGCCGTGCGCTGCGGCGTGGTGCGCCCCCGGAGCGGCTCTCTCCCCGGCTGCTGTCCTGGCTGGCGCTGCCTCACATCCTGTCGCCGCCGCTGGTCCCGCTATTATCACCCAGCCACCGCGGCGCCAGCCCGGCTTTGGGCGCATCAACACCACCGCCACCGCGCCGCGCGTCTCATCAGGATCCGTGAGGACCCCGTCAGGGCCCCGCCAGGACCCCGTCAGGACCCCGCCAGGAGCCCGTCAGGGACTTGTGGTGGCGGCCCGCCGAGCCCGCGGAGCAAGTGCAGCAGGGTCACGGAGGCACCAGTGAAAACAGGGCCAAGGCGTCACAACGGGGACACCGAGCCAGAATACACACCGCGCGCGGCGTGGACTTTGCGGTGCAAAACCACTGAGGGGCGCTGAAAAACATCCAGCAACGGGGGAAAATTATCCACAAAATCCAAACAAAAAACAGAACATCTCCTTGCGCACCAGGAGGCGAGGCGACGCGGAGAGCACGCGGAACTCGGCCACTCCTCTTCTCTTCTCTTCGCCGCGCCCTTTCCTGCTGACACTGTTGCCTCAGACTCAGAGTCGTTGCCCGCGGCCCCCGCGGCGCATCACGGCCCGCCTCATGCATGGCTCCAGCACCACATGTGTCGCTGAGAGTACATGCCGGAAGGGAAGGGAGGGAGGTAGACGGAGAGAGAGAGAGAGAGAGAGAGACCCGTCTAGGAAATAAAAGAGGCGCCTGCCCGTCGGCGACTCACACGTAAAAGATGACAAGTCGCGTTGGGGCAGGAGGGGCAGCCTGGACGGCTAAGCAAGGTGACCCAGGCCGTGTTGGCGAAGAAATGTAGTGAGCTCTTTCTCTGTCTCTCTCTCTCTCCCTCTCTGTCTCTCTCTCTCTCTCTCTCTCTCTGTCTTTGTTTTTGCACATAAAAACGTTAAAAGCCTGACCCAATTACGCAAACTCCCATGAGGTGTCCTTCCCCTCCGCACGGATAACGCCATCAAACTTGGCCATCAGCACCGGAGCACACAGGAATTCTCTCTTTTTTGTGTGTACGTTTCTTTTGCGGTTCGTTTGTTGTGCACGTTTTTCCCGCCTTCTTGTGGCGGCCAATGTAACAATACGGTCGCGAGAGTAATATACGTCACGTGTGTGGTGACTGCGGCCGGGTAACTGGGTAAGTGTGGCAAGGCCGCGCGGCTGTTACCCGCGGGCGGGTGACGTTCGCAACGCGCGGGGAGCAGAGCTGCACACACGCCGTGCGTTGACATCTCCATAAAGGACACACCACATCTCCGCGGTGGTGCATCACCACCATAGGGTTTTGCGTCTCGAGGTGGTGATTTTCATCTCTCGTTTTGTTTCCCGCCTTGTGGCGCGTCATCTTCCTTGCGGGACAAACCCTCGTTACCATCGCAGAAGCGGCAGCGGCGCCATTCGGCACGCTCGCTCGGCCCGATCCAATCCCCCTTTCTGCTCCGTCAGGTTCCCGTCGTCCTTCATATCGCGTTATTCTAATCGACGCCGGCATTAATTTTGAGAGGTACGACGAAAGCCGCGCGCTGCGGGCGCCGCTCCGCAGGGCGCCCCGCTGCCGCACGGCCGGCAGGGAGAGACGCAACAAGGTGCCGACGCGGACAACGCTTGATGCTTACTTTAATTGTTATGGACGATTCGATTCGAGGAAAGTCGAAGAAGGAGGAGAATAAGAAATAAAAAACGGGAAACGTTTTGACCGATGTGATTTCCTATATCCTGCAATAAGCGCTCGCCCGTGCCTTTCACCTGCCACCGGACACACCACGATCGCGCGCGCACACACACACACACACACACACACACACACACACACACACGTCCCGCGCGGCTCGTCCCCTCCTTCGCCGCGCGCTGTCTCGCCCGGTTCCTTATTGGATCGGCCTCTCTTCCAATCAGACCCACTCACTCCAGTCCCGTTGCCTTGTTGCACAATATGAGAACATCCATCCATCCCCACGGCCGGCCGCGGCTCCGGCCGGCAGAGTCCGGCTCTCCGGCCGGGACTCGGGACGGTGTACGCCGGGACGGCGGGTCGGCGGGGCGTGGTTCGAATCCCCGTCGCCGCGCGCCTTATTTTCACGTCTTATCCGTTCCCTTTCACTGGGCGCCCTGCAGCCCCCGCGACTTTGCTGCGCCGAAGGTGACACGGTTCGGCTGGCGGCGGCCCTGGCGGTGGAGCCGCCGCCGACGCCGCCGCCGCCGCGGCGTCGGGGTCAGCGTCCTGCTTCGGTGCCCGAAATGAAGCAGCAGCAGCAGCAGCTGCAAGCTCTTGTTGTTTTTCGTTTGTTTTTTCTGTCGCTTGATCCGCCGCTGGCCGTGGCCCTGTAGTGGCCGGCGGCGGACACTGTCCTCGCCGCGTCGGGCCCGTTACACGGCGCCTCGCAAAAAACTCACCCCCGCCTCCGGCGCCGGCGGGGGCCGCGGCGATCTTGTTGGCCGCGGACGGACCTGACAACCTCCTCCGCGCTTCCCGGAAGCGATCCGCTACAGAGGCTCCCACAGGCGGCCGAAACCTCCTCCGGGCCCTGCGGACGGTCCGCGTGGTGTCCGCCGGGCCGTCTCCAGCGGCGGGCTGCGTCCGGGGCGCGCGGCGACGTGCGGACACCGCCTCGGACGCGGCCCGCCGTCCGGCACTCGGTATGCTCCGCAGCGCCGCCACATCCTCACAGTGCCGTACGTGGCCGAGGGGGCGGCGGCGGCGGCGGCGGCGCGGAAGCGGGAACTGTGTTTGCTCATTTCATAATGAGTGAGTAGCAGGGAGGAGGCCCGGTTATGATGTGGAATTTCACCGCCGTCACCGCGCGCGCCGGCTGCCGATCCATGATCCATAAATTAATTGAGTAACGTTTGTGCGCCCGCGGTGGGCACGATGCCGGGGAACTAGTTCTGGACGCGGAACTGTCCGCCGGCCGGCGTGTGGCACCGCGGCGCCGCGCCAGGGCACCGCCTGGCCACCGCGAGGGCAGCCGTCGTCCGTCACTCCGTAGCGCCTGCGAGCGCCGGGGTAGGCAGACCCGCACGGCACGCGCGCGCGGAGAGGCGGCCGGCTGCCTACCCTGCAGGCGCGCTGCGCAGCGCCTGTCCCGTGCGGCCGGCGGCGAGTGGATTGCCGAGGCGGGGGACGCCTGGACGGGGAACGCCCTCGTCTGGCGTGCAGCAAGCAGCACTCACGAGGCATCACAATGGGGGACGGCGTTTTCAGGACTTTGTCTTCCAACCGGGCGGAGCGCTAGGACCTGCCCCGGCCAGGGGAGCTCGTCGGGCAAAGTTGCGAGTCACTGGCCGCTACCGCTTCATTGCCCCCCTCCCCCCCCCCTCTCCGCCCTCTTCTCCCATTTTTCTCTCGCGCACGACGTCGACGACGACTCTGTGAATAAACGAAAAGTGATAAAATGACGGACCACTCGACGCAAATGCTTGTTTGGGAGATGATGAATGGGCCGAACAGCCAGTCGCCACCGCCTCGGGGGCCACCGGACCCAGCCCCCCTACAGGAGCCCTGCAGGAGCACAGCCCACCGTCATCGGCCCACCAAGAGTTTTAGTAGTATCGTTATCTATTTTAATTTCCAACGCGCCGGGACGAGAGCGATTCTCAACGGGTGGTGGGCGGCTCTTCATTTTACAAAAGACACTAAACTGAAGTCATTAGCAGGAGTTGTATCGCGGCGGCGGCTCTGGGGAGCCGGCAGCCCGTCGCCGTGAAACGTGGTCCGGCCCGCGCCGAAAGTGCATGACTTTCGTTGGCATGAGGTTAAGGCGTAGCGCCGGCGGGGCCGCGCACCCGGCGGCTCCCGGCGGCTCCCGGCGCAGCGCGCATCTCTCACCGGTGAGAACCGGCGGGAACCTTCCACCTGGCGTGCACTCACATCTTGATCTTTCCGCAGAAACAACAAGAGTGGTGGTGGCGGAGGGGGAGGAGAACTAACTAACTAACATCCGGGCGGGACAAGCTAGCCGGCCGCCCCCGCACACCCGGGCTCACTCTCATTTGAAGATCTCACTCACGCCGCACCGGCTTACGCCACCTGAGTTGGTTTTATTACAGGTGTGGGAGTGAGTGAGGCGAGGTGGATGCGTCCGGCGCGCTTAAAGGGGAGTGAGAGGGAGAGAGGGGGGGGGGGGCAGCGCACGAGCCGAGCGAGCCGGCCAACCCCTTATAACGCATTAAAAACCTTCCTCGGCTAATTACACGACGCGGACTCGTTTTAAATCCGCACGCGGAGGGCGCCGTGCCGAGCCGCCGCGCGCCGCGGGGCTGGGAGCGCGACCTGGGCGGGGCGGGTCGGGAGGTGTGTGCTCCATTGGGGCTCTCTCTCTCTCTCTCTCTCTCTCTCTCCCTCTCTCTCTCTCCCTCTCTCTCTCCTGTTTGCTTCGCGACTTTGTATCGCCGAGAGAGGAAAGTAGTTGTAAACAAAAGGCCAGCAGGAAGCGAGAGCACACGCGGTTGCGACACGGGCGGGAAAGAAAGGGACACACACACACACACACCTCCGTTCGGAATCCGAAAGAAAAATAACACATGTATTGAATAATTCGCATTTATTACTATTTTTTTTCAGCGAGGTATTTCGTCCGCCGTGGAATATTCTCTTCAGCGTGGTGCCGCCAGCGGGCGCGTGCTCCAAGGCGCGTGCCACAGGGGATGCGTCACCGCGGGCGTGTGCCGCAGTGCGCGTGGCGGCGCGTGGCGGCGCGTGGCGGCGCGTGGCGGTAGGCGAGAATAGGAAGGTGGCGCGCCCCACCCGCGGACAGGACGGCGGCGGCGGGCGTTCGGACGACACGGACGGCAAAACGGGCCATATCCGTCGATATTTTGGCCGCGCGCCAAGCAGCCTTGTCCACTTGCACAAGACGCGTGCGCGCGCGCGCGCCCGCACTATCGCACCGACACGAGCCGAGCAAAGAGCCAAACCGAGTATTGAGCGTCGCGGGGCCGGACGGGGCCGGGCGGGGCCGCTCGGATACCGCTGCCGATTGCATCGCTTCCGCCGGCCCGTGGCCGCGGCGGCGTGGCGGTACGTACGGCATACGCGGCGCGGCGACACGCCGAGATCAGATCCAATGAATGGCATTCCGCCGGCACCTGCGTCGGGGTGCGAGAGAGATGGAGCGAGAGAGAGAGAGAGAGAGTGATTTGGGTCGGCGCACGGTGAAGCTGCGGGGGGTGTTAGCTCACTCATCGCTTCCTGTGATAACGTCGGCCACACCTCGCGGAGGAACAATTGCCTCGCGCACAGCACACACGGGGGGTACACGCCTCATTGCGTTAAGGCCCCCGGAAGACTATACTTTGTTGTCTCAAGACAGTGAACGGGGGTTTTATTCAAATGGACGTACAACGCGGTCTGTGCGGGGCGGGGCGGCGGGCGTGGCCACACGCTGGGACGGCTGGGCGCGTGCGCGGGGCCGGTGTGTGTGTGTGTGTGTGTGTGTGTGTGCGGTGGGTGTCGAGGGGACGGACAATCATGTACCTCTTCATTAGCCCAACAAGGGCATGAATGGGAGGGTATAAGGTAGGCAGGCCGGGGTTACGCACGGATGGACGGGGGGCGGCGGCCCGGAACACACACACACACACACACACACACACACACACACACACACACACACACACACACACACAATCAAGGGCACAAAAGACGGGGGGCGCACGCGTGTACCTCAGTAGGAGTCCCCTTCAAAACACACACTCGCCTCATCGTCCCGTCCCGACGGATGCTGTCAGTCCTCCGGGTGAAAACCGATCGATGCCTCTCTCTCGCTCTCGCACTCCGTCTCTCTCTCTCTCTCTCTCTCTCTCTCTCTCTTTCTCTCCCCCCCCCCCTCTCTCTCACTCTGCGCGGCGTGCACAAGAGATTTGCAGTCGCAGAACACCCATAGCCAGCCGGGCAGCGTTGCGCGTCGTCTGCTGTCCCGGTCCGCCCCGCCGCCGCGGGCCACGGAGTGCGATGGACCGATGGGGGACGGGGGCATATATCATCCGGACGTCAGTTCGGCCGCGGTGTGCCGGCGGTGCCGGCGGTGCCGCAGCGGAGCCGTGTGAGGCTAGGCGGAACTCAACTCCCGTGGCCGCTGGCCGCTGGCCGCCATGTCGCTCGCGTGCACTGCCGGCGTGCGCTGCCGGTCCGCCGGCGTGTCCGCTGCCCCCGTCGTCCGCCCCCCGCGGGGGTCCCGTTGAAGTGCATAGGCCGGCCGGGAGGGCCTTGCCACGACATAGAGAGGCAAAAGCCCTTTTGCAAGTGAGTTTCTCAAGGCCGTGCTGAGAGAGTGTGATCTCGGGCGGGGGAGAGAGAGACCACCGCGACTGAAAGTGGTCAGAGAGACAGAGAGAGAGAGAGAGAGAGAGGCGCGGCTCTGGCTGCTGCTCCCTGACCCCCATGTCGGGACCACACGGAGCAGGACGGAACGGAGGCTGCAGTGGCAGGGGTCCGGCGGGGCAGGGCGTCGACATGGATAGATGGGGGTCCGGACACGGGGCGCTGCCACCGGCTGCCCCCGGCCTGCGGGCCACTGCAGGTCACTGACAGGGTCACACACTGCGAGCGGCTGCCGACGGCCGGGGCGGCCTCGAGGATGCGGCGGTCCCCGACGCCGCCGGCCTCGGCCCGTTGGGCCGTTGCCCTCCGTGAGGGCTCGGGCCGGCTCACGCGGCGCGCGGCGCCCTGCACGGCCGGCTGGGTTGCGGTAGGTCCGGGGCCGGACGAGTGGAAGGGGGCCGCGGGCCGGCGGCAGAGGGCCCCGCCCGGCCCTTCACGTTCGGGGAAAGGGCCGGCGGCGCGGACAGCGTACACACACGCACACACACACACACGCGCGCACACTGTACCGCGATGGTACAGGAGGGCGTCGACACGGCGGGGCGTAGGTTGGCCAGGGAAAGGCGCCCGGGCACAGCCCAAAGCGACACAGACGTCCCCGCGACAGCCGGTCCTGCCGGGCCTGCAGGGCCTGCAGGGCTCCAGGCCGCGGCCCACCGGCGGCCGTTCCCGGCAGAAAAGAGATTGGTCTTGATCCCTTGATGGCCGGCGTCACTTTTTCTCCAGACTTTTCATTCCCCGACGCCGCGCGCGCGGGGGGTTCGGCGGCGTTCCGCTGCCGGCGCCGCCGTACGCGGCCGGGCCTGGTTTTGGCCAGAAATGGAGGTGGCGAGTATGTACGTGGACGTGGAGGCAGACGGACGTGTGTCGGGCGGGCGCGGGGCCGAGGGCGGCCGAGGGCGGGCGGCGCAGTTCCTTATGAGGAAGACAGGAGCCCCGCCCGGCCGCCGCGCAGCTCACGGGATTCGGCACTCATTAGTGCTACATTTTATTACGGCACCATCACCATAACGCACGCGCGCCGAGCGGCGCCACGAGGATAGGCGTCGTCAGTGGGGCTCGAAAACGGAAGTGGGACACGTTCGAGCGGAGAGGCGCGCCAGACGGAGTGCCTAAAATTTTTCTCAGAAATTTGAATGACGAATAATTCACTTCAGGGCAGAACACAATTCTCTGTATCTCCTGAGATGCGATTTTTTTGTGACAATTAGGACTGCGAAAATTAGGAGTGGATTTTCTCGTACGTAGTGGCGGAAATACGCGAAAAGTTTGCGATTTGCAATATTCTTTTTCCGGCGCGCGGCAGCGTATAGCGGCGTGCGGTGCGTCGTTGGGATAATCGGCAATAAGAAGCCGTGGCGCGGCGCGGCGCGTACATCACGGAGGGCCGGGGGAGGCCGTGCCGTGCTGCCGGCAGCGGTAAGTGCTTTGTTGGGCCGCCGGGGCTCGGCCGGGCCGGGGGGAGCCGCTGAGCCTCCCATGCATACAATGATAGGCCCCGCGCGCACCGCATGGATGGCGCCGGCTGGCCCGGCCGGGCCGCGGGGCCGCGGGGTTACAGCACGCCTCCTCCTCCTGTGTCCTGCGGAAGCCCGCCGCAGCCGCGGCCCGCGGCCTCGCACGGCACGGCGCACGCATGCCAAACCTCCTCCCGGGCCGCCGCCGCCGCGCTGCGGAATGGCCCAGACCACGACCGCGGCATGTGTATTCGGAAAGAGGTACACCCCATACGTTACACGTTTAAAAAATGAAATTAAAGAAAAAGAGCAATTCACTGTGCAATACTTTGTCGGGAATTTCAACCGAAAGATTTTCGGAATAATGATCGCAGCCCGAGTTGAGAGCGGACAGCGGGTGGCGGCGAGTCTTGGGATGCACGCACTCACGTTTCCGTATCGAGTCCGGTCCGGTCCCGCCGCCGCCGCGCTGCGCGCTTTTTGTGTCGACAAACTGGTCCGAGAAATGAAAGCCATATACCCTGCTGCCGCGTCGTTATTGTGGGGGACTGCGTGGAGCCGCCGCCGCCCCTGCAGCTGCCGCAGCTGCCGCAGCTGCCAGCCGCGGGGGACAGATTGCGACGAGTGCAGCGTATGCACGCCCCCCTGTCCCGCCGCGTCTCCCCGCGCGGGGGCCGGCGACGGCCGCCAAAATGGTACCCGCGTGGGCTGTATACCGTACATACTGAGATGCCGCTCGTGGAGATGAGCGGATTTTCCCGGCGAAAGAGAAAATCTCCTTTCAGAAGGAGCCATGGTGCTCTGCATGCACCATCCTTCCGGAGAAAAAAAAAAAACAAACTTTCCTGTGTTTGTTGGGGAGAAATAATACAATTTGAAAAATGACGATTTTGGAAAATAATAATTAAGGCATACGAACTGGGCGAACCGAGTGACATTCCTTCAAATTTCCCAGCTTTTCTTTTTTCTTTGAAACGTTTCGGTCGATGTGTGTGCTGGTTCCCGCGGGGCCGCGGGTCCCACCCGCGGGTGCGGCACGCAAGGTGCGCGATCCGGACCTTTCGCCTCCCGTCCCGTCCCGCCTCTCTCGCATGCAAAATCGCAGCTGTCGTCGGAATTGGCAGTCGCTTGATTGATCGCTGACTGACAGGTCATGAGCATCGATGCCGCGAGGCTGCTAATGGCCGCTGTGAGGCCTGCAGGCTGCTGCAGGTGCGGCCGTGTCGTGCGGCTGCTCCGCGCCGGACGGACGGACGGACGGGGGGCCCCGTGTCAGCGTTAAACGGTGAGCAGAGCGACACACGGAGATAACGAGTGACATGACCGGGGGCCGCGGTGATAAGACGCGTCGCACACAGTCGCCGCGCGATCACCACCGCCACTAAATGGACGAGAAGAAATGTCTGATTAGCAGAGCACACCCCTGCTTTTTGCCGGCGAGGTGCCCCGTCTACGCCGCGCCGCTGTGCCGTCCCCCTCCGGCCCTGCTGCCTGTGCTGGCTGACGCTTCTTGCCCCTCGGAGAGGATGATGGCCTGCTGCTGCGGGCGCGAGGCCGCCGCGGCCCGCGCGCGACGTGACCTACACGGGCAGAGACAGATGTGCGGGCGTGCCGCGGGCCGCGGGCCGCGCAATACGTGCTCTAAAAAGCAGACAATGCAAACGCAAGGCTAGTTTTTTTTTTTAAAACAAACAGTGCGTCGCCGTCGTGGCATTGCGGCGCGCGGAGCACGTAGCCGTAGCCCCCGGGCGGGTAGGCAGCCGCGGCCGCTGCGCGCGGCCGTGTGGCGCGGGCTGGCCTACCCTAGCATCCGCAGGCGCTCACCGACTGTTTTGTTTTTTGCTGTCGGTTTTTTTTTTTTTGCCTGGAGAAAAACCGAGCGGACTTAACGGACGAGGGGTTTACATAGCGGATGGCCGCTAATCGCGTTGTGTCGGCCGCGTGCCGCTCTGCCGCTGCGGCGCTATCACCCGGACCGTGTCCGGACCGTGTCCTCACCCCATCAGAAAACTCGTTCCCCGGCGACAGAAACTTCATGAAGAAACCGGCCTCGTCACAAAATTAACTCATGCAACTACCATACTTGTTTGGGGGGGACGGCGACGCGATCGCCGCTGCGTTTTGATTGATTTCCCGCTCGGCAGCCGTTACTGCCCGGACGTGATGGGGTCCCCGAGCCCCGTGACCGGACGCCGTCGCTGCCGGCCAGTGTCCGCGCACTTGGTCCCCCAGGACGCCGGCGAGAAAGTGGTCAGCGCGGCTCATACGCGCCTACCGCTGCGCGATGCCCGGCGATGACTTTTGGCTGTAAGTGAGCGAGGCAGGCCCGGAGGAGAAGGTCCTGGAGGACAGCGAGAGTGGAAGCACTGGAGGCTGGCCGCCGCTGGAGGCTGCTCTGCTGGTGGTTGGCTGGAGCGGAGCTGCACGCGGGCCATCGGCAGCGCAACGCGCCCGGCGACCTTCCGGCCCCCGCTGAGGGCTTCCAGCCGCTTCCAGCCGCTTCCAGCCGCTTCCAGCCGCTTCCAGCCTTCCAGCCGCTTCCAGCACGTGCGGGCGCTGCTGCGGGCCCGACCCCGCGCGCCACACGACCGAGGAGACCCCTCGCCATGCTAATCCGACCCCCGTCAGCGCGACTGCGCCTTATTTCACCGCGAAAGCATCTTTCCTTGAAAACGTCGCGCCGTTCGGCGCGCGGCGGCGGCGATAGGGCAAAGTGCAGCTGAGTAAATCAATCATCACAAACCGCGTAAAGAGGTATTGCACCCTTCTCCAAAACGGACATCAATTTTTCTGTGTTTTAACTGAAATGCTTTTTAAATGTTTTTTTTTTCCTTCCACCTATGTGCAGCGGCCCTATTTCCCCGCTCGCTCCGTACCCCAGCGGCGCGCGGCAGGCGGAGCGGGTGGAGTGGAGTGCTCGCTCGTTGTGAGGGACACGTTGTTAGAGAGGAGGGCACTCCGCCGCCCCGCGCGCCGCGTCGCGTCTGCCGGGACGGGACGGGACGGGACGTCTTGTTAGCGCCGTGCCTCACCGCGTGTCCAGCGGTGCTGCGGTGCCGCGGGGACCGGCGACTTCCAGGCCGGCAGTAAAGCCTTCCCGCCCTCCTGTGCGGCCGTGTGCGCCACAGCACTTACCGGGAGGGTGTCAATTGGCAATGTTGTTATTATTCCCGAGTTGTTGTTGTTGTTGTTTGCGCTGTTCCCTTTTACTGCATGGCCTCGATATGTCGCGGCCTGCCTGCTACGGCCAAGCAAACTGCGACAAAGATGTGGTCGCACGTCGCACACCAGGAAGTCCGGACGGCCGGCCGGCGGCCCCGGGGGGAGCCGGGCTTTGAGAGATTGTAAACTCTGACGTCGCCGCTATCGTGCGAGCTCCGCAAGTAGTGCCCCCTCAAGGTTGTGGGCGGGGACAGTGTGAGCACTGGCAAGAGCCCCGCACCGTAAGACATTTCCAAACAGATTTATGTGATGCACATTTTCCTGAAAATTGCCTGAGAATTTCGAAACAAACAGACAAAATATTTTTTTTAGAAACTCTGGAAACTAATTTCGTGCATACAACTGTGTTCTTTTCCTTACAATTGTTTCAAATTTTCCAAATAAAATTTAAAAAAAACTTTCAGTTCACTTGACACCTCTGTTCTTCTATGTGCACCTGCTTCGGACCCGCGCAACAGTCCCCTTGCAAAGGGAAAGAAATGAAGAACCTCTGAGCTGGGAGATCGCTTGTCGTGCATTTGTTAGCCGGCGCTTGCATGACACGTGCAGTGGGCTTGCAAACAGCCGCGCCTGCAGCCCGCTGTTCCTCACACACAATGGGCTGTAATTAATTGTCTCAACGTATCCAGGAGGTACGATGGTCGTTTTCACGCGGCCAGGAGAGAAAGAGAGAGACAGACAGAGAGAGAGAATTCCTGCTCCTGAGCCCGGTAAAGTGCCCGCAGCTACGGCCTATACAGCGGCACAGAGAGCGCGCGCACACACACACACACACACACATCCCCACCGGAGCAGCACACATATGGACAGAAAACCGACCGTATGCATACTTTTCTCTCTCATTCTCCCGTGGCGCTCTCGGAAATAAGGAAAGTGGGAGCGAGACGGCTCGACTTTGTTGTGTGAGTATATTTATTTAGTTCCGTCTTCGAACGCGATCGCGCCGCGCGTCGATCCGTTTGTTCACCCACAGTGGCGCGCATATGTGTGTGTGTGTGTGTGTGTGTGTGTGTGCGGTGGGCGCTACCGTAAGGGGATTAGAACAGGTGCTGGTGTGGAGAAAGCCCTTTGTGTGATAGAGAGGGAGGGCGTGCTCGGAATGGCCGCGCGGCGGCAAAGGCCGCTCTGTCCTCCCCGAAGTCGTGCTGTTTTATTAACTCGAAATACGGCCGGCCGAGGTTTAAATTACCCGCCCTTTCCCGTACAGGCGTAGCGGGCTGCTCTGCGGCGACACGTCTCGGTGCACCCCGATTGGCAGTTCCGAGGTTCGGAAACGGAACTTCCTTAAAGCAGTATATGTCGACCCAAAAGCGATGGGCGGTCTGGATGAGTGCGAGAGAGACGGCACATAATGGACTGCGGAAGTGCAAGAGGGATGCCTGGATGCCGGCGTCAATCATTTTAATTCAACTCTTACTTTTATAATATTTTTTTTCTGACCACATTGAGTGGTACACATGATGATTTTTTTAAAAGAAATTAAAATTGTGAGAGGAAACGATCGTAGCGGACGAAGGAGCATGCACTGGTGTTGCACCGTGCACGGCATGCCGTCCCCCGCGCCGCCGCAGGTCCCGTGAGCCTCCGTGAATACGCGCTAAGGACGGGGCCCACGGGGCGCACGACTCTCTGTGATTAAGCGGCTCGGTATCAATGGAGCAGAGGCGAGGGCGGGCCGCGCCGCTCCGTGCGGCTCCGCGCCGCTCCGCGTACGGCCCCGTACCGCACTGTGCGGCCCGCGCGCCCACCCCCGCCGCCGCCGCCGCCTTCAAAGGGCTGCTGCTGCTGCCGCTGGCACGCGCTTTCTCCATATTCAATACGCGCAAAAGCTTATAAATACCATTCATGCACCAAATGAGGGGCGACAGTTAGTGCCCGCGGAACCTCCCGCCCCGGACACACACACAGACACAGAGCGCTGCGGATTACGTGAGCCCGCGTGCAGCTTCCTCTCCCCAAACCGGGCCGGGAGAAACACACACACACACACACACACACACACACACACACGCACGTAGCCTCTCCCCGCCGCACTGTGTGACGGCGGCGACGTGCTCAACGTACGTTTTGTTTCCAGGCTGACAAAGTTTGCGAGCCGCTACGTTGCCGCCGTCGGTCGTGCCGTTGTGGGGTCCGCCCCGCCCGCGTGGACTGGGTGCTCTGCGGCTCTCTCTCTCTCTCTCTCTCTCTCTCTCTCTCTCTCTCTCTCTCTCTCTCTCTCCAGCGTGCAGGTCACCTCTCCAGCTCCAGCGTGCCGGTCTCCGCCGGCGGCCTCAGCGCCGGACACCCCCGACTGACAATGAATGAGGTGGTAATTCTCCCCTCTCCCTTCACCTCCCCTTCACCTCCCGCAGCGACGTGGTTGTTTGATTTCCGGGAAACTCGCATGGTGAGCGCCGGAGGCGAATCCTCGGACACACACACACACACACACACACACACACACACACACACACACACACGTGTTGGTCGGAGAGCGCGCGCGCGCGCGCGTTCACTTTCGATCATTATGACACCGCGGACCCGCCCCCACCCGAGGCGGGCCGAATGCATTCCGGCGGCGTGTGCCATGAAGGCCCCCCGCGAGGGCCGACGGACAGGGCGCCGTGAGGGAGGCCGGCGCCGCGGCCCGATCCGGTTAAAGAGGTTTCCTTGTACGGGGGGATCTCGCCGGTTTCATCTCACCTCGCAGGCAGGCGGCCCGCGCGCGCACACGCGTGTGCACGGCGTGTGCAGGAAGTTTTAGCCCCGCGCCTTAACAGCGCCGATCAGAATGTCCGCGGCCGCAGCCGCAGCGCCCCCAACGAACGCCCAGCCCCGCCGGCCCCGCCGGCCCCGCGGGCTCCGTGCATTGTGTTGTGCCGCCGCTGCTGCCTCCGATACCTATGACGCCACTCATTTTCCCCTCCCGGCATCAACAGCAACCATCGCCGGCCATCCATTTATCCGCAAAAATGTGTGTGTGTGAGAGAGAAAGATAGAGAGAGAGAGAGACGGGAGAGGGGGGGGGGGGGGTAATGAAGATAATCGCGCATACTGTCCAGCCAAAGACGGACGTCGGCCGGGTGCAGTATGGTCAGCAGCAAAGTGCGCGAGGAGCAATTAAACCTCCCTCACTGCTGCGCAGGCAGAGGGGGTCAAGGGGCACGTCGCCCGACAAATTTATTTTATTTTTATTCATTTTTTTTATCTGATGGACACGCCCTTGAAAAGATAAATTATTTCGACTCGGTCCTGCCACAAAACCCAAACACACACACACACACACACGGGACGGCGGGAGGCCGGCGGCTCAGAGCCCGTCGTAAGTCAGGGGGCTATCTTCTTATGGCCATAGGCGGCAGCACTGTGCGGGGCCGTGGCGTCCCGGTGCCCGCGACTAGCCGCGACTGGCCGCGGCGGCGGTCCGCGCTCCGATCTGATAGATCGACGACGCTGACGCGCCGCTCTGAGCGACAAAGTGCAGCCGGTGCGGCCAGTCCGGTCGTCGTCGGGTGTGGGCCGCCGGGGGCCGCCGAGGGCCGCTGCCGACGGTCCGGTCCGATCGCCGTAGCCGCCGTGTCGCCTCCGGTTTCTTTGCCTATCGCCGCGCGGCAGGCGACGGTCAACGTCGTTGTGAAGCGATTAAAGAACAGCCAGCAGCAACAGCAGCAGCAGCGGCTTCTGGCCCCGGGATAGGCAGGCCCGCGGCATTCTCTGGCTGCGGGTGCGATGAGAGGCGCCCAGTCAGGCACGCCCGCACCGGAGTCAGATGCGTCGTCCCGTCTCTCTCTCTCTCTCTCTCTCTCTCTCTCTCTCTCTCGCACAGACCGCCACTGGTGCGGCCTACCCCGCCGGCTGCCCCACTCTCTATACGCCGCTGATTGCGCCGGGTGATCGTGTCATGCCGTATCCACTTTGTTGCGTCACGGGCTGATTGAATGGGAGTCCGCGGCGCGCGCTGTGATGGGACAGGAAGCCGGGGGGGCTCTTCTCCGCGATGCCATCCCATGTCATCCGCCGGGGGCCGGCAGCGGCGGGCAGCAAGCAGCGGGCAGCAAGCAGCGGGCACCCGCACCACGAGTCGTGACGGCAGCCGCCGGCCGAGCGGTCGGGCTTATGCCAACGGAAGTCTCGCTGACGGCATTGCGATCGGCGGCGTGCGTCCTCGCTCCGGCCCGAACGCATTACCAAACGTTATCGCACAGAGGATCCTCTCTCTCTCTCTCTCTCTCTCTCTCTCTCTCTCTCTCTCTCTCTCTCTCTCTCTCTCTCTCTCTCTCTCTCTCTCTCTCCCTCTCTCTCTATTGCATCTCTCTCCTCTTTCTCTCTCCCTCTCTCTGTCACAGCAAGTATACGACGGTGCGGCGGCTGACGGGGCCGCCTGCGGACGCCGGGGTGGGCCAGCCCGCACGACACGCGTGCGCGCAGCAGAGTCGGGCTTGCCTACCCCGCGGGCGGCCCGCGGTCTCCTGGCCGAAGCCCGCAGGGATCGGGGCGCTGTGCGCTGCGGGCCGCCTGGGGGGTCGCTGACATTATCGGCAGATCGGTATCGCGGGGTATCGACGGTATCGGCAGACAGCGGCTGACCGGACGGCCGCATCAGCAGTCCGGCGGCGGCGGCGGAACGGGACGCCGCCGCGGAGCTGCCTTCGATGAGTCATTGCTCCCCACCACCGCCGTCCGCCGTCCGCCCCGCCGCCGCCCCTGAAGAGCCGCCGCCGCCGCCGCCGCCGCCGCCGCCGCCGCCGCTGCAATCGTTAAAATACGAGTTTCCTTTTGAGCGGAGCAGAGCCGCTGCCGCCGCCGTGTACCCGAAGCCGCAGCCAACTAGCCCCGCAAAATAATGCGATATTTTGTCATCCCGCGGGGGCCCCCGCGGCAGCGGAGCGCGCGCAGGCAATCGCTGTGTATATTGTCCCCGGTCCGGCGGGCAGCGCGGCGGCGGCGGGTGGCAGGCGGGCGGCGGCCGCAAGGACCCCGCCGGGCCGCGACGCAGCCTCCGCAACGCTGCTCCACGCGCCACGCAGCAGCGCCGCACCGACTTGATTCGGGACCCGCGGCTGCGTCCGCGACGGACGCCGCCTCCCGAATGATGCACTTCGCACGCAGCCCGCGTAGGAGCGCAGCGGCGAAGCAGCGCCGCCGCCGACCCGACCGAACAAACGAATTGTGTGCATTTTCCTCGCACCGCCGCGGTTTCGCGCCTTCATTACTCCTAAATGACGGCGAAGACGACGACTCCAACCGCCCGGCCCGGCCACGCCCGCCGCGCCCCACGGGCCCCAGGGCCGGCCGCACCGCCTGCGCTGCACAGCCAGCCCGCGAATCTAGACTCGGCGCTCCGCGGTTTTGCACGCCGACTGGCGACAATTGCATTCCATTTATTTTTATTTTATTTTATTTTTCAGTACAGATGAGTGTTAGGGGTTTGCAGCTAGACACTGTTCGGCTTGCGCGGGTGGGTGTGTTTGCACCGCATGTGAACACTTACACTTCCTGCTGCTGCTGCTGTCCCCGGCCGGCCCGACGTGCACACAATCTGCCTTCACAGCTCGGTACGAAGTGAAAGCATAATCTGAGGCGATAAAAAGAAATGCGAGGAAAATTAATCCCATCGGTGGCGTTTGTCGGGGCGCATCGTCAGCGGGCTGCGCGGGGCGTGGCCGGGCCCCGGCCGCCGGACCTCAGCCCGCAGAGTTTAATCATTTCCCTCTGGCTCACCGGGGAAAAGTTGACAGACGTGAACACATCACATCAACCTGCTGTATTAGAATTACATTCTCATTTTTTTTGTCTCTTTTTTCCGACACAAGCTCTCAAGGAAGGCAAAAAAAAATACAGAAAACAATAATAATATTGAAAAGGCGCGCGCAGCGATGACGACGAGGTTGCATGCACGGCGTGCCGGGAGGGCTAAGTATACGCTGCACTCGGGCTGATCCCAATCATCAGCGGGACGCGCGCAGGGGCGGGAAGAGGAGGGGGGAGGGGGGGGGGCTCGCAGGGCTCACGGCCCGCAGGGCTGCTGCTGCTGCCGCCGCCGGCGCCCGCCTCGTCTTGTTCGGCAACACCTCGCACCGAGGCTGCGGGGCTGCGTCCGGGGCGGCGACGTGAGCGGCACCACCGCGAGGCCGCCGCAGAGCAGAGCCGGCAAGAGAACGAACCGCGCGGCGGAGATTCGGACGCGCGGAGTATCTGCAGCGGCGGCCCACAGCGGCACTGAGGCCATCAGGGCTCGGCGTACCCACGCCGCCCGGGCCGCGTCCGAAGCCGCCGCCGCGCGCCGCCGCCGCCCTCCTGGCCCGAGAAAAAGTGACGGCCGAAAAGGCGTTTTCGGCAGGCAGCGACGCTTTGAGACGCGGCTCGGACGTCAGCTGCTGCCGCACAGCAGTGCCCTTGCAGGGGAGGGGAGGGGAGGGGGGACCCGGGGGGGACCACTCCGGAGGGCCGCGGGGCCGCGGGGGCCAGTGACCGCGGGGCCGGCGGCAAGGAGAGGGTCCCCGCGGGCTGTCAGCGCAGCGGCCGCGCAGTCAGCGACGAGTCAGCCGAGAGTCAGCGGCGAGTCAGCTATCGAGATAGAGAAGGCTGCACTCGGCCCGGCAACGCCCGCGCGCGCCCAGCCACGTCGGGGAAAGATCTGCTTATACGGCCGAGGAAATTTCCTTTTCTTTCGCGGCCGACCGCTGCACTCGTAAACTTCTCATCCGGGTGATGATATATTCGCGGATCGACGGGCAGCGTGAGCAACGTGAGCCGAGAGAGAGAGAGAGAGAGAGAGAGAGAGAGGGATATAAAGAGAGAGAGAGAGAGAGAGAGAGAGAGAGGGATAGAAAGAGAGAGAGAGAGAGAAAAGGAGGGGGGGGGGGAGAGACAGACGGAGGGAGGGAGGGAGTATTGCAGTGAAGGGGGAGGCGGGGCGCTAAAGTCTGAAGCCACTACTCCTGCCGCCGAACACCCCGCAGCTATTCAGCTGTCGGCGACGGTGGCGCCGGTGGCAGCGACGGCCGCTACCTGCCGCTGCCGCGGGGAAGGGTGCAGGGCCCGCAGGGCCGCGGGCGGCAGGGCGGGGTCGGGCCTCCTCCACTTTCACATTCGCTCAGGTTTCAGGGAGGCGCGGTTCAGATTCAGACTCGGATACGCGGAATTCGACAGTCCGTCAGTCACACAATACGAGTGGCGGCGGCAGGCGGCAGCGAGGCGCGAGCACACACACACACACACACACACACACACAGAGCTGACTTTGGCAGTCTGCGACGGGCACGGCCTATAGAGCAGCAACAACAGCAAAGCCAACATCAGCAGGTGCCAAAGGAAGCGACACTCAACACCACTTCTGTTTTTTGCTTTTCATTTTTTTTATATTTTCGTTTGTCTTAAAGTGTATAAAAGGCAATCAGCAAAAAAAGAGCAAAAAAAATAATTCGAAATGGACAAAAGACACAGCACAGGTGGGCACCGTGCCGCCTTGTCTCTCGCGAGACGGACGAGAGTGATTTCGGCCGAGTCGCGCGAGCAGCAATTTGGCGGCGCCACAACTACTCTTAGTAATAACTGGACGCTGTCTCATAATTCGAGTCCCCCTCGAGTCCGGCAGGCGGACTGGCGATTTCACTGTGGCGTGACAGGCCAAAGTGACCGACAGCGGCGCGGCGGCGGGACACCCGATACCCACCCAATGCCACACATACAGAGCTGTTGCCAATGCAATAGTAGATGAACGCCTTCGTGTGCGTCCACAGACACACACACGCACACACACACACACACGCGGCGGAGCGGAAGCCGAGACGGCCAGCGAAGGTGAAATATCCCATATCGTTCGACTCGACGTTTGCCTTCGGATACCCTTTCAGCAACAGAAGAATGGGAAACAAAAAAAAACATCGACGCACCGGCGCCACACCAACGCCACACAACACAAGCAGTGATGTGGCATGGTTCTGCCCAAAATTGCTGCCGTTGGCGCCTTCGCTCTCCTCTCCCTCTTCCGGGTCTGCGGCCTGGCGGTAACATGAGGACGAGCCGAAAGCTGAATCGACAGCGCTATGGAGACGTCGGTATACCGGTGCGTTCCCGGGAACTCGAACCATTTCCCCCCTTTTCGAAGCACTAATTTTCGAAATTGCAACGGAATGATACGTTCCTGCGTCGAATATGCGTCGCGAATAGCGTGGCTAAGTTCCAGAGTTTTTTTTTCAAACAAAACAAGAAACGGAAATGTTCCAAAAATATAAACTTAGAAAAGTTTGTTAATGACAATTTGGCGCAGACCGGGACTACATAGTGCCGTGCTGGCCGGCGCTGGATCCTCCTCGGTCGCGTCTGAAGGTGAGGGGAAGGGTACAGGCCGCTCCAGGCCGCTCCAGGCCGGCTCCAGGCCGCTCCAGGCCAGCTCCAGGCCAGGCTCCAGGCCGGCGGCGGCGCCCCTCCGTCCTTTGTGCCCCCAGCCTCCAGCCTCCAGGCCTCCAGTCCTGCTGGACCTGGAGATTATCATTTGAGCAGCGCCGTCAGCCAACCATTGCCGGCATCGTCTTCGCCCGGTCTTCGCCGTCCGCCCCGCGGCCAACAAAAGAGGAGCAACAGAAATATAAAGAAAAAGGAGGGGAGGGAGAAGAAACTGAAGCAGCAGCAGCAGCAGCAGCGACCTGAGTGCAGGGCCCTGTGTGTGGACCTGCGTGCGCGTGTGTGTGCTGCTGCTGCCGCTGCCCTCTGCCTGTCCTTGGGAAGACGGTCGTAAACGGGGAGCGAAAACACGGACCAGACTGGTCCTGGCGGGTCCTCGCGGCCGGAGCCCCGAAGCACAGCGTTTTAGCGCTAAATTCCGCGGAGGTGTCGCCCCCCCCCCCCCCTCCCACACCGTCCCTAGGACGGCCCGGGACACCCCGCGAGGCGGTCGCTTTGCGCATCGCTTTCGGAGATTGCTGTCACGCGGCTTCCAACACCGGCTGTATCGGCAGAGAGACGTTTCGGTGAACCGTACTTCTGCCGCGTCAGGCCGTACCTGCAGCCGCGGGCCGCGACGGGCAGCGCGGTTGGCGTGCCACACCGAGTAATTAGCCTACGGCTTACATACTTAAGCATTTACGTGGACTCGCCGCTCTTACCGAATCCCCGCGAGCAATCGGCTGATGTGTGAGTGTGAGTGTAAGTGTGTGTGTGTGTGTGAGAGAGAGAGAAGGTGTGAGGTTACGTCACCGCCGCCCATTTAATGGAAACACCACAACGCGGCTGGCCGCCCCCATTGTGAGAGAGATGCTTGGCCGCGGGTGGCGCTGAGAACACACTAAAGCAGAGCAGCGACTGCAGCAGCGGGGCGTGTGTGAGTGTGTGTGTGAGAGAGAGAGAGAGATCAGCGCTGCCGCGATCATCACATGCGAGGTGTTTTCCGGCCGGCCGCCTGCCTATCTGCCTGACCCAAATAGCGGCTAGTTAGCAGCTGGCCACGCGCTACACACACGCCAGTGCTGCCTGATTGATCACCCGGCACACGGCACACGGCCGGTGGTGCACGGCGGCGCGGCGCCCCCGGGGCTTGGAGCCCGAGGCCTGGGGGCGCTGCCGCCGCCCGCCGTTGCCGCACTTTACAAGAGCACCAACAACAGTGTGCGGCACTCTTTCCCAATAGAAAATGGCCGAGGCATGACCGCGGGTCGCCGCCGCTGCCACCCTCGTCTGCAGCCTCCGGGCCTCCGGGCCTCCGGGCTGGGAATAACAGTTGGGCCCCGATTTACCCAGCGGCCTCAAAGGCAACACCCTCCTGCCCGTGGTGGGCACAGAACAAGTGCCTGGAGGTGGTCAGCAGCATTGTCAAAAGTTTGCTATTTTCAGATTCAAATCGATCCACTGATCAAAATCTCGTCCACAAAATTGGTTTAACAGTCGCATTGGTCGGACCGAAATCCAAAAAACTATTTTCCCCAATTTGAATTTTAATCATCGAAATTGTGCTGCAATTCGTGGTCAGTAATCAAGTTTGTTGTTGTTGTTTTATTTTTCTATTATTCGCACAGGCTGGATGTGCCTGGAGGTAAGGTCAGTCCGGAGGCGTCCGGCGCCAGTGGCGTCCGGCGCCAGCGGCCGGACCCCCCGCGGAGGGGGCAGGGCAGGTGCGGAGCAGCTGCTGCAGGTGCACGACGCGCTGCGCCGCTGCGCCGCACTGACACCACCGCACGCGATCACAACATCCTTCCGTCTCTCCTTTCCGGGGCCCTTCGATTGCTTTCCGCACTGCAAGAAAAACCGTCCGAGTTTTGCCGTAAGGCAGTCGAGGTTCATTGGCTTATTTTTGAGTACGAGAGTTGTTTTTTTTTATCAAAATAGGAAGCGTCAGTGACACTTTTCTTTTTTTTTTGTCTTAACGCACTCACTCTACTGCGTTAAGTACAGCTGCTTGCATCTGCTAGACAGGGGCTCGAAGACATACCTGGAAAACAAAGAAAAACAATTGTCAATACAAAAATAATCTTTTGTTTACAGCACAGTAACAGTTTTTTCTTCTTAAAGGAGCACGACAGTAATTTCGCCAGACAGGAAGGAGATTTTTTTTTCTTCCCCAAAGGACACGGTCACACACAATTACACACCCTTTCCGGCCAATCGGCCAGGCAGTGTGCGTTCATAAAACCCCGCGGCAGTGCGCGGTACCGGTTGGCGGTATAAAGTTTGAGCACTTCCTGAAAACCGAACGTACACAGCACGGACAGGCGTGTAACACGTGAGACGTACGGCCCGGCTGCGCCCGGCTGTGAGATGGTCAGCTGCGCGGGGCTGTTTGGAAGCGCGATGCGTCGAATGGAACGGATCCCTGCGGCCGGCAGCGCATGCAAAACCAGCGAGCGGCGGCGGCCGCGCAGTGCCTTGCAGTGCCGCGCAGCCGGGGCTGGCAGCCAGGGACGACTTGTCAGTCGGCGCCGTTCACCCTCAGTAAACACACACAAGTCGCCCATACAATCATACTTTCACTAGTCGCCATTTTTATCGGCGGTATCGATTGCATAGAGGCGGATATATCGGAAGCGCCAAGATATATTGGTGTGACCGCCGTGTTTGCGTGGCTGCTCGCTGCTGCCGCCGCTGCCGAGCGGAGCCGGGGCCGGCCGGGAGCCGGGGCCGGGAGCACAAGGCTGCAGTTGCCGCCACGCCGCCGCCGCCGGTCCCTCCCTCCCTGACAGCGCCCCTGATTCATGGCGGTTCAAAACGAATCGTTTTCGGCTGTTGGTTTGTGTATCGGGCGCCCTTATCACGAGGATTTATACAAGGCGGCGGTGGCGGTGCGGCGCGGTGTGGCGCGGTGCGGCGCGGGCCTCGTGCAAACGAGCGAAAGTCCCAGGAAAAGGCGTCGCGTCGCCGGCGGTGCCGCCGCCGCCGCCGCCACTGCAGTGCAGTGCCGCCGCGGAAAAGCCAGCCGGCAGCAAAGCAAGCTGGGCAGGCTGCTCTCCGCGGCCGCGATTGTTTTGATCGGAGCCGGTAACCACGGCAACCAGGGGCGGCGGCGCCGGTCTGGCCGAGGGCAAGAGAGAGACGGGACGACGGGGCGCCGCATTTGACTGTGCTAGTGCAACAGAGATGCTCCCGCTTAGCGTCTCTCTCGCACTGCCGCAGTCAGATGGCGCGTCCCCCTCGCACTCGGTGGGCATGGTATGCATGCGCGTGTTGTCGCACACTACACTGCTGACCCCGGCGGACCGGGCAGCCGGCCTGACCCCGGCGCGGCCGGCGCAGACATCGGCGTTGCATAATCTAATTTACGCGACCTTCGCTTCCTTCCTCGAAGAGTATGCGTTTGCATGTGTGTGTGTGTGTGTGCGCGCAGGGTGGTGGATAGCAGCGGCGCAGCTGCCGCGTGCAAACCCCTTTGGATGGGCGTTGCGCAATGGAGCGGGCATCGCGTCACACACACACACATTCAGGCGGGCGGGCGCGTCTCAAATGTAGCCCAGCCACCCACCGCGCGGCTCACTGCGGCCCACGGCGGCCCACCGCCGCCTCGCCGCGGCTCACACGTGCGATAAGTGATCTAGATAAGTACGTGCACCGACGTAAGCGGAAGGTGCGCTGCTGCTGCAGCTGCTGAGCCCTCGCCGCGAGGCCCGGGCCCGGGGGGCGGGGCGGCGGCGGCGGGGGCGTGGCCCTCCCGGTTGTGGCCCAACAGCGCAAAGTACGGTACGGTAGCGGGCGCGCTCATCAGGGGAAGGCATCGGTTCGGCCGGAGGCGGCGCCGCAAGGCCGCTGCTGCTGCACGCGCTTTTGGATACAAACAGCGCAAACTAGGGTATTCCGGAGAAGGCCAGACCGGAAGTGGAGAATATAGGGCCACGAGGAGACCATGGGGACCGTGCGGACCGCGAGGATGTAGTATCGGTTTGGTCTTAGAACACTATCACACACCGGGGCACCATCATCATCAACTGTGCGCCAATGTGGTGCAAATCGTGAGGCACATCATCAGCTGGGGGTCGCACTTGCGGCGGACTGAAGGTGTGCCCGTGTCGCAACTGCAGCCGGGCATATATCGGCCGCGTCCGTCCGTCTGAATGGGGCCGCGCCGCCCTTCCGGAGGCCGGAGGCCTGGAGCCCCCGCGGCGCCCGCGGACCGCATCCAGTACTTGTGATTCGGGCGGCCGCTGCCGCTGGCCGGCTCGCTGTTTGGAAAGATGCCCTCCTCTCGCTGCGCCGAGTCCGCGCCGCGCTACGCACACCGCAGCGCACCGCCGTCATCATGTACGACGTCTGACGTCGCTGCCGTTCGGCGGTTGTTGTTACGGTGTTTACGACATCGCATCATGCGGTGCGCGGCGTGTGCGCCGGAGGCTGCCGGAGGCTGCCGTGGTCTCCGGCTCCAGCGGCTCCAGCGGCTCCAGGCACTCCGCGACGTCGTTGACCCCACCGAATAGAAGAAGTGGCAGCGGCGCCGCATACATCAAAGGAAGACAGCCGCGAGCCTCCGAAAACTTTCCAGACGTGAGAGGACACACACCTTATTTCCGTGTGTGTGTCTCTGTGTGTGTGTGTATGTGTCTGTGTACATGCGTACCGTAATTGACCAGCGCAAATGACGGGCCTAAAGTGTTTGCCCGCCGAATCAAAAGGAACTCCGCGCGCGGCCCGCTGCTGCTTTATTATCATTATTGTGTGAAGAAGAAGCGGACACGAAACACCGCGATCCCATCCATCCGGCGCGAGTTAGCGGCCCGTTTTCATATCCCATTGTTTGCCCGCCGTCTCTCTCCGATTGCTTGTAGCGGAAGGGCCGAAAGAGGAGGAGGGGAGAGAGGGGAGGAGGAGGAGGAGGAGGAGGAAGAGAGGGGAGGAGGGCTACCAAAC
This sequence comes from Megalurothrips usitatus, assembly GCA_026979955.1. Classification (NCBI taxonomy): domain Eukaryota; kingdom Metazoa; phylum Arthropoda; class Insecta; order Thysanoptera; family Thripidae; genus Megalurothrips; species Megalurothrips usitatus. The sequence goes on along the minus strand of CM049595.1, from coordinate 7,085,434 downwards.
GAAACGCAACGGGACCGGCGTAAACGCGGACCCTAACGAGGCGCCCGGCGGAGGAGGGCCGCGGCACAGCGGCCGCAGAATCCTGGACAGAGATATAACTCGGCGTGAAATCACACAGCCCTGACTGCCTCCCCATTCCAGTGCGGCGCGCGGCGCGCTCGGGTGTGAGGGGGCTAGCCTACCCGTCTCCTGCTCTCTGTCTCTCTTCCTCCTCTCTCTCTCTCTCTCTCTCTCTCTCTCTCTCTGTGATCTATGACCGCACAGCAGCGGGGCTGTGCCGGCAGTGGCCGCTTCATAGCCTTCGGCAGGCCAAAACCCCAAAACCGCGCGCGCGGGCCTCTCCGACCGCCTCTGGCCGCAAGGGGTCAGCGGCACGGAGTTTGATGCAATTCCCGCCGCTGCCACCGCCGCCGCCGCCGCCGGACTTATGACCACTCTGCTGAACACACGGCGCCGCCGCCGTGCTCCTCGTTTTCCTGGTAACGTCCCTCGAAAACGACACAAGTCGGGGCGGACGACTCGTCACGACCAGGAGGACGGCGGTGCCGGGCCGCACTGTCCGTGCCGTCATAATGACCCCCCCCCCCCCCCCCCCCACTCCTTACCCGCCCCTTCCTGGCCAATGCGGCAGTAACAATAATTGTCCGCCGTAAAGGCGTATTTTTGGCCGGCCTCGTAAATCGGCAGGGCGGTGAGGGGAAGCGCGCGCACGAGGCGCATGAGCGGCGCATGAGCGGCGCATGAGCGGCGCATGAGCGGCGCATGAGCGGCGCATGAGCGGCGCATGAGCGGCGCATGAGCGGCGCATGAGCGGCGCATGAGCGGCTCATGAGCGGCGCATGAGCGGCGCGGGGCCGGCCGGCCCGGCCAGATGGGTCTGCGATGAGTGTTAAAGGGCGCCGCGGGCCGCGGGGCCCCGCGGGGAATGGAGGGCCTCGCGCCCCGACGCCTCGCTCCCCGGCAGCAGCCTCCTCGCGTCGGCCGAATCGTCACTTCTGCTTGTGCAACGCGAGGCCGTTATTGGCGCGCGCCGGGCGCCGCGCCGCCGCGGGGCGACCGTTCGCGCCGTTTTACTGCAGGGGCCCCTCCGAGGACCCGTTTGATAGTGTGATAAGTGCACGGAAGAGGAGAGGAGGAGGGAGAAGGAGGCGAAGAGGTGTGTGATGCTGTTGCGTCGACCCGCGGGCCGCCGCCGCCTCCTCCTCCGCCTGAAAATCGCGGAGCGCAAAGGTTTTTTGTTCTCGCTTGCTTCCCACCCGGGCGAACAGCAACAACAACAGTGGTGTGAAAACGGGCGGACGACGCAACCCTGCTGCGTCGCGTCGTCTGCTGCGGGCGCCTCCATCCATCTCTACGCCTGGCGCGCGCTCGCACTCACACACACACACACAGGTGCTTAACAAGGTGCATCCAATTGCTGCAACGGATCGCAAAGCGCTGACCGTATGCAAGAGTGTGTGTCTGTGTGTGTGTGTGTGTGTGTGTGTAGGTAAAAGATCTGGGACAAAACGGCGAGTGCGGCGGTGCGGCGGCGCCTCCTGACCTATCCCTGGCGGGGCCGCTCTGGACTTCCCTCGGCTGTCGTCGTCGGCCCGTCGACGTTTGCCGCGCGAGTTGCTTCGTCTCGCCTCGTCCGGGTCCGGCGCGCACCGTCTGCACCAGAGCGTTGCTGCCAGTCGGTCAATGGCGTGGGAGGTCGACCGCGTCAGGCGGCAGCCCAGCGGCGCGGGGGGCGGCGCGGGGGGCGGCGCGGGGGGCGGCGGGGGCGGCGCGGGGGGCGGCGGGGGGGGCGGCGGGGGGGCGGCGCGGGGGGCGGCGCAGCCCCCGCCGGCCACCGGTGGTCACCGCTGACCTCTCGGCACGACGCAGCGCGGCCGTTACGGCGACAACAGCTGGGCATGAGGCGTTGGAATCACCGGTCATCGCGAGAACACGGTCATGCGATCTCCCCCCGCCGCCGCCGCGGCCCCCTCCGCGGCCCCGAGGTCCCGGCGAGCGCGTGACCCCCGTCCAGCTGGTGATGTGGCACGGCGGCGGCGGTGTCGCATGCAGTCGCATGTCGCCGCGCCGCGCGCCTTCGGCGAAGACTTCGATGAGGAAGAGGGCGACGCCGGTCGTGCTGCAGCTGTTGTGGGGGGGCCGTGCCGGCCAGCCGTGCCCGGCAGGGGCCCGGCAGGGGGTCCGACCCGGGCGGCACGGCGCGACACACGACACGCCACCGGCGACACGACAAGACACGACCGCAGACACCGAGGCACACGGCCACACCATCGACACACGCCGCCGGCCCCACAAAGTGTAACAACACTCTCTCCGACACACTCACGCCGGAGCATCGCTTTCGGGAGGAGAACGCGCAAAAATTATATACAATACACACACACACTGCGGGTGTGTTCGCACGGCCGAGACGGGAGGGGGAAATAATTATAACGAGGCGTTATAATGTGCTTTTCTTTTATAACGGCGTAGCTGCCGGGCGGGGGGAGGGCAGGGCCACTGCCATTGCCATCGCAGCAGCAGCTTTTATGCTGTGACGAGGCACCCTCGGAGGCACCTCATCGGCCTCGGCCGCGGTGTTTCGGCGGTGGTCGCTGTGCAGCGGCACCAGGGGAGAGGACTGCGGTGTGTGCCGCGGCAGCAAGAGCCCCCGCCAACAACGCGGCTACAAGCACGCGGCGTCAGCTGGCAAGAGCAGGCGAGTGCCAATAAAAGCGGAAGAGGAGGGGAAGGGAGGGGGAGAGGGGGGTTTATGAACCACTTTGGGGCGCACGGGGAGTCTGCTAGGCACAATTAGGCAGAGCTCACCTAACCTGCGGGCCCCTCCGGCACCTCCCCCCTCCCCCCCCCCCCCTCTCTCTCTCTCAGTTCCCTTTCCCTCTCCATACACGGCCGGCTTCATCGACTGCGCTCGCGTTGTTAACTGCAAGGCCCTGCAGCCCTTGCAACCCGGATACAACAAACAATGTTGCGTGTCGGGTCTTTTGTTGTTGCATTCGGACACCCTGTCTCTTTGCAAAGATAGTACATCACAAACATTGATTCTTTGAAGAGAGAGAGAGAGAGAGAGAGAGAGAGAGAGAGAGAGAGAGAGAGAGAGAGAGAGGAAAGGGAGGGGGGAGGGAGGGAGGGAGGGGCAGGGGAGGCGAGAGAAGGGAGGAACCGCCCCCAAAAATGACATAAAATACATTTCAAATGAAAAAGTCGGTATGGCCCCGCAAAACGACGCCACGCAATACACTGTGCCATATGCGGGTGGCCATCTTAATGAACGCCATGAAGGCAACCAGGCACGTACACGCCGGGAAAGAAGTTGGAGAGTGGAGGGGGCGGAAGGAGAAGACAAACTGACGACAGAAAAAAAGGGTAGCAGAACGTCCGCCGAGCGCGTATTCGATCCAACGTGCGCCGTACGTGAGCCTTTACTTTCCGAACTGGCAGCTTCAGGATGCTGCGGAGGCAGCGGCGCGGTCGCTTTTCCGACCTGACCACTTTTTTCCTCCCTTTCATCCTCACCACTGCAGCAGCACTAACCACGTCTGGGGCTGCCGGAGCGGCGGCGGCACACACGGGAGGCCGCAACAAAGTTGGCGAAGGAACTTCATACAAGACCTGCGCGGCGGCGAAGCGAGCGATGAGGCGCGGCCCAGCAGGGGGACGGCAGAGGGGCGGCGGCGCAAGGCAATTGTCTCCGTGCCGCCCACCGCCCCCCACAGAGTGGCCGCGACAGTCAGTCAGTCGTCACCGCCGAGTTGGCACCGCCACCATCATTGCGGGTCTCTAATACACATACGGCGGCCGTCGCTCGGTCGGCGGTGAATGGCGTGACGCAACGTCACGTTTTCCCACGTGAAGATTTCACACGGCTGATGCGCTCGGCGGCGGCGGCGGCGGCGGCGACACAGCAGCCTCGTGTGGGCCGCGCGCCGCGGCAGCCACCACGGCGGCCGCCGCCACGGCCACAAGGCGCGCCTCCTCCTCCTCCTGCCGTATTTGTCTTTGGGGCGTGATGTGGTGGCCGTTGTCAGCAGAGGGGTGGCTTTCGACTCGTCTGTGTGTGTGTGTGTGTGTGTGTGTGTGTGTGTGTGTGTGCACTGGCCACTTGCAGCGCTCTGACCCCGCGCGGCACTCCAAACTGATGTGCGATTGTCACGCGCGCGCTCGCCAGCCACCGACACCCCCCCCCCCCTCCCCCCCCCCCCCCCCCCCCCCCCCCCCCCCCCCCCCCTCCCCCCCCCCCCTCTCCCCCCTCCCCCCCCCCCCCCCTCTCCCCTCCCCCCAGAAGGCCCCGACGTCGACCAGCAGCCCCGAGCGGCTCGCGAAGGTCAGATTTGCCGGCGGTTAAGTTAGTGCATCCAGTTCATAAAGTTTCCACCTGGGCTCTGCGCTGCCGCGGCGGCGGTGGCGGCGGGGACGCCCGCGGCCTGCGCGCCGCCACCAGCGCTTTGGCAAGCGGCTGCTGCTGGCCTGGCGCACTAGTGTTGGCCAGAACGTCGTTAAATCCATTAAAACCGCCCCGCCGGCGGCGCGCAGTGGAGCCTCAGCCTGTGCGTACGTTGCAAAAGATTACGATCTGAAAAAAAAAATCCGTCGCGCCGAGCGCCGTACGCGTCGAACGTAAGTAACAAGTTTTTTTTCTCGCTACATCGGGGCTGGGCCTCCGATCGCTCCCACCTACTTTTAACTGGTCCAGCGCCCCGCCACGCCCCCTCCGGTTGTATCACCCACGGCGCGCTATTTTTGCATATTTCATGAGACGCACTTACTCCTTGGCGCATCCTGATGATATCGGCTTGAAGCGTGTATAGCGGGATCTCCGCGGTGCCCGGTTCGTTAGAGGGGGAGAGAAAAAAAAACTCCCCGCGGGCAACGACGCGCCTCGGAGCACGCGTCCACGCGCCTTATGCTAATCGCACGGGGGCTCCAACTGGACTCGGGTCACTTTTCGCGTATCTATCCGCACGTCCGCGCGGGCATGAAGCGATCAAGGAGCCCCGCGGCCCCGCGGCTCCTATTGAAGTGATCCGCCGCCGCCCGTGTTCGGAAACCAGTCGCGCCGTTCCGTTACGGATTAGGAGGCGGACTGACTTGGCAGCAGACGGCTCGCGTGTTAAAAACTGCCGCCGGAAAACTAGAGTGATTCTGTCTCTGCCACCATTCGATCCAAACGACTCGATCACAGCCCTGGGCACATTTGTCGGTCTCTACGTGGAATCCCGCCAGCAGCGTCGGAAGTCGTTTTTCAGTTTTTTTAAGGTATTCCGTCGACAGGATTCCGGACCGGAATTGGCTATTCCTTCACAATAGGGTATTCCGCAGGCTACGTATTACGGAAATAGGGTCCCACATCAGTAGGGCACCCCACCCTCGCCAATACAGCATTCCGCGAATAGGACACTCGTCCAGTAAGGTATTCCGCCAAACGACAATCCGGAAATCCTATCACCAAGTCGTTTTGTCGCACCCCTTCACCTCTTCTCTGCCCGTCCGACAGGCGTAAGCCCTCCACAGCTGGGCGGAGGCGGCGAGGGTGTGTCTTGTGCTGAAATACTGCAAACAGCACTGCCACTCCCGCCCTATGCCGGGCCCGATCCAGTTTCGTTGCCGGGGAGCAGTGCACACGGTACGGTACGGTATGCTATGGGCGCGGTGCCGACGCTGACTGCGCTCGTCTTCGACACCTATTCCTTTCCCCGGCCGTAAAGGCGGACACTTTTGTTCCCACGGCATGAGCCTCGTCGGACCCCGGCGGGCGCACCCCGGCGGACGGCGCGGCCCGTACGTCGGCCTGTCCTGCGCGGCCGCTCGCCGATGGGAAACGTCCCACACTTTACGGACGCTCGTCGGAATATGAAGCGGCGGTGGCGCCGCGGGAGGGCCTCTAGCTGCCCGGGAGAGCCCCCCCCCCCCCCCCCCGGCCCGGGCCCTAAAAACCCGAATGCGGAGCACTGCCTGTTCCCCCGTGTGCCCCGGGCCTAGGCTGCCCAGGCACGTCCTGTGCGAGGCCAGGGGCCTGCAGCGAAGCGGGGGTCACTGACTCGTCCTCCCCGCCCCGACCAGACCGGACCTCGCCTGCCTCACACCCACTGTTTTTGGAGAGGGCAGGGATTTTTATCAGATATTACCACGAATATTCCAGAACTAGTTTTCCAGAGAGCCCCCCCCCCCCCCAAACAACCTAGCACAGCCTGTGACATTGCCAAATTTTGACGAAAAATCAGAGAGTTTGGTTCCAAGCGTAGAGTGCGTTGGTGTCAGTGAAAACCCGCCCTGTGGCACTCCGCCACCGACGGCCGCGCCGATTTTCAAAAGTGAAATTCCATCCGCGTGAGGGAGTGCCAGTGCAACGAGGTGCACACACGGCGCAGCTGATTACACGCGGGATCAGAGAGCGCCGCGATATGCCGGGCGCGGGGGGTGACGCAAGCGTCGACACGGCGGCCGCTGGGAGAGTGCGGCATCGCCGTGGCATCGCGGGTTTGTCACGGACCCCCCGCGGGGCCCGGCGATGAGGGCCGCGCCGCGGGCCGCGCGGGCGCGTCCGCAGCCGGCGCAGGACCGGCGGCGCGGCAGCAGCAGCAGCACAGCAGGGCCACGCCGGCAGCAAGAGGCCCGCGGGGCAGCCAGCCAATATAATGTAATTTGACAGGGCGTCATGGATTGGGGAGCAGGGCGTTATGCAAGGAGTGAGTTCGACACTGCGGGCTGACGGACATCCTGCCTCGGCGTGTGTGTGTGTGAGAGAGTGCGCAGGGCGGGCACGGGTCGGCCACGCAGGCACAATGAGGGGGAGAGAGAGAGAGAGAGAGAGAGAGAGAGCGCGCGGGAGATCGAGCCGCGCGCGGAGAGAGCGCTAATCAGGGTGCGGACCCGCGCGGTGACAACCGTGCACTTTCAATTAATGTCAAAAATGGAGCGGATTGCCGCCCCGGGCGGCGGGTGGTGCGCGGCACGGCGACGACCACGTCGTGCACGTAGCGGGCCGGCGTGTGTGCGCGGCGTGTGCGCGTGCGTGCCGGTGACGTGATGAGCCTGCGCGATTCTTTCACTGCGTCGGAGTACGCACACAACAACGAGTTCGATTTCCCTTTTCTCGCGCCGCCGCCGCCGGCGTCCCCGGAGCAGCGCAGCCGCCGCCGCCGCCGCCGCCGTTCGCACACCGGTCGATCCCCGCGTCCCGATCGGATCGGCGAACCCCGTGACGACGACGGCGACCCCGCGCGGTCGCACCGTCGGGGGACCGCAGCAGGCCTGGGGCGAGCCCGAGGCGCAGTCCGGGGCGGGGAGGAGGCGGTGCCCCCCTGGGAGGTGGCGGTGGGGGCGCGAGGAAAGGGGGAATTAGGCACGGCTCGTTAGCGACGGGGCCGACGCTGCCGCTGTGACCCGCCGGCCCGGCCGCCAAAAACGTTGACGCGGAGATGAAAGTTTTTTTTCGCGCCACCTCCCCGTCAGCCCCCCCGCGTGTCCCTTGTCCCGGTCCGTGCTGCTGTTCTGCCGTGCTGCTGTGGGAGGTTCGGGGCGGCCGCGTACCGCATGCGCACACCAGCGGGCGGCGGCCGGGGCGGCGGCCATGCAAAAGCCGCGCTATAATGCCCCCGAGTGCTGTGTGCGTTTTCAATGGCGGCCGTGGGAGCCGCGGTGGGAGACCGGGTGGCGCCGCCCGCCGCCCGCCGCCCGCCGCCCGCCGCCCCGGAGGCCCAGGGGGGGAGCAAGCAGCAGCAGCAGAGTGCTGGAGAAATCTGGAGAGCCTCCGGAAGGGACGCACACACACGACCAATTTTCGGCAGCAGAAATCGGGCTGCGAATATCTCGGCGGCCTTTATTGGCAGGTACACAATGCGAGTGCCGCGAGTCCCACGACGCCGAGCCCCGACGACGGGCGCGCGGCGCGGCACGTGACAGCTGGCCTGCCACGGTTTGACCTCTGGCCTAATACGGTCTGCGCCGCGACCCTGATCTCGAACGGTTGATCACTGGGGTGGAAAAAAATGTGCGCAGGTGTTGGACTGGAGCTGCTAGGCGGTGCCGGTGGACTGGCGTCAGCGGTCGGTGCAGCGAAGGAAAGAAAGAAAGAGTCTTACATTTAAAGACACACACACATACACACGCGCGGGCGCGCGCGCGCGCCTCGTCTTTAAAAGTCACTGTCTAGCCGCGCGGTGCGCGGCGCGGAGCTCGCGGGCGAAAGAGAAAGGTTGATGCGTGATGCAGGCTCGGCTAACTAGTCGCAGGGCGTCTTGTGTCCGACCTCCAGCGGCAGAGTGACACAGCTGCGAGGCTCCCAGCATGCACCGCGCTGCACCGCCGCCGTGTCCTCATCAAGGCGCGGCCCGCCGCCTGACCTTGGCCGCCCGCCGGCCCGCCGCCGACGCCGTCCTCAGAGACGGTCCTCATAGCCGATCAGCAGCGGGCCAGCGGGGCGCCTGCGGAGCGGCGGGTAGGCCGGCACGCACCGCACCCGCGCCCGGCGGGCCGGCCTACCCGCGCTCCTCGCAGGCGCTCGCACCCCGACCGGCCTCACTCTGTACTGGTCGGGACACATGGCTGGCGGGAGCATTTCAAGCCTTCAGAATTTTTTTCTTCTTACGTCACACTTCCGTTTCGCGCCTCTCTGGAGTAGCCTACTCCATCGCGCGAACGAACGCCCGCTGCTCTGCTCTCGGCATGATTATCGTCTCGTGCGACAGCAGTGAAACCGGCGGCAGCAGCGGCCGCCTCCCGGCCCGCCTGCAGTAGAGACTCGCTGCTCCAAACACTTTCGCGTGAAATTAATTTTGAACTCGTTGGGCCGCCACGGCCGGCCGGGCGCACGCGCGCCGTGTCATACACCCGCTCCCGCATTGAGATCTCCGGCCACGGGGCCTGACGACGCCAGAGTAGTTGAGGGGGGGGGGGGGGGGGCTCCATCTGGCGTCACGTCGCTTTAAAAGTGATTTGCAAGAAGAGACGTCGCGAGCGTCGTCGTCGTTTTTTTCTGCAGCACGCGGCGCTGGGCGTCTATGGCGCCGCCGCCGTGGCGGCCAGCAGCGTCCTTGGGAGGCACACAAGTCGTTTGCTCTGCGACATCTCATCCCGTAGAAGCACCACCGGCAGCAGTCTTCTTTTCCTGCCCTCCTCCTCCTCCTCCTCCTCCTCCTCTCCCACGACGCCGCTTCGCGTGCGGTCAATCCGTGTGCGAGTGGCGGTGGTGATGGTGGAGGTGCCCCCCGCCGCGCCCCCTCCCCCGCCGCATTTGTCATCGACAGAGTGAAAGCACAGCGCCGCCGCACCGTCTTCTCGTGTGATGGAGGCAAGCGAGGGGGATGAGCGGCAGTGCGGGATGAGCGACGCGCGAGACCGCCCAGTCAGCGTGTCCCTTCTGCCCTGTCCGTCCGTCTGTCTGTCCGTCTGTCTGTCTGTCTGGCCGGACGGCGAGGCTCTCTTCAGACTCGGTCGGCTACCGATTCGAGTCGTGGCGCCCGAACCTGCCCAGGAGCTGGCCGCGGCCGTCCCGTCCCGTCCGGGGCGCACCACCACCAGCACCGGGCGTCGGACTCTCGCTAACCTTGCCGAACTCGGTCCGGACCGGTTCTGCATCCTGTGCACTAAGTTAAGTACGGCGGCGGCGGCGGCGGCGGCGGCGGGTTCGCGGGTGTCCTCTCCACCTGCGAGGACCGCGTCGGGGCAGCCGCGGCCCCGGGGCCGGGCCGGGCCGGGCCGGGGTCCACTCCGAGAGCAGCGCAGGTGGCGCCGGCCGCACCGCCGCACCGCCGCCACGGCACTCTCCGACTACACGGACCACTAATTAAATGCATTAGAGGCGGGGGTCGTAAGCAGCGCGGCGCCGCGCGCACGCCGTGTACCGCCGTGTACCGCGGCGCCCGGCCCTGCCCGGCCCTGTCCCGGCCGCGGCGTGTGTCCTCACTGGCGCACTGGGCCGGGGTCGCGAACTTGGGCGCGGCGCTGGCGCTGCTGCTCTGCATATCGAGCCGCGCGGCCGCGGCGGAGGGGCGACTCTAACGGGGGGCATCTCGCGGGGGAATCTGGAGCGCGGACACGCACGCGGACACGCGGAGTCAAGTGCCGCGGCCGCGCGTGACTCCACGTGTGTGTGTGTGTGTGTGTGTGCCGTTGTACCGCGTCACGGCGTTGTGCCGCGGACGGCTCACCAGGGTCAGGCATGTCGAGGACGACGCGTCGCCGCGCGGCCACGCATGGCGAAAGGCGAAACGCGCGCGGCGTGTTTGTTATTTGACTGCACGGAGCGGCGCGGCGGCGCGGCGGCGCGGGGGGGGCGGCATGTCCCGTCATTGCGGGCTCTCGCGGCGTGGAACGCCTTCTGAGCTCTTCTCGACGACTTCCTGGGGGGCTGCTGCGCCGAGGCTGCGCCGCGCTGCGGCCGGGGGACCGTGCGTTCTGCGTGCTTGCTGCTTATTTTTCACGCCAGCAAAAGTCACATAAGGAAGCACCATAGTCCTTCAGGTGCAGAAAAAAAAATATTTAAAAAATGCTGGGTTAGAGCGTTGCGCTTTGGGTAGGCAACTAGATACGCGCACACACACATGACGCCACGAGCGAGGTCCTGCGAGCGGCCACCTGACCCCAAAGCAAGTGGCCGCCTCCCGGCCCCGGCCCCAGCCGGGCACCAGCCGACACAACGGGTACAGTCTCGGCCATAAATTTTGGAGGCCGTCGCGTCGGAGGGGCGCCGGGTATCTGCTGCCGGGCGAGGAGGCGGTGCTGCGACGCAGCGGCAGCGCTTGCAAAAAAAATATGAAGAAAAAGTTGCCTTGTTGGCATCGTTTTTGCGTCCGAAGCGCCGCCGCCGACGGTACACCCACCACCACCCTGGTGCCCTGCTCGGCCTGCTCCCGCGCTGCCCGGCCGGCTCCGGCCTATCCTTCACGCTCTATCGACCTGACGCAACCCCCAGCAGGGCGGGGCGGGGCGGGACGGCGGCCTTCGTTGTGGAAATGGATGGCGCGGTCCGAGCGGCGCGGCGGCGGCGGAGGGCCCGGCACGGCAGGGCCCGGCACGGCAGGGCCCGGCAGGGCTGCGCGGCCGCCGCGCCGCGCTCGCCGAGGGATCCGAATAAACATCCACATATTTCATGTGTGCGATGGCGCATGCGCGTGCAACAGGTCCCCGCGGGGCCGGGGCCCGGCGGCGGCGGCGGCGGCGGCGGCGGCGGCGGCTCACTGCGCGGCCGCCCTCACCTTTTACTTGTGCGAACACCATTTTCACGTCCCAGATGGCGCGGGCCGGGCGTCGTGATAACCGCGGGACACGCGGCGGCCGCGGCAGGCCGGTGCGGTGCGGGGGCCGCACAATACACGCATCTGTCAGTGAAGGGGCCGCACAATGAAGGAGCGGGCGGAAAGTGAGAGTCAAAAGGCAATACGGCGCGGCGGCGGCGGCGGCAACGCGGCAACCGACACCGACCGGCCAATCAGAGCGTTCGGCCGATGGCGTCGCCGCGGCGTTCCCACGCGCCCAGGTAAGCACACACCGCACCGCCGCGGGGGGCGCCGCGCCGTGCGTACAGTGCGGGGATGCAATCAGACCCCCCGGTACAGAACTGGAGAAAAGGTGCTGGATGATTAAGACAAACTTAGTTTTCCGCGCCAACTGTACAACTGCAATAAAACTGCAGTTTGTGGAACTACAGTTTGGGCACTAAAGTGTAGTTTCATCAAATATCCCTCTGCCCCTTAATTTTTTTTTTTTTTTTGAAAATGTTGTTTGTGTATTTTTGTAAAGACACGGTGTGTAACGTAGTGCCATTCATTTTTTTAAAAAAAATCAAAATGGAAAAGGCCTGTATGGGTGAAGGGGGGCTGTCGAGGGCTGCGCCGCACACGGCGGTGGCGCTAAGGGCCAGGGCAGGGCAGGGCTGGGCAGGGCTGGGCAGGGCTGGGCAGGGCTGGGCAGGGCAGCCGCGGGACGAGTGCCAAGCGGCGAACAACCGCGCGACTTGACTGTCAGCTGTCTCGTGTCGTGCTCGCGGCGCAGCGGCGGCGGCGGGGAGATGGTGATCTCGGATAAGACCGACCGCGGCACCGCGGCCAGCAGCCTATGGCAGCCTGTGGCAGCCTGTGGCGCCGCACCTGAAAGACCCCCTCAAGGCCCGCAAAGGCCTCTCCCCCTAGACCCACCTCATACGACCTGACGCCGACAGGGGAAAAAATCACCTTTTATTCCGCAGTCACATTTTTTGTCATTTTACGCTCACCTGGTGTACCGTAGATTGAACAAACTACAAAAATTTTTAAAAAATCGGATTCTTAAACACTGATTTTGAGATGGTGTAAAACAGCCGCCGTTTTATATAAGGGTGGCTGCGGCGGCGGTGTGAGGGACGCGCGGAGAAAACCTTCCGAACTGAACCCGTAACTAGTTGGTGGCTCTCCAGCAGAGCAAGACACACACACACACACACACACACACACACACACACATGCCGAGACGTCTCCTGTAGCCGCGCCACCTCCGCCTCACAGCCGCACGGACAGTATAACTGGTACCTGCCACGCGCAGTGCACGGCCAGAAGAGCACCTACGACGCCGCCACCGCGCGAATTAATCAGAGGCTGCTGCTGTGCTGCACGCGGGGCGAGACACAGAGAGAGACAGAGCGAGAGACTGAGAGCGAGAGACAGCGACAGGGAGAGTTGGGGGGAACAGCCTCTCGAACCACATCGCCAAATCGTCTCTCCGTTGATAGGAGTTTCTATCGGGTCAGTAAGGTTTCTGTCGGGGGGGATGTTGAGGTTCCTATCCCGTATCCAATCCTGGCCAAATAACAAGGCCAGGCTGCTGCGCTCAGTGAGCGGTAACGCACGCGCGCGCGCAGGACGGCCCCAACACGGCAGAAATCAATGATGGCTCCGGGCACGCCCCCCGCGGCCCGCGGCCCCCGGCCGGGTACGGCTCGGCTAATCACTCGTTCTCAGATAGTAAAATAGTAGTACTGCTGCGGCATGGCGCGGCGAGGCAAGGCGCTGTGCGGGGCCGGCGGAGGCTGTTTGATTTAGAAGCTTTTGCCTGCGTCGGAGCGTGACTGGCCGGCGCCGCTCGCGGGGACGTCGGGGACATGCCGCGCCGCGATGGAAAAGTAACCCGAACAATGATACGCGTGAGGCAAAGGAATACGACGAGTAAGAGAAATTCATACGGCGCGGGCGGTGAGCGCCGCTCAGGGCGGCGGTAGTGCGGCATCAAGGACGCGTGAGCCGTGTGCCCCGCAGAGTGCAGCGGCGGCGTCGCAGCAGCTTTGCGGCTGGAGAGTAGGAAGGGGGGGGGGGGGTAATTTGTTACCCGAGCGATGCGGAAAGGCGTATTGTATTGTGGTGGTGCCGCGCCAGTCCATCTTGGCTACTTCTGCCGCCGCCGCCGCCGCCGCCGCCGCTGCTCGAGTCGTGGGTGCCCGCGCGGGTCGCTGCTATAAGAGCTCGGCGGTTGTCGCGTGTACTTGCTCGCGGCGCACGCCCGCCGCACAGACAAAACGGAGAGTAAAGTGAAGTCACTCCGTGACGCAGGTCCGCGTCGAAATGGTTGGTTGGTGCACACCATCAAAGGTCGTTCGAGCGACGGAAACAAAATATGAAAACTGATTTTTGAATAAAACAGTTTTTAATTTGCAGATTTTTTTAAAAAATTTGCCAGAGTATTGAAATTTGGAGCCGGCTAACGAGCTGAGCCGCAGTTATTACTTTGGCCGCCAGCAGAGGTCCCCTCGCGGCCTTTTCCGGTTCCGCTTTCCATGTCTTTGTTCGTCCGCCATCACTTGCAGCGGCAGAGCGGCCGCGTAGACGAGCGAGGAGTGCGAGCGAGACGGACAGCTCTGGGCGAGTAGGCGGACAGACGGAGAAGGAGCAGCAGCAGGAGTGTGGAGGCCCGCCGCGCCCCGCGTCCGTGGCGCCCTCTGGCCGCGCGAAGGCAAAGGCTCTCATCACCGCCTCCCAAATTACACACCTGGCTGGGCCCGCGGGCGGCGCGGCGCGGCGCGGCGCGGTGCCGCGCGGGCCTGCAGACTGCACAGGACCCTCGCCACACTCCAGAGGCCGCCGGCCGGGCAGCCGGGGACAGTCTACGGTACCTCCCCCACCCCCGCACCACTTCCGGCACGGGCAGCGTGTGTGAGTGAGTGTGTGTTTAAACAGCCAGCGGAGAGGAGTTTCCGAAAAGGGCCGCGGCCGGAGAGAGGCGGTGGCCGGCGGTGGGCGAGAGAGTTCTGCATGCACACACTCTCGGCCGAGAGGCGCTGCTATGCGTTGGCGACGGGCGGCGCGGCGACGCGTCGTCGGACACGCGCGAAAGGCCCCCCCAATTAATTCCGGAAATTAATTTTTCTCCTCGTTGCGGGCCGAGACGGGCGACGGGCGTGCGGGCGAACGTGGACAAACAAGCGCCAGTCATCCAATTGACTTGGCGTCCCAATTCAGGTCAGCGGTCGGCCGGGGGCCCTGCAGCGACGGCGGCTGCGTCCTCGCGGGGGCGGCGGCCGTGGCGGCGCGTGCCGGTGCGTGCACGCGTGTGTGTCGGGGCGTGCCGTCTCAGGGGGGCCGCTGCCCTGCCGCCGGGGCCCCGCAGGCCGCAGGGCGTCCGTCCGGGCGACAACAGCGAGGCGTGGCGCGGCGTGGCGGGGCGAGGCGGGGGCGCGGCCGCCGCCGCGGGGGAGCGCCAGACTCCAGACAACGGCAGCAGCTCCACACAAGGCCACGTGAAAGCGACAAGGAGGTAAGCAGCGATTCCGTGGAAACGCCACCACCGCCGGCCACCTTATATCCTTCGATGGCATATACACACATACTCACTCCTTTCCAACGGCGCTCCCTCTATTTCTCTTTCTCTCTCTCCCTCTCGCTTGCGCGCACTCTCTCTCTCTCTCTCTCTCTCTCTCTCTCTCTCATTCTCAGGAGACTCCTTCCCGAAAACACCGCAAAGCCAATACTACCTACTGCCGTCCTCACGACGGAATCCCCCACAGGCTTCCTGCTGTTGGCACAGTCAGGCGGCACGCCTTCTTATCGTCACTCTGTCTCTGTCGCACCCGTGGGTGACTCCATATGAGCCAGAGAGAGAGAGAGAGAGACGGGTCCTAGTTGACAGCCAGCCGCAGAGTCGCACTCGTTGTCGGGGCACACCGACGGAGACGTCTTGCAGCCGCGCCGCCCGGAGCGCGATGAGGGTTCCGCTGCGCTGCACACACAGTTGGGAAAGGGCCTGATCGGGGAGGGTGGGGGAGGGGGAGGGGAGGGGAGGGGGAGGGGAGGGGGGGGGAGGGGAGGGGGAGGGGGTCCTCAGAAGCGTGACGCCCTCCGCCTCCGCCCTCACCGTTACAGTGGTTCGTGCTCCGGGACTGCCTGCCGGTTATCCGAGGGCTCCCAGTGTGTGTCTGTGTGCCCAGGAAGGCCCAGCGGAGAGGAGATGGGTTCCGGAGGCCGGATGGGACGGGACGGCGGCGGGCTGACTGGCTGGCTGTCCGGACGCGTTGACACGACACGGCGGCGAGGCCAACTAGGGAGTCGTCATCGCGCGGCGCTGGCGGTCCCGTAGCCGGCGGCGGGCGGAGCTCCGCGGAGGAGGTGTTGCTGCATGGCGATGCAGAGCACGTGTTTGCCGAGCTTCCCGTGTTGTTGTCTCACCCACACGGCGCCCGTAATGCCATGACACGCCATAGAGGTAATGGCAGCAAACGCCGCCGCCGTTGCTTTGCAGTTCATATCCCGCGCGGCCACAGGAACAAGCGTTCTTTTCTCCTGCTTTTTTTTTGGAGGCCCTTTTTCTCATGGCCCTGCCGTCGTCCTTCGCGCGGGCGACACGACGTCGCGATGTCATCACGCCCTTCGGGTCCTGCGGGTCCTGCGGGCCCTCCGGGTCCTTCGGTCGTCGGCGCGGTCCTCGGGCCGGAGGAGGGCCTTCCTTCTCCATCCACCATGAAAAATTGATAAGACGCCGCGAGGCGACAGTGATGTAAGACAACACCACAACGACGGGCTTCCAAGAACCAACAGATCTCGTCGCGACGACTTCCAAAATAGCGCGCGGTTGCGCGGCCGGCCGCAGCCGCGCCTACAGCCCCGCCGCCGCCCTCCCAGCCAGCGCCGGCCAGGGCTATGGCATTTCGTTTTCACAGGCAAAATGCGATTTTGGCCGGTTGCCTGCCGCGGCTGTGAGACGGTGGCCGTGCTGCGCGCGGAGGCTGCGGGGCAGCGTAGTTTAGGCGGGGGTTAGTTCCACGCTGCCGCACGGCGTATCACCACGGCCTCTTGCGGCAATACACGACTGTGGTGCAGCTCGGGGGAAAAGCGCCGAAATGCGCGCGGGCCTACGGCAAAGTCATCTTGATCGGGGCGTCGCGTCTCTTGGTTCGCGGAGCCGCGCGCGACCCTCCTGAACCCCTCCGGGCCGCGGGGGCGGCGGGGGCGGCGTGCCGAGCAGGGCCGAGCGCCCCGCGATAGCCGTACAGCGTGCGGCCGGTAGCGAGCGAGGCGCGCGGCTAGCGGCGGCGGCGGCGGCCCGGCCGGTAGCCCAGGCGGCGTATCCGCTCCAAATCATTTCTCATGAACCCGGCGGCGCGGCCCCGCGGCCGGGGGTACCTAATTGACATGCAGTGCAGAGCCAGGCAGAGCCAGGCAGAGCCGCCCGCCGCCCCCCGCCCACATGCCCAAACCGGGCGGCGCCGCGGCAGCCTCGCCAGCCGCGCCACAGCGTTACCCAATCGTAGGCTTCCTGCCGAGCGCACCGACATGCATGCACGGCCAAAACTGCGGAGACAACGCCCCCGGGGCGGGGCCCGCCGGCCCGCCGGCTGCCGGTGGCTTCCCCCTGCAGAGCGGCAGGACGCGAAGCGCGAACGTGTTGCGGCAGAGCGCGAGGCAGGCCGCCCCGTCCCGCCCCGCCCCGTCTGTCGACGGTTTTCATTGTCAATCACCGACGGCGATGCGCTGTCCGTCACCCTCCTCCCGGCCCGGGAACGGGGTGACAATAAAATGCGGAGCGCGGAACTGTGTCTGTCTCCCTCCCGCCGCCCCGCGTTCTCTCAGCGCGCGCCGTTTTCCCAACCGAAAAAAAAAGAAGGATGCAAGACAAAAGATTATAACTTCCTCCTTTACTCCTCCCGGGTGGAAACAATGCATCCGCCGGTGCGGCGCTGGCGCTGCTGCTGTGCGCGGCCGCTCTCCGGTCCGGACCGCCGCGGCCCGTGGCGCGGCCCGCGGCGGCGCGATGTGCTAACAAGATGCCCAAAGCAGGAAACTCTCTTTTCGGCAGGCTGGCCGCGAGTGCGCTCCGCGGCGCGGCCCCGCGTGCGCCGAGTGCCCGCTAATCGGCCGGCTAATATCGTGGGTCCCGACACCTCGCCACCTCGTGTGCAGCCGATCGCCCCCAGTCATCTCCGGGGAGCGCCGCGCACGCCGCCACGCCGCCGCCTTCTACGGCGGAACACGTACTATTTTCCGGTGTAGCCGAGCGCGGCGGTCCGGTACTGCAGCGGGGCTGCGGGGGTCCGCCGCCGCCTCGGATGCACCCGTATGCAGATGTAGGGGGCGCTGCCCAGGGCGCTGCGCGGGGAGTTTACGAGCCGGGAGGAAGGGAGGAAGGAAGGGGGCGCCACTTGATGCGGCGAGTATGACACACTCGCCGGTAGGCGTGTGTGCGTCGCCGCCCGCCGCCGCCGCCGCCACCCCGCCGCTGCACAACTCCCCCTCCTTCTGCTCCCCGGCCGTCTTCACCTTCACCAAGCCTTTCACTTTATCGTGCCGCATCCAAGAGAAGAGCTCTTGCGGCGGCGGCGGCGTTTCCGTTGCGTGGGACGGACGACGCGGCGCAGCAGTGCTGGCCGGCCGGCCGGCACCATAACCCCCGCTAGCCGAGTGCGGAGTGTGCATGCGAAGTCCGGAGGCCCGGGGGCGCGGGGGCCCAGCGCGGACGGCTAGAGATACCCACAGCAGGGGGTCCTGCCCCCGCCAGGTGCACCCTATGCGTGCTGCTGGCAGTGTCAAGGCAACACAATTAGAAATGTTGTAAATAAATTAATGTATGTTATCAACCCACTTGTTAGAAAATGTACACAAAAATAATGACGATTTTTCAAAAAACCGACCAACAATTTAATCACTTGTTGCGGCTGGGACCCCCCGCGCTGCAGACCTGGATGATGTGCAGAGACGTCCATCCGGGACAGGGACTCCCCCGCACTCGGCGAGAAAATCTCTCGAACTCTGAGAGGGGGGAAGAGGAATACTATTTTGCAGATTCACGAGAGGTAGCGCCGGGCGTAGCGGATCGCACCAGTTTCATGTCGGCCATTACATCACGACACCTCAACACCTCCGTGGCCGCGCCGGGCCTCCAGTCAGTCACGCAGCCCGTCCGACATGGCGTTTTAAACACGCGTGCCAGGAATGCGCGCGGCGAGCACCCACTCCGACCCACTCACACGTTTTTTTTTTCGCGGTGCAATGCAATAGGAAGGACATAGGAGGACACGCGTCGGACGTAACATTGCGAGGTTTCACCTTCCTCCTCCTCCTCCGCACAACACCAGCAACAACAACAACAACAACAACAACAACCCGCCAGCCCCGCGCCCGCCCGTCTTTCGGACGTATTAGCAAAGAGTCACGCGATATGAAGGCGTCCAAGGATGGAGGGATCTCCTCTAGGCCGAGCGGCGCGCGGGGGCCCACCGCTCCGCACGCTCCACGTCCGGGTTTGCCGGGCCTACAATTCGCGCACTCGCCAAAAAAAAAAAATTTAAAAAGCTGGAAATAAAAAGAGAGTAGTAATGAAAGAAGAATGCCGCAGTGTGGCAGTGCCCTAAAAACAATAACGAGACTGACGTGGGCGTCAAGGTTGCGGTGCCGGCAGCATCCTGGCTGCCCACAAGGTCCCCGTCGTGGTGGAAGGGGGTCGCCGACGACGGGGGGTCCGTCGACGGCGCGGGGCCGCGGTGGCCGCCGACAGCGCGCGGTGGGGCTCTGCGAGTAGAACCGCACCGCTCATCCAGGCGGCCGGGAGGAAGAGAGATGAGGCTTTGAATGAATTGCATTCGGTGGCCGGCCGGCCGGCGTCGGCGCGGGCGAAATGATGCGTGGTGGCGGGGGGCGTCGCTGTTTGCCGACATCAACGAGGGTCCCACGCTGGTAACGGGTTCGCGCCTCGCCGAACGGCGCCTTCAAAAAAACCGTCCATATTGGAGGAGCGGGAGGGCGGACGGTGCCCCGCTGTTGTGGTGCCGTTTCAGAGTTGATTCTCAACGCTCCGCGCCGGGCGGAACCGCGCGGTCGCCGGCCTCTCCGCTGCCGGGCGTAAGTCTTCGGCTGTACGAAAACTAAAATCTAAATTTGTTATTTATACGCTTTCGGCCGGTTTGGTGCACGGACGGCGCCTGCTGGGTAGGCAGCCATGGCGACTGCAGCGCACGCGTGTCGTGCGGGCCGGCCTACCCCGGACCCCGCAGGCGGCTCGCTCGAAGAGGGCCGCGGTTCTTAATGGACGGCGCCGCCGGTGAACACGCGCGCGTGCGCGGCGCGTGCGTGGCGCGTGGCTACCGGCGGCGTGCCGCGTGCCGCCCGGCGCCGCCCGGCCTGGTCTGTCTATTTCGGGAGTACAAATCGGGGGAGGAGACACGCGCGGCGCGCACACAAAGTCCTCTATATCCTGATTTATCGGCGACGTCAAGAGCCGCGGCGGCGTGTGTCCCCTTTGAGGAGAAGGCGTTTGGACAACCGGGGAGATTAGGGCGAGCGAGTTACAGGCGGCGGCGGGAGGCGGGCAGCGGCAGCCAGGACAGTTGGGAGCAGGAGGCGAGGCGGCCGGGACCGGGACAGGACTGGGGACGGGCTCTGCCTCCGCCGCGCCCCGCCGAGCCCCGCGTCCACCCGCCGCTGGGCACCGATCTATCTGACGCGCAGTGCAGGGGGAGAGGGGCAGCAATTTGTCCTGCGATGCTATAGTCTCTCTCTCTCTCTGTGCATAGAGTGTGGAAATAATGTTTGAGTAATGGCAAAGCCGATTTGAGACAATACACACGCGTCACGACACAATGGGGTACAGCCGCGTGGGCAGGCGAAGCTCCGCCGCCGCCACCACCGCCACCACGACCACCACCACCACCACCGCTGCACTGGCCCATTAGTGCGGGAGTACGTGCGTGCGAGCGTGCACATATATCTTTTGCGTGCGTGTGATGGACAAGGACGCCTCTCCGACCTTTCAGCGCGCCTCCCGATCGGCCGCGTGCGCGGAAAGTATGGAGGGAGAAAGAAGAAGAAGAAATAAAAAAGGAAAAGGAAATCTTTATTTCCGACGACGGTGGCGGCGGCGGCGGGACGTCCCACGCATCAATGACCGTGAGTGATTCCCAATACACTCGGAGTAACGCGAATTGCATCAAAGGAGGAGGAGGACGAGCAGAAGAATGGCTGAAAGTGAAAAAGAAGAGTGGAATTTCCATGCGCGTTCCCGGGGAGAAACTGGCGATACTCCCCGAGGCTGTTTCCGCACCGGGGAGGAAGCAGCGGGCTCAATGGAGGACCTAACGATAACGAATTACACGGGGTGACGCAAGGCGAGAGGGAGATCGGTATCGAATTCAAGAAGCAGTGGCAGCGAAAAATGGGTGAAAACCCCCGGAGAGGAGTGGAAGTGGGAAAAGGAATGGGAGGATGCATTCCATTTGCACGGACCGAGCAGGCTGTATGGTTTCCGAAATATTATGCCTGAGTACGTGAGCAGAGCGGCATGTCCTACAATGTCGTGAGGAGACGAGAGGAGGACCTCAAGGCGTGGTAAAAGAAAGGAAACGGCTGCACGATCATTGACTCGTTTCCATCCTTCACACTACTCTACTAGCACCGCGGCCACTCAAACACTTTTATCGCGCACTGAACGGACACCACGCTCTGCTTTTTTTCCTCCGTCCATCTGTCTGTCTGTCTGCCTGTCTGTCTGTCTGTCTGTCTCTCTCCCTCTCTCTCTCCGAGCCGCACGTCGCGGTGGTCGCTTTTCCCGCCACATCCGGCCGGCCACATCGCAGCCCATCGCGGCGATGACGCGGATTTCGACGTAAAACAGAGCAGACCGCTGCGCTGCACAGCGGAGGAGACGGCGGCGGCGGCGGTGGCGGCGGCGGAGCGTACGTGAGGCCATGGAACGCTCAGCCCTGCCGACACACCGCGGGCTCGAATACCATACCGTCCGCCCCCCGGAGCAGGAAAGGCGACGGCGGAATGCCATCTCGTGTGCATCGAGGTATGAAAAATTCAACGCGAGGTCGTCGACGGCGGCGCCGGCTGCAGTGTGACGGTATGGCGATCGGCCCGGCAGCTGTCAGGCCGGCGTCACCGCTGCTGCCGCCGCCGCCGTCGCCGCGGTGGGCGCTTTCCTGGCGGAGGGAGATGTTGGCAGATAAGTGTAAACTGCTGCGCTGTCGCGCCGGCCGCCGCCGCCGCCGTCGCGACACCCCGTGCCGGGCCTCCCAAACCGGTCCAGTACCGGGCGGGCGGAGAGAGGGGGTGGGCCGAGGAAAGTGTTTCTGTGCGTGGGCGGGCGGCAGGCGGCGGGCGGCGGGCGTGCAGATTTCGTCCGCATGTCCGGGCCAACGCGACGCGACCCGCATTCGAAAAGGTGAGTCGGCCCGCCGCCGCCGCCTCGGCCCGGCTGGGCCCGGCCAGGTTCGGCCACAGCCTCAGGCCCAGGCGCGGCCAGGCCCTCATTAGAGGCCGCGCACGCTCTCGCCTGCCCTCGCTAAACTGCTCGCGGCCCGCGCGAGGGGAGGGGCGGAAGGAGGAAGGGGGGAGGGGGCAGGAGGGTGGAAAGCGTTACAGCGGGGTCACCTGGTCATCCAGATACGCCGGCCGGCGGAGGCTGCGGCGCGGCCGCGCGGCCGTGCGAACCCTGCTGCGGCCGCAGAGCGCCGGCCGGGTAGGCAGCCGGTGCCGCGGGGCTGCACGCGCGCCGTGCGGGCCGGCCTACCCCGGCTACCGCAGGCGCTCGGGGACCCCGTTACGCGGCAGCCACCCCTGACGGGCGTCCGGTACCCCCGCGGCCGCGGCGCGGATGACTTTCACTGCGGTGATTTATGTCTGCGGAGGCGACCGCCGCGCCGCCGCCGCCGAAGCTCTTTAACGCGGCCCGCCTGCCCGCGTTTCGATCCTCCCCGCGCCGCGCGTCGTAAAAAGAAAGATGGTCATGCGACGTGCGAATTTGTCGTCCGGAGGCGGTGCCCGCCGTGCCGGTGGCCGGGGCCTCGGGGCCGGAGCCGCCGGGACCACGCCGCGGACGCTGCCGCGCTTCCTGTACGGTTCCGGCCGGCGGCACGCGTAAGTGCAGCGCGTAATCCAGAAGGCGTGCCGTGTGCCGTGCTCTGCATGCAGGCCCGCAGGGGGGGGGGGGGGCTGGCCGCCGGGCGGAGGCTTCATTAAGGCGAGCAGGCGACAAGATTAGCATCGGGCTGTGTCCCCCAGTGGGGTGCGCGCTCCACCGTACTGCCTCCGGGCCTCCAGGACGTCCGCGCGGCCGGCGGCGGCGGCGCCCGCGGAGGCTGTCGCAAGCGGCGGCGCGGGTGCGGAGTGTGGAGCAGATAGTGCGGTGACCGACGCGGCTGCCGGGCTCCCTGTGTCTGCCCCTAATCACCAGCCGGTCCCGCCCGGGGGGACCTCATCTCACACGGCAGCAAGAGGAGTTTCACTTTCAATATTTCGCGCGGCGTGCGTGTGCGTGTGCGCGCGGCCCGTGGCAGTGTAGGTGCCCCGCACCGCGCACTGCGTACTCTCCCCGCGGCCCTCGCGGCCCGCGGCGCGGTGGCAGAGTAATGAAAAGATACGAGGCGCGTGGCGCGCGCGTTCCCACGCCGCGTCCCACACAGACACCACCGCCGGCGCTCTGCGAATCTAATGTGGGACTTCGCGGCATATATGGGGCCGTGTGTGTGTGTGTGTGTGTTACGTTCCCGCTGTCGCCAGAAACGGACGCGCGAATTTTAAATGAGCTCGCGATAGAAAGCGATATGGCGAAAATTTCGCCGGGCGGCAGCGCCGGTGTGGTCCGCGCGGAAGGGGCGGGCCCGCCGCGGAGCTTGCCGCGGAGCGGACCCCACCGGCGACGACGTCGCGTTACGTTTTCGCGTCGTCGTCGACGTCGTCTATGGGCCGGGCTGGCCCACTTCGTAGGGGCCGCCGGAGCTGCGGGCTGCGCGGCCGGAGGGGCCGGAGGGGCCGGAGGCCGGGGACGAAGGCCCCGCGACTGGACGCGGCCGGCTGCCTCATGTGTGCAGATAAAAACTTTTATTCCGGCATCAGATTCACGGCGACGCCTCCTCACACTGCGCGTGCGAGTGAGAGGGAGAGAGCGTGCAGCGCGGCACGCGTGTGTGAGTGTGAGAGAGTGCGCAAAAGCAGAGCGCGCGCGCGCGCAGAGCAGCAGTGAAAGCATTTTCCAAACGGGGATAGCCGTGTGATGACGAAGAAAGGCGAGAGAGTGTCGCTGCGCCAATAACGGCCTCTCCTCTCCTCCCCCGGAGGTCGCGGTCGACGGCGAGCCGACGGCGACACGGACGGTCCGGTCGGCCGGCCAGACCCACGCAGGTCCCCGGGGAGGAGCGGCGTTTCGGTGCGACATCGATGTCCCCGAGCTGCTCATTACGGCCTTGTAATGAGTGCAATGAGACACGCGGGCTGCTAATGGGGCAGCAGCGACAGCCGCCGCAGCAGCAGCAGCAGTAAAGCCATGCACGAAAATGATGACCATTATCAACCTCATCATAATTACTGTTGCTATCGGTTTGAATAACAGAGGGGGAAAGGAGGTCCCCGGGAGCGGGGCGGAGCGGGGCGGTGCGGGCCGCCGGGGGGTGAAATGTGACGAGAGCAGCGCGGAATAGTTAAACACGGCGACGCGGCGGCCTTCGGCGTCCGGGAGAAAGAAGTGAGGCCGAGCCAGTTTAGCGACCAATACATTTGGCATAGCGAGATGGAAAGGGAGAGAGCTCTGCTCCGGGGCAGGGCCGCGGCAGGGCCGGCAGGGCAGGGAGACGACGAGACGACGCGGGGCCTCGCCTGCGGCTGTGGCCCGAGCAGCCCGGCGGCAGGGCAGCGCCACACAGCGCGGAGCAGGCGGAGCAGGCGGAGCCAGCCGGGGCGGCGCGGCACGTATGTCCTGCCCTGCCGGACTGAGCGCGGCGGGACTGCGACATGCGCAGCGCTGGCAGCGCGCGCCGCGCGGCAAGGCGCACTCGGTCAAGGTTGCCAAGAGAAATGCAGGGCAGCGTCAGGGGGCGCAGCGGCAGCCGGCGGCAGAAAATCGGAGGGAGTCCACATGGTGGTGCAAGCGAGCCATCATTTAAATTCATTTTATTCCTGATCTCTTCGTGTTTAGTTTAGTTTTCTTTTCAATTTTTTTCTGCTTTTTTCTCTTCCTTTTTTTGTTTGCTTTTTTCCCGTCCGATTTGATTTTATTCCGACTCCTTCTGGCGAGGCGAGATAGGGCGCCGCCTCCAGCACCGCCAGTCGTTTGCACGCATCGCTTGTTGATAGCAGACGACGCATCAACGCCACTTCCGGGCGCGGAGCAGCGAGCAGCGAGCGCATCATGCACCCAATGAGGTGTGGCGCCGTGGCGGCCGGGCCGGATAGGGAGGTGCCGGGCACACACACACACACAGAACGGAAACAACGTCGGCCTTTCTTCAGCCTCGACAAAACTGAGGTAAGTAGTGTGCTGCTGAGCGGAGGTCCCCCCGGCGGAACCCCTGGCGGGGGGGGGGGGGGGGGCGGCCGCCGGCGGCGTGAAAGGCCCCCGTCAGCCAGCACTACGACTACTACCCTCTGCCGTGCCGTGCCGTGCGCCCGCCCGCCGCCGATGCGCCTTGCTTGCATAGGTCAGACGACGACGACGCCGAGTGCACCGCGGCGCAAACCACTCTCTTTCTTCTTTCTCGGGCGGGGCGGGGCGTGCGGGGCAGCCAGCGGCCGGCAAACAGTCGGCAGGAGCCCCGGCGGGAGCTGGGGTCGGGGTCAGTGATCGACCTGGACTCTCTCTCTCTCTCTCTCTCTCTCTCTCTCTCTCTCTCTCTCTCTCTCTCTCTCTCTCTCTCTCTCTCTCTCTCACGCGTGAGGTCCCGCGTCCTATCGTCCCGTAGAGCTACTGAGAGTAACTGCATAGGGCTCGCCTCCGATATCCAACTCTCGCCAAAGATAGACTCAAACCACAAAATAATCCTGCGAATTTTTTTTTAAAACTCAGTATATCGGTGTATATTGTTAAAATTTATTTTTAAAAAGAGTAAAAAAGAAAGAACGGTCATCTACGAATTTCCGAAACTTTGCACTTTTTTGTGAGCTGTGCTTCGCTGCATAAGCAGTGAGCTCATCGTATTACATTCGATTCTTTTTTTTTGGGGGGGGGGGGGTGGTCTATCACGATCACCGTGTGCTTCTGGCAGGTGCTTGCTCCGAGGCTTGCTCTGTCTCGGGTCGGGAGCGACAACCTGCTGTGCTGTGTTGTCGTACCGCCCTCTCGCCCGCCGCCCCCAAAGCGCGCACGGGGAAGGTGGCGCTGCCGCTGCTGCGCATCATTTTCCCCGACACGGCGGGCGGCGGCGGCGGCGGCGCTATGCGGCCGCGACCATGTCATTACTTGCGCGTTTCAATCACTGCCTCGACAATTAATTCTGTTGTCGCCTGCACTTTCCTTACGTCGCCAGCCCAGGGCAGGCAGGGGGGTCCTGAGGCAGGACGCGACCGTCCCGCCGCCGTCCCGTTCCGCGCATTCCGCCGCCAACAACCCCGGCAGCAGCAGAGACTCCGTCGTTGGCGGCGGCCTCACCTAGCCTGGCGGTCAGCGCGCGAGTTCATTCGTCATCATCATCATCAGCAGCAGCAGCGAGAGAGTTCCGCAGAAAAATCCCAAGTGTTTCGAATGGCGTTCCTATACAGTTCTGCCGCCTGAGCCATACGGCGGCCAGAGTTTTCTAGACTTACATAATCCTCAAAAAAAATAATTGTATAAATCAGCTCGACTGTCTATCGACATGTGTGGACTGTCTGACTTGTGGCAACACTTTGTTATTGTTTCTAGAGGGGCTAGAAGGGTCAGGAGAGAGAGAGAGAGAGAGAGAGAGAGAGAGAGAGAGAGAGAGAGAGAGAGAGAGAGAGAGAGAGGCTGATATGTGAAAGCCCGGTGGGTGTGAGTGAGTGCGGTGCCCGGCGGTGCCTCCGGGGCGCTACTTGCTGGAAGGTCAACTGCGTGCATCGCGCGTGCAGAGCGGCGAGTGCGGCGCAGCGTCGCGTCGCCGCGCCCCATAATACTCGTGCCGTGCGCCGCGGGGGGCGCCGCGGGGGGCGCCGCGGCGGCGGCCTTGCACCCGGGGGCCTTCTGCCGCCGCTGCCAGCACGGGATGGCGAAAGCAGTCTGCATACGATCGGCGCCGGGGGGGACACGCGTGCGCGTGGGCACGCGCGCGCGCACGCACACACTTTGATGAGTTTCGCGTCGGAATATCATCGCCACCACCACCACCGTCATCACCGTAGTGTGCGCATGGGAAAGCAGCCCGGCCAGGGCAGATGTTCTCGCACTACTTGTCCCAGAGCAGCGCGGCAGCAGCGGCGGCCGCGGAGCCCTGAATAATGCGGATCATAAACGGTGATCTCGTGCATCGCAGAGGCCGCCGCCGCCGACGTCGTCGCCGACCGTCGTTGTGGAAATTGTGGTTGTTGTCCTCCTCCGAGCGCGGCGCCGCGCGTCGTCAGGAGTGAGGAGCCCCGCGTTACTGCACCGCGGCGGCAGCGGGCCGACAACGGGGACAGGACAGGCTGCCGGGGCACGGCGCGGCACGGCCCGGCACGGCGCGACACGGATGAACACGCATAAGGAACAGGCGCACGTCAAAGCAGCCCCGCGACGACGCAGATACACATCACTTCCTCGTCGACCCGCGACCCCGGCGATCCCCGTAAGTCGTCGCCGTCGGCAGCAGCTTCGTCCTCGTCCGGAGGGTCCCCGCCTCGGCGGACTCGCGGGGCACACGGGGAGGCTGGCGGCGGCGGAGGCGCTACACCGCTCCGCCGTGGTGTTGGCGCTGCCACATGACGGGGGCAACATCCCCGGCCGCGGCCGGCCGCGCGGACGTGACAACGCGACGGGCGTAGCGGCGTAGCCTTGCGGGAGGCGCGGCGCGAACCCGAAAAGGGCATTGCAGCCGGGGGCCGGCGGGGCCGGGCCGACCCTGGTCGGCCGTGGAGGGAACGGCCGGCCGCCGCCAGGCCGCCGCCGCCGGTCTGGACGTGGACGTGCTCCGCACACACACACCGTCTCCGTCGTATCATTTCCCGTCCGATGACTTCGGCCGCGGGGCCCGGCCGGCCGGCCCCGGCTCCCCCGGGCAGAGCGCCGGCCAGGTAGGCAGCAGCGGCGGCGGCGCACACCGGCACAGTGCGGGCGGCCTACCCAGGGAGACGACAGGCGCCCCCGCGGAGTCACCACCGCCGACACCAGCACGTCGTCGCTGTCGCCGTCGTCGGCCCACATCCGGTGCGGCTGGCCTGCCATCCGGAGCGCTGGAGCGGAGCAGAAGAGCTGCGAACGTGAGCACGCGTGAGCGTGCCCGTGTGTGTGTGTGTGTGTGTGTGTGTGCGCCGTCGCCGCGTGTGTCGCACGCCGAGTCGCACGGTCCGCGCGCGACGCGCAGCGCCGCGGGAGGGGACGCCGATAAACTGCGTTACCTCTTTTCTGATATATTGCAAAATACTGACAAGCTTCCGCATGTTTCGCCGAATTTCCCCGAAAGTCTCCTGAGGCGCCAGACTCACGATTCGTATACGTTAACGAGAATGCCCGCCGGTCCCGCCACGGCGCCGCGTGGGCCCCGTGGGGGGTGCCGAAGGGGCCGAAACGAAAGTGATAACGAAAATGACGCAACTCGCGCGCGCTCTCTTCGGGACGGGACACTATGGCGGGGCGCCGCCGCCGCCGCCGCGGGCCTCGGCGGGGGCCACAAAGGAAAGGGTCCGCGATTCGGCACGCCCGCCCGCCCCCTCCCTCCCTCCCTCGCACTCTTGGACATGACGGGGGGCTTTGCCTTCTTGGCGGCGGTGTCCGCGGGGGGTCCCGGCCGGCCGCAGCCTCCCCCGGGGTACACACGGCACGGCGGGGGGAGGGCCGCCGGCCAGCGGGATCAATGAACACGCGCCCCGGCGGATGAATGAAAGCAAAAGGCGGGCGGATGAATGGGAGAAAGGGGCGAGGACCGGCGAGGAGCGGGCAGGAGCCGGCAGGAGCCGGCCGGGCGTTTGGGGATCGGTAATGACGAGACGCGGTGGCCCGGGACCGGGACGGGACGGGACGGGACGGGACGGCCACCCCGGATTCTACCGGGTGCCATTAAAACCGATGAATTGCGGCAGCAGCAGCCGCAGCAGCAGAATGAGGGGATTATTTGCATCACTGAAAGCCGCGGAGCGCAGAGCGCGAGCGAGACCCCCGGATACTACGTTTCGTCGGCTGCTCTCTCTCTCTCTCTCTCTCTCTCTCTCTCACACACACACACACACACACAAACACATACTCCCCATAACCTGTGCTCGTTCTTATTTTATCGGAGCAACGACAAGGGGCGGCGGCGGCGGTGTGGGACCGGCGGCGGCCGCCTCGGGGGCGGGGGAGTTGAAGAACGCCGGGAGGGTCTTGTTGTGGCGGGCGGGCGGGCGGCGTGGGGACAGCGCAGCTGGCGCAGCGGCAGGGCCGTGAGTGAAAGGACCCCACTGTCTGCGGTGTAGGTGTGGTGTACTGTACACGGAAGCCGCGCGGGGGGGGGGGGGGGGAGTAAACGTCACACACACACACACACACACACACACACTGCAAGAACAACAACAGCAGCACCGCAGGAAGGAGTGTGAACAAGAGAGGGTAATTGTCGCGTGCGGGGCTAATGTAGCGGTTTTTCTTAAGCCACCTTGTTATCTCTGTCTCTCTTTGTGTCTCTGTCTCTGTATCTTTCTCTCTCAGACGGGCCGCGCCGAAAGACAGCCTCAGACTCCGGCGGCGGCGGTGGCGGCACGGTCCTGCTCCACTACAGCGATCGGATCCTGCCCCGCCACTAACAGCGCTAACTGCCCGGCCCGGCTGCGTAGGCGGGGAGCCGGCCGGACCGGGCCGCGGGAGAGGCGGCGGCGGCGGCGGCAGTGGCCGTCACACAATTTGCTTTCGATCGACGCGCCGGCTCCCGGTGCGCCGTCACCGCCGCCACCGCTGCAGCAGCGGTGGCGGGACGACAGGCAGATCGGGACCGAGGAGTAAGCAGCGAAAGTCCCCCGCCGTGTCTGTGTGTGTGTGTGTGCATGTGTGTGTGAACGGAACAGGTTTGGAAATTATTTCGATCAAAGATCAATAAGCATCAGCAGCGCAGCGGCGCGGGGTTCAAGATCAGGACCCGAAAGCAATTTGCGGGGCCATAAGAGAGGGCTGAGAGGAGCGGGAGGCGGCGGGGGGAGGGGGACCCCGGGGGACCCCCCGCGGACCCCCCCCGCGGACCCCCCGCGGACCCCCCGCAGTCCTGCGGTGTCCCGCGCTGTCCTGCCCGCCTCTCGGCGCGGAAGCAGGGGCAGTCCGCGTGCGTGAGGGCGGCGGCGGCGCGTCTTGTCGCCCCGAAGTCGACCGGATTAAATAAAAGCGGAGCGTGGGAAGTCGGCCCCGCCCGCCCCGCCCACGCGGCCCGCCTGCTCCGCCATTTCCCTCTTTCCCTCCAGGGATTCCGCCGGGGCATCGCCGGCCGGCACGCGATTCGGTTTTACGCGCATAGCGTGGCAGCACGGCAGGCGCTACCGCCTCCGGTACTGTCCCACCCTGCCGCCGCACCGCCCGCCCGCCTCCCGTCTCCCTCGCACTGCTGGGGGGCAGCAGCTAGGGACACACAATGGAGCGAGACGGCTCCGCTGTAGTGCGAGAGTGACAGGTGACCCGCATCGGCGGTGCAGCCGCATCGCCGTCTCACGCACACACGGCGGAGGCCGCGGAGGCCGGCCAGTGCATAGGCCGGCGCCGGTCGGCTCCCAGGCCACTGCCCCCGGCGGCCAGCAGCCGAACGCTCGCATGACATGCCGCACACCACGAGCATGGCGTCATGTGGCGTGTGTCGGCGGCGCGGCCAGTGTGTCAGCGGCGGCCCGTGTGTCATTTTCGGTATTTTCACCTGCGATAACGGCGGCGAGTGCTGCCGGCTGTCGCCGATGCGGCTGCGATGTGTCGCTCACGCCCTGATAAGCCTACTATACAGCGAACCCCGCGAGCCAGGCAAGCCATCCGACTGACCACCCATATTAGGGTTCCTAGTCCGGAAATTTTGGAAAACAAAAATTGGGAAATATCAACAAAAAAAATCCAAGTAAAATTTTTTTAACAATTTGTAAAATTTCACCCTAAAAGTTATATTTTCTGAGTGAAAACTTCTGGAAATTTGTAAAAAAAAAATTTAAGACTGGAAACAAAATTTTAGCACCGCGTAAGCCGGTCACTGCGCGAGCCTCGCGTAAGTGTAAGAGAAGGGGACCGGGAGAGCGGAGTCGTCGGCTCCAGCGGCTCCAGCGGCTCCAGCGGCTCCAGCAGGGGGGGAGGCCGGGTACTTAGCGGACGACTGACCGTTTGCAGTTTATACGGTGGCAACACGCCACGCGATGACTGCTCAGACACTCCCGACACTCCACCTGCCACGGCCCAGCCCTGCCCAGCCCTGCCCAGCCCTGCCCTTCCCTCTCACTTTCCCTATACGATCGGTGCACACACACACACACACACACACACTATGGAGCTTTGCTTCGTTCGTTCTCTGTTCGTCGTACTCCTTACAGACCATCCCCGTCCCTTCTGCCAGCACAATACTTTTTTTTTTTTGAACATACACACACCCAACGTCACGACTAAATTTGCAAACAAGTCGCCACTAACCTCGACGGAAAAGTGTTATGCATTTCAGGTGCTCCAAGGAAAGAAACTGAAGATCGACTGAGAAAGAATTCAAGGCGGCTGTGAAAATCTATTATACCCAGAGTCCCTTGCTCGCGCCGCGCGCAGTCAAGAAGAGTGACTGCATGTGCGGCAGGAAGGCCTCGCTAGAGGGGCAATATAGGTGTCCGCCAGCGCCAGGACGGGCAAAACTTTCTAAGCCAGAGGACAAAATACAGCGTGTGTGCGTGTGATGTGCGTGTGTGTTTGTGTGTGTGTGCGCGCGAAGAGAAGAGCAGAGTGCGGTGCGTTGTGGCGGAGACGCCCGACCCGACGCCCTACGCGTGTTGGAGGGAGACTTGAATGCATGTCGACGACCGACGCCTCTCTGCGCTGCTGCTGCAGCGGCGGCGGCGGCGGCGGCGGCGGCGGCTGATGGAGATACGGAAAGCGCGCGCGTGTGCGTACTGCGTGTGCGCGTTGCGTCCCCCCGCGCTTCTTCTTCTCCTCCTCCTCCTCCTCCGTCTGCTCCGGCCGGTACTCGAAGCCGCGTCGTGTGTTTGGTTTGCCGTTATGGCAGGTGATGATGATGACGCCGGTTAGGTGTCGGAGCGACACGGTGCGATATCACACCATCAGCAGCGGCGGCGGCAGTGGGATGCTGCAACGGGGCGGGGCGCGGCGGTGGGAAAATCATTTACATAATTCCCGCTAAACGGACCAGAACGCGGCGGCGGCAGCAGCGGCGGCGGCGGCGGCGTGCGCCCCGCCCGCATCTTGTTGCAATGTGGCTGCCGTTGTTATGACTCACTGCAAGTGCGCGCGCGATGCGATGCAATTTGGGGGGAAGGGTTGGAGGGAGACAGTGAGAGACAAAGAGAAGGGCCACAGCGGCAGACGCCCTAACGAGCGCTGTGCTGGCTGCTTGCACTTCGTGGCTTCACAATTTATTTATTTTTTGTAAATTGCAATGCGATAAGAAACATTCCGACGGAATTTGCCCGCTGCAATCGCGCGCTGCGTACGAGAATTTTGACATGACCTGTGGCGCCTCACAGGTTACGGAGGGGACCCGCGCGCTCTCACGCCGAGGCAGCCGAGGCGGGCAGCGGGTGGGGGAGCTGGCTACGTATTTTGAAAGTGTAGGAGGCGCTCGCTCGCGCACAGCGTGTATGTAATCGCGAGTGTGCGAGTGTGTGCGTGCGGGAGGGAGGGTCCCGGCCGGACACTCGGTGCGGCGCGGTGCGGGCCCGTCCAGCCCGCGGCCGGCGGCCCCGGCGGCCCCGCAGGGGTCGTCCCTAACGCCGCGTGCGGTGTCGCCAGGAGTGCGGCCCCGACGGCCTCGCCGGTCCGCTCGCGGCGCACGCAAAGAGCGTCGAGACCGCCACGCCACGCCACGCCCTGGAAGAGAGTAGTTGCAGCGCGGCCGGGACGAGGCGTGTGGCCGACCCATCCGGACGGCACCGGCATGGCGTGGCACGGCACGCCGCCGCCTCCCACGCCGCGCCGCGCCAACCCTCTCTCGCGGAAGCGGCCGGCGGCGGCGGGGTGCGGCGTTTGCATCGCGTACTGGCCGCGGCGTACTGCACGCTAGCTGCATATTAGGCCACGCTGGACCTTAAACGGCCCCCCGCCACGCCACGCCACGCCCCTCCCGCCCGGACTCCTCTTCCTGGCGTACACAGTGCACAGCAAGGCAAGCAGACACTGCACCCTTTAAGGCCAGATGTGGAGAGTTTTTTTTTTTTTTGTTGCCGAGAAGGTGGATGAGGGCCGGCCAGCGGCCAGTGCGAGTACAGTCACACTGCGCTTGATTAAGGCACCGCGCTGCTGATGGGTCCCCGCGGCGTTGGCTTCGGGTCTGTTCGGCGGCCGCCGTGTCCTCGCTGCCCGCCCGGGTTCTCGAGCTGACTGTACCCGCGGCCGCGCCGGGCCGCTGCCGGCCCTCGATACCCACCCCTGACGCCGGGCCGACGGACGCCCCGGCGACGCCCACACTGCGGTGTAACCCGAGCCATTGCCACGGGGGGGAAATAAAGATGGGAAGGACAGGAGAATGTCCCGCAGGATCTTCGGACAAGGTTGCCAGACCAGTCCCATCGCCGCCGGAGAGGCCCCGGCCGACCGGCCCTGGCTGCCCGCAGAATCCCAATAAAATCAAAAAATGAGCAGCGACAAGCAGGCGAGGCGGGGGGAGGGAGAGAGGGAGAGGGCATGTTTGCTCTGCTGGCTCTGCACAGCAGGGCCCGACCTGCCGGGGCAGCCGGGGGGTAAGTCCAGCGAGAAGCATCCACTCTGCCCCCCGCGGGGGCCTTCGGCGGCGGACGGAATTATTGTCAACATTTTGCCGGCTCGTTTAACACACTGCAATCAGCGGGTGGAGCAGGAAGACGTTTCGGCTCGGCTCACCTCATCAGCGGCTGCAATGTCGGTGTATCCGTAAGTGTCCACACGCAGGCGACGGAGGCAATTCAGCGCACTGTCCTTGCCGTCACGTCACGCGAAACGCGGCAGAAGCGGCCGGGGCGGCCAAACACCGGCAGGCACTCCCACGCACGGGCACACACACGCGGCCACATGTAACCACACACTCGCGCGCACTACCGCGGCGACGGCTGCCGGCCGGGCATGACGCGGGGGGGCGCGGCGCGGCGCGGCGGCGGACTCGACAACGCGGCGCGGCGGGACGGTCGGGGGAGGACGGCAGGGACGACGCGGCCGACAACCTCGCGGGTCCGGGCGCGCGGCTCGACTGGCGGGCCTGGCGGGCCTGGCGGGGGGGCCGGGCCGCGGCGGCGGAGCGGCGCGGCGCGAGCAGACGGGGCCCAGACTCGCCCGCAGGGAGGGGGAGGGAAGGCACTCCGGACACGCCGAGCGCCTGCGAGCGCCGGGGTAGGCCAGCCCGCCCGACACGCGCGCATACGCAAGTCGGGGTTGCCTACCCTGCAGGCGCTGGAGCCTGCACGCCGTGGGCAAGGATAGGAGACGCAGCGGGGGACTACGGACGATATTTCCATCAGTTTTGTTTGTTGAAAAATTTATAGGCGAGATAAGACTCCCTCCTCCCCACCCCGGCTGCGGACGGGCCCAGGGATGGCCGAGAGCGGACGCAGCGAGGGAGAGGGATTTCGCAATACGCAAACTTCTAGCTTTTTTGTAAAATAATTTTCATTTTCATTGTATTTTGTATTAGACCCAGAGCTCACCTAGGTTCAAGCATAAGACAAGAGGATTTTTTGATTTTTTTTAGAGATTTTATTTTTCCTTGATAGTTGTACACCAATGTCCACACACTTTACACACATCACACACGCCAAAATTAGAAACTGTCACTCATTCCATTCACAATTACATAGAATCCATAACAAATCATTGTACACATAACAATTTCCATACAATATCTACACTCCACCAGTTCTTCAAAGAGTTTCATACAGTTTCTATTAAAGTTATAAAATTTGAAACAAATCTAGTAAACAAAAATGTTAAGTTTGTGCGTTGCCAGGAATTCGAGCTGGGCAGAAACTTAAGCTCGTCAAAACCACTGGAAGCATCCAAACGCTGTCAGTACTCAAACAAGTATCAAAAAATCACATTGCTTTGTATCAATTGAATAAGAAGGAATATAAACTGACATCTAGGAATGAAGCTCTTAACAGTAGTCAAAAAAGCATATAGGAATGCTTACTCAGCAAATACAAGGTCAATTGGCTGAATATTATCTGAAAGCTCTAACTTAATCTAGAACATTATCTCCATATTGTAGTATTTACTGGTAAGTCTCATATTTTATGACTAGGCACCACGCACAATTAAAACAGGGTACAGATGTTCAAGAAAGTTTTTTTTTTTAATGCGGGACGCCTTTCTTTAATATTTGATTGAGGTTGCATTTTTATAAATTATGTAAATCGAAGATTTCTTATATATTGGCTGCCAGTGTTCAAGACCAAATCAATATGTGGTGTTATGGAAAGATTTAATCTCCCTCCTTTAGTCATGATCATGAATACAAATGCCAAAGTAGTTTAAAAATACTGCAGTAAAAAAGTTTGATATACAGAGTTGATTTGAAGAAAATGAGGATAAGTGCTTGACTACAATACTAATCAGATGTTTGATTGAGATCAAGGAGAAGCTTTCATTTTCATTTTTTTTTTTAAAGCCTAACATGTTGTGAGGCAATAAACAATGTTATGGAGCTAGAAATTTGAACATGATCATGAGCTTGAAAAGATGTCAGATAATCAGAGTACTGTGAAAATGAAAGGCAAGTTATTCACCTTTTGCAGCAGGAATAGGCTTTGACTACCCACCGTGTATTGAGATTAATACCTTAAGAAATGATATTTCAAGCAACCATCGTTGTCAGTATAGGTGATGCTAATGCAGTTTTTACAGCTGTAATTGACTTTCAATTAAACTCCCCTATTACGCAGATCTTTTACTTTGTAAATACGTACTAACCAATGGTCAGTGGTGTAAGCTTCTTCAAGTACGTCAAGTTCAAAGTCTTTGTTGCCTATTTCCGCACCTCGGACACGATCCCAACCTGCGGGTCTGCCCATTTCAGTGTACTGTTGTCCAAATCTGTAGTAGCACATCTTGTACATGAGGCAATTCAGCAATGTGGGAGATCCTTCTTTGTCAACTCGGAACTCCCCTGAAGATGAGTAGTAATCAGTCTCTTTGATGTGGCTGCCACTTTCTGTGCTGCCACCAATACGAACCATCCACAGGAATTTGTTGATATCTGTAAAATCACCAAGCCATTAAGTAAAAATAAAATGTGCATGAAAAAAGAATAAAGCACAAAACTCTTACCATCTGAAGAGTATCCTATGACACCTCCAAATATTACTAGGACATAATCAACATCCAGCTCTCTCATTATTTCATAGGCCTTCTCTTCTGTTGAAGCCATAGCTTGCCCAACCCGAGAAATATGAGTATTGTTCCATGTATTGTTATCAACAAGAATGGTTCTATTAGCCATAGCTGTAATCTGATAGCCATAATCCCACCATGACATAACTTTGGCATCTTCTGGAGTATTCATTTTCAACCAATAGTATGCTTCTCTGAAATCATCAAAGAGAACTCTGGAACCATCCTGGGAGCGAGCAGATAATACAATGCTGGGGGAACTGTAAGCCTCAGATGTAACCCAAGTACAATGGAAGGTGTATGAGACAAGCAAAAATGTAATCATTCCAACAAAAGCAGTGGCAATTTCACTCTTCATGGAGAAATTGTCAAACTTTTTGACTTTCTTATCAACATTTTTGGAAGGATCAACTTGTCTCATGTAGATTGTTAGCATTGCTGATACAGCAATTCCAGATAAGATACACATAACTGGGGCTAAGACAAGCATCAATCGGACCATGACACCCTGAAACAAAATCATTCATAAATAATTAAATCAATCACCTTTTTGGTTTTAGTTTTCCAGAAGAACATTTTTTTAGAAACTACTTACAGCAAAATAAATGCTGGTGACACCATACAGAATGATGAAAATATTGGCATCAGTTAGCTTTGAGAAACAGAAGTACAATCCAGTTGGGAATAAGAACACCATTATCTGCAAGTCAAAGTAAAAGGAGCTCCAGGAGGTTGGCTGGTGCTCAGATACAGAAGCAATGATTGGAATGTTGTTCTTGGCGTATGATGGGTCGAGTAGGGAGTAGAAACGACCAGTCCATGGAGCAATCTTGCCACTCAATGTCAAAACAGCAGCAAACAATAATGACAAAGCAGCAAAAGCCCACACAAGAGCCTTAAACAGAACTTCAAAGTCTTCCTTTGACAACTTGCTTTTCAAATATTCCACAAATGCAAAGATTTGGCAAAGACCAAACACTCCAAGAGCCTTTAAAAAAAATTAAAAAAGAGGGGCAATTAGAAAAAATCAAAGTTACAATTTTTTAAAATCACAATGCGAGGAAGTCAATTACATACCAACATATGCTCAGAAGTCTGAATCGGTTGGAAACCGACAAAGCTAACTTGCATAGAAAGCAGTGTACCAACACAATACAGGGTGCTGTAGGCAGAGTAAATTCTATGGGAGAACCTCCCAGTGAGCATGAGAATCAACACATGAAGGGGAATGAGGTTGATCAAGAACACATAGCCTCCCCATGATGACACCTACAAAAGATTAAACAATTAAAAAATTATGGAAACCACAGTGCTGAAAAGGACAAATTTCTGACAATCTTTTTAACATACCATGTAGAAATAGCTCAATGCAGCCCAGGTAGCCCAATAAATTGTGCCTGTTTTGACAGCTTTGATCCACATGTAGTAAGTGAGCAGCATACAGAATATAGCAATACCTGCAGAACACAAACACACAGTAATAATACACACACAACACCTATCACTATATTCAATTTGATTTGAATTACTAGAACATACCTTCATTGTCATAAGAGCCAGCAACCGAACGAGAGATATAACCAGGGACTATTGAAATCATGACAGCAGCAACCAAACCTGCACCAGAGTCCTGCAAACACAAACAAAATCCATTCAAATCTACACATTCCAGAGTTGTAAAATTTAACAGGGACTATGAGGGAGGATCACACTTACCCATAGTTCTTTTGTCAAACGGTAGGTTACAATAGTCGTGAGACTTGAGAAGAATGGGGCAAGGAACACACACACATTACGAATATCAATGGTGATATTCAAGAGCCACATCAGACGGAAAAGAGCAGCCGATGTGACCATCAGACCAGGATAGATTGTGCCTGTTGAGAAAACATATTAGGATAACTAATTAATTAAGAAAATGAAATTGAAGATGACAAATCGAAACAGGTTTGGTAGACATCAACCTACCACCAATAATTCTACCAAGAGGATACCATGCCCGGTCATCAAACCAATTGTGGAAACTATAGAACCCTTCTTCTGCCAAGAACTTG
Organism: Megalurothrips usitatus; assembly: GCA_026979955.1. Taxonomy (NCBI): domain Eukaryota; kingdom Metazoa; phylum Arthropoda; class Insecta; order Thysanoptera; family Thripidae; genus Megalurothrips; species Megalurothrips usitatus. Next base: position 7,047,569 of record CM049595.1, on the reverse strand, counting down.
GTAGTTCGGTAATTGAAATAAGGGTCGAACTCATGGATGACGCTTTCATAACGAAGTACAGAGAATAGGCGTGTTGCAAATGCTGTTGATTAAAAAAAAAAAAAAACAGTGACAAACACAAACCAAGCCATGTGTCATTAAAATTGAAATTTTCTTTTTGTAAGAAAACTTACATAAAACTGCCGCCAAGGAGAGGATGCTCAATGTTAAGAGGGATTCCTGTTTATCCCTTGTCATGCGGAGCACATGAGAATTCAACCCTAGGAAACCCATGTTGATGTTGATGGATCTGAAAAGTAAATTTTTAACAGCGTTAACATTCGATGTTTGACAAATGTACGTGACAGCAGAGAGGCTAGTTTCACAAGAAAGGCTCAAGACATGAACAGAACGTCAGTGTTTCAATTTTAAAAATCGCCAGCTTTAATAAAATAAATTATCGAAGCATTAGAATCATCTAAATTTCTAATTTGATAACTAACAACGAGGAAAAGACATATACCCGAAAGGTACAATCTTAACCTCACAACTCACAGCATTCAGTAAGACTAAAATTCGATAAAGACAATTATAAATCGAAGGAAATTGACGACGCAAAACGCCAAAGTCATTTTAGAGTTAGGAAAAGTTAAAAACAGGGAAAGAGCGTAACACAGAAAAACGACATACGTCAACACAACAAATACCCGGCCGGCGAAATGAAGGGACCGCACCTCACCTCACCCCGCCACCCCTCGCACCGCCCCTCTCTCCCTCTCTCCCCACCCCGCCGCTCCGCTGTGCGAGCGTGGCAGTAGCGGAGTAATCTAAAAAGTAGTCCCACTTGCCAACACATGGATTATTCGCAGGGAAGGACTATTTCTCCGTTCGCAGGAAGGCCCCAGGATCACGTAGGGGGTCCATCCGCAGATGGTGCCCCAGGCTCCACGTTGACACCTCCCCCCCACTCTTAATTTCAGGTCCTTCCCCTCTTAAAGCGCAAACAAAGTAAACAAACGAGTAGGATCGACGCGACACGCGAGGCAGCGACAGTGAACCGAGCAGCGCATCCGAAAACGTTCAGGAAAACCACGCGCGATTTTTGACGTTTGCCATTTTTTAAAAATTGCCAGGATGCTAGTACAGGACTTCAGAAATCTCACCCGTCTGATAAGGACTTTTTTCACGGATTAGTTAGTCATGCAGAGAAAATTACGCCCCTCGCCAAGTACCGCTTGGATCTGTCCGCGCTCAGGTCAACCAGTACAAGGTGGTCCGCCCTACACGATCGGGCATAGCCCCCGGCAAGTAAGTGGGGAACGACCCTCCACACCGCTCACGGGGTCAGGAAGACTTTATACCCTGGCACAACCCCTCCCGTCCCCACAGGTGACGAAGAGACCGCCCAGACATATCATGGTCCGGTCAGACGAGATCAGCAGCGCGCAAAGCGAGCAGCAGTTTGCACGGTGGCGCCATCGGCGGCGGCCCCCCTAACTACGTCAGCAGAGTTGCAGTTGCACCGCTGGCCGCCGCCGTGCATGATGGCGCCACCGTCGAATTGTGGGCCGACTTCTCGCGCCGCGCGTATCCGTCGGCCTTACACGACTACCTCGACACCAAACCTCTTGGTTAGTGCGACCCGGCGCCGCGAGATGGCGCTACCGTGCAACTGCTGCGCGCTTTGCGCGCTGCTGATGTCGTCTGACCGGACCATGATATGTCTGGGCGGTTTCGTGTCCCATTGTGGGGACGGGAGGGGTTGTGCCAGGGAAATAAATTCTGCCCGACCCCGGTAGCGGTGTGTGGGGATGGTTCCACTGCTGACTTGCCGGGGGCTATGTCCGATCGTGAAAGGCCGACAAGCTTGTACTGGTTGACCTGATCGTGAACAGATCCGGGCGGTCTTTAGAGAGGAGCGCAATTGTCTCTGGATAACTAACAAGTCCGGGAAAAAATCCTAATCAGACGGGGGAGATTTCTGAAGTCCTGTACTAGCATCCTGGCATTTTTGATGTCTGATATTTGAAAAAAAAATGCCTGCTAATTTGGCTTCATCTTAGTTGCCGATGCGTGCGCGCACGCACGCGCACGTTTGAAGATTATGCTGGTTTGAAGTTAGGCTCAGCAATTAAAATGAAAAAAAGGCTCGTTTCCAGTTTCAGTGGAATGATCCAGTTTTATTGAACGTTCGTTTACAGAGATTTTAGATATTTTGGTGTTTAAACTGCTTCGGGTATAAAGTACAATTTCCATAAATATATGAACAGAATGAAAAAGTCGTCCAGAGACTGAGTTCAACAGTAAATGCTTTTAAATGGATTGTAAAGGAAACTTTAATAATGAGAGCAATCTCGGCAAGTCCCATCCCTCGTATCTGGAAAGCACTGAACTATTACAGTTTAAATAAATTACGTAATAAATAACTTATCTATATCGCAAGCGCAACATTTACTTCCAGGGCGACAAGACCCGTAAACCCCTCCCCTTCCTTTATCCTTATCTCACCCTGATTTTCTTCATCTCTCTCTCTCACACACACACACACACATTCACACACATGCTACCCATTACACCCCATTCTCGGCTTGCTCAAAGTAATTATCTAATCATCGTACACACATCAGTCTCGCTTCTTGTACAAAAGTATGCAATTTGTTTTACTCTTCTAAAATGCAATAAATACAACCATTGTTTCTATCGATAAACACTCCGCACTGGACCTGGACATAAAGCAACCGACATTCGAAGTGTTAAGAGAACGCGCCACTGTGACTCTCCGGTTTGACGCGTTTGTTCAATTATCGTAATAAAAATATACATCTCCATACAAACGTTACTATTAACTAAGTCGAGAGCGGCGAGCGGTCTGCCCGCGAGCACCCGCGTCTGCTTTTCAGTCGTGCCCAAATGGCCGCGGCCAAAGTACGTGATGATCCCCGCCGGTCCCTCCGAGCCGGTCACTTCTTCTTGCCCTTCTTGATGGTCCCCGTCTTTCCGGCCACGGACTGCTGGGAGTGGTTGCTCCCCTCCGAGGCCTTCCGGGTGTGCTTCTGTTGCTTCTGCGGGCTCTGCGGCGTCGTCGGCGTCGTCGGGGGCGCGGCCTTGGCGGCGGGGGGTGGTGGGGCGGCGCCGGGCTTCGGCGAGGACGGCGGGGGAGGACCGTGTCCGTCCTTGCGGTTGCCGGCCGGGGGCTGCGGCTGCACACTCGCGCCGCCGTTGGCCGGCCTCACCTTGGGGCTGCTGCTGCCGCAGGCCGCGCTCACGGCGCCGCTCGGCGTCGACAGTTTCCCCGGAGGTTCCTGCTCCGTGGAGGTCGACTTCTTGAGCACGGGCTTGGGGGCGATGGCGGGCGGCGACGCGGGCGCCGGGGCCGGCGTCGGGGCCGTTGCCGGGGCCGGTGCGGGGGCCGGTGCGGGGGCCGCGGGCACGGCCGGCGCGCCGTTTTCGGCGTGCTGCATGTTCACCTTCGGGTGCGGCCTGGCGAACCCGTAGTCGTCTTGGTCGGCGGCCGGCCGCACCGGGTTGGAGGACGAGGCCTTGATGATGAGGCGGGGCTCGGGCCTCCGCAGCGTCACGCTGCTGCACGAGGTCTGCGTGGCCGCCGGCTCCTCCTCGCTGGGGTCCCTCGCCCGGATGACGACCCGCGGCTCGTAGCGGACCACCGGCGAGGTGCCGGGCGACGGACCGCCGACGGGGGCCTCCTTGGGCGGGGAGGTGGCGGGCTGCTCCGGCATCGGGGGCAGCATGACCCGGGCGCCGACCTGCCGGTGCGGAGAGCGGCCGTCAGAACAGGGCAAGCGAGGCTCCGGCCGGTGGTGATTTACCTTCAAGACTCATGACCCGGGCGTCACCGACACCCCCACTCACCTGCGGAGGCCTGCGTCCGAGGGTCGACGAGATCCGTGGGGGCGGCGCGGGCCTCATGCGACCGTAGACGGCCGGGTCCGCCTCTGCGGCGCCGCCGCGGGGGTCCTGGCCGGGGCAGCAGGGGTACGGCCTGAGCACCTGCAGCTGCTGCAGCTGCCCGGGCGGCAGGGAGCGGCGGCGCGCGGCGGCCAGCTGCATCGCCGTGAGCTGCTGCTGCGGCCCCGGGCCCGGAAGAGTGGCGCTGGCCGCGGCCCCGCCTGGGAAGTCCGGCAGCACCTGTAGCAAGCGCGTCGGTTAGAACGACATGAAATTCGCGAGGGAGCTGGACGCCGGACGCACCGCGGCGTACCTTGGGGTAGTTCCTTCGCCGTATGCTGTCGAGCGCCTCCTCGGGGCAGAGCTCGGCCAGGGCGCCGACGGCGGACTCGTCCCTCGACGTCACGTTCACGTCCCGCGGGCCGACGAAGGAATGTAGCGTTGCGGGCGGCGAGGCCGGTGGCGTGGAGGGCGGCACCACGATGTCCACCACGCTTGGCGTCAGGTCCAGGTGGATGCTGGCCGTGCTCCGGCGCCGCTCCATGCTCACCGGACCGTCCACCTCGTCGACGGACACGGCCTCGGCGCGCTGCAGTGAGGGCCGGGTGCACAGGGCGGGCGTGGACCTCGTCATGGTGGCCGTCGTGCTGTGCTCGGCCTTGGCGCGGTCCTCCGCGTGCGTCCTCAGCGCCGTCTCCTCCATGGACTTGCTCAGCTCGATTGGCAGCTGCCGCAGCACGGACGACGAGCGGGCGCCGGGCGTGGCGTCCACGGCCACGGACACCTGAGTCAACGAGAAGAAAAGGTTTTCAGAATCGCCACTGCGATTGCGGTTTCTGGGTATCTTGTCACTGGCTTACCTTCTTCACGGCTTCCTTGGCGTTGGTACGCGGGCTGTGGCTGGGGGTGGCGCTGCCGGGTCCGCCGGGCCCACGCGCTCTGTGGGTGCCGGGGGACACCTGTTCGCCGTGGTCCAGGGACGAGCTGTTGGACAGCGGCGCCCGGCCGCTCGCCCGGCGACCCCGTCGCAGGAAACCGGGCGAGCAGCGCTGGACCACCTCCTGCGCCACCCAGTCCCGCACCCCCCTGACGGAGTGCGTGTCCGCGGACTCGTCCTTCCCGGACGGCCTGGCGCGGCCCATCCTGCTCGTGCTCCGGCTCGCGCTGCGCACCGCCTCGTATAGGTCGTCCTTGCTGTCGGCGTGGCCGTGGCCGTCCCGTCCGTGGCCGGACCCCGCGGAGCCCGCGGAGCAGGACCCCGACGCCGCCGAGGTCCCCGACGGCGCCCCTACTCCCGCCCCACGCGCTTGTCGGCGACCCGGGCGGGCGAGCGCGGGCCCGCCGCCGGCCCGGTTCAGGAACAGCCGCAGCCTCTGTCCGAAGCTGACGCGCGGGAGTTGCTGTTGCGGAGGGAGCGGCGGGGGCGGCGGCGGGGGCGAGGAGGCCGAGCAGCTAAAGCCGCCGTCGTTCGCGGCGGGGGACTTCTTGGTGTAGGCGTCGTCGCCGTCCTCCTCCAGGCCAGCCCCTCGGCACTGCGAGCTGGGGAACAAATCATTCATTAGCCACGGGCTGGTGAGGGCAGGAGACCTAAATCCAATTACCTTATGTTTATGGGTCGTACCTGAAGAACTGCTGCTGCATGCGCAGCCTGTTCTTCTTGTAGTAGAGGAAGCCGAAGGCGCACGCATTGACGAGCAGGAACGAGATGCCCACCACGATGACGACGGACATAGCCAGGGTGGAGGGCGTTACCTGGCTCGGGTCCCCCTCCGCGTCGGCGCCGTCCTCGCCCAGGTGCGCGAGCGGCGTGTCGCTGTCGATGACGTCTATCTTGGCGGGCGGCGGCAGTCGGGGCCGGAGGGCGAGCGGCGGCCGCTGCAGAGGGGTGTCGCCCTGGCCGACGCCGTACACCGGAGTGCCGTACACCGGGCCGCGGGGCCGCATCGGCTCCTCCTGGAAGAGAAGAAGGCCGTCAGAGAGAGAGAGAGAGAGAGAGAGAGAGAGAGAGAGAGAGAGAGCGATCGCCAGCGGAGGTCCGACGTACGTAGGGGTCCTGGCGCGAGGGGTAGTGCCTGGGGACGCCGTAGCCCGCGTCGGGGTAGCTCTCCTCCGAGTCCGGCCAGTGCGGGAGCTGCGGGTTGCGGAGCATGTCGGGCAGGTCGTGGTTCCAGTACTTCATCTGCTGGTCCCGGTAGCGATAGTTCATCGAGGACGGAATGCCTGCGGAATAAAACGATGAGGAACGGTGCCGCTCGCCCGCGCCGGGCCTCGCAACGACAGATGAGGATTGTCACCCACTTATGTTGAGGTAGGCCATGTTGTGCGGGTCGAACTCTTCCCAGAACGGATTGGACTGCTTCCTCGGCGAGTTGGGATTCCTTCGGAGCCAAAGCAATACACCTGTGAGTCGCGGCAGCCGGTTGTGTGTAATTCAGGCCGGAAGTCCCTAGCGGCGGTGATACACACCCAGTCTTGGCGAAGTTGGTCCAGTAGGTGATCATCTGCTCCGACAGGTGCTTCTCATCGCGGGTGAACACCTTCCAGGGCCGCGCCGACTGCGGGGTCAGCGGCAGCCCGAACACGTAGTCCATCTCATCGCCCTGGACCGACTTGTACACCTGGCAAACGTGCAGAACATGCGTTCAAAAGTAACCCCGTCAGAGTGTTGGTAGTTTTTGTGGCGCCGGTCGGCCGCGTCGTACCGCCGGGTAGTTGGTGGCCTTGGTGCGGTGCGTGAACACGTAGAGGAAGCTGCTCCGGTTGGCCTCGGCGTGCAGCTCGGCCGTGCGGACGACGGGTGCCACGACGCGCGCGTCCGACAGGATGTCGAGCAGCAGCTCGCGCTGCCCCTCCGCGGCCACGGGGTGGCTCAGCGCCGGGTCCTGCGCGTACTCGGCCAGCGTGCGCGCCAGCACCACGTCGGGGTGCTTCTCGAAGCGCGCGTGCGTGTACCGCTTGAGCATGGCGTCGCGGTCCCGCTCCAGGACGCCGTACGCCAGGGACTTGCTGTCCAGGAGGTGGTACGCCTCGTGCTCCGTCACCCCGAGCAGCAGGTCGTACCTGGGGGCGGAGAGGACGCCGTTAGAGACCTGGGTGCGGAGCAGCTGCCGCAGAGGCTCCGCCGCGCCCGATCGGCCGCACCTGCTGAACAGCTCGCGGTAGGTGCCCATCAGCTGGAAGGGCTCGTTCGGGATGACGCTGCCGTCCACCACGGGGCCGAAGGGCGTCTTGAAGGCGGGCCGCGTCACCTTGACGGCGAGCAGGTCGGAGAGGCGCTTCTTCCGCAGGCACGCGGCCAGCTGGTCGTCCAGCGGGCAGTTGAGGCCCTCGGCCACCTGGATGGTGAACTGCAGCGGGCTGGGCGTCATGGCCCAGTCCGACAGCGCCGTGCCGCTCATCAGGATGGCTCGCTTGAACAAATCTGAGCAAGAAAAAAATATTCGGTCAGTGTGGGTGGGCGGGACTCGAACCCGAGACGTGCCGGGCTGTCACTCACTGCTGGAGACGGGCGACACCAGGAGCAGGGCAGCGCACGCGGCCCCCGTCGAGTGCCCCATGATGGTGACCGAGTGCGGGTCCCCGCCCAGGGCCTCGATGTTGTCCTTGACCCACTGCAGCGCGGCCACCTGGTCCAGCAGGCCGAAGTTGCTGACCGTGCTGTCGTGCACGCCCGGCCGCAGGAATCCTGGAGGCAGAGGGGGAGGACGGCGTTGAGATGCTAGCGGAGTTCACCAGACCGGCGCCGCCGTGGAGCTGACGGAGCGCCTGCAGTGGTGAGGGTAGGCCGGCCCGCGGCGCACCGCTGCGTTACGGGACGGCCTAGCCCGCCGGCGTTGGGCGCTCGCGAGAGATAAAGGCTGGACTCGCCTCGAGCGAGCGTCACTCAGAGTGAGAGAGAGAAAGGGGGGGAGGTGAGGGAGACATAGAGAGAGAGAGAGAGAGAGAGAGAGAGAGAGAGAGAGAGAGAGAGAGCAGGGAAGGGGCAGGGAGAAGGGTATTTCTGAAAGCATTTCTAGCACAGTGCGGCGGTGGCGGTCGGCAGGTGACAGACAAACGGGATTGGCAGCACTGATTTCTGCGCTGCACCACCACCGTGGGCCCTGTGGGCGTGGCGAGAGTCCGCAGTCTGGCAGAGAGCGCTGACAAAGCTCTGCCGGGCCGTCCGCTGCGGGTGGGTGTCATTCCCCCAGCAGAGGGGGGAGGGGAGCGGGCGGGAGAGATCAGCTGGCCGCGCTGGACCTCGGCCAACCACTCTACTTACTACCTCTAGGATAGGGCCCGGGTGCGGTGTGTGTGTGTGTGTGGGGGGCGGGGGGGGGGGCAGAAAAGGTAGACCCGCGCTCTGTCGCCCGGCACGCGCGGCACGCGGCACACGCGCGTTGTCCAGCCCCGGCATCGCCGGGTTCGGCCCCCGCACGCCGAAATAGTCCCGGCCAGGAATAAAGCACGGCTGCGGCCTTTGCCCGCCTGATCCCGTGACGAATCGCACAACGGCCCCACTCAGAACGGCGCGGCGGGGAGGGGAGGGGGTTGGCTGCGAGGGCCCCCATGGCGCCGGGGACACGGGGCCGCGGGGGGGCCGCGAGCAGCAGGGGCCGTTGCCGGCACCGGGAGGCGCGAGGCGCTGCGAGAGCGGCGAGGCGAGGTCTACAGAGGCGCTGCGCGGACGCCGCGTAGCGTGGGGGGCATTCCCAATACGACTCAATTTGAGGCGGCGGCGGCCCGTGGCGCGTCGCAGCCCGTCCCGCGGGGAGGACAGGCTCATTACCGGCGGGCCTCAGCCCGTACGCGGCCCCACCGGTGACTGACGGCGCCCATCTACTTGCGCGTCGACGACCGCCCAGAAGGAGGAGGAGGAGTGGTTGCCGCCTCGCCTCCCCGTCCCTAGAGAGCACAGCACGCCCCTGCCGCCGCGTGTCCAGGAGGACGCGCTGCTGCGGGTGCTGCGGATGCTGCGGCCGCGGCCACAGGCGCAGCCCCGGCCGCATCCGCCGTCGCGTTCGGAAGCAGCGAGAGTAGTAGCGGCGTGTAGAGGGAAGGGGCAGGGAGAAGGGTATTTCTGAAAGCATTTCTAGCACAGTGCGGCGGTGGCGGTCGGCAGGTGACAGACAAACGGGATTGGCAGCACTGATTTCTGCGCTGCACCACCACCGTGGGCCCTGTGGGCGTGGCGAGAGTCCGCAGTCTGGCAGAGAGCGCTGACAAAGCTCTGCCGGGCCGTCCGCTGCGGGTGGGTGTCATTCCCCCAGCAGAGGGGGGAGGGGAGCGGGCGGGAGAGATCAGCTGGCCGCGCTGGACCTCGGCCAACCACTCTACTTACTACCTCTAGGATAGGGCCCGGGTGCGGTGTGTGTGTGTGAGGGGGGCGGGGGGGGGGGGGCAGAAAAGGTAGACCCGCGCTCTGTCGCCCGGCACGCGCGGCACGCGGCACACGCGCGTTGTCCAGCCCCGGCATCGCCGGGTTCGGCCCCCGCACGCCGAAATAGTCCCGGCCAGGAATAAAGCACGGCTGCGGCCTTTGCCCGCCTGATCCCGTGACGAATCGCACAACGGCCCCACTCAGAACGGCGCGGCGGGGAGGGGAGGGGGTTGGCTGCGAGGGCCCCCATGGCGCCGGGGACACGGGGCCGCGGGGGGGCCGCGAGCAGCAGGGGCCGTTGCCGGCACCGGGAGGCGCGAGGCGCTGCGAGAGCGGCGAGGCGAGGTCTAGAGAGGCGCTGCGCGGACGCCGCGTAGCGTGGGGGGCATTCCCAATACGACTCAATTTGAGGCGGCGGCGGCCCGTGGCGCGTCGCAGCGTGTCCCGCGGGGAGGACAGGCTCATTACCGGCGGGCCTCAGCCCGTACGCGGCCCCACCGGTGACTGACGGCGCCCATCTACTTGCGCGTCGACGACCGCCCAGAAGGAGGAGGAGGAGTGGTTGCCGCCTCGCCTCCCCGTCCCTAGAGAGCACAGCACGCCCCTGCCGCCGCGTGTCCAGGAGGACGCGCTGCTGCGGGTGCTGCGGATGCTGCGGCCGCGGCCACAGGCGCAGCCCCGGCCGCATCCGCCGTCGCGTTCGGAAGCAGCGAGAGTAGTAGCGGCGTGTAGCGGCCGCGCTGCGCTTCCGCGAAAATAGCACGCACCGCGCCCGCCCTCCGCGCCCCCGCCCCGCCCCGCCCGCCCTACGGGGCTATTTTCAGGGAGCGTGTGTGTTGTCGTCGACGCCCCTCCCCCCGCGCTGTGCGCGATTCGTCCCCCCCCCCCTTCTCCTCCTTCCGCCCCTCGCCGCCCCTCGGCGCGCCAGCAGGTAGGCAGCATTCCCAACGTAGTGCAACGTTAAAATGCCGCCGGTTTAGAGGCCGCGGCGCGCGGCTGAGCGTCGCGGGGCGGGGCTGCCGGCATTCCCTTGCGCGGGGGCCGCGGGGCCATCAGTCACAGGCTGCTTGTCCGTCCCCGCCGCCGGCCTCGGCACGCTCACTGACTCACCCAGGATGCCGAGCCTGAAGTTGAACGTGACGACGATGACCTTGCCGTAGGCGGCCAGCGCGGAGCCGTCGTAGGGCGTGCCGGCGTTCCACTCCAGGGACTCGCCGTGGATGTAGACGATGACGGGCAGCCGCGACGACCTGGACGAGGCTGCGGGCAGAAGCACAAGAGTCACGGTTAGCGACCACGCCGAGGCGGAGGAGCACGGCGACGCACGCCCCTATTGCCGCAGGTCAGTTCCCCCGCACGGCGGCGGCGGGGGCGGGAGCAGAGCCCATGCTGACGCTGCCTATTTACCTCCACGCTCGACAAGTGCACACGAAAATAACCCGGCGCCGGTCGCGCCGTCTAAATTTAACAGGCGTACTTTCTTCCTTCATTTTCTATTATTTTTTTACTTTATTATTTCTGTTGTAATATTTTTATCTTTACGATCACTCTCGTTTGTTTCCCCGCTCCGTCGGACGTCGCGCATACTTTTGTTGTTTGTCGCCGCGTGGGTGGCGGCAGTGGCGGGCGCACCGCTGGCGCCGCCCGCTCGCGACGCGGGCCGTTGAGCTCTCTCTCCCGCACCCCCACCGCCGCCGCCACCTACGTGGAAGGTAGACAGCGAGGCCGTCCTATGGGTTATCCGTGCTCCCTTACCACAACTTCTTTCTCTGCCTTTCTATTTTTGTTAATTTTACCCATTTTTGTGTGTGCCACGAAACACGTGTTTGCCTTTGAGTCGGTGTGTTTAGTTCAGAAGCTGTTGGAAATTGGATGCTCATGTAATTTTCGTAGACGTCCGGTGTACATACGGGTTAATCCGGCCTGTACGGGGGAGGGAGGATCTGATCCGGCCTCCACTCTGCAGCTCTATCGAGATCGTAATTCGTGACACGGGCCGTGATCAAAGCGCCGCGGGGGGACCAGCACCGCGGCACCGTGGACTGTACTGTGGGAAAAATTCGTGAGCAGCGTGAGCACGGGCTGGCACGGGGCGGGCGGGGGGCCAAGGGGCGGCAGCAGGCGGCAGCGGCCATTCCTCCACTCGGGGGCCGCGAGCCCTCCCACCGCCGCCGCCGCCGCCGCTGGCCACACCGCATGTTGTCGAGTACAATGCTCCCCCTCGGCCCCTCCGCTGTTGCTGTCTCGCTCGCTCTCCCCCCCGCGACCGATGAGAGGAAGAAAGGGGATGTCCTTCCGTGCAGCGTGTCGCGTCGTGTGGCGCCGCCGCGGCCCGACCCGACGGCCGATCGCGGCGCTGCTGCGGACTGCGGAGCGCACGCTGTTCGAGGGTTTCTGTTTCGTGAGAGCGCCCCCGTCCCGGTCCAGCCCCCGCTCTGATATTGCGGCCTCGCCTACACGTCCGCCGCGGCTCAGTTCACCCCTGCGCCTTGTCGATTAGCCTCGTCTGCCTGTCCTCTGCCGCTCTGGCGTCCCCACTGATACGTGCGCCTCCCTCTCGGCACCGCACCGCTATAAATACGGCCTTCTTCTGAACCCCCCCATCTCGCCCCCCATCTAGAGAGAATGGTCGGGGCGGCGGCAGCAGCAGCAGAGGTGAGGGGCTGAGGCCGTGGCACACCTTCAGCGTCGTAGTAACGCGGACTGACGTGGCCGTGCCGCCCGTGGCAGCCGCGGCCCGCGGCCCCTCGGGACTGTTTTATTCTTCTTCTTAGCCGCCCTTCAGAGCCGTCGGTCTGAATGGCGGCGCGCGGGTGCGTGTCGATTCTTCCGCTGCTGGCGCCAGCAGAGTAATCCCCGATTTTCGCAACAGTTGTTTTCCTTGGCCGCGTCCCGCGTCCCGGGTCCCGAGCGGGTGAGACGGCCGGCGCCTTTTGGCCCGGCCGCAGCCGTGGCCGGGCGCCACAGCGCGGATAGGGGAGGGGAGAGGGCGCCCCACGGCCTCTCGGGGCCGGCACGGGGATAATAGAGGGGGGCGCCAACGGCCTCGGCCACCGCCTCTTCATTAAGAGGCGGCCAGTCCATCGTGTTCTAGACACGCCCGCCACCATGCCATGCGGGCCGTGCGGGTGCATGGGGCGAGGGCCGGGAGGTCCAAGAGAACGCGAGCACGCCCCGAAAGGGTCCACCGATGGCGACCCGGATCGGGATTGGGCGCGCTGGCAGCCACCGCAGCCGCTAGCCGGGGGCAGCCGGGGGCGGCTGGCTTCTGTTTCGCGGTGCTGCGCAGTCGCGCAGCCGCGCAGCTGCGCGCGCCACGCCGTGCCGTACACGGAGGGAGCGGCGCTGGCAGGCACGCTGCCATCAGAGCATCGGCCCGGGTATGAGTCGGATCTGCTCCCCGTTAAACCTCCGCCCCCGCGGGCCAAACACACAAACCTGTTATTTCGGTCAGGCTGAGTGAAGTTCCCGATAGAGCCGGCCTGCGCGGCTTCGCTCAGCAACGCCGTGCGAAACCTGGCGGCGCACATTTTCAAGGGGCGGTTCGTAACATGGGAAGGGAAAAATTAATTTCGTTGGTCCGTGTCTGGAGCTTTCGGGGGTTTAGTTGCCGTGCAACGGTGCCGCGCCGCGGGGCTCCTGGACCCGCACCTGGCCGCGGGGACCAAAGGGAACCACCGGGGACCACAGCCAGGGGCGGGGAGGCAGGGATGCGCTGCCGCCGCCGCCGGCCCGCTGGCGCCAAGCAATGCTTATATTTATGTACCTGTCGGTCGGGTGGCCGCCCCGGGGCCGTCTCCGCGCGGCTCTGAGGCCTGTGAGCGCGGTGCCGTGGGAGCTGCGGGGGGCCGCGGACGGGGTAAGGGAGGTGGGGGGGGGGGGGGCGGCGCCAGGGGCAGTACACGGGGCCCCGTAAACACAGAGGGGGCCGAAGAGCCACACGGATAGACATTCAAAACATGATCGGAGGGAAGGCAGGCGGGCCAGACCTGCCAACCTGACCTGTCGGCCCGGTTGTAACGAGGAAGATGTGGAGCCGCGCCCCAGGATCCTTAGCCAACTTTCAAATAAATCATTCGCTTTTAGGTGCGGAGTACGTGATTTTTGGCCCACTTTCTACAGCCTCTTCTCGGATTCGGACTACTCTATACGGACTCCAGTCTCGGGCGGGAGTGAATTGACCGAGTTTGCCCGTCCGTTGTTTACTGTCCTGGTCGCACATACACACACGCACACGCACACACACACACCTCGGCTCCGCTGTAGGAATGCACGCCGCTAATGTGCTTTGCCCGCGGCTGCGAGCTTGTTTTTCGGGAGCGTTGCACTCCTGTTGCTGTGCGGCGGTGGTGGTGGTGGTGGTGGTGGCAGCAGTGCTGGTGGTGGTGGTGGCAGCAGTGTGGTAGTGTGTAATCCTGTTTATTTTCCATTCGTCGAACCTCGCCGCGCGCGCGTGCCGTGCCACGGGCGGCCACGCGACGCCACGCGCGGCCCGACGGCGGCGGCGCCAGCCACGCCCCCGCAGCACACGGCAGCACACGGCACGGCCGTACACAGCCGAGAGATGTTTACCTTGGTGATCACGACGACTCCACATAACGTGTGGGCCGCGGCGCGCCGGCCCGTTAGGGTCCCCTTATCCAGTTTCAAGGTGTTGGGGACATCAGCGGCTTGACTCCGCCTCCCCAAATGTTTTCCCGACGCTCCCCGAACGCGCGCGCACGAACAGCGCCCCGCCAGTATTGGTGCAGCTGTGCGGCGCGGGCGGCGCGGGCCCTCCTGCTCGCCCCTGTCCCTGCCCCCCTCCAAACGACCCCCGCCCCCACGGTGTACGACGTCAGTCACGCGCCACCTCGTCTTTCGGAATGTTCACCAAAAAACCAAAGGAATCACACACGAAAAAAAAGAGAAGAAAGGGGACATGTTTGTGACGCGTGCGAGTGAAGGCGCGGCGGTGCTGGGGGCGGGAAGGGGGGGGGGGCGTGCCGAGGCGGACATGAAGTGCACGTGCTCGCCGCGGTGGTCAGGGAGCGCTGACAGCAGGGTCCCTGGACACGCGTCGGGGCGGCAGCGGCAGCACTGCGATACAACGGTGTCGCACAGTACGTGCGTCCGCTAAACTTAGCCGTGTTAACGCAGCGCCCCGCAGAGGGCCCCCGGCCCCCGGCCCCCGGCCCGGCCGGCTGCTGCGGGAGGGCTGCGGGGGCTCAGCGTCACACCTCGTCGCCCTCGTGAGCCCCACAAGGAGGGCCGCGTGCAGGGCGCCGACGGGGACCACCGATAGCCGCTTCCTGTCGGCGCCGGCTCTGGGGGGGGGGGCCTTCATGCCGGCGGCCGGGCGGCGGCGGCGTTGTCGCGGCGAGGTGACGCAAGGCATCTGGCGCACGCGGGACTCGCCGGGCCGCCGCTTAAATCATTGCGCCGACGATATGTCACCCGGTCATTCGCACTTTACAGCCCCGGCCTGCGCGCGGCTTGAAGGGTAAGGGCCTGCAGTGCCGGCGGCCGTGCCGCCGCAGCCGTATGCCCGCACAGCGCGAACGCGCGTGTTTACCAATTCCGATACATCGACACGGTCGCGCTCGAGTACTGGCAACGCCGCCTCCATGCGGGATTCTTGTCGCCTTGCCAAACGGTGCGTCGTCCCCGGCGTCGCCCCTCCCTGCGTGAGCCCACGAGGGCTGCACGCTGCACGGGCAGGGCCGGGGCGAGCGTGAGCACCGTGAGCGTGAGCGTCCTGTGCTTACCGCGCGCCAGGCCTATCGGCAGGCGATAAACATCTGTCCGAACCTCATAGACTCACGCGGCGGCAGCAAGGAAACGGCGCGTGTGTGTGTGCGTGTGTGTTGGTGTGTGTGGCGGTAGGGGCGGCGAGAGGCCCGGGAGACGAAGGACACAGTGATATTTATCCCCGGGTCTCAGCCCCAGCCTCCTCACCCCCATCGCCGGGCTAATTGCTCTGAGCCGAGGCGCCGCGCCGCGCCGCGACACGCCCTCCTCCACGGCCGGATGCTTTTCCCCCCGACTACACTGCTCCTTTACCGGGACCGCCCGAGGCGCGGGGCTCCGCGGTGGCGTACTGGATAGGGAGGCTGACTTCCGACCCAAAGGGCTCCGGGTTCGATTCCCGTACGTCGTCCGTGTGCAGCCCGCCGCCTGTGAGTAGGCCGGCCCGCACGGCACGCGCGCGCGCACGGGTCGGGGTGTGCCTACCCGGCAGGCGGCTCCCTCGGCCGACCCTCCCACCCGCCGAGCCTCCTCAGGCCTGCTGCGGTGCGCGCGGCCTTCTGGCCCTAATTGCTCTACGCGATCAAAACACTGGTTGGTCCTGACAGCGGCTTGCAAACGCCCCGGCCACCCCGGCGGCCGGCCACTGTCGAGAGAAATACAAACAGTGCAGCTGCCTCTGCAACATTACACGCCGGCCCCGCTGGCCGGGGCGGGGTGGTGGCGGTGGCGGGGCTTAAATAGCCGGGAGCACACTGAACCGAACCAGTGGTCCTGCGGGTCCTGCGGGTGCGGCACGGTGCCGATTAGTTCCGCCCTTCCTTCACACCGCGCCGCGCACCGCACACAGCACGTCGCACACGCCGGCCAACAACAGCAGACGGAGAAAAAAATCGCGATCGGACTCGAATACCGAAGCACAGGCAAACGCAAGTCGGGGGGGGGGGGGGGGGGATGCTTTCTCCTTTGCTTTTTCCCCTCTCCGTCACAGCTGACCAGGAGGGGGGCTCACGACACGCTTGACAGTCGCCTCTCTCTCTCTCTCTCTCTCTCTCTCGGCGGCGGCGGCGGCGGCGGCACGGCTCGGCGCCCCGGCGTCGACGTCGGAGACAGCAGCGACGGCGGCGGCGGCGCGGCGGCGGCGCGGCGGCGGCGCGACGCGTCTCGGTCCTCCCGCCGGCCGGCGTCAATTAACGTCGATGGATTCATTAATCATCGCCAGATTTATTCGGCTATGATTACTCAGGCGGCCGCGCGCGCACAACGGCGGGCAGCGGGGGCCGAGCTGCCGGTCTCGCGGGCCGCCCGCCGTCTACCCGTCTCCTGTGGAGACGCACCGCGGCGGCGGCGGCGGCGCGGCAGGATTCCTTGGCCCCTGGCCAGAGTCAGAGGATGTGCGTGCGTTGTGCGTACGGGAGAGGGGAGGAGAGGGGGAGAGATTGCAGGGCGCAAGTCGCAAGTCAACCCCGCCAGCGAGCCAGCCAGCCGGCTTCGGGTGCGCCGCCGCCGCCGCCGCCACCGTGTTTGTGAGACCAGCCAGACACAATGACGTTAGGGGAGGGGAGGGGAGGGGAGGGGAAGGGGGTGACACCATATGGAAAGTGAAGCAGCCGCGCTGCCCGACCCCCGACCCGCCCCGTCAGCCTGTCTGATCCGAAAGACGCATAGCATGCCTATCCCTGCCCCACCTGGCCGGCAGCGGCACCGGGCCCGCCTCCTCCTCTTCCTAAGGCCCCCGACGACGGGGACGAGGCGGCGTCGCGGCCCGTCTAGACGCGGCCCGCGGAGACAACGACATAACGGCACGACGAGGAAGAAAGGGGTAAGGCGACCCCGGCGACGAGACGGCCGCCCCGCGCCCGTACATCACACCCGTCATCGTTCATAAATTTGGCCGTCCGGGCAAAAAAAAGAAGAAGAACAAGAGAAAAGAAAACTGGCCGAAGTTGGCCACGCTTAGGAGAGCCCGAGAGCGCTCTCCGTCTCCCTATTATACACCATTAGTTTGTGTCGCGACACTCTCTAATTTGGCCAGTCAAGTGCGCGGCGAGCGTGTCGTGTTGGCTTCTGCGTGCGTGCGTGCGTGTGTGCGTGTGCACGCGTGTCGTGTCGTGTGCCGCCGGGCCGGCCCCCTCCTCCCTGAAAGTTGACGGATTGTAACGATGGTTGCGCGCCCACACACACACACACGCGCGCGCGCGCGCGATCCGTACTGCATCCGACAGCAGCGGAGAACCGAAGAGGAAGAAGAACAAGCGAACGGGCGCAGCGGAAGCTTTTGACTTCGGAGAAGGTCCAAAATAGTAGGCGCAAAGTACCACAAAGTGCACCCCGCGACGACGCCGTGGCCGCCGTGCCCGCCGTGCCGTGGCGCTGCCTCCCGCTCTCCCGCGTGGGCCACGGTTCGCCTCACTTCCGTCCCGGGAGGTTAGCCTCCCCTCCCCACCGCCGCCCCGGCCGCAGAGGAAGTAAAAGGCAAAGGAAAAGGGAGGGGGGGGGAGGTCATGTACACCTCGCGTTTGATTTACGTTGCCCGTCCTGGGCCGTCCGGCCGCGCGGGGAGGGAAAGCCTCTTCGTTGTTGTCAGAAAGGGCGGTTGTTGTGCCCCGCGGCGTGGAGTATCGAATACACACGGCGCGGTGCACGGCTGCGGCTGCGGCTGCGGCTGCTGCAGCCGCAGCTACCACTGCTACCTGCAGCCAGTTCCGGACAACGAGTCACGCTCATTTCCGCCCTAAATCGTTTCAGTTTTTTGTTGTTTTTGTTTTGCTCCCCGACCGTTTCCCTTACAGCCACAGAGTGAGAGAGAGAGACGGGGGAGAAAGAGAGAGAGAGAGAGCGTGCTATTACTCCACTTTGACTCCGCAGCGTCCGCTGCGCTCCTTCTCTCCCCTCCTGCTGCCGCCGCTGCTTTTGCTTTACGCCCTCGCATCCTCTCGTTCCCGCACGTACTTTGCCCGAGCAGAAGCTCAACGCCATTCACAGACGCCATAAAGCAGCCGAGGGAGAAGGGAGAGCGGCGGGACAGAGGACCGAAGATGGCCTGTTACGTTCTGGAGGAATTCGAAAAAAAGAAGAAGAAAACGGTATCGGGGTGGGTGATAATCTCGAAGTGCCGCCAGACCTAGATTAAGGCGGAGGCCGACTAATTTATTTTCGGAAACCAGTCGATGATATGTCACGAAATTTCAGCCACATGGCCTACGTGGACTAATCATGAAGTTGACAAGGAGCAATCGACTTGAAGCTTCTAGCTCTGTTCAATTTCTAATTTAAGTTCAAGTCCTATTTGAAAAAACGGGGTTTTCACGTTGTGGGCACGAGTCTTGGATGCAGTAGCTCTCTGCCAAGCAAGAAACCTCTACAGAGTGAAGGGTGTGACCGTTACATTAAGTACTGAACCTCTGAACACGGCTTTTGGAGCGGATTCCGGGCCGGGTGGCTTGGAGCGGCCCGCCACAGCCGCGGCCATTTCCCGGTCGATTGTACCATTGTCGGATTTCCGAGCTCCGGAGAAAATACCCGGGAGCATGTTTGTCACAAGCTCTGAGAACGCACGAGTTGGACCTTCCGCCTGCTCTCGTCTCGTCTCGCCGGTCTGTCGTCGCATGATCAACATGTGTAACCGAGCAGCAGCAGCGGTGCCGGCGGCCGCCGCCCCCACCGCCACCGCCGCACCCCGCAACAGGCCGTGATTAACTACGGAACATAGACAGACAGTCAGCCCGCGTGGCCGCCCCGTGTCGCCCCGTGTCGCCGGCCGAGGCAGGAGCAAGCAGGAGCCCACAGGGGCCGCGCCACGGCGGCGTGGCGGCTATTGTGGACGGCGGGAGCAGGCGGGAGGAATCCGCCTCGGCGCCGCGCCGCGCCCGTGGTGCTTAGCAGTGCTTAGCCCTCCCTGCCTTCTGCGCCCGCGCCCTGCCGCCCTGCCGCCCTGCCGCCCTGCCGCGCTCCCCCGGACAGCTCATCATTTATCCTTGTAGTGGCCGCGGCCCGGCCGGGTCCTGGTCGTCGGCATGCCGTCCGTAGTCAGCAAGGCGCGCTGTCGTTACGTGCCCGCTATTTCCGAACCAGCCGAGAGGGCGGAATGAGTGCGAAAGCCGGTCGAGAGCTTACAACCTACACACCGCGGGCCGGGTACTGTACCGGGTGCGGGTGGCCGCGCTTACCTTGGGCCGGCGCGTACACGTTGAGGTACAGGCAGTCCTCGCTCTGGTTGTCCTCCAGGTAGCCGCGCAGCCGCTGCAGCTGGCTCAGCCTGCCGGGGGACATGTCCTGGAGGGTGAGGTCCGGCAGCGCCTGCGGGCACACGTGCCCGAAGCGGTCCGCCACCTTCAGCCCCCGCCACTGGCTGGGTGAGGCGGGCGGCATGAAACGCTGGCTGCCGACCGGGGGCTCGGCGTAGGGCAGCCCCAGGAACTGATGCACCTCGCCGAAGCCGGAGACGGTCTGGACCACGCCCACCAGCCGGCCCTGCCGCACCACGATCTCGCGTGTCACCCCCGAGGACGGGTACCGCGGCGCGCCCCGGGGCACGCCGTCGTCGTCCGCGTACTGCGTGCCGTGCTGCGCGTGCTGGGGGTAGGCGGCGCCGTAGGCGGGCCCGGGGTCCGAGATCATGTCGGGGTCCTCGTCGAGCACGCCGGTGGGCGTGAACTGGGCCGACTTCCGCGGGCTGGGCATCCGGATGCGGCTGAGGGCGTCGCGGAGGCTGCTGTCCCTGGACGCGCCGGCGGCCGAGGGCGCCGGGGGCGGCGCGAGCCGCTTGGGCATGGCGCGCAGCTTTGGCTCGGCGTGCACCAGCACCGACTGGCGCTCCGTGTCCTCGGCCTCGTCCACCTCGTCCACGTGCCCGAGCAGCGGGGGCGGCGGCGGCGGCTCCAGCCCACCCGGGCCGAGGCCGAGCGTCCCCGCGGACTGGAGGGACGACGGCGGCGGTGGCATGGCGGCGGCCAAGACCAGGACGGCCATGGCCAGGAGGAGCGCCGTCATTCTGCCGATTTCACCGACAGCCGCGGCCTCCGTGGTCTCGCGAGGCGCGCTGCCCGCGCCGGCCTCGGCTGCCGTCGGCGCTGTCGGTGTGCTGGGGGCAGCTCGCCCCCGCCATGCCGGGTGCCCGGCAGCGGCGCCGGGTCATGCTCGGGGGCTCCGCACTGAGCAGCACTCGGTGTAAGACACTCGCGGACGGCGACCGGTGTCCGTGGCGGCTGCGGAGGCGTCAGGGGTGCGTCGGCCTCGACGGGGCGGGGCGGACCGGCGGCGCGATCGCTCTCGGTGGCGTGCGCCGCTGCGCCACACCGGGGGGCAGGCTCCACGCGTTACGCCCTGCTCTGCCTTCTGGCCGCGGCCTGACTGCCGCTGAGATGCTGGCAGCACGCCGGCGCCAGCGCGCCAGCAGAGGGTTGACGGGGACGTCGGGACGTCGGCACGGATGCGGTGCGGCGGCGGTGCGGCGGCGGCGGCGGCGGCGGCGGCGGGGGGGCGGAGGAGAGCCGCACTCACCGGCGCGCTCTCCGTCTCTCTTGCTCTTGTTTCGGGACCGGGCCGGCGGGGCGTTGCGGCACGCTAATAATAGCGCAGCAGCTGCCGCTGCAGCGCCGCCGCCGCCGCCGCGACAACCACAGCCGCCACCGCCGCCGCCGCCACCGTTGTCCTGGTCCGCCCCGAGACCCTGGCGCCCTGGCCGACCACGAGGGCGACTGCGGCGGCAGAAACGCGGACCACCGCCACCATGTCCCAGAAGAAGGAGAACAGGTCTCCATCGGTCTCCACATCATCGAGGTCCCCTCGGGGGCTGAGCTGAGCCGTGGTGCCTGTTTCTCTTTGCGGAACGCTGCTCACGCTCCCCTCTCCTCTCACCTCCCCGATCTACCTCGTAGCGAAGACGTTTGTCATTGACAGCAATTTTCTACTTCACAACCCTCGCGACGACGGACCGAAGCTGCCCCGCCGCGGGGGCAGGGCTGGGCAGCCGGCAGTGGAGGGGGAGTCGAATGGGTGGCCTACCCCGCGGGCTGCGGGCGCTGGCAAGCGGCAGCCCCCCCCCCCCCCCCCCCCCCCGCCCTCATCTCTCTCTCTCTGTGGGAATCACCCCTATTCATCGGCTTGACCCCGCACTCCCCCCCCCCCCCCGCTCCCCTCATCTCTTCATCATCTACGGCAACTTCCCCTCCCCTGCTACGGCTCGCGGTACGAGTCGCGATAGTGGACCGGTCGGTGGTGCTCGGTGCTCGGTGCTCGGTGCTCGGTGCTCCCCAGAGTCTCCACTCCCTGCCCGCGGCCCGCGACGCGCCGTGTTGCCACATCGCTCTGGCGTCGCGACGCGTGGCATGGAGAGGTAGGGGGGGGGGGGGCGCTCCATGCGGGCAGTGCACACATGCTGCACCCCACACGCGCAGACAATTGCAGTCGTCAGTCATCGCTCCCCGGCGGCCCACTCCCCCTCCCCACTCCCCCCTCCGCCGGCTCGGCGAGCGGAGGCCATTTAAACTCTCAGCTGCACCGCGCCGTGCCGGGCGACGCAACCCGTGCCGCCGGTTTTTTTTTACGGCTGGCTCCGGCGGGCTGGATGGATGGGAGGCATTGACCCGGACGGAGCGGCGTCACGGTGCGCAGCGCTGCGCCAGCGCGGGTGCGGGGTGGGCGTGTCGCACCGGCCAGGCACGTGGCCGCACCCCGGCCGTACCTGCCGGCACCCCTCGTCCCCTGGCGCCACACATGGCGCCGTGCGCCGTCGGGCGCCGCCCCGCCCACGCGCCCCGCGGCATGTGTGTCACGGCCGGGGCGGGATGGGGCGTGCTGCGGGGGGTGGGCAGGCGACGTGGGCCTCTCCGATCCGGCCGTGTCGCACGACGGCGTCAGGAGGGCCGGGCGCGCGGCTGCACGTGCTAAGGAGCCGTCAGTGCCGCTTCCTCCGCCCACGGACAGCCGAGCGACAAGTCCCGTACACTCCGCGGGGCCGCGGGGCGCCCGGTCGGTACCCCCCGCGCGAGAGGAGAGGGGGAAGGGGCTGCCCCGGCAGCGCGGCGGCGACCTGTTGTGTTGGCATGGGCCGAACGGGCGGCGGCGGCCGGCCGACCGCCTGCGAGTGCCGGGGTAGGCCAGCCCGCGCGACACGCGTGCGTGCACAGGCTGCGGTTGCCTTGCAGCGGGCGGCCGTGTCAGCACAAACCTGGCCTTTATTATGGGATGGCCGCGGGCGCGATGCGTGGCACCCGCTGCCTGCCCTGCTCGGAACAGGGGACGGAGGCGGGGGCGCGGGGCGGACTTCCCGGCGACACCCTTCTCCTCGCGCACCGTTCTAATCTCGTGTGAAACACGCGCGCGCCCGGAGCGCATGGGGAGCGGGGTGTTCGCCTCGACCGACCGCATTGTGAGCGCCGAGCCATCGGCAGAGCCCCCGGGGTCTGCGAGCGCCGAGCCCCGCACGTGCCCGACGGCTGTTGCGGCGTGCAGCGTCGGCGTTCCCGGGGCCGCGGGCCGCGGCGTGCAGGCTGTGCGGGGCGGGGCGGAACAGGGCGGGGCGCGGACGAAGCCTCGCAACTGCGGCGCTGCGGCCGCGAAGCCGGCGGCGACGCCAGGCGAAGCCAAGCCCAGCCCGGGCCGGCCGTGGTGCTCCGTAACATTCCGGCACCGGCACTCGCGCCGCGTGTAGCGCTGTTGCCGGGCCGGGGCAGCCGGGGCCACAGGAACTGGGCTGGGCTGGGCCCCGTCATGGGCCGCCACGCCTCCGCCTGGCCGGCGGCGCGGCGCGGTGGTGCGGTGTGTCACCGGATAGGACAGCGAGACTCGACGGAAACGGACTGCCCCGTCCCGGGGTGTGACTCCGACATTGGCAAACTCTTTTGGGTTGGTCTTTATAAAGCCTTTGGTTTCGACTTGTTTTACAGGCATGCTCTTTTTGTCCGGATTTTTGGCGCCTGGGGGAAGCCGTCCTTTGTCAGTCCAGCTGACGGGAAGCCCCGCTGCCCTTGCTACCTTCCGGGTCATTTAAATGGGGCTTAAAGGGCCCGGCGTCCGGCTGCAGCTCCTTGCGCGTGGCTTGCGGGTCGCGCTGCTTTCCATTTTAGCTTTTTAAAGGGACTCGGCGTCGGTGGGGCGGACCCCCTAGGGGGGGGGGGGGGGCTGGGCGACACCTGCGCCGTCGGCGCGGACGTGCTCCTCCAGGTAACGCCGCGATAAGGCGTACCGTGAGGCGATAAGGCACTCGCGGACACGGGCATGACCGCCAATACCGTGAACGCCAGTGCGGGGGGGGGGGGGGGGGGGCAGACTGGAGGGCAATACATACGTAGCCACGCCGACCCCACCCTTCTCGATAGCATTACTGCCGCCGTTCACACCGTGCTGAGGCGTGAGGTTTTGCCTTTTCGCGTACCGCGACGATAAGCCAGCTAGACGCTCCGCAAACGCAGCGGCCTCCTGACAATAAAAAAAATGAATGAAAAGAATTGGAAGCTGTCTTTGGTTGGGCGTGATAAGAATGTCCGGGGTGTCGGCGGGGCCTCGGCGGGGCCTCGGCGGGGCCTCGGCGTGGTCCCCAGGGGAGGGGAGGGGGCGCCAGGCGAATGACAGACGGAAAATACGACGGACGCGCGGCGGTGCGAAACTCCCCCAGCGCCCCTCCCCGCGACGTGTGTCGGCGTCGTGGCGTATAGCCGAGACTGCTAATTCGGCGACACCCGATAGCAGCTCCTGTGCGGGCCGGCGGCACCTCGGGGCACCTCCTCCTGGCCGCCCCCCAGCCCAGCCCCAGGTGCGAGCATGTCATTTCCATCGCCCTCCGCTCGCGGCCCGTACGGCGGCGGCAGTCATCGGCTCGGCGGCGCCCCCCGGCGCCCCCCGGCGCCCTCCGACGCCCCCCCCCCCCCCTAACCCCCTCCAATCCTCGGGGCTCCTCTTCGCGGCGACGGCGACGCTATTACAAAGTGAAATGAGCCCCTTGCAGCTGTCTCCCCGCGAGCGGTACGGCACGGCACGGCGCGGCGGCGGCTTGACACACCACGCTGACACGCGCGCCGCGCCGCCGGGGCCGCCGGGGCGATGGCACGGCAATCCTCCTTGGCTCTGTCTGCGGCGGTGCCGTACCCTCACACACACACGAGAGAGAGAGAGAGAGAGAGAGAGAGAGAGAGAGAGAGAGAGAATAATTATAATGAGCCGCCTTTGCACGCGTTATGCCGAATAAAGCATCTCGTCTTTCACGGACACGAATAATAAAGTGAAGCACGGATCATGCAGAAAAGGGGTGCCTTTGGCTGCCTTCGGCTCGGCGGCGCTGGCGCTTCCCCCCGGCGATGACCTCCGTTTCGCCTCCAAGGGCACACACACACACACACACACACACACACACACACGCACGTGCTGTGCTCCTCCGCTAGACTTTCTCCCCTTCACTATCTTTAAAGCGCCTGCCCGCGCCCGCCCGCCCGCCGCCGTGGAAGGAGAAGGTTTTTTAAAAGCCCCCTACTCCCCTTATCTCTCGCGTTGCCCCCGATTCGCTCGCCGCGAGGGCTGATAGAGACGCCGTGCACTGCATAGAGGGCTCGCTCCCCGTCGCCATTCGACAGAGTCTCCCCGGCCGGCGGCGGCCTCGACCCGATAAGGCCTTGTGGTGCAGTCTAGTCGGATTCCATGAAGATTTCCGGCGAGAATCCAACTCTCTGTCTGTCTCTCTCTCTCTCTCTCTCTCTCTCTCTCTCTCTCTCTCTCTCTCCCCCCCCCCCCCCCCCTCTCTCTCTCTATCTATCTATCTTTCTCACGGCTGCAGGGCCACGGGCATGATGTAGCGATAGAAAGAGACGGAGACAGCGCAATAGGCGAGAGACAAGGCTGGCTGCGGGCTGACATGGGCTGGCAGCACAGCGCCGGCGGAGCGGACGGGCGGACAGCCCCTGTAATACGGAGGTTAGGCAACACCCGAGCGGCCGGGAGCCGCACGTTGCGTACCCTCACGGGGAGAGGCCGCGCCGCCGGCCACGCTGCCGCTCCGCTCAGTGGGCCGTGCCAAGTGAATTGATCGTTAACTAATTATTTCCGCGAGGCGAAACGGGATGCGCAAGTTAGTCTGAGCCCACGATAAACCTCTAAACAATAACCCCCCCCCCTAAAATAATAATAATAATAAAATAAGAGTAGAGGTTGAGTAGCTGGTCATGCTTTGACTCTCCGAAAGAGAGAGGATCTCCTTCCGCATAATCCTTGTTTTCACGTGTTTATTGGCCGGTGCCTTCTCTCGGGACACGCGAAAACAAAAACATGCCGGCCTCTCACTTCTCGGGAAAAGTTTAAAGAGCCGAGCCCAGCCGGTGGTGCACCGTTGCTGCCCAACAGTACCCTCCCCTCTCCGTGCTACTCGCTCCACGCCCTCTTTCTCTCTCGCACTCGTGCGCGCTGTGGCCGTGCCTCGTGCTTCGGCGTTGCGCCACCGCAGCGCTAGCTGTGAGGACGGACGTGGTGGGGGCGGAGGGGGGCGAGGATTTCAAAAGCAGCCAGCCAGAGACGCGGTGGCGTTGGCACTGGCATCACCGTCCACAACACCGTCTGGACTCTCTGCTCAAGACTTGGAAATTCTCGAACATCTGTGCCTCCTTTGTTTATTTCATAAGTGCGTGCTGGAGTGCAACGACCGATGCCGCGACCGTACCATCTGATTCTGTGTGTTAGTATCCCATTTGCGACCAGGGCCCTTTCGGGACGTTCTTGTGTTCGTGTAGCCCGAGACATAGCTAACGGTTCAGCTGGCTTATCCTACTTTCAAACTGCCTGCTCTGTGGTCGTCCGTGTACGTGTGAAGTCCGGATTTCTGCTTTTCTGCGAGACGCATTCTTTTCTGAACTGAAGGTTTCTTCGCTAGATAGCTGAGAAAATTTTTGCTATTGCGATAAACGTTTGTATTAAATATGGGGTTATGGAAGTCTATGAATTCCCTAAATGTTTCACTCTTTTCGCTTATGAATCTTGTCCCGCATTTGGACTTTTCCTTTAATGTTTTATTTTCTTGGACATTCGGGACGGATTTTAAATTGATTTTCTAACAGTGAGTGAGGTTTCATTGTATTGATTGGACTTTTTTTATGACCTTTGTTTGTATTTGTTTTGTTTTCTGGAAGCTAGTATTTGTTTTTTTCTTGGATCTTTTCGTTTGTCCAGTTTTTCAAAATTATTTTCAAGACATTTTTCTCTTATTTTCTGTTTTGAGTTTTGGTCATCATGAATACTGTATTTAAAATCTTAATAGTAGTATGGCTTTTATGAACTAGCAGCCTCAGATCTTGGATGAAATGTGTCTTTTGGCTACCTTTCAATCTCATTATTTCTCCCCCTTACTTTGTTTTGTTCACAGTGGAGTTCTTAGAGAACCTCTAACCCGCTAGAAAAATTTAACCTGTAAACCAACAAATACCTATCCAAGCGAATTTCCAAGATGATGAATCAGGATTATGAGCGTCGCTTGATTCAGCAAGCTGAGAAAGCTTGTTGGAACCCATCAACTCCAGTAAAAACCCCTACCAAAGAATGCAGTTATATGGACAGAGTAAGTTGTGCGAACAGATTATTTGTGTGACAGTATCTTGTTGGTGCCTGAGTCTGCCTTGTTATTTCTGGCCGTTGTTTAATTCATTTTCTGAACTTTCTGTTAAAGATGGGAACACCACCACCCTTCAGCTCCCCACAGTTCTCATCTCCTCAGTTTGGTTCGCCATCTAGAGGTCCAACTAATGGTGACAGATTCATTCCTGCCCGAGCTGGTAATAATTGGCAAACCCAGTTTGCTATGATAGCGGTAAGTTAGAATTGCATTATTAATTTAATATCATTTTACATTAATCACTTTGTTATTATACTATACTGTTTACACTTCCAAATCTAATGCAGAAATATTGACTTTTCAATTCCAGGACAATTCACCAGGCAAAAAATTGAGGGAGAACAGTGATGCATCAAGAGAGAACCGTGAATGTAGAGACAGTGCTGCATATGTTTGTTTGCTTAAGAATGAATTGTTACAAGCTGGTATTGAAGATATGAAGGGCCAAACGGATGATCGACGTGCACTAGCACCTCTTCACAGTGGAAATCTGTTCCAATATTCCACTCCAACAAAGCGCCATTTCACCACATCACCGTACTCCATGTCACCAGTCAGTGCCCGCAGTCAAAAGCTGCTTCGATCTCCGCGTAAAGCTACCCGTAAAATCTCAAGAATACCATTTAAGGTATGTAATGGCCTGACTCTAACTTGTGTTGATGAAGTAGGTGTATAACATAATATATGAACCTAATCTATCTTCAGGTTTTGGATGCTCCTGAACTCGGAGATGACTTTTATCTGAATTTAGTGGACTGGTCTGGTCTCAATATTTTGAGTGTTGGTTTGGGAACCTGTGTTTATTTGTGGAGTGCATGCACCAGTCAAGTGACTCGCCTCTGTGACCTATCTGGAGATTCCAACTCTGTGACATCTGTGGCTTGGAATGAACGCGTGAGTATTATTACTTTAATTTTCTGTAAATGAGGTTGTTCAACAGGGTCTCATGTGCTCACATAGTGTTGAATTTTTTTTTTTCAGGGCAATCTTGTAGCAGTTGGAACACACCTGGGTTATGTACAAATTTGGGACACAGCTGTAAGCAAAATGGTAAACAAACTCCAAGGACATTCTTCTAGAGTTGGTGCTCTTGCCTGGAATGGGGACACACTTGTTTCGGGCAGTAGAGATAGACTAATTATGCAGAAAGATGTTCGAACTCCATCTATATTACCTGAACGTAGATTGGTGGGGCACCGCCAAGAGGTTTGTACTCTCTATATATTTGCAATTGTTTTAAAAGTTAAAATCTTTTCTCATTTTTTGGGATTCTTATTGGTTTTGACATGTTTTTAGGTGTGTGGCTTGAAGTGGTCTCCCGATAACCAACACTTAGCCTCTGGTGGCAATGATAATCGTCTTTATGTCTGGAGTTTGCATTCATTGTCACCTGTGCAGACTTACACCGACCACGTAGCTGCAGTGAAGGGTAAGTAGTTATTGTTGATTTTGATTTTCTTTTTAATATCCCTGGTGTAATCAAAGTCCTCTATTTTGGCAGCAATTGCCTGGTCCCCTCACCACCATGGTCTGCTCGCTAGTGGAGGTGGAACTGCTGACAGATGCATTCGGTTTTGGAATACTTTGACGGGACAGCCAATGCAGAGTGTTGACACCAACAGTCAAGTTTGCAATTTAGCTTGGAGTAAACATTCCTCTGAACTGGTTAGAAATCTTTTGGCTTTTTGAAGTATACATAGTTTGTGTTATAGGGTTGGCTCAGTGAATTATAATCTTGTGATCTTTTCCAGGTAAGCACTCATGGTTACTCCCAAAATCAAATTCTTGTGTGGAAGTACCCAAGTTTATCTCAAGTCGCTAAACTTACGGGTCACTCTACACGAGTTTTGTATCTTGCCATGTCACCGGATGGTGAAGCCATTGTAACAGGAGCTGGTGATGAAACCCTTCGGTTTTGGAATGTATTTAGCAAGACTAGATCTCAGAAGGTTAGTTTACATAATTCAATTTACGTATAAATATTAGTACCTTTCTGTTATTAAATGAATTTTTCTTTCATTACAGGAAAATAAATCTGTTCTGAACCTGTTCTCAAGTATTCGATAGTTCTAGTAGCCAGGAGGAAAGTAAATCCAGAGCTTATATTTTGGACCAAAATATTTTATATGGGAGCCTTTGTTGTTTAGGATGTGACATGGAAGGCTCCACTATCTCAAATTATTGTAAATAGTATTTAATTATTAATTATTCAATTGAATACATATTTATATAGTGATCATATGTGCAATTTGCCGTTTTAAGGAAACACTTTGGCATTGGCTATTTTCTATTGACATATTCTTCAGAACATTAGGCATTTGAACACTTAAAATTGCTCGGGTACACCTTTCTGATCGGAGGAGGTGTTGTGAGCTACTTTGTTTATGCTAACAGCATTGGTTTGACTCTCTTCACATCTGTTCCAAGCTCCAATTCAGGATGCCAAAGACTAAATTGTACTGATTTTGAAGGTTTTGTAATGGATGACTCAGGTATGTCAGTTCTGATAAATTTCTGAAACCATACCGCATTTTACAGCATGGTGATTCGTATGCTGACAATTTGCTTCCTCTCGTTGCGTGTAAATTATATACTTGTTCCCTTGCCAATTGTGTTGCCTGAAATGGCTGTTATTTTCTTTTGTGATTTTATTTTTAAGTTATAACTAGAAATGCATTTATTAATTATAGCATTTCATCAATTAAAGATTTTTTTGAAACAATGAGAACTGTTGTTTGCAGTAATAAGCTTCTAGTAATCAATAATATAACGTATAAATCAAGACATAGAACTACTTGTAACTAGTTTTTTCTTCTTTTTAGGACATTGTTGTTGTCTTTCTTGTTTATTTTCTTTGTTTTTTTATATTAAAGATTTTAGTTAATATATATCTGTGTGAGTGGTTGTTAGGGTGCCGCTTGCGAGGAATTGTAACTGGTGCACATGCTCTGTTTGATTTGACAAACAGAAAGGTTTTGTGCTTTGTCTTGGCTTGTTAGCTGAGAGTCATTGTCACATGCTAGTCATATCAATAGGATTCCCTTTTTATTTGTCCATGATCTTGATGTCTTGTCACATTGCTGAGTTCTGCATAATGACAACACATCAATTGGTGGTAAATGGATATTATATCAAGCAGAGCCACCCTAACACATGAGAAAATGTGTTTATACCCGTTGTTGATGAAAATAAAGATTTTGATTGTACTTTTAGCCCATGTCATTTACTTCGGAACCCATGAACTCCTGTGTATAGTGGTTTGGGCATGAGAGACAGCGCCCCTCATGGATTGGGAATGCAAATAAAGATCGGTCGATGGTTAAATATTCTGTATTTTCGATCTCGTAAATAAATTAAATACAACATTGTGCCGTAAAGTAGGCTGGTTGACGTTATGGATGCCAAACAGCATTTGGAACTGTAGCTATGATGTAGCTAAGGAATTTGAAAATTCATTGCAGGTCAACAAGTTTAAATTCACTTAATTTATATGTGGCTATTGAAACGTATCCTTCCTCTCAGGAAGCAACAAGGCACAACAGGAAAAGGGGAAAGGTGTAATGAACATTTTTTTAAAAATTAGCATTATAAACTTAACAAATTCAACAATAATATACAACTTCGTCCAAATGGTTTTGGGGGAAGGATGCTATGAAATAAACAATAAGTACATGTTGGTTTGACAGTAAAATATTCCACAAAAATGTTCTGAGGTCCGTTGCACAGCTCAATAATAACTTTCATCTAACTTCTCGAAATAAATAAAGTAAGAGAAACCTACAATACGTAAATTTGTCTAACAATTATAACACTAGTTCACCAGGATAGACTGACACACCACTAGCAAATTCAAACAAATTAGTTTGTTCGGTTCCACTTAGAACATGGTTTTCTATGCAGTAATCCAAGCTGCTGTATGCTTATGTTAAGCAGTCACTTATTCCATCATGATTGGTCTTCATGATTTGTCCCACCACGGAGAATCTTGAGTCTCTGTTCTCTACCTCGTCACGGCGGTAGAACAGAGACTCTGCTCCTCCTTCCTGGTCATCAACACGACTTAACTCTGCTAGGTGTCGCAGTCGCATGTCACAGCCTTGACCGTCGTAGTAAGACACGTCTCGTTGCTGATAGGCCTACTGTAAGAAGTAGGTGACGTTAACAGCTAGGCCGGAGATTCCGGCGGTCAGACCGGCGCGAGCAATAGGATAGACTTGGCACGCACACAATCACAAACACACGCGCCCCCACGCTCCTCTCTCAGCGTCACTTTCTCTGTCCAGCGCATCCCTCCTCTGATGCAGCGCCACGCCCACACGCATACACACATGCAAAAAAGAGGCATCCAAATGGTTCTCTTCTTTTTTTTTGACCGGACGCCATTGTCTCTTTACGTCTCCAGATGGTCGGGCGACCTGTTATCGGAATCGGAACTTCCCCCTACCTTCACCGGAAATTTTTTTTTCGGAAACGCGGTGACTGATTAGGGAAAGTACACCATTTTTTCTTCAGCGCAGTTGCGCCAGTGACGATAGAAAACGCAGGATAATCGCAGCACGTTTCCTTGGCCCGGAGCTTAGGTCTGCTTGGGGGTGCGGTACACGCCGGCGAACAGCACCGTCTTCTGGCCCTTGTCGTACAGCATGTACACGAACGGGTGGTTGCAGGAGAACTGGAGGGGCGTGGCGGGCCGGGACGAGCGCAGAGAGAAGATGGCGGTGGCGCCGGCGGCCTTGGTGCCCTTCTCGTTCACCTCCACCTTGGCCTTGTGCATGATGCGATCAAAGGTGATGCCCGGCTGGCCCGTCAGGCTCGTCAGGTTGGCCGTGGGCCTGAACAAGTCGCCCACCCCCAGGGCCTCGAGCGTCTGCAACAGGGAACACGCGGTCAGGGGAAGGGGTCCATGACTTCAAAGAAAAACCATATAGGCCTTTTAAAAAAAAAAATCGAGCGTTAAAAACAAAAAACAAATTAAAATGTAAAGATTAAAAATCAAAACAGAGTCAAAAAAATTTAAAAAAAATCATTTAAAAAATCGGAAACAAATCAAATTCAAAAACTCAAATTTTGATTTTAAACCATGGTACTAGACGCTGTCTCTCCAAAGGAGGGGTCTTTTGGCTAACGGCGAGGGTGTAGCCCGCGTCCGTGCTCCAGTCGTTCCCTTACCGAGACGAGGTCGGCGGACTGCTCCACCTTGAAGGTGGGCAGGGACACGTCGACGAGGCGGGGCATGGGGTAGTCGTCGAGCTGGTCGTCGACCATGTCGTCCAGGGCGTCCGGCGTGAGCGCCTTGATGATGCCGTCGACGCCGCCCGACACGCCGCCGGCGCCGCCGTTACCGTCCGGCACCTGCGTGCCCTTCACGAAGGGCGGCAGCAGGATGAACATGGACACGTCGTTGCCCTTGTAGGGCAGCTCCAGGACGTGGGCGCCCAGCTTCTCGGACACCTCTGCGAAGGGGAGGGAAGAGAAAAGGGCGTTATACGGCGTCAGAGCAGACGGCGTCGGAAGCTGCAGTCACCAGTCCCGTCCCCACCATGCCGGCCGTCCGCCACACGCCAGCCGTGCCGTCAGCGCAGCCCGGGACCGCCGGGGCAGCCGGGGCCGGGCCGTCAGGTGCTTTCTCTGCACACCCGGCCCCTTTGAAAACCCCTGGTCTGGCCCCGCCGGGCCGCCGCCGCCGCCGCCGCCGCCGCCCGGCGGCGATACTCACTGTAGTTGAAGTTGCCGTTCTGCTTCATCATAGTGACTAAGGTCCTCTTCTCATTGGTGATGTGGAACACCTCACTGCGGGTGTTCTCCGTCGGGAACTGGTTCTGCCACAGGCCCTTGAAGTACGCGGCGTTGGCCTGGGAGGCGGGAATGGCACGTCAGTCTCGCTGTCTCGGACGCACAATGCGAGGTGCTCCGCGCCGTACTCACCAGGATGAGCTTGGTGCCCTCGTGGACGCCGTCCTCCGGGATGAGGTCGCGGATGTTATTGTTGGTGACCTCCTCCACCCAGTGGTTGATGGTGTTGCGGGCCTCGGCCGGATCCTTGGCGAAGTCCATCTCTTGCAGCTCAGCTCCCTGTGGCAGAAAGCAGTCGGTTGTGGCGGCGGCTTGCGAGACCAGGACAGCAGAACGAAATCAGGAGGGCGTAGCCGTACCTTGAGGATGCTGGCGAGACAGGGGCGCACGGGCTGGGATTTGTCGACGAAGAGCCGGTTGGCGGAGCGCAGCAGGTACGAGCCGGACGCGTTCTGGGCGCGCCTCTCCAAGAGCTTCTCGTCGAACTTGTAGGCGTGCATGATGGCCAGCTTGCCCATCTCCTGGGGCAGCTCCAGCACCTTCCTCACCGACTCCTCCGTGTGGCCGGCGGCCGTGAAGTAGGCCAGCAGCAGCGCCTGGTAGATGGAGTGCGGCGACACGAACATGTTGTTCTCCGAGGTGCCGGCCAGGTGTCGGAGCAGCTTGACGGAGAAGGCGCGCTGGCCCTCGCTCAGCGCCTGTCGGTGGGCGGGAACAGGGGGAGGTGAGTCGGTGCCGCCTGCGATCGGCAGGGTAGGCCGGCCCGCACGACGCGCGCGCGCGCAGCGGCCGCGGCTGCCTACCCGGCAGGCGGGGACCCGGGCCGGGCCTGTGCTAACGTACCTGGAGTGCGGAGGGGACTTGGGCGTCCTGTGCCGGGTCGGTGCAGAGGGCCGGGCTGGGCGGTGTGGGCGGGAGCATGGGCTGCTGGGAGACGGCCTTGGCGGTGGCCATCGCGACACACGTCAGCATCACGAGCACCACGGCGCTTCCACCTGTGCGAAACAAGGAGAGAGAGAGAGGCGCGTTCAGAGACATGACGTGGAGGGTGGCGGGCGGCGCTGCCGGTGGTGGTGGTGGGGGTTGTAGTGTCGGCGCGGGCGGGCAGGGGAGGCGACACGCGATAGCGCGGTCCTCAGAGACGTGAGGCGTGGGCGTCCCGCTAACCATGTTCCGGGATGCTCTGCCGGCGCCGCTGGAGCCGCTTGTCACTTACAGCAGCTTCGGGGCCGGGCGGGGAGCTCACTCCGGGGATATGGGCAGACGGGGCGGGAGGGGGCGGGGGCGTCGTGGGCGTCATTGACAAGTACGCGGGGGCGTGAAGCAACCCTCACCCCTCTCCCCCCAGCAGGTCTCGGGGGGCGGCAGTGCGGCAGCAGGCGTGGGCGGCTGGCGGCACCCGAGTTGGGGCAGGGCCGGGCTGCTGGGGGTGAGGGAGAGGCTGGGCGAGCTCACGCCGGCTGGCTTTCGCGGTGGGGGTCGCGGAGTATGAATGGAAGCTCGACACCGCAACCGAATTAATTTTCCTCTCCGTATTTTTTTTCGATGTTAATGGCAACAAGACAGGTCTCCAGTCCACGCCGCCCGGCGGCGACAAGGAGAGGCCTGCCTGCCTGCTGGCCGGCGCAGTCGCACAGAGCTCTGGTCAATATTTGGTCTGGCAAGCAGTTGGGGCGGTGTTTGCCTGACACGGCACGGCGGGGCGGCGGCCGGCTGCGCAGTGCCGGGCACAAGCCTGCCGACCCCGGCCCGGCCCGGCCCGCCACATCGGGCCCATACGCACGCCGCGGCCGCGGGTCTGCGGGCTCGAGCTGTCTGCGGCTCTGGGCCCGCGCCCCGCGCCGCAGCCTGCGGGCAGGCCAGGCCAGGCCAGCCCGGGCCGGGCCGGGCCATGGCTGGGCCCCTATGCCCTCTCAGACCCACCGAGTCGGCGCTCCGAAGCCGTGCAAAACAAAAACCTTGGCTGTTTGTAGTCCGCACGCTGCGCGGAAGGCCGGGCGAAAACGTGACAAGGCTTCGGGGCACGGCCCGGCCCGGCAGGCGGCTGGGGGGGTGGAGGGGGCGGGGCCGAGCTGGCGGACCCATCGTGCATTTTATTATTATTATTACTACTATTGATTCTTTTGCTACCGGCGGGGCGCCGCGCCCGGATGGGGGTAAAGCAGGACCAGGGCCAGGACCACCAGCACCAGCCTCCGCCGTGACGGCGGTCATCAAGCGGCCGCGGCAGGACGTCAGAGGGTTTCGAAAGGAAGACGACAGCGCGGCATCCGCAGCAGCCGCACCGATGGCATCGCCCGCCGCCGGGCTGGGGGGGGGGGGGGGGGCAGCGTACCGCGCCCGCACGCAGACAACCTCAACGTCAGCCGGCATCTAATTGTCCTGATTCCGACGCCGAAAGCTGCGCGCCGCCGCCGCCAGCGCTGCGCAGACCGATGTCCTGATGTGGGTACACTGTGTGCGGCGGGACGCGGCGCGGCGCGGGCGTCCGCCACTAGAATGTCGACTGTCGCTGCCCGAACAGTTGACACGCGTGTCATAACTCAGCCGGGTGAGTGTGGACGCCGCTGGGGACGCGCTGGGAGTCCGGGGCACCGGGCGTGAATGTGTATAGGAAGCGAGAAGGAGAGGTTTTCCCCGCGCCTCTCCGTACAGCACCTGTCCGTCCACCGCGGGCCGGCGCTACGCGAGCGGCGCTACGCGGGCGGCGCCGGCAATACAACACGTTTGACTGGTCCCCCGCGGCCCCCTGCGGCCCCCTGCCGGGCCGCGGTGACGTCACGGCCGCCCAGGGCGCGTGTCGTCCGTGCGGGCATGGCCTGGGCGGGCCTCACTCATCTGGGAGAGCGGGACCGGAGACATGTTTATGAGTTCGCTTTTCGTCTCTTTTTACGCGCGCGCCGTTCGGGTACGGGTACCCTCTGAGTCACGGCGCGGGGGCCCAGCCCGGCTCGTGGCTCGCCTCGGCGGAGGTTAATAACAAGTCGAACACAAAAGGAAGCCGAGGTGGTCTATGGACCCGGCGGCGGTGCAGCGCGGCGCCTCGGGAAATCCCTGCCGTCCTCCGCTCCGAGGCCGCAAATGCCGGCATGTCGGCGTCTCTTGGTCTCCGGCCGTCTCCGTCACCGTCACCGTCAGTTAGGCGATTACTCAACGCGTTGTCACAGCACAGCAGGGGCGGCGGCAGCATGCGACACTGGGCGCCGGGCGCAGCCGAGCGCCTGCGCGGTAGGCACGCCCGCGACGTACGGGTGCGCTGCGGCGCGGGAGGCTGCCTACCCGGCACGGCTGACTGCCCGCCGCCCGCCGCCCGCTCCGCCGATTGGCGTGCGTCCCGGCCCGACGCGGGCGGGCAGGCGTGATTGAGACGAGATACCTCTCCCGGCGGGGCCCGCGACTGAGGCCCGCCACTGGGGCCCGCACATCCGGCCGGCACGCCAGCACGCCGGCACGCCAGCCCAGCGGCGCGCGGCAAAGCCGGGCAAAGCTCCGGCCGGGTGAAAGCGCGCGACCGCCTGCGCGCATTGTGCTCTTATTTCTCCAAAGAACGGCAGGAGAGCGGGAGAGAGACGGAGAGAGAGACGGACGGAGAGAGAAAGACGAGCCAGGAAAAGGAAAGAAGGAAGTGCAGATGAGAGCGGGTAGCTCGCTGTCCTCTCCATGACTATGCTCCTGTCGGCCTGGCAAGCGGAGGGATGGGCACAGGTGTGTGTGTGTGTGTGTGTGTGTGAACGTGAGTACTCCGGACTCGCGGTCACCTCGGCGGCACTGGAGTCTCCGGGGCCGCCGAGGCCGTCCGCGACGCCACCCGGTTTTCCCTAATCTGAATGGGCCGAGCCCAGGCGAGGCGGGCGGACGGCAGCGGCTCCGGCGTCGGCCCCGGCGTCGGCCCCGCCCCCGCAGCCGAGCCGGACCCGGGACGAGGCCGCGAGCCTTGAGGCCGCCGCCGCCGCCAGCTCTGCACGCTGCACGCCAAGCAGGGCGTGGCGACGGTCTTCGTCCGCCGGGGGGCGGCGGCGCGAGCCGTGGCGACACTGCACCGGGGGCACGCGCCTGCGAGCAAGTGCGCAGAGTGTCGTGACAGTCGCGACACGCGCGGTGTATGTGTGTGTGTGTGTGTGCGCCGGTGGCACCTGCCGCGGCGCACCACGTGGGCGACGGGGAGCACGACGTCGTCCGGGACTCGGTCCGGGATGTGGACGGGGAAGACACCTGCAGCAGCGCGCCGCGTTGCGTGGCGGGGCCCAGCCGGGGCCCAGCCGGGGCCCAGCCGGGGCCCGCCACGCAACTCGAAGCGGACGTAATCGAGATCGGTCCGGGGACGGGCAAGGGGAGGGGGGAGGGGGTAGCCCGTGGTCCGGACACCGGACTAAAGGCGGGAGCGGAGCCGCGACGGGACGGGCCGGGCCGGGCCCAGAGGGCGACGATGATAATGACCCGAGACGGGTATTCCGTGGAGGAAAAGGGAAAGGAGGGATAGAGAGAGAAGAAAGCAGCGCTTCCTCTCCTCTTCGTTCCCCGCCCCGCCCCTCTACCTCTCCCACTCACGCTGTCCTTGGCCCAGTACGGCCCCAGCCGGGGAAGCCCACGGCGGACACGACCACGACCGGCGCGCTGACCCGCGGCCAGGGCCCCGCCCCGCCCCCGCGGCCCGCGCAGCCCGCGAGTATCACACCAGATTCCGTACCGGGGACGTGTCGCGTCGCCTCCCGGATCCCCCGTGGGGGGGGGGGGGGAGCTCTCGCAACAGGGCCCGGACGGGGGCCGTCACCTCCCCGGTGCTGCTGCGTGCTGCACTGCGCCGCGCGGCCCTCCCCGTCGGCCCGGCCGGCGTCAGCCACCGCGGCGGCGGGCGTGCGCGTGCGGTGCGTGTGTGCGGCGCGTGGCGGCGCGTGGCGGCGAGTCGTGAGTCGCGGTCGCGGTGGTCCCTGACGTAACACACTACGCTGCCGGTCAGCCCTCCCCTCTCCTCCCCTCCCGCTTCACGCCCAGCAGCTTTCTCAGGGCCCGATGACTTCCAGCGCGCCAAAGCCGAGCCGGCGCCACCCACGTACGTCCTAGGCGGGGCGTAGAGCCGAGCGCGGCTGCGGGGGAAAAATGCATTTTCCGCCGATGCCGTGTCGGGCGCGCGCTGGACCAGCGGTGCGTCGTCGATAGCATGCCGAAGCTTCGCGATGACCCCACCGCCCCGGGCAGGGAGTATTGCCGTCTGCTCTGCGCCGTTTCTTGCCCGTATCGAATCAGATTGGAAGCGTGATGGCACAACACGGTGGTGACTGCCCCCCGGCCGCCCGCCTGGTCACCCGGCCCCCACGAGTATCAGGCTCAGCTGTCACCGCCTCTGTTCAACGCAACACAAATCTGTCCGCTAGGCAATGACCGGACGCGGGTGGGCCCGGTGCACGCCGACCGCGCACACACCGGCACGGCCACATCCGGAAGCAGGCGAACGCGAGCGGACGCAGGCTGGCGGCGCGACCATGGAAATTCCCTCTCCTGGCCCGTGGCGGCCGCGGCGGCAAAGCCATGGCCGGGTGCAGGCGCGGGTGCGGGCGCCGGCCGTGTCGCGGCCTGCAAGGCCGTCGCGCAGGACACTCGAGCGCCGGCAGAGAGAGAGAGAGTTGTGCACCGAGAACACAACACTAGGCGGCACTGCGGCGAGGGTGGCGGAGACGTGCGGAGTCTTCTGAGGCCGCGGCCGCCGGCCGGCGGACCGCGGACAACACCACGGAGACGAGAAGGACCGCGACGACGACGACGAAAGCGTCCCCTTTACCTGATGAAGGCTTCATGTCGGCGTTTGTCGTCGCTGGCTGGAGTGCGTGTTCGTATTCCGTTGCTGCTGGGGAGACACTGAGGCGCGATTCAGCGGCGGCGGCGTTAGTCCACCAGCACCAGGTCGGGAGGAGAGGAGTTCCCGGCACGGCCCGGCCCGGCGCGGCGCCCCACCACACCCCGCCACGCCCCGCCGCAGGCCGCAGGCCGCGAGGCCCCCGCCATCGCGCGCCCGAGCCGAGCCGAGCACCGAGCCGAGCCCCGAAGTCGGTCCGAGTGCAGGCGGAGGAGGAGAGGGGAGGGGCCCAGCCCAGCCCGGGGGCACATTGCTATTCCCCAGATGAGGAAAGCCACTCGGCCAATGGCGCCCCCTGATTTACTATGCGCTTCGGTATGGCAAATTACGTCCGCGTAGATTCAGTGCTGTGCGGTGTTTTTTTTTATCGTGTGGAGTACGCAGCACCGGGACGGTTGGCGAACACCCTCCGGCCGAGTTGCGTTCTTCCAGCCCTTCCCTTTCCTGGGCGGCGACAGCGCCGGCGACGTCGGGACGTCGACAGTGCCCCCCTCCCCCTTACCCCTCCCCCGAGCTGCCTCCCGCCCCTCCCGCACCCTTCGCTTCCCTCCATTCAAGTGAACGGCACGCACACACACACTCGCACCTGTTGTGTTTACTCATGCACCGGCCCCCAGACGCCCGGCGGGGGGCTGGACGGACGGGCGTCACCGTGCCGAACGCGACGCCGTTTCCCCCGGTGATTCACACGTCACCACCGTGGCGGCCCCCACGTTTTGTGACGACCAACAAGGGCGGCGCAGTTTCATTGGTTTTCTCGGTTCAGGTGACGCCGCCGCGCTTCCCGGACCGCGCGACAGGCAGTACCACTCGCTTCACGGGTCCGCCTTCCCTTATCGCGGCCACGCATTACTTTCAGCGCCGGAAAAACGGGCCATACTGCATCAGGCTTGGCCGCGCGTTCGCTCTCATGCTCTGCTCTCCTGGGCGCGCCCGCGCGCGCGCCGCCCGCATTAGAATTTCCCACACCCGCCGGAGGCGACGAAACTCGCACGAACGGTATGAATTGACGCGCTCGAACAGAATAGAAGCAGGATGCTGGCCTGGACGGCCAAAGTTCAGAGAGCCGCCGCGCCGGTATGGGCGGGGTGCCGCAAGGGGCCGTCCGTAAGCCGCGAGCGGTGGCCGCGGCTTCGACTCTGGATAGTATTGTGCACGTTTACCGGCGGGCTTGGCGGCCGGTTTGTGGACGCGCCCCACGAGGAGGCTGGGTTATTACTGGGGGCCGGTGATTAGCGGATCGGGCGCAGACCCGGACGCCGCGGGACGCTGGGTGCGGAGAGTCCCCCGAGTCCCCCTCGGAGCCCCCCTCGGAGTTCCCCTGGAGTACCCCCCGAGCACCCCTCGGAGTCCCCCCGGAGTACCCCCCGAGCACCCCTCGAAGTCCCCCCGGAGTACCCCCCGAGCACTCCTCGGAGTCCCCCTCGGAGTACCCCCCGGAGTACCCCCCGAGCACCCCTCGGAGTACCCCACGGAGTGCCCCCGACCACCTCGCGGCCAGAGTCCGCCGATAAGGAGAGTTTTACGCGGAGCGAGCATGACGTGTCCGCTTTCCAAATACGCATTTCTGATTTCGGTTTACCCCGTTTATCGGCGATTAAAAACCGCCTCAGTGCACCGTGTGAGTGATATCCCAGCACGATCTGACAGCAGCAGGCGCCCACCGGGTAGGCAGCCTCGGCTGGTGTGCGCACGCGTGCCGAGCGGGCTGCCCGCCCCGGCGTCTGCAGGCGCCGTCTGCGGGACCCACGGCGGCTGCTGCGGAAGAGAGCCGCCGGAGAGCGCGGCTCGCAGTGCCCGCCGTGCTACCATTAACGACACCGGCGGCGGGCACGTGAGCGCCGCCAGTCCGTGCCTATTCCTCGCGAGCAGGCCGAACAGGACGTCCTGCAGGATGGGGAGCGGCCGGGGAGCCCCCGCCCGACTCGGCGGCGGCGGCCCAGGAATGCTTTTTTTCCCGAGACGTGACAAAGGGTGCAACAAGGCTTGCGCTCGGTAGAGTGCAGGGTGACGTCACCGAGGCGCCGCCGCCGCCGCCGGCCGGGCCGGGCCGGGCCGGGAGACAATGCCTCCCCTTCTTCTTCGAACACCTCCGCCGGACCTCCGGCGGGCCGCGCCCCCGCCCGCCGCGCCCCGCTCGGCACGCTCAGCACGCACTCCGACTTTTCGGCCGCGGTGGGCCAAGGCTTTGACGCCAAAGTCAAGCATTGCGAGTGCGAGAGGCGGCGGCTCGGCGGCGGCTCGGCGGCGGCTCGGCGCTGCATGGAAGGAGGCAGCGCGTGCGCGTCTTCAGTTTTCCCCAACAACCCCCTTACAGCCGCACAAGTTTTTTTTTCGGTCCGGTCACGTCAACGACCGCGGCTTTTTGTAAGATTTACACGAGACGGTTACGCCGCGGCCTCGGGTCCGGGACTTCCCTCCCTCCGTCTCTCTTCCTCTCACTCGATGCCCCCTCACTCCCACTCCGTCTGCCGACAACGGTCTGGCGGTGACCTCCTCCCCAGCACTCGTCGGCGCTGATCACGATCATCACATTCATCGCGGTTCCGCGTAATGAGATACGTCCTTTTTCAGGAATGAATCGCGGGGTGTCGCCGACACTGACGTTTCACAGGAATAGAGACAGAAAGACGCGCGGCGGCGCTCCGGACGTCCCTCTTGCCGCGTTAATGCGTTGCGACACACGAGGACGGGACCGGCCGGGCACCCCTCCCACCTGACCAAGCGGGCCGGACACCTGTCAGCGCCGGGTGACTCCGCTCATCAGCCGGCCAATGGCGGAGGGGCCTAACCGAGCGCCGACGCCGCGAGTCAAATCGCCTTTAAACACGCCCGTCGCATCAGCCGGGGAAAGAACGCGGCGATCCGGAAAAGCCGAGGCGTGAAGAGCTTTCCCACCGCCGCTGCCACTTCAGCTCGCCCTCAGAGCCGAGGCCGGCGCCAAGCGTGCCGGCCGGAGCCCCGGGATTTTGGCTGCGCCCGGCGCCGTGCCCCGCCCGTGCCGGGCGCCCGCCAGACACCTCCATGTAGGGGCGCCGAGAGGGCCGTCATGGCACTGGCGTCGTATGCAGGCGCGGTGGGGGGGCTGCTCCTTAGCAAACAATGCGAGTACCCATTGAGAGCCCCGCCGGGGACGCCAGAAGGCCGTTCCGGGATGGGCACTCCACGGGGACGGCCCGCTGGACCGACCGGGCTTCCCCACATTCGTAGGGCTGTTCGCTCCGCACGACCATTCCGACCCGCGAGAAGCGGCGTCGCGCTGAACCGAATTCACTCGCCGCCGTGTGACGGATTTCGTCGCTGGAGGTGGTTCTCGGGCCGGACGGAGCACCCCGCGCGAGCCAGCGACGGTAGCTACTCCATGCATCCGCCGGTGGCGCCATCTCTCGGACACTCCGCCTGGAAAGTAGTGACGGACTGCGCCTGCATCACTTGGCTGTACTGCTGGTTGACTATCTTCCCGGATGATTGGCCGATAGATGGCGCCACCGGCGGATGCATGGAGTAGCTACCGTCGCTGGCTCGCGCGGGGTGCTCCGTCCGGCCCGAGAACCACCTCCTCCAACTCCAACCCTACAGCGGCAGGCGGACCGGCTAATTTAGTTGGGCTCTCTCCGACCGCCCGTGGTGGATAACGGCGCACGTCTAACCCAAGAAAGAGTGGGGTCTCTTCGCCAGGCCTCACGCAAGACGCAAGCGACCGCACGTTGCTGCAGGAATAAAGACGACCTCCTCATTCTCAAACGTGGGAGCCGCGATTCGCGACCGGCCCCCGATAAGACGAGGTTTCTACCCTGGCCTGACGGGAGGGTCTGGCGCGGTGTGCGGTGGGCCCCGTCCGCTCGATTAGTCAAAGGACTTGTTTTGTAATAATCATCAACACTCACATAATTGGTACAAAATGTTTATTCCTTCTCATGTATCATATTTTTCAGTTCCACTCAAGTTTCTCAAAAAGAGCAAGGCATGCAGTTTCCTTGCACAAATTACATTACATATAGCAAATAAAAAAGAATGACTAAAGTTGATAATTCCTTCCTATAAAATTTACTCTATAAATACACTCATATAGATCTCTGTTCATGGCTTGATACAAGATGCAACAAGGGTACTATGGTATGAAGAGTATCATTACATGGTATACTGTTAGTGCTCAGGTACGCTTTTTTTTTTTTTTACTAAAATGCACTAAAAGGATTGAAGCTACAAAAAGAAAAGAGGGAAAAACAGCCTAACCACCTCCCTTAAACAGCCTTGAATAATGGCATCCTACACTAAAATTCAGTAACAAAACCAGTGGGTACTAGCTACCCATTAACGACCTAACAAAACATGATAAGAGGCACTGCATTAAATATGGTTTCAGGACAAATGGGTACGCATTTCTAAATGAGTCTGACAAATGTAATCTTCTTGAATGTTTGAATAACACAGTTCTTGATAAAAGACAATAAAATTTGAAAGAGATAAAACATTCAAAGATATTACAATAATCAGATCTAACCCTGATAATTTAGTGCTAGAAAGCTAAATCACATGTATAAAATCAAGTATAGCCCAACTTCCTGTCTCTAAGACAATCAATAACAAAATTTTATACCACACATCTTACGAGACGAAGTTGAGCCCCAACAGGAAAGTAAATAATAGAGGAAACTAGCCCCCACTAATCCACCCACATTCAACCATGTAATTAAAAATATGTTTCAGCGGTTCTCCATCTAAACTGCACACATCTGATAAAGTTGGTCCATCTTCTTTTTTAATACCCTTGTTGACTTGCATCTAAGGAATTAAAACAAAACCATTATGAGAAATACATTCACATTTTTGTCATAATCAACGTGCTTTGGAAAAAGGAATGAATTATGGGAAATTAAAATTACATACCTCGAGAAGAGAATACTTGGCTCCATAATATTGGTTAGGTGTGATTTTTAATGCTGTACATAACTGGAAAACACAAAAGCCGTTCAGTAAAAATTGAAAACTGAAGTGGTTATTCAGGTGAAATGTATTTTACCTGAGCTTCATCTTTGGAAAGTAATGGGTAGCCAGGAAGGGCAGCAAAATCTTGAGGAGTATCTGCTGTTAAAGTGTCATCACTGTCCACTTCCCCGCCACCTTCTGCACCACTATCTGGGCTCACGGGAAACAAGCAGCGATCGCTTCCCGTAGATGTTGATTTTTTTATGATTGAGTATGAGCCGCCTTTTTCTCTGTAAATGTGAGGTAAAAATGATCTTAATGCAAAGAACTCAATAAAAATTTAGATGAAGGCACTAGTCTGAAGAATGAATTGAGTGTGTTCAGAACAAGCATGCCTTTATCGCTTCATGTTGTACTGTCAAGGAAAATGGAGTGAATGTGAGACAAACAGACCCCGAAGGAGTAGCTAAAAGTTATCATATAATATCTATAGATTAATGCCATGAAGGGAAGTGAAGCAGATACCATAGAGGGGAATAGGAAAATGGGTCACAGTACAAACTGGTTGTTGTAAGAAATTGCTACCTGCACCCAGGCTGGATACATAATTTAATATTTCATACTTCAATGGCTGGAAGAAAACTAAAACTTACAAATTAAACTACACATAGCCTGGTATTAACTAAACCCCTTGCAAATAGGAGCCTGGTTGCTATGTAAAGTGCATATTCTTAAGTCAGACAATGAACTTCAGTACAAGACTAGAGGTACATAAAAGGAAATCAACTCACCTTCTTTTTGACTGCGCTGACAGAGGAGAGAGGGACACATTGCAGCTGTCCTAGTCAAATGTAAATAATGTAGTACTGTCCCATTGCATTTCTTTTAAACAGTTGTTCATAAAAAATCATGGAATTGACTTACCGAGTTACGGCGCTTATCCCTAGCTTCTTGGCGAAGTTGTTCAAAGTGGTGGCACTCCTCAATTGTTGTTATTCCATGCCGTCTGTACCTCAACAGTTCATTGATGCGCACCTCAAGCTCTCTTTGGCGGCGTATCCCAGCCAAAAATTGTTCGTGCTCTTGAGATGAGTGAAATTGGGTCAAAACCCTCATTTGGTCTTGGAATTCCCTGTAGG
The DNA here is from genome assembly GCA_026979955.1 of Megalurothrips usitatus. Lineage (NCBI taxonomy): Eukaryota > Metazoa > Arthropoda > Insecta > Thysanoptera > Thripidae > Megalurothrips > Megalurothrips usitatus. Next base: position 7,003,296 of record CM049595.1, on the reverse strand, counting down.
ATTAATTTAACAGTCACTCCAGGCAGGGTTTAAGAAATATATTTTACAGCCGCAAATTTTTAAAAAACAAAAAAACACAAACCTTTCTTCTCGAGGTAATTTCTTCTTCACAATTGGACGATCTTTGCGAGTTGTGGGCTGGAAAAAGTTACCTACCAGCTGGTAATCTCGACCAACTCGTTTACGTCTTGCTCTTTCTCTTAACCGTCTTGTGTACATATCGACTTGAGCCAGTTTTAGAGCTGATGGGACCAAGAAGATCAAAGTTCAATCATTTAAATTGGAAAACATTAAGATTACACTTAAAAGAGGCCTCTTGAACTAACCTATGTCAAGTTCATCATCCTCTGTAGGATGTATCGAAAGCGGAGAAACAAGGGACTCAGCATCGTTATCAAATTCCTAAAATTTAGTAGGAAGAAGATTGGCATCACTCAAATTCACTGGCAATTTTTATTTTACATGTCAATAAAATAAGTGCAATCTATATACCTTTTCAAAGTCATCCCTGAGAGGCATGTACCCCAACAGCAGAGCTTCTTCAGGGGTTATATCTAATGGTGGCAACTTATTAATTTGTTCAGGAGATAGTGGACCATCGTCTGCAACTGAAACTTCTGCCAGGAGGGGTCGTGAGTTTGCTGCCGAAAGCCATGTTGCCTTTCCAATGTTTCCCTCTAAATAACGGTTTATATATTCCTCTCTGGCTTCTAAATCGGAAAATGATAAAAGAGGGCAGAAATTAATAATTGGACACAGACAATAGTTAATAAAAACAAGTGCAATATGTGCAAAATTCTTAATATTTTAATTGAAATCGTACCATCTGGGGTTCTGGTTTCAATATGACGGCTTATGTCTTCCCAGTTTCCGAAGCCATACTGCTCAATGGCATCAAGAAGATGCTGTTCTTCCTTAGCAGTCCAACCACTTCTACCAAGCACAATGCCAACTGCCCCCGAATCCTGTAAAATAGGAAAAATTAATTTCAGCACAAAACTAGGATAAGGATTGGTTTTGAGTTCTACTTCATTCAAAGTCTTACTTTAAATTGATAAGCGTGATTATTTTTGTGTGGGCCAATTTCTGCTCCAGCTGAGAAACACTGCAAGAAGCAAAACAAAACAGGAGTATTAGGAGCATATTCATTCAAGAATGTCGTTTAAAATTGCCTTAAGAACAATTACCTGAAGACATATTTCAAAATCTGTACACTCAGCACATTTTACACGTAACCCTGACACATCTTCTTGGCAGTAATTGCACTGTGCTTTGGCGAACATCTCTGGAAAAAAAAAATAAACAAGGATACATATATTAACAACAGCAAAATCTTTTTTTTTTTAAAATAAAAAAATACCCACACTAAACTCAACAGCATAAAAAATAACATGATTGGAAATAGGAACCCGGATCAAACAGAGTAAACATGAACTAAATTCCTCTCAAGAAATAATTAACACTGGTGTACATAGAAATACTGCACCAAAGTGCCTCCACAAGAGGTAAATAAAGACTATCAACAACCGGCTGTCAGGTTACTTGCAGACAACAAAACCGATTTTAGTCATGCGTCTTTCAAATAAAGGGTATACAAATAGAAAAAAACTCAGAAATCCAACGTAAATGTTAACAAGAGAACCATTTAAATGCTAATGAGATTGCACACGCAATTTAGGTTCCGGTTAATTCAATTTGAAACATTTATGGGGCGTTGGGTCCTTCTCCGCCCGCCAACAGTGGGGCAATGGCCGCGGCCTAGACGCTATGGCCCAAGCGACGAAAACACGAACAAACAGGGGCTGCGTCGGCCAAGCGAATGATGTTTATGAAGTAAATGATAGGCTAGCAGCTTCTCTGTGTATATACAATGGGAAAGGGGGCGGATGCGACGTCTAAAAGGGGGGAAAACCTTAAAACTTCCACCTCGACGTACCTTTCCGCCATTGACGCACCCAGCCCAGTTCTCAGCTAACTGCCAATAATCTGTATTGCCAGCATCAACATCCGAAAATTCCGGAATAAACTTAACTGCTTCAAATTCATCGAACGTACGAGAAAATTGATAAATCAAAAACAATTTAATAATTGTGCTTAAAATTTTTATTTTTATTTTGTAACTTGCTGGTATAAACATAGAAAATATTTCGCTCTGGTTACCTGCATATAAGTGACGCGGACTCACCTCGCACTCTTCACAAAACGGAACGACGATTTTGTATGAGAAGAAATGCGGACATTATGCACTTAACTATGCAGATCACCTTCCCTGATACAGATAGTCACGTTTGCCGTCCCTGAGATGTCCCCTCGACACGACAACACAACAAGATGGGACGAGCGCACGGCGGGGGAAATAAAGCGCGCGGTAAATTCAAACCTGGCGGAGGACAGTCACTGGAAGCATTCCCTCGTGGACGATCAGTTCACGGGGTGTTGTGTGTTGCCGATGTCGGGACGGACCACCTCCCCTGCCAGCTGCTCGCCGAGCTGAGGAGAAGGGGGAGAATGGTGTCATGGGCGAGGTGGAGGGGTTACAGGTGTGCAGGAAAATAAGTGGGGGGCGCCCGGCGCCCCTCCCCGCACCCTTGCTAACCCCCCGGCCCCTCCCCTCTTCAGTCACCAGAAGCAAAACCCAGAAGAACCAGAAAGTGAAAGTGACGTAACCGTGGAGCGGTGCCGGAGGGGCTGGAGAGGCCGGAGGGCCGGGCGGCGGGGGGCGGGGGGCGCGGCGGGGGCCCTGGGGTTATGAGCGCGGGGACCAGGCAGTCTCAGGGCCGCCGCACCGCACCACACCGCGCCGCACCGCACCTGCTGAGCACCGGCTCTCGGCACCGGGCACACCAGGCGCCGCTACCGATTCAGTCCGCGACCGGTTCTCGGCTAGACACGGCGACGTCACCGCCCGCGCCGCGCGAAGCCCCTCCTGACACCTGACATTCGCGGACAACGAACTGCTCGTCGGCCCTCCAGCAAGTCGGCCCGCTTCTAGGCATGCGGTGACTCAGCCGCGGAGTGTGTGCGAGGCCGCTTCCGTGCCGGCGATGCGAGGTGGTGAGCGATCAGGACGGACTCCGTGAGGCGCCAGGACCCCCCCACAGGACCCCCCGCGAACAGCGGCGCCCCGAGTCGCTCTCTGAGTGGGGGCCGCGGAGCTCCAGGAGTTGTCCAGCAGCAGCGGCACGCCGCGCACCGCCACCTCCGGCACAGCACAAGCGCCCGCCCCGCGTCCACTCGGCCGCCAGGAGTCGGCGCGCGGAATTCCCTCGCTCCTCCTCCGCGCCGCGGCTCCGGCCCGGACAATGGAGTCCAAGGACGCGGCCCCGGCGGCCCCGGCGGCCCCGGGGGTGGCTGCCCCCGCTGCACCGGCTGCACCCGCGCAGACCGCCATCGAGCTGACGACGCCGCCGTAAGTAATGTCACACAAGTCCGCGCGTGCGGCGCGGCGCGACGTGACAGTTGCATGTGTTAGTTAGTCGCCGTTTGAAAAATGACACCCGGCCGTCGTCGCCGACATGTTACGGGAGCCCGGGCACGCTATCGCCCAGAAAGTAGCCCCACCCAGCCAGAGCCCAGCCCGCTGCGCCAACATTGTCTTGTCGCGTATTTCCATATTCGCGGCGAGGCGAGCGCACACGCCGCCGCTGTCGCCGCCGCGTCACGGCGTGTCTGGATTGCATCGCACCTCGTGTTACGGTTTATGGCGGCACTTGGCGGCATTACGGAGCTTCAAGTGCTCAGCCGCAATAAATACCGCGCGTCGGATTAATGCACTTTGCGGCTCGCGCTCGGTGGCGTGTAATACCTCCACCTCTCCCTCTCACTCTCCCCATTTCTTTCAGCTCTCTTTCTGCGAACGGTGACGAGAAGAAGAGGCTCGACGACGAGGAGGTGTACGACCCGTTCAGCCACCGGGACGCCGCCAGCCAGTACTCGTGAGTAACTCGGCGACGATCCCGATTAGCGAATCTCTTCCCCGCGCGGGGCCGCTGTGTTCACACCCGCCGGCGAGACGCCCAATAAATGAGGACCCGCGGCGGGACGGATCATAGGATCATCGCTTTCGCGCGCGCGGGTTCAAATACCTGTTCCTGTGACTCAATACATAAATGCAGTCGGCGATAACCGGTTTCGGGGAGTCGGTCCGGATCCGGAACCCGGGATCAAATATCGGCTTCTGGGTCAGGCAGGGGTCGGGCTATGGATTCCCCGCACGCCCCGGATTTCCTTTTCCTATTTTTTTGTTGTTGTAATTTTCACTTCAATGGACCCACTTCCCCTATACCGTCCAAGACCGACTCCAGCAGGTGCCGCTGAAATAGCGGGGCCCTGACAGGGTTTGACGTTTCTTATCTGCACTACTTACTATTTCGGGTCTCGGGCTCGCAGTGTTCGCCTTGGTAAGCAGGCGTGCGCTAACTCTGGCAGGGGCGCTCGGCTCTCGCACCCTCACCGGCCGCCGCGGCCGCCGCCACCGAGGCCCCCATCTTACTCGCCCCCTTCTGTCCAGGAACTCGGGCGCGCTGGCGCACCTGCTCAAGTGCAGCCTGAGCACGGGCATCCTCGCCATGCCGCTGGCCTTCAAGAACGGCGGCCTCGTGTTCGGCACCCTGGGCGCCATCGTGATCGGCATCATCTGCACGCACTGCGTGGACATCCTGGTGCGGGCGTCGCAGCGCATGTGCGTGCTGGAGCGGGTGCCGTCCCTGGACATGCCGGGCACGGCGCGGGCGGCCTTCACCCACGGCCCGGCCGTGCTGCGGCCCTTCGCCAGGGCTGCGGGGTAAGGGCTCCACGCGAGAAACGACTCCGTTTCCCTTCACGGTGTACTCACAGCGCCTGTTCCCTGCCCGGCAGCGCCTTCGTCGGCTTCGCGCTCTGCTCCACGTACTTCGTCGGCATCGTGCCCATCGTCGTGTTCGTGTCGGCGTCCGTGCAGCAGGTGAGTCGCCGTCCACCTCCGTCTGCCTCTGACCCGCGGCCTCCGGCCCGGCCGCATCGCTGCAAGATTTCCTGTTTTTGTGGCCACCGTATTGTGGCGAATCGCTAGCTCATTGAATATCGCCGTGGCCGCTGTGACGCACCGCCCGACCAGCTGCCTACGGGCACGTTCATAAGCAACGTGACCGTGACTTACTCCAGGCCAGTATATGACCACTCTCCACTCTTTCAAGCAAAAAAAGGAAATTAAAAGTAAACAAAAAGTTCAAAAAAAAATAAAAAATAATAATTAGTGGTGTGCATTACGCGACGCTCGCATAGCAACACCTGCCCCGTTTACGACCGTGCCCTATCACCTCTGCGCCACCTTGCGGTCCACAACGAGCCGGGCATTCCCGCCGCATCTCTGAGCTCAGCACCGTCCTCTTCTTCCTGTTCCCCCTCCAGCTGGTGGAGACGCACTTCGGCAAGCCCGACATGGACCCGGTGGCCTTCAAGCGCATCTTCATCCTGGCGCTGGGGCCGCTGCTGGTGCTGCTGGCGCTGATCCGCAAGCTCAAGCACCTCGTGCCCTTCTCCGTGGTGGCCAACGTGTGCATGGTGCTGGGCTTCGCCATCACGCTGTACTACCTGTTCCGCTGGGACGACACCCCCGTCGTGGCGCTCGGCGCCGACCCCTCCTACGTGCCCGGCATCAAGGAGATCTCGCTCTTCTGCTCCACCACGCTCTTCGCCATGGAGGGCATCGGTGCGGTACGTACACGGTAACACTGCGTGACTCGCCGCCTTGCGGTGATGAGGTGCGCGGCAGCACCGCCCCGGGGGGTCTGCGCGTACCGAATGAAGAGTCAGCGACCGGGCTCTGATGTCCGGCCGGCTGATAGCGAATCTGTGCGCGGCCAGAACGACAACAAAGCCGAGCTGGAGGTGACGTCGAGGCGTTCCCCATGACGTCACCTCGCCGTCGTCGCCCAGCAACCTCCCCGGGGGACGCCTGGCGGGTAGGCAGCTCGGGCTCCAGCGACGCACGCGTGGCGAGCGGGCCGGCCTACCACGGTGTCCGCAGGCGCCCGAGAGGCGGTTCGGTTTGTGGTGACATTGCCGCTGCTGCCGCAGGTCTTCCCCGTGGAGAACACGATGCGGAACCCCAAGCGTATGGTGGGGTGGACGGGCGTGCTCGCGTGGACCATGGTCATCGTGTGCGTGCTCTACCTCGGCATGGGCATCATCGGGTTCCTGCGCTTCGGGGACGCGGTCCAGGCCAGCATCACCCTCAGCCTGCCGCCGAAGGAAATGTGAGTCCATTTCCTGGGTGTGCTGTTCGCTCTCTCGGCGGCGTCTCGAGTATGTGTTTCTGTGGCGCCCCGCATGACACGCCCCTGTTGCAGCCCCGCCCAAGTGGTGAACGCCCTGCTGGCCGTGGCCGTCACCTTCACCTTCCCGCTGCAGCTGTTCGTCACGTGCGACATGGCCTGGCAGCGGATCGTGCGGCCGCGGCTCGCCGACAAGAAGTACCACGGCGCGGCACAGACTGTGGTCCGCTTCGTGCTGGCCTCGTGCGTCGTCCTCATGGCGTGGGCCGTGCCCAACCTGGGGCCCGTCATCTCCCTCATCGGCTCCCTCTTCCTCTCCGTGCTCGGCCTCTTCATCCCGGCCGTCGTCGACCTGGCCGCCTTCTGGGGGGACGCCTCCCCGGCCAGGAAGGTGTACCTGGCCGCCAAGAACGGCTTCATCGTGCTGCTGTCGTTCTTCGCGGCCGCGGCCGGCTCCTACTTCTCCATCCTAGACATCATCGACACCTTCGTGCCGCACCCCACCACGTCCACGGCGTGAGGCGCTCGGGCCGTGACGGGCCGTGCCCGGTGGACCCTCATTTTCAAAAAAAACATTTTCTCGGACGCGAAAGATCAAGTCCGGCATCGAGCTGATAATAGTGAACAAAGTGCATTCGTGGTCGCTGAGTGGTGGTTAAGACAAGCTGCATGTACAGTACTCGGAGACCCCGACGCACCACCGCCGCGCCCTGGCCGCCCCGACGAGGGCCTTGGCGTGGCTCGGCAGCCCGAGCACCGCATGACTCGCCCTTTGCTTCTGATGCGTTCTGTGAATAAAACTTGGTATATTTTGTGTGAATGCTCTGTCTTTATTTCTCTGCCGCACTCGCCTCGCCCTGTGCTTCTAGAGACGGCGGCGGTTACGTGGAGGGCGACGCCCTTCAACTCGGCCGGGCCGGCGGCGCGGCCGACCGGGCGCCGCCGCCGCAGTGCAATGGGAAGGGATTGTTAACGAGTTATATCGTTTCCCCAGCTCAGCCCGCCACATCATGCCGCTTTTAGTGGAGACGGGCGGCATGCGTGATGTCACTGGGCCGCGGCGGCCACGGTGGTGGCGGCGGGCGGAGGGGGCGTGGCGAGGGGGGCGTGGCGGGCGGCGGGGAGGGGTGGCAAAGGCCCCGCCAGGGCTCCGCAGGCCACAGGGCCCGGCACGAACGCGGGCCGCTTCGGCCAGGGCCGCGCCGGCGCTGGACTAGGGCGGACCGACAGTCTCCTCCACCGCGTCGCCCTCGCCAGCACAGGGTGCGCCGAGCGCGCAGCGCAGTGCCGCAGCGAGGTAGGTCGGGTCGGGTCGGGCGGTGCGGCGTCTGCTGCAGAAGCACCCCGATAAACAAACTGAACCCCGTCGGTGGTGTCCGGCAGACCCCGCCCCTTCACGGCTTACAGATGAAGCGTCGGCTCGGAGGGCCGGCCGGGGCCCTGCTGGCCCTGCAGGCCGTGCTGCTGGTGCTGTTCGGGCTGCTCACCCGGTACGACAACGGGGCCCTGCCGACCGCCAACACTAAGGGCCCCGGCATGGAGTACTACTACCCCAGTAAGTGTGGAGCGCTGGAGCGTGACGCCGTCGAGTAGAATTAAATAGTGCAGGCAAGAAAACTACACTCTCGAACCGGCAGCGCAGGCACTCGCGGGGGTATTCGGTCGGCCTAGGGGTGAGTGCGGTGCACGTCCGATAGCTCAGTGCCCTCTATGATTACGCTATCGCGGGGAAAACAACCGGTCCAGCAATAAATGAACACAAGTTTGCAGGCCTGCGGCCCGCTGTGGCCGCGGCCCGGCCCGCCTCCAAATACATCGATACCCGTTATCAGTGACTCGTTACTGCTTACCGGACCGAGCCGTCGTGCGGCCTAGCTGTCCCCGGCTGGCCATTCCTGACCGACACTCTGGCGGCACGCGCTTTCGCCTCTTTGAACTTGACCTTGCCCTCCTCCAGCTGCGCTTTCTTACGCCCCTTCTTTTCCCCCGTCGGAGCTCGCAGGAGTGGGGATGTGGGCCCCGCGCGGGGCTCGGGGGCTCGCCGCGCGGCCCACGCGGCCTGGCGGGCACCCCGGGCGGCGCCTCCAAACAGAATACTGTAGCGCCCCTCCCGCCAATCGCCCGTACCATTGATCAGCGGCGGACCCCCGCTGCGCTGCGTGGCCCCAGTGGCCCTTGAGGGGGCTCAAAGAGCGTCCCGACCTCAGGAGGTTCGGCGCCGGCCAATGCCACAACGTGGACCTGCGTCAGGTCTGGGCCGGGCAGCCCGTGTTAAGCCAACTCCGGTCCGCGGGGTCCTTGTTGTGAGAACGCGCCGCCGCCGGCCGGCCTCGGCCGCTCCCCGCTATAAAACCAAGTAGTGTCATCTGGCTCCACCAAACGGGTGCTCGCAGCAACGCGATGCGGGTTGCAGGAAGAGGAGACGGATGGAGCGCGACACGGCTATATTTGGAGCGTGCGTACCCGCCAGTAGGGGCTGGGCTGTGTAGGGCCCGACCGCTGTGTAGGGCCCGGGACGAGAGGGCCCGGCCCCTCACCAATCAGCGAAGCGGATGCGGCGCGAGCCACGGACTATAGGGGGGGGGGGGGGGGGTCGCTCCATTGCTGTGTCTGTTTTTGGCACCAGGACCACGCCAGCCCGCCGCGCACACCTGCGTGCGGATGGCCTACCCCGGATCTGACGGGGGCTTCGACGCCGAAGACTCGCATCGGCACCCAAGTATGGCACAGCTTTGGGTCGCCTCGCACGGGGCGGTCGTCGTCGCACCGCGGGCCAGGCGGTTTAGGGACGGCCCCCGAGCGCAGCGCACCATCTCTGCCGAACCATCGAGGCGAAAAAAGAGGAAGAAAAGTGCGGAAACCAACTGCGCGGAGAAAATTTGAATGAGAAAAGGTGTGCGGCCGGCGGTGGGTCGAGCCGAGCCGCGCCGGGTGCCGCGCTCACTCAGCACCCGGCCATGGTCATCGACGGCAGCCACACGTTGGCGTCGGACGACGGCGGCCCCGCGGTCCTCTGGCCGCCGAAGCACCCCGCACGCCAGGACTCCTCCTCGTCGGTCACGCCGTCGCAGGCAAGTGCGGCCGCTGCAGCGCGCCTCCGCCGCGGGCGGCCGTCAGGGCGCCGCCGTCACCGTCAACACCGTTGCAGGCGTCCACGGCGCGGGCCTTGTTCGTCGGCGCCGCGTCTCGGCCGCCGCCGCTGACCCGGCGCGCGACCTGGTGGCCGCGTTCCGCGAGCGCCAGCCTCGTCATCGGCAGCCTGGTCGGCGCCGTCGGCGCGGAGGACGTCCTCGGCAGCAGCTGCAGCAGCCCCCCGCCGCGGCGGCGGCCCGGCGGCGGCTACGTGTGCTCGGTGCGCATCCGGCCGCGCCAGGGCACCCAGGTAACCCCAGGACCGCCCCCGCGGGAGCCCCGACCGCAACGCCGCCACCTCTGTGCTGCTTGTCTCGCAGGCCCCCGACGTGGTGCTCGGCCTCACCGTCGTCTACCTGCAGTGCGCCCTCGTCTGCATGTACGTCGCCGTCGTCCGGTACGACGGCATGGAGGCCGGTCGGATGCTTGGCGGCACCATGACCATGATAAGTACGACCCAGGGTAAGGCGGGGCTGCACCCGCAGCGGGGCTCTCGCCGTCAGCGGCCGTAAAGACGACAGCCGCGAGGGCCTGCGCTGGCCTAGCCGAGGACTGCTGCGCTCTTGGCGCAGCAGAGGGCCAGAGGGAGTGGTTTTCTTGCCTGCGCGACGTTAGAGAGGCTTGTTGGTTGTCCTCTGTCTACAGTGCCTGTGCGACGCGCTGACAGTGTTCTGCTCCCCGCAGTGTTCCAGGACGTGCACGTCATGATCTTCGTGGGCTTCGGCTTCCTCATGATGTTCCTGCGCAAGTACGGGTACAGCGCGGTGGGCTTCACGCTGCTGCTGGGCGCCGTCATGGTGCAGTGGGCGATGCTGTGCCAGGGCTTCTTCCGCATGACCGAGGGCAAGATCCTCGTGTCCATGGTCAGGTAGGGTGCGCCCGAGGAGCGCCCGGCCGGAGGTCCTCGGGTTCGAATACCGCAGCCGCCGACATTGCGCAGCCTCCTGAACGCGGACGTGGCGACGGCGGCCGTCCTCATCTCCATGGGTGCCGTCCTGGGCAAGACGACGCCGCTGCAGCTGGTGGTGATGGGCCTCGTCGAGATGGTCGTCTTCGCCGCCAACGAGTACATGTCCAGCCACGTGCTGAAGGCCGTGGACCTGGGCGGCTCCATGGTCGTGCACGTGTTCGGCGCCTACTTCGGCCTGGCCGTCAGCAGGGCGATGGGCCGGCCGGCGGACACGTCCCGTGAGGGCTCCAGCTACGCGTCTGACCTGTTCGCCATGATTGGTGAGTACACCGCGACCAGGCTCTCCTCCGACACGGGGCACACCCGGACCCTCACCCTCTCCCGGCCGCAGGCACCGTGTTCCTCTGGCTGTTCTGGCCCTCGTTCAACGGCGCCCTGGCCGCGGACCAGGCCCGGCACCGCGCCGTCATCAACACGTACCTGGCGCTGGCCTCGGGCTGCGTGGTGGCCTTCGCCGTGTCCTCGCTGGTGCGCCGGGGCAAGTTCAACATGGTGCACGTCCAGAACGCGACGCTGGCCGGCGGCGTCGCCATGGGGACCGCCGCCGACCTCATGGTGCAACCCGTGGGGGCGCTCGTCATCGGGGGCCTCGCCGGCGCCCTCTCCGTCGTGGGCTACGCCTACCTGCAGCCCATCGTCCTGGACAAGCTCAAGGTCCACGACACGTGCGGCGTGCACAACCTGCACGGCATGCCGGGGGTGTTCGCGGGGCTCGTGGGCGCCGTCATGGCCGCGATCGCCGGCACGGACACCTACGGGGGCGCGTCAGTATATCAACCTTGGCTGTCTTGTTATTTTTCTAATATTTTGGGAGTGTTCATTTATTATTATTGTGTCTTTTTTGAAGTCTCTACCAGCAATTCCCCGCCATGACGCCGAGGGCAGGCAAGCAGCTGGAGGAGGTGCAGGAGTACCTGACCAACTTCGCGATGCAGCCCGGGGAGGGCCGCAGCGCCCTCCAGCAGGCCGGCTTCCAGCTCGCCTCCCTCACCGTCACCCTGGCTGTCAGCGTCGTCTCCGGCACCGTCACCGGCCACGTCATGAGGCAGGAGAGGCTGTTCCGGCAACCCGGCAAGGACGGCCTGTTCGAGGACGGTCCCCACTGGGACGTGGCCGACGAGGAGGTCGGCGATGGCGGCGAGGGGGCGCTGACGGCTACCCCTGCGACCACCACGGTCGCCACCCTGTCCGTCAGGAAGGGGTCAGCGTCTTCTGCTGACGCTGCCAACAACATCCCCACGCTCAGCGCCGAGGTCGAGAGGGAAGATGGCAGCAAGTGGTAAAGGCATCGCAAATGCTGGGGAAATTTCAGAAGTTCCTTTTTTTCTTTTTGTTGGTAAAAGAAAAAAAAGGGGGAAATGTGTAAAGAATAGTGCCTTCGCGTTTTAGGTACAACTTTTTTTAAACCGTGTGCTGTACAGTGGTAGCTCATGTTTCTTACCCCAACAAGTCTAATTCGCCAAAAATACAGGTTGACTGCATCTAATGTGTTGTAATCAGATACAAATAATAAAAACTTTTTAGAAAAAATAAACCTATGCTAATTTCTGTACGAAAGTGTCTGGGAATAGATCACATCAAATACGCCACATCACACCAAATGTGTCACATCATATCGGCAGCAAATCACAATTTTAGTCTCCATATCTTATAACTATGCTAAAAATAAGTGACAGCGGTGGGATTCGAACCCACGCCCTTTCGGACTGGTGCCTAAAACCAGCGCCTTAGACCACTCGGCCACGCTGCCGAACTGCCACAGTTGGTGGTACATGACAAACAGTTTTCACATGATTTCACAAAGGGGTCAAGTTAAGGAGAACTACCATAAAATAAAGCTTCAAGACAAGAGCTGAGGTGGTCCGAGCATTTTAACATCAGAGAAAAATAGTCCTAACCTAGAATGATGGTCAGGAGCTGAAACTTTGAAACTTCTTTTCGGGTGCCAGCGGTTGCCAGCATTGACGCCATTATCCGGGCAAGTTTTGATTTCATCTTGACTTTACGCAAAATGATTCCGCGACCGCACTGTAATGTCACAGCAAAACCGACAATTACTCAGAATTTTAAAATAAAACCTCAAAACTTAACGAAATCTCCTTATTCAGGGTTTCTGGTTCTGCTCATGAAACCATGTTCTGTTTACCTACCTTCCCCCTCCCTTCCTCTTCTCCTGTATGTTGGCGCGAAAATCGGCTGCTCGACCAGCTCTAACCTTTGTTAAAACACACCGTATATTAATAGAGACAGTCCGTCTGTCAGATGTGATCGTATCGGAAAAGAATATCCAGGATGGTATTACAAAACAGTGGTCGGTTCAAAGCCGACAAGACTGACAAGTTTGAAAAGAACTCAAGTGGAGGGCCAAAGTAAGTCGCTGTTGCTTAATTTTGTCACAATGTTACTGTGCAGTCTCCGTTCTACTCATTCTATTTAACCACATCACCTTGAAATTGAAATGCGACCATTAGCATAGTTTCATCTTTTCCAGTGAGCTAGTTTCAGTCGCAGTTGCTATTTGTGCGAACAGAGTACAATTAATTATTTCCTTCCTTGCAATGTGATTCAATGATTTTATTCTATCATTTTTGTAAATTTACAGGGAAGACAGCTCTGAGTTTAGATTAAGGCAAGTATTAGAAAATGATGCCACTGATAATAAATATGGCTTTAAGAGGGTTACGGATCACCAAGAGAGAGCAGGATTTCTCATCAACATGCACACGGTTAGTATAATTTATATTCCCTCCCTGTCATTATTTTGATTGACTGTTATTTTATCACGTGTTCTTTTATTAGACGGAAATCTTGGATGAAGACAAGAAGCTTATTAGTGCAGTGGACTATTATTTCATTCAAGAAGATGGATCTCGTTTCAAAGCATCTTTGCCTTTTAAACCATACTTTTACATTCTGACAAAGAAGGAAAATGTTCAGGAAGTGTCAGCATATCTCTCTAAGAAGTTTGCTGGGAAAGTTGCTTCAATAGAAGTGATTTCCAAGGAAGATCTGGACCTGGTTTGTATTCTTTCTTGAAATTAATATTTTAATTTCCAGTAGTATCTCAAATAGCTGTTTTGATCTATTATCTTTTCCAGCCTAACCATCTAATAGGAATCAAGCAACGTTACCTGAAGCTTTCATTTTTAACTGTAAAAGATTTGATGGATGTACGTTCACCAATAATGTCAGCTGTCAAAAAGAATCGTGAGCGTGAAAAAGGAAACACATTTTACTCTGAGCTTCTCACCAAAGCTTTGGCAAGCACTAACACTGGTGTTACTCATAAGCTCAGTGATCAAATGGAAAATATAATTGATATCAGGTAATATTTTCAGAACAATCTTGTGCCCATTGAAAGTGAAAGCCGGTGTTTCACTCATTTTTTTGTCTGTGCAGGGAATATGATGTGCCTTATCACATCCGTGTTTCCATTGACAATAAGATTTTTTGTGGTTCTTGGTACTCTGTTTGCACAAGAGGGACTGAGGCGCCTTTTATAACTAAACGTAATGACATAATTGAGACACCAGATATGATTGTTTTGGCTTACGATATAGAGACTACAAAACTTCCTTTGAAGTTCCCAGATGCTCAGACTGATCAAATAATGATGATATCCTACATGATAGATGGACAGGTATTTTTTTTTCTTTTTGATCTGTGGTCACTTTTATTGACTCTTGTATTTAGATTCTATAATATTTTAAAATCTTTCTCAGGGATATTTAATTACAAACCGTGAAATTATATCTGCTGATGTGGAAGATTTCGAGTATACACCCAAACCAGAATTTGAAGGATTTTTTACAATCTTCAATGAACCTGATGAGCGTTGCCTCCTGCTGCGTTTTTTTGAGCATATCATGGATGTAAAACCACATATTTTTGTGACTTACAACGGAGATTTTTTTGATTGGCCTTTTGTTGAAGCAAGAGCTGCAATTCATCAGTTGGACATGAAGCAAGAGATAGGCTTTTCCAAAAATAAAGAGGGCACGTACTGTTGCCGAGCTGCTATGCACATGGATTGTTTATGGTAAGCTTGATGTCTTAAATTTCTGTTACTTGTTAATATCAGCTGCACTTATAATTCTGATCTTTTTTTTTTTTTTAATATAGTTGGGTTAAGAGAGATTCTTATCTCCCTGTTGGCTCTCAAAATTTGAAAGCAGTAGCCAAGGCAAAACTTAGATATGATCCTGTTGAGCTTGACCCAGAAGATATGTGTGCAATGGCTGCAGAGCAGCCCCAGGTCATGTCAAACTACTCAGTGTCAGATGCCGTTGCCACTTACTACCTGTATATGAAATATGTGCACCCGTTCATTTTCGCTTTGTGCACAATCATTCCTTTGGAGCCTGATGAGGTAAAATTTGTTTTCACATACATCACATTGGTATTGAATTGTATGAACTTCTGATGGTTTTGGCTTTTTTGTAGGTTTTGAGGAAAGGATCGGGGACACTGTGTGAATCATTACTCATGGTGGAAGCATTCCACGCCAATATTATCTTTCCCAACAAACAAGAATCAGAACTGAATAAGTTGAGCGATGACGGCCATGTCCTGGATCAAGAAACCTATGTAGGAGGTCACGTTGAGGCCTTGGAGTCTGGTGTTTTCCGTGCTGATATACCCTGTCAATTTCGAATTGTAAGTTGTTATACAAGCATTGTGAAGAAACTATTTATACATTTCATTATGTATGTTCTCCAATATCTTAGGTTCCTAGTGCATGTGAAAAGCTCTTAGGCAATATTGAGGGTGCTTTGAGACATGCTATTGTGGAGGAAGAACAAATTCCTTTAGATATGGTCACCAACTTTGATGAAGTAGCTGATGATATTAAGGCCAAGTTATGTGATCTCAGAGACACACCCATGCGCTTAGAGAATCCCATTATTTACCATTTGGATGTTGGTGCCATGTATCCAAACATTATTCTGACCAATCGTCTTCAGCCTTCCGCCATGGTATTGCTTCTATGTCTTTTTGAACATCACATTCCTATTGGTTGTTTCCTTAAATTTCTTTAATTGGCTTTTTTTCCCCACCTTTTCTCTCAATAAAATAATTCAAGGTTGATGAAGAGACTTGTGCAGCCTGTGATTTTAACCGCCCCGGTGCAAAATGCCAACGCAAAATGGCTTGGATGTGGCGTGGAGAGGTGATGCCAGCGAGTCGAAATGAATTTCAGAGAATACAACAGCAGCTAGAAACTGAAAAATTTCCGCCCCAGTTTCCTGGAGGTCCGAACCGTGCCTTCCATCAACTGAGCCGAGAGGATCGAGCTATGTATGAGAAGAAACGTCTGTCAGAGTATTGCCGCAAAGCTTACAAAAAGACTCATATTACCCGCATTGAAGAGAGATACACAACCATCTGCCAGAAAGAAAACTCGTTTTATGTTGACACTGTGCGGGCATTCCGTGACAGAAGATATGAATATAAGGGATTGTCCAAGGTAGCCAAGAAACAGGTATCAGATGCTATAGCAAGTGGTGATGCTGGCGAGATCAAATCTGCTAAAAACCGAGAAGTTTTGTATGACTCACTTCAACTTGCTCACAAATGCATTTTAAATTCCTTTTACGGATATGTCATGAGACGAGGAGCCCGATGGCACAGCATGGAAATGGCTGGCATTGTATGTTTCACTGGAGCCAACATCATTACCAAAGCCAGAGAGATTATTGAGCAAATTGGTCGTCCTCTGGAACTTGACACAGATGGTATCTGGTGCATTTTACCAGCATCATTCCCAGAGAACTATGTAATCCACAGCACTCATCCCAAGAAATCAAAAGTAACAATTTCATACCCTAATGCCATTTTGAACTTCATGGTCAAGGACTTCTTCACAAATGACCAATACCATGAGCTTGTGAATCCTGAGACATTAGAATACAAACTTCGCAGTGAAAACTCAGTGTTTTTTGAAGTGGATGGTCCGTATAAAGCTATGGTTTTGCCTGCATCCAAAGAGGAAGGGAAAAAGCTGAAGAAAAGATACGCTGTTTTCAACTTTGATGGGTCTCTTGCTGAGCTGAAAGGCTTTGAAGTAAAGAGGAGAGGAGAGCTTCAGCTTGTAAAAATTTTCCAGTCATCCGTTTTTGATGCTTTTTTGAAAGGAGATACCTTAGAACAATGCTATGACTCTGTTGCCAAAGTTGCAGACTACTGGCTTGATGTTTTGTACAGCAAAGGTGCCAATTTACCTGACTCTGAACTTTTTGATCTAATTTCTGAAAACAGGTCAATGTCAAAGAAACTTGAAGAATATGGAGGTCAAAAATCAACTTCTATTAGCACAGCTAAGCGCTTAGCTGAATTTCTTGGGGATCAAATGGTAAAAGATGCTGGTTTGGCTTGCAAATTCATCATCAGCAAGAAGCCTGAAGGTGCTCCTGTGACTGAGCGTGCTATACCTCTGGCAATTTTCCAATCAGAACCCAGTGTTAAACGTCATTTCTTGAGAAAATGGCTTAAGGATACATCTATCAGTGACATTGATATTCGTCAGGTTTTAGATTGGAACTACTATATAGAACGATTAGGCGGTACAATTCAAAAGATTATTACTATCCCTGCAGCTATGCAGGGTGTATCAAACCCTGTGCCCCGTGTTCGTCATCCTGACTGGCTGCACAAGAAGATGCTGGAAAAAAATGACACTTTAAAACAGCGCAGGATAACTGAACTTTTTTCTGTGAAACCTAAGGAAAAATCTCCAGAGATGGAAGGTAATGTAGATACAGATGAAAATGATGGAGCCCAAGCTGGTTCAGAAGACATGTTTTCTTCTGAAGTAATGGATGTAGAGGATATTGGGAAAGATTCAACCACCCCCGTTGGTGGAAGGCCTATTTGCAACAAGAGAAAAAGGTTTCAGACTTCGCCTGGCTCTAGTCAAGATTCATCATTGTCCTCCCAAGACTGGAGGGAAGCTTTAGGACCTGCTCCACCCATGGGAACAACTAAAGTGAGACTAATTGTTTGCTTCTGTGTTCTTTATATCTACGATTTTGTTCGGCGGTGTCACAATGTAAAATGCCATTGATTTTTTTTTTTTTTTAAATCTAGGAAGAAAGGCTGGCGTGGATTCAGTACCAAAAGAAGAAGTGGGCCTTGCAAGCAGAAGCTCGAGCTGCTAGACGTAGAGTTGTTGACAAGCGTGCTCGAATTGATGATGGTGGAGGTGCCCCCATCGCTCGACCCATGCCTGGATTGGGTCGAGGATCTGCTGCAACTCTTGGAGGTTTTCTGCGGAGGACACAGCGCACCCTCCTAGATTCTCCTTGGCAGATTGTGCAGGTATAGTGCAAGACTTTACTTTTTGTTTTCCCTTGCCATTTTCCTGGTTTGACAGTGTTGCTTGTAGATTGCAGAGACCAACCAACCAGGAGTGCTTAAACTCTGGGCTTTGGTGGGGCATGACCTTCATCAAATTAAACTGAAAGTCCCCAGAATTTTCTATGTCAATCAGCGGCTTGCAAGAGCAGAACCAGAAACTAATGCCACAACTCTCTGGAAGAAGTGTAACAGAGTTCTTCCTAGATCAAGACCAGTATTTTACCTGTATGAATATTCTGTGCCAGAAGAACTATTCCGTGAGCATAGCCAAGAGCTGATGGCAGATTTATCAACCCCTGACATTGAAGGCATTTATGAAACTCAAATGTCTTTGGAGTTCCGAGCTCTGTTAAGGCTTGGATGCGTCTGTTCGGTTGACAGAAGAGTTGCAAACAGCATGGCACATGCTGGTGTTCCAGATACCTTCAACCTAGATGAATTAGTATTCCGCAGTGTGTCTCAACAGCCATATCTGGACACATCTGATGGAGATGTGTCCCTCAGGCATCTGTACCTATATCACCATCAAATTCCAAATGGGACAAGAGCTATGTTTGGGCTGTTTTTGCCTCCCTCTAAGAAGGCCATCATCATAGTTCTTGATACAGTCCGTACAAATCAAATGCCTAATATGAGCTCATTGTACAACTCTGAGCGTAATGCTAAAATATCAAGAGGTCATGATGAAGCTACATTACCTCAGAAAGAATTTAATTTTGAAATCCGTGTTGAAACTGACATCAAGCAAGTGTACAGATTGCTTCAAAACGCTCTCCTGGCATACCGTGATGAAAAGAAGGGTCCCTCATTACTTGCCATTCAATCAGTTCATGGTATGCTTCCCTGATAAGCTAATAATTTTTCATTTCGGATTAAGTTTTAGTTTTTATTAATTTTGTGTTGTTTCCTCTTGTACAGATTTGCCTACTATAAATTCACTAATGCCAAGCCTTGCAGAATTTCCTCAAATGACAATTCATGGCTTGGGAGATGCAGAGAATATGTACTCAACATTGGACTGGCAGAGAGTTGGAGCTAAAGCAATTGTGCGCCACTACCTTAGTAGTGAAAAAGTCTTATCAATCAGTACTGAACAGTGCAGATATTTCCATGTTCCACTTGGAAATTTACCTGCGGATGCCACTCTCTTTGGGGCTGATTTGTTTTATGCCCGACATTTGACCAAGCAAAACTTTGTGCTTTGGTGTTCGAATACAGACCGTCCGGATCTTGGTGGAAGAGAAGCCGATGATAACAGGTTATTATTGTTGGACTGCTACTAAAATTACTATTTTTATTTCTTTGCTCTAGTGCATTTTGTATTGATTTTGTTAACATTTTCAGGTTGCTGACTGATTTTGAAGAAAGTTTAAATGTTATTTCTAATGCACCCAATGCATATTCAACCATTTGTGTTGATTTAGAAATTGACAGTCTTGCTGTAAACACTCTTCTTCAATCTCATCATGTGCATGACATAGAGGGCACTAGTGCTGGTGTTGCTTTCGATGCAATGCCGCAAGCATCACTTGAAGATATGATTTCTGGACAGACTGCAATTCTCCCCAGTTATGATGAGACAGCGTTGTGCAGTGCTGCATTTAAAGTGTTGCGGTCTATGGTAAATGCCTGGCTCCGTGATGTAACAATGTATCGAAATGAGTTTGCAGATCTGCAGATAGTGCACTTCTACCGATGGATAAGATCGCCCAATGCATTACTGTATGATCCAGCACTAAGACGTACTCTTCACAATCTGATGAAGAAGCTCTTTATGCAGCTCATAGCAGAATTCAAGAGACTTGGATCTGTCATTATCTATGGTAATTTTAATAAAATAATGCTATGTACCAAGAAGAAGAATGTGAAGGATGCATTGGCGTATGTAGAATACATTGTGACCAGTATCCACAACAAAGAGCTTTTCCATAGTATTCAAATCACTTATCAGCAGTGCTGGGAGTACCTTCTTTGGCTTGATCCATCTAACCATGCAGGCGTGAGAGGAAAGTTACCATCAGACATGGAAAATGAGTCTGAAAACAATGTTGATGATGATGATGAGGGAATCACTTCCGATAAGGATGATACTGTAAGTTGGTTCCTGCATTAATTTGTTAATCTCTTCCTTTTGTAATTATTTTTAATCCAAGTTCTCTTTATAGCCTGAAATTGTTATGAACTGGAATTTGATGGAGTATCTCCCGGAAGATGCAGCATGTCAAGACAACTTCTCAGCTGTGATTGCAGGGTACATTATGAAAGTGTACTTGCACCTCCAAGACAACATGATTCCTGAAGGGCATACACCTGTTCGCAAGAAACGTGCAAGTTCACAGAGTCAGACACAAAGCAAACCATTGGGTTTAGGTGTGCATGCAACAACTGCTGAATATGCCAAGGAACTTATTACAGGGGAATTGGCACAAAAGTTGTTTTAGTAAGTAGTGGCAAAACTCAAGTGCTGCATTTTCTGCTTTGTGTTTTGAAATAAAATGTCTAAAATTGAAATGCTATATTTTCCAGCATCACTGAAAAAATTCACAAGAAACTTCCTAGTCAGTCATATGATGCAAATTCTCTTTTTCCACAATTGCCTGGAGCCCACTTGAAATTGATGAATCCTGCCTTAGAATTTATTAAAGCTGTCTGCAAGGTTGGTTCATATGGAACCTCTGATTTATCTACAGAACATATGCATACTGCTGTATTCATTCATTCATTCTCTTTATTGTGCAGGTTCTGTCTCTGGATTCATCTGTGGCAGAAGATGTTGATGTTCTTCGCCGTAACCTCTTACGTCTTGTGAAAGTGGGAAATTTCAGTGATCTGGCGGAATGGAAAGATCCATGCATTTCCTTTGTTCTTCCTGAAGTCATTTGTAAAGGCTGTAATCATTGCCGTGATATAGATCTTTGCAAAGACAATTACCGAGCAGAGGATGAAGGAAGGTTTGTAATTCTTACCCTCAATTTTGAAAAACCAAACATTTGATTATGGTGTCTGCTAATGAATGAATTTTGAATTAGAATTTTTAATTCCCCTTCCCTTCTTTTTCCCACTTTTCAGGCCAGTTTGGAAGTGTCCAATGTGTAACAACAGTTACGATAATTCCGAGATAGAGTATATGCTGGTAGACACTATAAACAGGAAGGCTATGGCCAATATTCTGCAAGACTTGCAGTGTCGGAAATGTCTCCAGGTACATACACTTTCAGCTCTGGCTCCTGTTTACGACTATTAATACCTTTTTATAAACTTTCTAACGATGTAATTGTTCATCCTTTTTTTCAGATCAAGATGGAAAACATGCCTGACTACTGTACCTGCGCTGGAGAGTACAACACTCTCATCTCCAAGTCAGACTTAGGAATTCACCTTCGAACTTTCAGAAGTATAGCTGAGCACTTCGGTATGCCTCTTCTACTAGAGACAGTTGACTGGACACTCCAGATGAATCCCTCTCTCGCGGTTGGCTAGGAGTTCCAAATTCCTTAGAATTTCTTGTTTGTTTTCTTTTTTTTCTGTTGAATGATATTTGTTTGGTTCTGTGATTGTCTAACCAGGATAAATAAGTGTTAAAATTTGTATTCCTAGTAAATCCTTTCTGCGGTTAAGAAAACACTTTGTCCAGAAAGTATACTTTCTTTTTGTATATTTTTATAATTCTACCTTGTGATTTCCATTTTTAAAATAAATAATTCAAATGAAACAATCAATTTCTTTTTTTAAGCACATACCTAAACCCTACATCACATAACTTTTGCATTCAGTCATTTTATATCTTATGTCCTATTTGTACAAACATATACAAAAATATTGAGCACACATGCATTGCCATAGTATCACAAATAGTTCAGGAAAACTAGCTGATGGAAGTTTGGAGTTAACCAAAGATCAATTCTGGCCTTGCTTTCTTCACTATTAAAGAGAGCAATCATTGTATCCACTGTCACATCACACAAAAAAGGAAGAAACCTACCCTCTCCCTGGGATAATTCATTCATAATATAGTAATCTGCACCGTTGCCAGTTTCGCATTAGAATACATCATCCAAAACCTTAATAGCTATAGAGCGAGACGGGAGCGTGGGTGGTTTCAATATAAGAAAACACATTTGGAAATTATCAGTGGGGGCCTCGAAAAGAATCGATGTAACACCCGAGACAAGTAAAAACAAATAGGGAAAAGAGTTATTCTTTGGCAAGATAAGTAAGTGCCAGATGGGTTGCCAACCCCGGTGGGAGCCGGTGGCCGGTGGTTACGACGCCGGCCTGGGGTTGGGCCTGTTCCTCGCCATCTGCAGGTACTTCCCCCGCAGGGCCTCCCAGGAGGTGATGGTAACGTTGGGCAGGCGGTATTGCGCCAGGTGCTCGTCCAGGGCGGGCTCCAGCAGCGGCAGCACGGCGTGGTCCAGCGCGGGGAACATGTGGTGCAGGCGGTGGTCCCCGAAGTGCGTCAGCGTCAGCAGCAGCCACGTGCGGCCGCGGAGGCCCGTGCACGTGGACGTGGCGGCCAGCTGCATCAGGCCGAAGTCGTGGTCCGCCCTGCGGCAACGGCAGCGGCGGCCGTCAGGCACGGGGCAGAAACGAACCCTCCACTCGAGGTCACTACTCTACTCACCCCAGCGCGTCGCCCTCGTGGTAGTTGTCGGGGTGGTGGTGGCCGGCGCTCAGGCCCTGGTAGCCGAAGTAGAAGCTGCTGACGACCAGCACCCAGGACCACAGCAGCCAGGCGTCAAGCAGCGGGGTCCCCGCCAGCAGCACGCTCGCGGGCACCGCCAGCGCCACCGCGTCCGTCGGCTCCAGCCGCAGGTTCAGCAGCCTGCGCCGTGGAGGGGAGCATTGTATCACAGAGCCCGTCCGGGGCCGGGCCGCGACCGAGGCCGGACCGGATCGGGCGGGCCTGGCCGGGCCTGGCCGGGCCGTCCAAAAGTGGGTTTCGAGCCCATCCACGAACTACTCTTCGTTTCACGGGCCGGGCCGCGGCTCGCGTTCCTTACCTCTTGCCGAACTGGCCGTGGCCGAGCACGGCGTACATGACGACGGAGTAGCCCCACGACAGGTAGCGCACGACCAGGTGCTTGCTCGGGTACGGCAGGAAGGAGACGAAGGGCTCGAAAAACGTCACCTCCAGGTCCTGAAGCGTATTGGGGAAGATGTGGTGCGAGAGCGCGTGGCTCACCATCCACTCCCTGCGGGCCGAGGCGGAGGGGGGTCGTCAGGGCGAGCCGGAAGCGCGTGCAGCCGTGCAGCCGCGCGGCCCCGGGAGGGGGGGGGGGGGGACTCACCTGGACGACATGAAGCTGAGCTCGAAGTAGAACCGCCTCCAGTTGTGCTTCTGGTGGAAGAAGTTGTGCGCCGCGGAGGCCGTGACCGACACCAGGATGCCAGCCACGGTGCCGAGCACGAAGAAGCTCCTGAAGTAGCCAGCGAGGGCGCACGTCAGCAGCGCGGACGCGGCCAGCACGTCCACGATGGTCTTGGAGCGCTGCTTGGCGGCCTCCAGAACCGGCTTGGGGGTGTCGTCCAGCACCTTCCGCACCCGCTCCCGTAGCTGCATGTAGAAGCCGTCGCGGTGGAACGTGAAGGGCGAGTTGCGGGGCGCCGTGGCGGGCCGCGCCAGGAACTTGGGCAGCAGCGCCTCGGCCGTCTCGGCGACGTGGTGCGCGAAGAAGACCTCGGTGATGTCGGTGCCGCGCGTCAGCTGCAGCCACTCGCGGCCGCCGGGGTGCCGGTCCAGGAAGGGCGTCAGGTCGTACAGGTTGTCCTCGACGCGCCACAGCCCCTCGGCGCCGTCCAGCCGCCGCCGGTCCGCCAGCCAGTCGTCCACCGTCGCCATCACGCCCTTGTCGCGGGCCTTCGGGTAGCCCCAGGGCAGCCCCTGCCACCTAGGAGCGCCGGCGACGCCGCCGCCGCCGACGACGAGCGCGTGCTCGTGGACGTGGTCCGCGTCGTGGACCTGGCCGCAGTCGCACTCGGCCGCCAGGATCCCGGCGGACACCACGTTGGGCGCCATCCTGTGGGCAAGACCGGCACGGCACACGAGTGAGCGCGATGCGGTGAGGCAGCGGGGCGGCAGGGCGCCTGTGAGCGGCGGGGTAGGCCGGCCCGCACCACACCCGTGCGTGCGCCCGGCCGGCCTGCCTACCCCGCAGGCGCCCTGCGGGTGGGTTACGGCTGGTCACGCGGGACTTCGCGTCGAAAAGTTCGGCGCAGAGCGGGGGACCGCGTCCACGTTATCATCACATGCTTCGCCTCACGTCTCGGCGTCCAGGGCCGGGGCCGCGGCGCGAGCGGAGCGGTCTGCCATCTCTGTGGCGGCGTCGACGGCGGACAGTGCAGGACTCCGACTCCGAGGAAAGAGTCCCGCGCCACCGCCGGTGGGAGTGTGGCGGCCGAGCGTCGCCGCGCCGTCACCGTCACCGTCCTGGCCGCGGCCCGGCGAACACACTGGCCCGGCCCCGGCCCGGCCCCGGCCCGGCCCGCAGTGTCAATTGAATATGCGAGTGTGCCGGACGCCAACGTGACACCGGGGCATCCGAGCCCGAACCTAAAGAAGCCCAAACCAACAGAAGAGAGGTAGAGAGAGAGAGGGAGGGAGGGAGAGAGAGGCTAGCAGCAGCGTGGTGGAAGGTCTCTCAGCTTTCGCTGCTTTCGCTTTCGGGCGGCGGGCGGGCGGACACACAGGGCGGGACGCATAATCGTATTCGATGCAAGAAGTTGCGCGGCGCACGGGAACTGTAATGTGCGGGTGTCGTGCGTCACCGCAAGCGCAAGCCCCGCCTGCAGCAGACCGCACCGCCCCCACGGAAAAAGGCTTTCTGTTCCCCCGTCGCGTCCTCGCCGAGCAGAGCGAGCAGAGCTCCGGGCGGCCCTCGTCCTCGCCTTGGCGTGCGGTGGCGCGAGGAGCCTCGAGGAGCCCCGACCCGACAGCACGGCGATGGAAAGGCATACAGCAGGATAGAAAGGGCCTCCACACCGCGCCACACCGCCACCGCGCCGAGCACCTCAGCTCCCTTCTTCCGCCGCCGCTGCTCGCAGTAGTGGGGGCTGCAACATGCGGTGACCTACCTCATCATTACAGTGCCATTACAGAGAGAGAGAGAGAGAGAGAGAGAGAGAGAGAGAGAGAGAGAGAGAGAGAGAGAGGCTTCTCCGTCCGCCGTCTCCAGCCGCTGCGGTGCGCTGGACCTGGCTGGACGAATGCGAGAGCGGCGAGGCGCCGATGACGATGGACAACTGTCCGCGCCCGTCCGACCACGGCCGTGTCGGTGACGGCGGCCTGCCTCCAGCCAGCCTTAAGGCCCCCTCCCTCAGCTGGGAAACCTCCGAGCCGACGAAAACAACAACAATTATGCGGTGCGAAAGCAATAAATCTGTCTGGAAGAAGAGCCGAGTCTGCGCAGCCCGCGGACACCTGCTCTCCGCTGTGGTGGTGCCCCGTCCTGGGGGGGGTCGATCCGCGTGTGGCGGTGTGCCGTGCGAGTAAATAAGAAAGGGGACGCGGATTGCCGCGAAAGTGCATCTAAATCCGGACGGTTCGAGCGCTGCGCCGACCTTGAAGGGGCGCCCTCCCCGCCCCGCGCCTCGCTCATCCCATCTAAATGGCAGAATGAAGCGAGACGACCGACTGCAATAGTCGCAGTGGGTGACGTGCGCGCCTGTACACAACACAACGCCCGCTCGGGGGATCGCCGTGTGAGCTGCACTCAGAGCCGAGAGCTCTTGATGCGACGGCGATGAAAAGGGGGCGTCACTCGCCGGGGAACACGGTCCCAGGCCGGAATTTATTTCATTTTCTCCCAAGAACACGCGCACGACGACTTCCCGACCGGCCATGACGGCAGCGGCGCTCTACGCGCTCTACGATGACCGGCGGCGGGTCACAGAGCCGTGTGTGGCGGCGGAGCTCCGGCCGCGACAAGGCCTCCCTGCTGTGGCCGTTATCTCTGGCTTATCGGACCTCGTTCAGCAGTTCGTTGCTCTGTCCGGCCCGGCCCGGCCGTCGGGTACCTTCCGGGGCGCCGGTGTATACGGACCTGCGCGGGGCGGTTGTCGCTGCTGTTGTGCGGCGCCTGGAGTCACTATGCCAGGGCCATCGGCAGGCGAGCAGGAGAGGAGGAGGAGGTGGTGGACACGCGTCCGGGCACGCGCCGCGCAGCCCGCCGAGCCCCGAGACCTCACGGCTGAGCAGCCTGCCCAGCCGCCGGCACGCCGACTACTGCCGACTGCGCCTGCGCAGCACGCCGCAGACCGTGCGCGGGCACCGCGGACCCCCCACGACCCCCTCCCCCGGCTGGGGCTACCCGACTCCTCCTCCTCCCCCTGCCTCCCCCCCTTTCCCTCGCCGCCTCCGGCAGACGTTGATTCAGATTCTGCACGGGCAGGCCGCGCGTACGGTTTCCCGCCATCCGGCCTCCCCCGGCCGGTAGTTCTGCGGTGCTGCCACCTGGTGGCGACCGCCTGCCCCGCCCGACCGGATTGTATCCGACCCACGCTCTTGTGCCTCATTTCCAGCCAGACTTTTCCACACGGGCGAGGAGACGAGCCCCGCCAGAGCGTTCATTAAGGGGCACTCGGAGCCCGGCGAGCGGCGAGCTGCCGCTGCCGTCATCATCCAGCGATTCGCGCGCCAGTGACGCGGGGAGGTTAATCGCAGATGCTTTCAAACTGCCGATAAAGCGCCCGCGACAAGTACACAACACCAGTACACACAACGAATTAGTACACAAATTAGTACACAAAGCGCGCTTCCGCCCGGCCGGTCAGCATCGATTCTGCGGCGCGTGCCGCGAGCTGTGTGTGCCCCGGACAAACCATGTATTAAGCTCGACAAGCATGTGTGCTCAGCGCGGCAGGTGTCCGGTCCACCTGTAAAGGCGGCGCTTATCTTCTGGTTAGCGCCCGCAACCTCACGGCGGGGCGGACCGCGGGGCGGCAGTACTCCGCGCGGATGCGCTGCCGGCGCGGGGTACCGACGAGATGCACTCTCGAGCCGGGCGCGGGGTATCCGCGGGCTGGACTTCCCTCCCGCCCCGCCCGCCGGCCGGCCCGCTGCTGTTGGCCGTTTGCAGCGCGGCACCAAGCGACACCGCACAATCATGTCGCTGTCTTTTTTTTGTGTGGGGCGTTGCTGAGTGCTGAAGGATGCGACCACTATGCCAGAATTCTTTCGGGCCTGTAAAGGGTCTGCGGTAAGGGCGAGACGAGAGACGACTGACGACCTGGACGGCGGTTCTCTCTCTCTCTCTCTCTCTCTCTCTCTCTCTCTCTCTCTGTCCCTCTGCTTCTGTCTCCGTTCCTCTCCCCGGGGCTGCCCTCTCGGAGACGCTCCTCGGCGCACATAACGAGACATGCAACACATTCAATTAAGCGCTCGTTTAGTACACGTGATGCAAACCGTGCCAGAGGAACAAGTGCCTGGCCGCGGGGGCCGGGGCCTCGGATGCAGTCTGCAGCCCCGGCGCTGCGCTCCATCAAGCCCTCGCCGCCGGTCAGGTGCAGTAAAAGTAACACCCGCTAGCGGAGCGGTGCCTGCACGTCCGCCGGCGCGTGCCGTGCCGCCGCCACCGCTGCAGCCGCCACCGCTGCAGCCGCCACCGCTGCAGCCGCCACCGCCGCAGCCGCCACCGCTGCAGCCGCCAGCCGCCGTCCTCGGGGGCCTGGCCCGTGTCCTCGCGGAGTGACACGACACTTTTGACGCGCCTCGGCAGAGCAGCAGGGAGAGATGTCCCCTAAAAATGACTAATCGGCTCCTCAATCTCTCCCCCCCCCCCCCCTCTCGTCTCCTCTCAACTACTCCCTTTTGGGACGCGATCGTGGCGAAGGCTGCGCGGTAATTTTGAGAGACCCGGAGTGAGGAGTGGGGGGGGGGGGGGGGGGGGGGGCGCGTGTCCTCCGCTGACGGATCGCGATGCCGGTGAAAGAACCGCCCGCGCCCGTCCCACGCGTCATCTCCGCCTGCTGCTCAAGCTGAGTGGTGAAAAAGGGGGCGTGGCTGGGCGGCGAGCGGACTCGAACCCGCGACCCCCGCTTCGCGGCCCGGCCGCGGTGAACAATGATCACGTTTCCCAAGATCGTGGTGCTAGGCCAGCGTGGTGCGCCGGCGGCGGCGGCGGCCTGCTCCCGTTCCCATTCGTACCGCTAAGTAGCATTAGGAGTGTCGCGATTTGTCACATTTATAATCGGTTCGGAGGGCGCGTCGCGGCGCCGCCGGGCCGCGGCTGCGGGGAAGGGAGCGGCCCCTCGGCAGGAGAACGATGAGTGCACCAGGACGAAAATAATATAAATAATAAAAATAATAAAAATAATATTCCATGCTTTGCGACCGCAAGGCTGCTGCCTGTGGGTCGGCAGGGCCGCCGCCAAGTCATCGCGCCGCGCCTCCCGAAAACGAGCCGCCGCCGCCGCCGCAGCGGCAGACGCGGGCAGGGACAATTATTCTTATCCCGCGCTCCCCGCTTACTTAAAAAAAAGGCAACATTTTCAAACGCGTACTTTTGAATCGCGTTGGGCCCCTCGCGGTCGCGCCTGTGGCCGCCGCGGCTGACGCCGAAGATGTCACGGCTGCAGCGCGCCGTGTCGCGCCGAGCTAAACCGTGACGCAACGCGAGCCTGCAGATGGACTTTTTGCGCGCGGAGGACGATGCACTCGAGCAGGAACTAGACCGCGGCCGCGGCGGGGGCACCGCCAGGCGTCTGCATGCACGCGGCGGCAGCAGGCAGACCGGCACCAGGCAGAGGCGTCCTTACAAACACCCAAAGTCAAACCACTCTTCAAAACATCTTTGTTTCATTACCTTGACTCTGAGACTTGTTTTTCATCTCTGTCACAGTTTTTGACCACTCATTTTCACCATTTTAATTTTTTTTAATTAATTTTTTTTTTTGGGGGGGGGGGGGGTTTCCGAGATGGCTCTATAGGCAGTCTGTACTCCGGTAGTGTCCGCAGAACGGCCATCACGCATGGGAAGCGTGCCGCCACGGAGCCACCCAGCTCTAATTCTGATTCTGCACGCGGCCGAGACGAGAGACGAGCGGGCGACTGCGGCACACGGCCCGCCGGGGCAGCCGGGGCAGCCGAGCGGGACGCGCGCCACTCGGGCAGACGTGTTCACAGGCCGCAGGCACCGCAGGTCACTTCTGTTGCCTGCTTGGAGCCAAAGTGCGCGGTTTTTATTTTTTTAATGCATTGTAAAAAAATAATTTGGCACTTTTTGAAAATAATGGCCATTTTTCGGTACGCACCACTTTGCCTACCAATTATTGAGGAAAGTGTGATTTCAAATAATATATAAATTTTTAAAACTTTTTTTTGCCGAGCGTGTGATTTTTTTCACGGCGGGGTATATTTGCCTCCGGCCTTTATACCCTGCGCCCAGCCCGGGACACGGTGCGGTGCGTCCGGCTGGGCGGCCGCGGCCGGCCTTCGCCTGCTGCGGGCTGCGGGAGGCGGGTTCCCACCGGCACGTGCCGAGTGGCGGGTTTTGTCTTCCCCGCGCCCTGTTTCGGCGAACACCTCCGCCTGTCGGGTCGGGCGCCCCGGAGCCCCGGCGCGGCGCCGCGCAGCCACGCGGTTGCGGTATGTGACCCTGGCTGCGGGCCCGGCCGCCTGCCTGCCGCTTGCCGCCAGGAGGGTTTGCTCTGCTCCGCTCTATGACTTCCCAAAACGGCACAACAAACGTTTTGCCCGCCTTCCGCCCTTGACATTACGGCGCAGCCTCGGCGAGGCGCCGGCTCCTCGGCGGCAGCACCAGTCCTGCGAGCATCCCAGCTGAGGCCGTGCGTCTCTCCACCCGAACAGGCGACGTCCGCAGAGCCGCGCGCTGACTGCGGGATCAGAAAACCCCACGCGCGAAGCGTTTGGAAATGCGGGTTGTGGCGGTACATAGAATACATCATTGGAGGTTTCTTTAAAAAAATTTATTATCTGCAAGACCGTGGCACGTACAAAACGAAAATACACTAAAATGCTAAAGGGAGGTCAGAATCGTGTGCGCGTTAACGCGACATGGAAAACTTAATGATTACAATATGTAGAGAAGCATGGGGTTGATGGATGAACGAGAGAAAGCTCTGATCTAAAATAAAATAAAATGAAGAACAGAAATGAGAAGTAGTGGTGGATGATTGGCAGCTCAAAATCAGTCGCTTTACCTTACACTTATTCATATGAACAACTACATTAAGTGGGCTATGCCCCGCACACAGGTTAGGAAGGGCTGGGAATCTTGACTAGCTTTCGCGGTCCGGTCGACCGCGTACGTACACAGATATCGTCACACCATCATTACACTGGGGGGCAACTGGGTTGGGCGTGTCGCTGGACCGCCCAGACGAGCTGGCAGCCGGCCTATGCGTCCAGGAGGACCACACTGGCCGCCCCGCCCGCGCTGGCGCCCGCTGACTCTCCCCAAAACCGCCGCAGCAACGTGGGATATAAAAAAGGTTATTCACAGCCGTCGTGTTCGTCTGCGAGAACCGACTTTCGCTCCTTGTACGCACTTTTATGCACTTCCGAGCCGAGCGGTGACCTCTCAGTTTCCCCCATTCAGTCAGCAAACTTTGTCCACACACACACACACACACAAACGCACATGGCCACACGCACGCGCCTGCACTTCACTCAGGGACCCGGTCACTCGTACATTTTTTTTTCTTTCCACAAACAATAAGTTAAAGGCCGCCGCCGTCACACGGGGACGCCGTTGTCCTCCTTGATCATGTCGGCCGCCTTCTCGGCTATCATGTAGGTGGGCGCGTTGGTGTGCGCGGCCGGGATCTCGGGCATGATGGAGGCGTCGACGACGCGCAGCCGGCCCACGCCGTGCACGCGCAGCCGGGCGTCCACCACGGCGTTGGGGTCGGACCGCGGCCCCATCTTGCACGTGCCCGACTGGTGGTAGATGGTGAAGGGGAAGTGTCGGATGTGGCAGCGCCTGGAACAACACGCGCACGTCAGCGTCTGCACAGTTTCCGGGGGGGCGGTTTACGCGGGGCGACGGCGGCTCGCCGGGGTGCTTACCAGTAGGCGCGCGAGCCGAAGCGGTGCCGGGCGCACGCCGGAATTGGCTTGTCGTTGAGGGTGGAGCCGAAGCGCTGGAAGGGCGGCGTGTTGCTGAGCTCGATGGTGCGGAGCACGCCGTCCACCAGCACCTCCAGGTCCTCCGGGTACTGGAAGTAGTTGTGGTAGATGAGCGGCTTGCGCAGCGGGTTGCGGTCGCGCAGCATCACGCGGCCCTTGCTCTTGGGCCGCATCAGCATGGGCAGCGGCATCCACGAGTCGCGGCCCTCCAGGTGCGAGAAGATCTGAAACAGCGGGGGGCGGTGAGGGCAGGAGACAGGGGAGAGGGGCCGGGGCCGGGGCCGGGGCCGGGGCCAGCAGGGGCGACGCCCGCCGCGCGCGGCCACCACCGACCTGCTGGTAGAGGTCCTCGTCGATGCCGAAGTTGTTCCGAAGCGTCGGCTCCGACACGATGGAGCCCGAGTTGAACAGCAGCTCCAGGTTGGGCCAGCCGTCCCGGTTGAGCGGGTCGTCCAGGTCCACGAAGCCGACCGACTCGCAGCCGCCGGGGATGGACATGGGCCCCGTGTGGTAGGCGATGTAGTCCACGTAGTCGTCGTGGCTCTCCAGGATGCGCTCGGCGCGCAGCGACACGGACTGGTTGACCAGGAAGAGGACGGCGCCCGCCGAGACGTGGTCCATGAGGTTGTAGCCGACGGACAGGTCCTGCACCACGGGGATGCCCTTGTCCTGGAGGTGCTGGCGGGGGCCGATGCCGGACAGCATGAGCAGCTGCGGGGAGTTGATGGCCCCGGCTGACACGATCACCTCGCGGCGCGCGCGCACCACGCGCCGCCGCCGGTCGCGGACGAACTCGACGCCCGTCGCCTCCCGGGTGACGGGGTCGATGAGGATGCGCGTCACCACGCTCTGCTTGCTGACGTGCAGCGTCCGCCGGTCCTTGATGGGGCCCAGGTACGCGCGGTTCGAGCTCCAGCGCGTGCCGTTCTTCATCGTCACCTGCGACGGAGAGCGTGAGGCTTGAGACACGGGCCCCTGCCGTGGCCGGGGTAGGCCGGTCCGCGAGGCGCGGCCGCGCGGCGGGCCGGCCTACCCCGCACGGCGCCCTCCCCTCCCCCAACGCACCTGCAGGTAGGAGTAGCCCGTCTGCGTGGCGCCGTTGTAGTCCGTCAGCCAGCCGCCCCGCAGCTGCGCCGCCTCCAGGAAGGCGCCGGCCAGCGGCGTGTGCCACGGGATGTACGACACGGACACGGGCCCGCCCGTGTTGTGGTACACGGTGTCGGCCGCCAGCTCGGGGATCGTCATGTCCTCCAGGCGCAGGAAGTACTTGAGCACGTCGCGGTAGCCCCAGCCCGGGTTGCCCAGCACCTCCCACCGGTCGTAGTCGCGGTAGTGGCCGCGGTTGTAGATCATGTAGTTGAGCACGCTCGACCCGCCCATCACCTGCAATACAGAAACAGCCGGTCACAAGCGATAAGAGGCCCCGGTCATCCTTATCAGACCAAACGCTTTCTCTGCCACAATGACGTAATTTTTTTTTGCATTAGTTATCGCGGCACTTGGGTCCGTATGTGTTGCGTGCGTGTGTGTGTGCTGTGTGTGGCCTCAGAGCGAACGTGCGGCCGACTAATGGCAGGGGCGGCTGTGTTTGGCGCGCCGGCCGAGCACACGACAAACACAACACAACTAACGCGCCGACGTCGCGACAAAGAAGGATTTAGACTCGGGGCGCCTGCCTGCATTTGAGGCGGCACGGCGTCACGGCGCGGTACTCAGGCGAGGCGGTGCCGGCGCGCTGCCCTGCCCAGGGTTAATACCCCGGAGTCAAGGGCGGCCCGAGCGCGGCACGGCGGCAGGCAGGCGGCTGGCAGGCGGCAGGCAGGCGGTACCAATGATGATCCACTCTGTTCGTCCTGTATGCCGCAGCCTCTGCAACCTTTCGAGTCCCTGTGTGGCCGCCTGCGGCGCGTACAGCGTGCATGGAGATGAGGCGCGCGCGGTGTGGAGGTCGACAACACTGCAGACGCCGCCGCCGCGCAGCGCGCAGCCCGCGGAGCCACAGCGCTGTCAAGAGACTCTCGGCGAAAATTCGGGTTCTCTTCATCGAAAATTCCAACCGCAGATAATATTGTTTTTTTTTTAAATTTTGCAAATTGTCATGATTTTTTTAAAAATTGCATCTTCTTTGTATTAATACGCGCACAACAAATATCTCGGCGATGGGCGCTGGGACAGGACCGAGCTGTGCAGGGCGCACTACGGCATATGTGTGTGTGTGTGTGTGTACCCTGCTGCCCTCTCTGTCATACCCGTCACGTCCCAATGTCAATGCCAGGGAGTCCCCGCCTTGCCCCGCCCCGTCCGAACACACACACACACGTACACACACTCACGCACACTCACATCGACATTCGTATTCCCGGTCCGCAACGCGCCAGTCATCGGTGATGTAGTCACCGGGCAGGTGTGTCTCCCGGCGTGATTGCTGTTGGTAGGACGTGCGCTAGGCGTGAGCAGAGCCTTCCACTCGCACTCACACATGCCACGTCACGTCACGTCACACGTCACGTCACATGTCACCTCGCACGTCACAGTCTGAGCACGGCGGAGGGCCGCGGACCCGCAGCCGCTGCCACTGCCGCGGCAACTTAAACGCGCGAACGGGTCCCGAGATTGGGCGCTGCCATCCGGGCCATCCGACCACACACACACACACGCACACACACACACACACACACACACACACACACACACACGCACACACGGATGCAACAGGTCGTCAAGACTCTAAGCCCAGGAGGTGCCCGGCCACGCTGCGTGGCACGGCCGGGCACGTCGTATAGTACAGGGATGAGGATGAAGCGGGTCGGACGTCCCGTGTCCCGTGTCCCGCGCCACCGCCGGCCCGCACGAGAGCCTGACCCGCAGCGTTACCGCACGGATGAGCTAAGACACACCCACCGCTGTCAGAGTCCGGAAAGAAAAACATCTAAAGAAAAAAGCATTTGCGATTTTTATTTTAAAAAATTGGCGAATTTTATTTGCCTTGGCATACATCGACCTGGTTTGTTTTTTCTACAGTATCGGCGTGGGCGGTGAGCGCAAACGAATCGAATCCTGCCACAAAGGCGGCCGCTGCCGCGCGCATGAGACCATTTCTTTTCAAATTTTCCCGCCCGTCATCGCGCTGCGCGAGGCTCGTGTCTTGCAGGGGGCGGCGGAGCGGTGACGTCACGACGGGCCGTGTCCGTGAGCCGCGCTCCACCCCGCCGGCCGCAGACGTCTAGCCGACCTTAGGCTACCCTAGCCGGGTCATCGGGAACCGGGCTAGTCGGAGCTTGGCATCAACCCCCCCTCCCCTCCATAAAAAACAACATTTTTTTAAATTGAAAAAAAAAACATAGAAAGTAAAAAAAAATCGGCTCCAAAAAGTATTTAAAGAATACGAAAAAGTCATAAAAATTCACCGCGCCGCTCTGATAATGGTCCGTTTCGAGCACCTCCCGAGAATAACAGCAAATGGGGATGTTTGAGGGGAGGGGCCGCCGCCACCGCCGCTGCCTCCGCCACCGCCGCTGCCTCCGTGGCGCGCGGCACGTCGCGAACCGGAACGCGGCGGGACCGTTGTCGTATAGCGATGAGAGCGGTCGCGGTCGCGGTCGGATACACGGGATCGATTCAAGCGTCAGAGTGAAAAATCAGAAACACTCTTTTGAAGAAAAATTCTGAGGATCCGAAAACGATGTGGGGGCGGGGGGTGCCCGGTGCCCTTGATTAGGCAGGTTTCCGCGCCGGGCTGCGAATCAGACGTCATAGGGCTTCGTCTGTGCGGTAGTGGGGGTGTGGTGTGGAGGGGTGGAGGGGCGGTGGGGCGGAGGCCGCCGCCAGGCAGAGGTGAGGCAGACCACAAAACACTGATCAAATCGTTAGCCGGGGGTCAGGGGCCCGCCGGGGCCGGCGCAAAATAAAAAAAAATATATTTCCGCCACAGCAGCTTCGGCATCTACAGCGCGCCCTTGGTTCGCAGTGGTGTAGTATATAGTCTGCCGATTTTGCGGTTGCGGCCTCGACCGCACACTAAGTGCGGGGGCGGGGCGGGAGGGGGGCGCACAGCTGACTGCGTGTGTGTGTGTGTAGGGGGGGGGGGGGCTGGGAGCGGCGGGCGGGTAATTTCACAGAAAGGGAGGACGCGCGCGTGGGCAGCCAGACTTCCCGGTACGCGAAAAGAGGCGGGAGGTGGGGGGACGTGGTGCCGCCGCGTTAACACGCATGCTCCGCAGCAGGACCCCGTCGTGCACTTGATGACGGCAACAGGGTGGCCTTCGGGCGCCTTCGGGCGCCTTCGGCGCGGCGAGGAAGCGCAGGGAGGCCCTTGGGAGGCCCGGAGGAGAGCCGGACCGGAGACCGCCGCCGCGCGCCGTGTGAGGTCGCCGCCGTCGTTTTGGGGTCCACTGCAGCCGCGGAGCTCCGGGCCGCGAGCCGAGCCCCGCCCCGCACCGCAGCGGGTGTCCTCGCAGGGGGCTGGCCGGGATAACCGGCGCGGCGGCCCGCATCGCGTTGCCGGCGACGTGACGTCGGCAACGTGTGCCGTCCGGCAAAGCCTCCTGTCCACGTCCGAGTACTGGTCCTAGCTCTGGTCCAAGTCCGAGTCCCGGTGCGGTAAGGCGGCGCGGAGCCGAGTTTCCCCCGTGACAGTGCGGCTGTTCGCACCTCAGCACGGAACGACTGTGAGCGACTCCCGTGTAACATGCCGTACCTCCCAGCCCGCCCTGCCCTGCCCAAATACACTCCCGACCGCAGCAGTGAGCTAACCGCCCGCACGCGGCACACACACACACACACACACACACATACAGTCTGGAGAAAGAAAGTATAAGCGACTAGACTGTCGGGGCGGCGTGACCAAATAAGCAAACACGTAAACGTAAGCGGACAAAATATTTCGTTGACGGACAGGGATTCCGTTATGCACGCGGGACGCGGGCGGGCCGCGTGTCAGTGTCCGGACCGCGGGGCAGCTGGGGCAGCTGGGGCAGCTGCGGCAGCTGCTGCAGGGCCGGGCGCAGCTGGCGCAGCGTTGTTCTCTGCAGCTCCCACGGCACGGCTGAGTGAGGTGAGAGCAGATGTTTGCCTATCCGCGCTCACCAAGGTCGGTGCGCCGGGCATCGCCGCCGCCGCTGGCTGCCGCTGGGCAAAGCGCCGCAGCACGTCCGCGCGCCATGAGAAGGGCGCGGTTCACGGCGAGGTGTCCGCCGGCCACGTCGCGGCACGTCGCAAGCACGTCGCGGGCACGTCGTCAGGCGCCAGCTGCACCGCGTCCACTCTCCTCCTCTCACTTCACGGGGGTCATCCCATTGCCCTGCCCTGCACTGCACCCTACCTCATCATACTGGTCTAATCAGTGACTCGTTCACAAAAATGTGAACATATATTTTTTCCTGCACTCTTATCACGGGTACAACACAGCAGGCTGCCAGAGACGGGTCTTGCAGGCCGTGTCAGCGGTGCTGCGCGTATTAAATAGATGAAAAAATTGAATTGCCCAACCCGGCGGGGCGGTCCGCGCCGGGCACTCGAGCTACAGTACCTTGTTCGACTATTTTAACCTGTTTTACACGCGTGTCGTTTGATCCTCCCCGCGCCTCGCCTCGCCGGCCCGTCACACCGCTGACCACGTCTCCACAGTGCACCCTCCTCCAGGCGCCGCCGCACGCCCTCACCTTGCCGCGGGGGTAGTTGCACTGCCGGTTGGCCATGCCCAGGCAGGCCGTGTCCGACGGCACGGTGCGGTACTTCCAGTTGGCCTCGCTGAACTGCAGCATGTTGGCCACGATGGGGATGTCCATGATGTAGTTCTCGTCGCGGCCCGCCTCGATGAGCAGCACCTTCCAGCCGTCCACGGCGCTCAGCCGGTTGGCGAGCGCGCACCCCGCCGTGCCCGCGCCCACCACGATGAAGTCGTACTCGGGCAGCACCTGCCGCTCGTCGCGCGGCTCCATGCGGCCCAGCCGGTTGATCTCGAGCAGCGAGCGCAGCGACGCCTCCAGGATGGAGGGCCGGTTGGAGGAGACGCGCTGCGGCCGCGCGCACGCCACCAGCGCCAGCAGCACCACCACCACCGACGTCCTCATGGTATCACTCGCGCGGGGACCTCGGCAGGGGGGGTCGCCGTCGGGGAGGGTAGTGCGGGGCGCCCTCGGCGGGGGCGACGACGTTCGCACTCGGTTCGACGCGCGCGGCCCCCCGGTCAGTCGGCGACTGGGGTGCAGCAGCAGCGGCAGCAGCGGCGCGGCGCCGCACCGCAGCGCTGCGGGGGGGACGCGGCGGGACGCTGCCGCCCCGGGCCGGACGGACTCCTTTTTTTCCCTCCTCCTCTTCTCTTCCCTCGCGGCGCGACACGAGTTGGCGTGCCGTGCTCTCCGTGCGCGCCCTCACACTGTCTGCACTGCCCCGCCGCCCCGCCGCGGCCGCCTCAGGAGAGGAGACGGGACGGGCAACCCCCCACCGCCCCCGTCCCGGCCCGTCCCGCCCCGCCGCAGCCAGCGCGCCCCGCGGACTCAGACGCACGCTTCAGCGGGGACATCCTCCTCCTCTAGCTCCCCCCCCCCTCTCTCTCTCTCTCTCTCTCTCTCTCTCTCTCTCTCTCTCTCTCTCTCTCTCTTTCCCTCTCTCTCCGCCTCAATGCCATTTCACCGCCGCGCCGCCGGTATCTCTCCCACTCCCACCGGACAGTCGCTCGCCCGTCGTACACTTCGCGGTTAGAGACTCTTTAACACGACATAGCGCACCGTTTTGTTGGAGAGAGAGAGAGAGAGTGAAAGACAAAAGAGAGAGAAACGGGCGATCTGGCATCCCGCCCGCACCTCGTGAGAATGTTTTTTTTGCCCGTTCGCGGCAGTATTGTACGTAGGTAAAGCCGTCAAAATGAAGGAAAAAGTAAATAAAGCCGCTGCCTCGCCCCTGTATAGTGGTTTGACCACTCCCCGCGTGCGTGTCTCGGCCGTTGACTGGAGACGCTTATTTTCCTCCTTTTCTTTACTGATCGGCGGTGCCTCCGAGTTGTGCTATTGTGTCGGTGCCGATCGGCTTTTCAAATCGCGAAGAGATTGGCGCCGCCACGCGGTGCGGGAGGCGACCCTGACCGCGCCAACGCCAACAAGGTGCCAACCTGCCAGCGCAGCCAGCGGCAACGACTGGTGACGCAACGCTCAATTATATTCTGACACGAGGAAAGAAAGTCTCCCTCCTCCAACCTCGCCCGCCCCCTGCCGACCGACCGCGGCCCCCGCCCTGCCGCAGCCTCCACAACGCCGCGTGCCGCGTGACCTTGGCACTGACGAGGTACCTTACCACGAAATATCTGTTGTGAGGGGGAGAGAAAGAAATTTCACCATCATTTATGGTTTTTGTGTCCTGAACTGTCACCCACATCAAAGGTGCTTAAAAAGTCAAGTCAGCGGTCACCCGCCCTAATCCTGAGAAAAATTCAAAACTTTCATAAAATGCAAAAGTAATGTATCTGAGTATTATTCGGCAACTGTGCATGCCTTTAAAAAAAAAATTGCAAAAATGGGTGGGCACTACCTCGTCCCAGGCCTCCGCCTGGAACCCTCCTGCTTAACTTCGGTGTTCGAATGGGAACCGGTGTACCAGGTATCGACCGCCGCTAAGACACAGGCACGACGCAGCGGCCTTTTTCAGGGGCACGCTTCCGCAACGGTCAATGTAGCCCCTTCCGCCAGCCAGATTTCCGGAATCAACTCCCTTCGACTGGCTGGTTGGTCTGTGGCACTGCGGCCACTCCCGAGCGGATTGAGGGGGAGGTAGGCTTTCCTATATCGTACACAGCCGAAGCTGCTGTACTTCACGACGAACCCTAGTCGCGACGGCGTGTCCTCGTCTGCCAGATTCACAGGGAGCGAAAACGAAGGTACCGAACCCTAGGTACCCCCGTAGCATACACCCGAGTCTCCGAACCAAGTTTCCTTGGTAGACACAGAGCCCCCCCGCCGGAAACCCCGGGCGACCGAGAGAACCTCGGACCCGGGAACGGGGGTAAGCCCGACCGTGCTGCGGGAATCTTCAAGTTGAAACCCAACGCTTACATCTCTCAGTGACGCAGCGCGCACGGCCGTTCAGACAGCCATACCGGTGCCACGTTTGGAAGTATATTTTACCCACTGTCTTCCAAGCGCAGGCACAAGAAAAAGTTTGAAACTCTCGCAAGACTCGAAACCACGACCTCTCGGTCGCCGGTCGGCCACCCTACCGATGCGGCCACAGAGCCGCGATAACTGCCGCGGCGCGCCACGTGCCGTGGTTTTAGTTGAGCCGACAGAAAAATTGCACGGACCGGCAAAGAGTTGAAATCCCGACCAGCCGCTCGCCGGCCGGTCTCGGTAACCACGCGGCCACCGAACCCCGACCACGTGGGGTCGCCTCGCCTCGCTGTAGTGTTTCGCGGGTCGTTTGTCGCTGCAGCGCCCTGCGGCGTGACCACGTGAAGCTGCCGGGCGCCGCCGCCGCTGCGGTGGGCCGCAGATGCCGCGATGGGCTGCCGTGCGGTAGGTCAAGGTGCACCGGCGGCGCTACCGCCCCCTCCCCCTCCCCTCCTGCAGGGATCCCAAGGGACCACGGCCAGTAGTCGGCCTGAGGGCGTAATAGAAACGATTGTGGTGAAAATAAAGTCGGTATCAGACGGAACCCACCGGAAAAAAATAGCGGTTATATCATGTTACTGAAAATGCATTTGCCCAATAACCGGCCCATAAAAAATAATAATAATAAAAAAGTTCCCCCCTTTTTTGGACACTTGTTTATAGCTGCCGCCGCTGGCCTGCGCTCTGCCCTGATCGGCGTTGACGGTGCTCGCGGCATGCGAGCACGAACAGGAGGATGGCCGCGTTGCGAAACCGCCGACTTGGCGGCGCGTGGCGCTTGGCGCCTGGCATCGCATCGCGGGTCGCGTTCTCGGGGGGCATTGACGCAGAGTATGGATGTGCCGGTGCCGGTCCGACGCAGGGTGTATCCACGGAGGCAGGGAGTATGTCCGGGAGCCGGAGCCGCGCTGCCGCCGCGCGGGTAGGCCACCCATCGGGCTCGCGCGTCGCGGTCGTGGACTGCAGCTGCTGATTCCGGAGCGTCACCTCGTCGCTCTCTCACACTCACACAACCCCTGGGGACACACCGTGCGTGCGACAGGGACAGAGAGACGTCCTCTTCGGAATGAGCGTGTAAGGCCGCTAGCGTCATGCCGCGTTCACTACGAGTGTGCGGTCTCCGTTTGTGTGAGGGTCGGGGTGAATGAAGTGCACGCGGCGTGTTTAACGAGGTTCAACTTTATTTACACAAACGCGATGGCGAGGCCCGCCCGAGGGCTAGGTGATGTATGGTACAAGATGGATGGCGAGGCCTCCCTTGCTCATTGTGGCGATGGGTGACGCGTCGGCCGCGGGCCGCCGCTGCCGTAGCACGCGGCCGTGTGGCGAGCGAACTGGCGCGGAAATAACGTTCCGCGCGCAGAACACCAAGTGAACACGAATGAATTGAGCAAATTATCAGTCTCACATTTATCAGTTGTTTGTTGCTTCTTTTATACAAAATAAAAATTTGCTTAAAGACGAGAATGGCTTACTAGATAATGGTAACAACGTGGGGACGCGAATAGATTTGGTAACATGGTTTGTTTGGTCCCCACAGTGAACACGAGGTGCGCCCAGCACAGCGAGGGGCACCAGGATGAGGAGGAACTTGGTGAGGGGGAGACTCGGCCTCGGGGGCGGCCTCACGGGAACAGCTCCTTGTAGGTGAACTTGAGGGTGATCTTGTTGCCGATGTCGGTGAACAGGTCGGCCAGGGAGGACTCTAGCGTCGGCAGGATCTCGTCCAGGAAGACGCGCGAGTTGTCGTTGATGAGGCGGTTCGCCATGGGTCCTGGAAGACAAGAAAGCAGCCGTCCACCCGGATTTCGCAGCGGCGTGAGTTCCTCCTGGCCCGCAATTGGACTACCGTACAAAAAAAAATATTTAAATAAAAATTCGATTTACCCAGGACGGGGTCGCCGTCGAAGAGGTTGGACAGGGCGATCTCGGCGTCGCCCACCTTGAGCTTGAGCTTCATGCGGTCCAGCTCGAGGAACTCGTCCTTGCCGCGCAGGATCTTGTGGCCGGTCATCTTCACCTTGCAGGCGTAGTTGGCTGGGGGGCACAGGAGACAGTCGTGTAACTCCAGTTCGGTAACGCTCCGCCCTCATGGCTGCTCCTCGCTGCCGGGTCCTTACTGAAGTTGCCCGTGAGGCCGCCGTTGCCATGGATGTTGAGCAGCAGGATCCTCATGGCGATCTTGTAGTTGCCGACGAAGTGCAGCCGCGGCAGCAGCAGGTCGAAGTCGAAGATGTTCTTGTCGAGGTCCGTCCTGCGGGCACACACACACACACAGGCTCGTCACACGGTTCCAACGCCACCGACTTGGGCAAGGTTTCAAGGGCTGCACCTACTTGAGCTCCTGGACGATGAAGGAGTTGGCGCCGAACACCTTGATGTTGGTGATGGTGGCGTCCAGGCGCGCGCCCTGCGGCCCCCGGGACAGCCTGATCTCCTTCAGGTACAGCGGGTCCACGCCGGGCACGTCCAGCTCCGGTATGCCTGCGGAAACAGCCCAGCGAGTTTTATGCCGCAAACGTCTCATTGTGGTCACAGGGAGGACAATAAAATTAATACCCTCCCCTCCCCCTCCTCTCTCTCTCTGCAGGCGGCCTCACCTTTTAGCAGCTTCGGCCTGAGTGCGTTGATGGAGGCGTTGATACACTTATTCACGTTCGGATCCGACCTCTTGCACACCTTGATGTATTCGGCTGCGGACATTAAGCTTTACATTATTACCCAACACAGACGCACACAGACACTCACACGCGCGCGCGCGTGCCGTGTCCTTGGCTCCGAGGGCTCCCGCGGCTCGCCCCCCGGCACGGCGGCCGCCCCCCAAGGGCAGGACGAGTCCTCGGACAGGTCCACAGGTCCTCGTTCGACGCCCTCCCTGCGCCGGTGGTGTTACGCCATACGAGCGGCGACCTTCCTTTTGTGAGGACCGGGAGGAGCAGAAGGACCGGTTCCAGGCCGTACAGCCATCAAAACGGAGGCGGAGCGCGCGGCGCCAAGTTCAAGGGTGCAGACAGCTAAAGAGGGGCCCTGCCCGCTCGACATGTCAACTGATCCTCGGCCACCGCAGAATAAAAAAACAATAAAGTAATGACCACCGCGCGATAATTATCATTGCTGACTGCGGCTCGCCGCCGGCCGGCTGGGAGCGAGGGTCTTGAGTGTTCCCCGGTGCGCAAACAACGCCGAAAACATTCCATTCGAATACGTTTTCGCACGGCCATGCAAAAATCGGCCGTCGAAGCGAGCGATGCCGTTGTTTCTCTCCGACACAAACCGCCGCTGCAGGCGGCTCGTTGGAGAGGGCGGGGA
Source organism: Megalurothrips usitatus (assembly GCA_026979955.1). Taxonomy (NCBI): domain Eukaryota; kingdom Metazoa; phylum Arthropoda; class Insecta; order Thysanoptera; family Thripidae; genus Megalurothrips; species Megalurothrips usitatus. Next base: position 6,961,089 of record CM049595.1, on the reverse strand, counting down.
TCGGGCCGCCGTGCGGGGTAGGCAACCTCCGCACGCGAGTCGTGCGGGACGGCCTACCCTCGCATCCGCAGGCGCTCGCGAAGAGGGAACCAAGGGCCCCGCGGCACACCCACCGAGATTTCTTGAAATTTGTTTCGAAATGTTTCTTCGGCCCAGTACCATCTCAGAGGGGGGGTTCGCTTCCACCGGCGGTGCTACGGAGGTTTCCTCTGCAAAACACAGTCTGATGGCGAACAGAGTCCCGCCGCCGCGGGCGCAGCGGGCCGGAAGACGCCGGGCGTGTCACGTCAGTTCGGCGGGGTTTTTATTATGATGGCCTGTGGCACTTGTGGCACTTGTGCGGGCCTCGCGACTCCTGGCACGGCCGGCCACTCCGGGCATCTTTATGTGCTCCCGGCCGACCGCAACGTGCGTCTTTATGCACCGCGCACTCCGCCGCAAGAGCGGATGATGGTGGCAGGCGGGGGACGGTTCGAGAAAGTAAGGAAACCGAGCGCAATCGAGCGTGTGACGACTGGAAATTTTCAGGGGTTTTAAATTAAAAATATCTGGCGAAAGCGCGCTCTTTTACACACTCAAGCAAAGCTTGTGAAAATTTTGAAAACGGGGTCCTCTCAATTGTTCGCCAAAACTTGGCCCGCTTTATCGTACTTACGGATCTCCGACCGGATTAATCCCACTGCGAAGAGGAGCAGGATGCCAGCGGCGGCGAGGCCCCGCGGCGAGCACCACGGTGAGGAGGAGGAAGGCCTCCTCGACATGCTGGCGGTGCTGCGGTGCTGCGGTGCTGCGGTGCTGCGGCGGTGCGGGCGGGGAGGCGACTCACTACGCTCCGGTCACTTTCAACGTCACTTCGGGGGGAGAGGCACTCGCGGGTCGGCGCACTCGACGCAGCCACTGCTGGACCACTACGGCGCGCGACCGCCCCGCCCGGCTATTTAATACTTTGGGGCGGCCCTGCGGCCCCCCTGCAGTCGCCCTGCGCCCCCCCACCCTTGCGGTCCCCCCCTTCGGTGCAGCCCCACCCGCCCCTCGCCGGGTAAATATACGAGAAATCGGTCACATGACGTCTCGGCGCAGCGGCGGCGCAGGGGTGGCGGGGTGGTGGCAGGACGGCGGGCCCGGTGGGGGCGGGCGCGGCGCCGCGCTGCAGCCTGGCACCCCCGGGGGCCCCGTGGAGGGGGGCGGCGGCCGACGGTGGTGAACCCGAGCAGCCAATGAAGCGGCTAGCCGGCCGGCCAAGTCAACGCTCTGCGCCGCCGCCGCTCCGCCCCGCCCCGCCCCGCCCCGCCCCGCCCCCCCCGCCCCGCCCCCCGCCGCACCTCGCCGAGCTGAAGAGCACCTCACATTTAACCCAGTTGGGCCGGCCGCTGAATATAAAGGCCAAGGAAAACCACTCATGTCGCCCGGGCGGCCAGCGGCGTCCAGCGGCGTCCAGCGGCGGCCAGCGGGGGCCCGCTGCTACAGTGCTTTCCTCACTCGCACTCGTCATCGCAACAACGCCTGGCCTCTCTCCCTCTCTCTCTCTCTCTCTCTCTCTCTCTCTCTCTTTCTTTCTATCACTCTACCTTTCTCTCTCTCTCTCTCTCTCTCTCTCTCTCTCTCTCTCTCCGTCCTCTCTTACACATACACATACCACAAGAGAGTCCTCCGGATTTTATCAGACGCGAGTGAAACACCCCCGGTGAGCGCTGAGGTGTGACTCACGCCCTAATGTGGTGGGCCCGGCCGCTCGCAGACTGCCTATGAATCAATCACCGAACCCCTCCATCACCAATCCTCTAATCCGCGCGCGATGCCCGTGGTTATGCCTCTGTTGTGACCCGTCGCGCCGCGGGGCCCGGCGGGGCCCGGCGGCATGGGGCGGCGGCGGTGGTGCGGGGCGTTCCGGTTTCCCGCCAAGTTCAAGGCCGCGCCGAGAGGAGTTCCTCCTCGCCGCCCCGCCCCCCTCCCCGTCACCGGGCGGCGGAAGTGTGCCAGTGGCGGCGGCCCCGCCCCGCGGGGGGTCCCCATTCATCTCACTTTCTACGCTGCTGGTCCGTCCGTCCGTCTGCCAAGAGTTACTCCCGGCGGCGCCGGCCGTGCCGTAGCGCCTGGGAGGTAGGCAACGCCCGCATCGCACGGCTGCGCTGCGGGCGGGTCCGTTGTCTACCTCCCAGGCGTTGTGTCCGAGAGGCGGTTGCCCGTCGCCCCGTCCGGCCCGAGAGAGTCTACGGTCTACCCCGGCTTCGGGGGGGGCGTGCATTTCTCCGTCGCCGCGGGCCGCGGGCGGGCGGCCTGGACCAGTATTACCGCGGCCGTTTCTGAAGTGTGGCGGGCAGCGGCTTGGAACACAGAACAGTGGTGCCACGTCGCCGGGCCAGGCCGAGCTATTAGCTGTACGCCAGGCGGTGCCCTGGCGGTGCCCTGGCGCTGCCGCGGCTGACTATACGCCACGACGCCTAGTGCCTGCCTGTGCCGCACGGCCCGGGGGGGGGGGGGGGGGGGGGGGGGGGGGGGGGGGGGGGGGCCCGGGGGGCTCGGGCCAGTATGCCATCCGGCCCCAAGGTTGTTTCTTCACACTGCAGTGTGCTCTTAACACACGCCTAGCCAAGCGATTGCACTGTCAATGCCCTGGGAGGCACGGGCACGGCCACGGCACGGCCACGGCACGGCCACGGCACGGGTGTCGGAGTAGTGGACAAGCTGGGTAATGGCGGCAGCCGCACGGGCGGGCGCACCGCCTGCAGCCCATAAACCCCTTATCAGCGTAGCGGATCATGACTGACAAATGCTCTGCACGCGCCTAGTGATTAATTTTTCATACTATTGTGTTTTTTTTTGAAAATCCAAAACCTTTTTCTTTTCTTTTTTAATTTTCGAAATGAATGACAAAGTTGCGGTGTATGTCCCACTTCTCGCTGTTAATAAAAAAAAATGTTGTCGTTGTTGGGTATGGATTTGGCACGAAAACTACGACCGCGTGTTCGAAATCCCTCCCAGCCAGCAGCAGCAGCAGCAGCAGCAGCAGCGGGAAAGACGACGTCGATGTTGGATGTTGGTGTCGCCGTGCTGCCGGTGTCACTATGAATGGCGGTGCCGCTGGCTGATGCAGCGCTGGCCGGTGCCGCCCGCCCGGCCCCCCGCCTAACCCCCGCCCGGCCCCCCGCCTAACCCCCGCCCGGCCCCCGCCTAACCCCCGCCCGGCCCCCGCCTAACCCCCGCCCGGCCCCCGCCTGGCGAGCGCCGTGGAGTGAGTGACCCAGTACTGGCCAGACTTGCATCAAGCATCTGATCGGACCGGTTGAGGACCACCGCTTTGGAAGCGAGGCGGGGCGGGGCTCGCCGGGGCGTTGTGGAAATTACTGCTGCAGGTGGACAGCGCGCGCACGCGCGTGTGTGAGTGTACGAGTGTGCGTGTGTGTGTCTGTGTGTATGTGGACCCTCTAAAGGCCTGGCCTGGCTCCCCCTGCTGAAAATTTAGAGCGCCATTAGGGTGGCGCGGTATTTAAAAAAAAGAGAGAGAGAGATAGAGGGAGAGGGAGAGGGAGAGGGAGAGAGAGTGTGTGTGTGTGTGAGAGAGAGAGAGAGAGAGAGAGAGAGAGAGAGAGAGAGAGAGAGAGAGAGAGAGAGAGTCGAACGTCGTGCGAGTGGCAAAACGTTACGCAAACAGCGACAGAATCGCAATGCGTGTAAAAATAGAAGAGGAGAGGAGGCTCCGCGGGGGTCGGGCAGGGGCGGCCCAGGAGGAGGAGGAGGGGGGGGGGGGGCAGGCGGCGGCCACAACAGGACGATATATTATCCCAACGCTCCAGTTTTAGTCGCCTCGGCAGGAGAAGGAGATCCCAATTGCGTCGCCGCGAACCGAGAAAAGGAGAAGAAATAGTTTGAGTCGGTCGGTTCGGTTATTGCACGGGCTGTGGTAATGTTTGTTACTGTTTTCTGTCCGTTCTTTGTCCTCGGTTTCTCCAGCAGTGAGATAGGTTTGGATCGCGTTTGCTGTGCTTTGGCGCTGCCGTTTTCAGCTCACGTGTCCCGCCGTCCTCTCGTCGCCGCAGTTCCATTCTACCCTAGACAGCCAGGCAGGCAGGCTGGCAGGCAAGCAGGCAGCCAGGCAGGCAGCCAGGGAGGCAGGCAAGGCTCCGACTTGAATCCTTCAGTCACCTGGGTCCGGCGGCCTGGCAGGCTTCCAGGCTGCGCGCTGCACGCCTGCAGTCAGGCGGGCAGTCAGGCGGGCAGTCAAGCCCCCGGCCGCCACCGGCACCAGCGGCGCGCGCCGCCCGCTGCATCACACATGGAGGGCCTTCGGAAATTATGCCATCTGGTGCTTTGCTGATCCGGCGGGTGCCGCTACCCCGCGCCACAGCGCCGCCGCACGCGGCTTAGCTCCCGCTGCCGATACGTTCCGACTATTTGGTACGGTGGGTCCCTCAGCTCCTGCCGCGCGGCGTGGGTGACGGCGGCGGCGGCGGCGGCAAATGTCGAGTAACTTTCCGCTTCACTAAACGCCCACTCCTTCCAGACTCTGGCCCGCCCCGCTGACATGCAGCGTCTGGCCGCCCGCGCGCACCGAGAGCAAAGTCGGGGGGTCGTCGTGGAACCGCGAGACTAGACGGCGCGGAGCCGCCGCCGCGTCTCCTGGGCGGTGCTGTGAACGTGTTCCACGTTACGTGATATAAAAACGGGCCCCGAAAATGAAAAAAAAAACGAGCAAAAAAATTGCGGCAGCGTGAGAAATGGGTACGGATAAGTGAGAGGGGGTGGGATGGGATGCGATCGCCGCCGCCGCGTCATGGTTCCCCGTACCGCTTTTCAATCTCAGCAGCCGACGGCGTCGCTGGCCAACAAACGCTGGACAAAGTCATCGCAGATTCACGGGGAGTCCGTCCCGCCCTCACCTCAACACGGATCGGCCACGGCGGCGGCGGCGGCGGCGCTCGCAGACTCGCACAGCGCAACACTACTGATCTCATGGACTACGCGGCACAACTCACACGGAGCGCGCGCGCACACACACACACACACACACACACACACACACACACGCACGGCACGGCCAGGCGGTCTGCGGGCCGAATATTAAGCGAGCGTCGACGGTGCGTGTATGGAGTTGAGCTGCGTTGAGCCGAGCCGCGGGCGGAGGGCGGAGGAGGCGCGGGAAATCCACACTTCTACTTTGTTCTCCAGTAAGGCTCCTCATGAGCTTACAAACAGAGCAAAAAAAAGTCCCAGCATCCGTAGTAGAAAAGACCAGCTCTCAAGTATTCCAGCGTCTATACCGCTGAGCGGCCCCGGGAATGAAAATTGATTGAAAGGGAACTTTGTGGTGAACTATTGTGCGGGCGGTGGCGCGGCACTCGGCGGGTCAGGCGCCCGATCGTGTGCTCGGTGCAGCCGAGTGCAGTGGCGCGCGGCCGCGGCGGCCCCGCTCCCCGCCCCCACCGCGCGGATGCGGCGCAGACGCGGCCGACGGCGGGGCGGCCGGTCCTCCCTCCACCGTCATTTAAAACGCGCTTCCGTATGCAGTTTGGGCGCGCACGGCGCGGCCTGAGCTCTGAGCGGGCGGCGGCGGCGTGGGCGTGCGAACCGCCCTGCCCTGCCCTGCCCTGCCCCCTGCCGCGGTCCCCTGCCGCGGGGCCCCGGGGCCCCCACTCCAGCCGCTGGCGGCGGGGATGAGGATGAGGATGAGGCCGCCAAGGTCAGGGGCCGCGCCAAGGCGGCCGCTATCACACAAGGCCCCCGCCTATAAAGGCGGCCGCGCGGCCGGCAGCGCCACTGTCCGCCTCAACATGAAGGTTGCCGCACTGATCGTCCTGCTCGCGGCGGCCGCCGCCGCCCAGCTGCGTGAGTGGCCCCTGACTAACCACCCCCGACCACCCCGACCACCCCGACCACCCCGCGCGCTCACAGCCGCCTCTCACTCCCTGCCGCAGCCGACTTCATCCCGATCTGCAAACGCGATGACCCGAACCTCGAGGGCTGCATCGTGAAGGCGGTGGACGAGCTCCGGCCCGTCCTCATGAAGGGTAGGTAGCCGTCGTGGCGCTCGCGGCCGCCGCCGCCGTGGACGTGCCGCCGCCCCCGCGTGCAAAAACACCGCCCGTCTGTGCGCAGGGATCCCGGAGCTGGAGGTGCCCGCCATGGACGGCTTCAAGCTGGACGAGGTGGTCATCAGCCCGGCCGGCACGTCGTACAGGATCGTCGGCAAGAACATCGTCGCCAAAGGCATCGAGAACTTCCGCGTCTTCCGCCTCAAGTGAGAATGTGCACCCCGTGGCCCGCGGGCCCTCGGGCTCGGGAGGGGATGCTAGAGGGACTCGGGGCGCCCGCTGACTCTCCGACGTCCGCGTCGTTGCGGGCCGCGGCGGGCTCCTCGCCAAGGTCACCCGCGGCGGCGGCCGATCTGCATTAGATCGTGTACTCTTCCACTCGGCGCCGCGCCGCCGCCGTGCGGGGGCCGTCCGTCAGCGACGCCGCGTCGGACAGCCGCTCCGAACTCGCTCCGAACAGTCTACTCGGACCTCTCCCTCTCTCTCGCTTTCTTACGGAGCACACCACTAGTGCGACAGAGACAGCAGTGTTCGGAATGAGCCGGCCGGCAGGCAGGCCGCAGCAGCAGGTTAAAAGGCTCGGGTCGAATGCGTATAGTGTGCGTTCGCCGAGCGACGTAGTCGCCTGCCTGTGTATGCTAGTAATTCCATACTCGAATGTCCATGTCGGTGCTATTATAGTGTCGTGTCGTTAGCACACACACACACACTGACGTAATGACGGTTCATCACCGTCAGCTAGTCTATACTGCTTGTGCGCCGCCTGTCGTCCAAGAAAAGGAGAAAGGGAAGGAGGCGATTTTGCGGCGCCGCTTATGCCGGGCAGTGGTTCGGAACGGGGCGCGGCGCGGCGGGGTCCGCGGCCGCCTGGCGGGTCGGATGTTCTCGGAGCCCGTGCCGTGCCGGCGGCCGCCCGGTCCTCTAGCCTGCGTTCAACTTTTTGAACCTTCATAATTTTAAAAGAAATCTTGTTTTGCTGCGTTGCTTAGGGCCGACCTGGAGCGCAACACCTTCTACGTCGGCGTGGAGTTCCCGGCGGTGACGTACTCGGGCCAGTACACCATGAACATCCCCACCCCCATGATGAGGATCCAGGGTGCCGGCAATGTCAGGGGCAACGCCAGTGAGTTTCCATTACGAGAAAGTGCGGTAGATACGACTGGAGTCTTCGGCATCTGTGTGCCTGCCCGTCACCTGGCTCCTCTTGTCCTTCCGCAGCCAACATCCGCGGCAACGCTGTGCTGGAGGGCAAGACCGTGAAGCGCGACGGCAAGTCGTACTACAACTTCAAGACCATCGACCTGGACGTGAAGCTCGGCGACTACAAGGTGCACCTGGACGGGCTCTTCAGGGACAACAAGATCCTCGGTAAGCCTGACTGCGGAGGGGCCTCACCTCCCCGCCATCAACGCCGCCCAAATATTTGTGCAGCAGTTGGCTCACGGCCCGCCGTGTTTACAGAGGACATCGTCTTGAACATGATCAACGAGCGGTCCCGGGAGTTCGCCTGGATGGCCGAGCCCCTGGCGGAGCGCGCCGCCTCCCAGAAGATCCTCCAGTGGGCCAACAAGATCGCCAAGAACCTGCCCATCGAGGACATGTTCCCGTGAGGCGACTTCCAGGACTTCCACGACGCCATCCAGGCTGTTCCGGAACCCCCCTCCACCAATGTGATATTTTTTTCTGTGACTAGCGGCTGTAATTTTTTTTCATGTTCCCTACTATTAGTAAAGTTACAATTATTTGACATGTGAACACTTTCTTGCACTGCCCACCCCAAAACCGTTCCCCTCCCGGTTCTCAAGAGAATCAGGGCCTGGAGTGACTGCCGGGCGGCGCGCTGCGGCGCCAGGCCTATAGACTTTGAGTCCTCCGCAGATGGCCGATGGGTTGCCTATCCGCACGGCGGAAGCGCAGCGCGGGGAGCCGAAACGGGAAACACACGTCCATGGGGCAAACACTCGGCTCGAACGTAACGATCGTGGGCCGAAGACCAATTACGGACAGCTTTCAAAACGAAACATGGGAATTTTTTTAAAAAAAAATAGAAATTGAAGACACACAGCGAGTACAGCGAATGTAGCGAGCTGGAGAATGTTCCGACCGGGAACAGAAAATCACAGCCGTCTCGCCCTCCCGGATCTGGAAGGATTCCTCTGGAACGCCCTGTTCTCTCTCTCTCTCTCTCTCTCTCTCTCTCTCTCTCTCTCTCTCTCTCTCAGGGTTGGGCGTACCAAGCGACAGCTATATCGTGAAGGAAGAAAACCGTCAGAAATTGTTGTTTTTCATATTTAATACGCGGCACGAGAGATGAGCGGCACGCCGCGTGCGAGTGTGTGTGTGTGTGTGTGTGAGAGAGAGAGAGAGAGAGAGAGAGAGAGAGAGAGACTGAGACCAAACCGCAAGCCGGAGGCAGGCCGGCCGGCCCGGGCTCCTGGAAGGTTTTGTCAACAGGGACATTGGGACTTTGGCAGCGAATGTAAGGCCGTAAACCAGCCAAACACACACACACACACACACTCGTCACACTAACGACCAATTCCGCTCTTAAATAATGCGACTTCCGGCCCCGAGTGTTCGCACGGCGCGGCCGGCTGCGGTCGCCGGCGACCGCCTAACAGAGGTGTGGACGTCATCACAACAACGCCCCACCTTCCTCGGGTCCCCTTTCACTGGCACCCCGCACCGCGCGCGGATAGTATTCCCCACCCTCACAGCGGCAGTGGCAGGGACGTCGTTCTGGCGCCGGACGGAGCACCCCGCGAGAGCTAACTTCCCGCCGCTACCGGCAGCGCCATCTCTCGGCGCTCTCTAGCACTACACCCCCACCCCTCCCCGCCTCACCCCCTCAGCCCCTGGGAGGTATGCGCGGACAGCGCCGCCACACAGCCGCGCGTTGGGGGTTGCCTGCGTGCCGGGCGGCGCAGCGTTTGCCGCAGGCTCTCGGGCAGTCGCCGCCCGTTCGCGCCGCGCGTTTCCGACGCGCTCTGACCTAGGCCGGGAGACCCGCGCCTCAAGGCTGCGGCGGGGGAAGCTGGTTGGCTGACCTTCGCGCCCCCGTGCGTGTGTGCGCGTGAGTGGTGCCACACCATATTAAAGGGAAGGCCTCGCTCGCCGTCGTCAATGAATCGGGAGTGGATGCGCCGGCGAGGCGAGCCGTGGCGAGGAATTAAGGAGGGAGTTGGTGAAATATATTAATTATGCCGATGCACTTGGGAATGAATGATTCACAGTCAGACGAAATTATCTTCAATTGGGTTATAATTCGGAGTTCCGGTGTGGCCTCCCTTGCCGGCCCTGAACCCCTCGCTAACCATCATGGGAACCTCGTCTGGATTTCAAGCGCAGCGGCGGCGCGGCGCGGCGCGGCGCGGGGGCTGCCAACTGCAGCGCTCGTGCCGGGCACGTGGGGGCGGAGGCGGCTGGTGGGGCTGCAGCTGCACGGGGAACGCGAGCTCGGAATCAGCCGTCGACCCCGGTCCCGACCTACGGCGTTGCTATGGGGTAAGCCCTCCTGAGGGTTCGTGCGTTCAAGTCTCCCCTCTGAACGTCTACTCCCGGCGTTGTTCTCTCTCTCCCTTTCTCCCTCTCTCTCTTTCTCCCTCCTACTGTCCCTCCTCTTTCTCTCCGTTTGTTTGTCCGCTCCACGTACACTTCGCTCTCCGTATCACCTGTCGATTAATTCCCGGGACCCCTGCGGCCCCTTTGCGCTGCTGCGTCAATGGTCCATGGCCCCCCTGCGGCGGCCCGGAGCTGGTGGGGGAGGCATGTGATGAGGCGGCTGCTGCGGCTGCGGCTGTGGCTGCGAACGACCGCGTTCGTGTTGGTGGAGGCGGCGCCGGCGGCTTCCAGCGGCACGGGAGCCTGGAGAGGAGAGGGCCACGATATCGGCCCCTCCACGGCGGAGGCTCGGCGGAGGCACGACGCGCCGCGCCGCGTGCCTGCAGACGATGCACGTGAACGATTATACAGCAACACACACACACACACACACACACACACACACACACACACATGACGCCGCCGCCACCCCCGCCGTGCGGAGGACTCGCCTCATGCCGGTCTCTCGGCGGTCCCGACCGACACACAAACTTGCAAATAATTCTTTTTATCGCTCGCCAGCCTTGCGCCTTGCGCTCGTGTAATAATGGCCATGACTGCCTGCGGGAAGCGAGGTGCACACAATGGAAGTGGCGATCACTTCGAGGAGGAGCCCCCCATTTTCCTTGACATGAAGCATCGCGTCGTGAAGCTTGGCGACCGTCGTGTCACCGTGCAGAGCAGATGACCGAGTCATTTACCCCGGCCTGCTGCTGCTGCTGCTGCTGCTGCCCCCCCCCCCCCCCCCCCCCCGGTCACGCGCCGTCGGACCTGGGCTGACGACGGCCTGCTGGGGGCGGCCCGCGGGGGGCGGTCCGCGGGGGGCGGTCCCGGGGGGCGGCCCAGGACACAGCCAGGGCGGAGGAGCACCGGGCCGGTGGCCGCCGGTGGCCGGGCTGGACACGGCTCGGACACCCGGCACTACTGTTGGCCGATGTCATTATGGGCAGCAGGGACCGTGTCGTGCCAGAGGGCCTCCAGGAGCAAGAAACTACACACACTCACACCCGCACACCACATCAGCAGGGCCGTGGGCCCGTGCCACACGAAATAAAAAGTATCGTGCGGGGTACATTTTTTAGGGTGGGGGGGGGGGTCATCTTTAAGCTAAGAAACCTGCTTTGCACTGCAAGAAATTATTTCTTCTTGGAGAATTTCTACACCAATTATTTTTGAAAATTCCCAAACCGTCTTGGTAATTTTCTGTTTTGTATATCAATTACTCTTTGGGAATCCATTGAACTAGACCTCAAACCACACAGGTATTTACTTATGTGGGAATTTCAAAAATATTGACGGGAAATTCTTACAAAATACTTATTGAAACGTATCCGTTTTCGGGAGCGTGTAGCTTCATTTTTCGGCTTCTGTGCACGGGACATGTTTTTTTTTTGTGTTTTGCTGATTTTAATGTACAGATTTCAACCAGGCTCAAGTTCAGGTCAACGAGGGCATTCTGAAATCCGAGGGTCCGGGGGGCTCGGAAGCGGGGCGGGTTCGGCCGGCGCGCCGCCGCCGCCGCCGCCGCCGCCGCGGGCGCGGCCGCGCACGCAGAGAGGCGCTTTGATATAAGAGCGGCGGCGGGCCGCCGGGGGCATCACAGCCAGCACCGGCAGCGACGCGCGAACACCCACAAAGCCCCACGAGCCGCACTCCGCGCCGCCATGAAGACCGCCACCGTGCTCGCCGCCTGCGCCCTCCTCGCCGCCCTCGCCGCCACACGCGCCCAGCAGCCCCTACGTGAGTACACACGGCCGGGGTCAAGGCGCTGCATGTGTGTGTCGCTGCAGCCGATCGGGCCTCCGTGTGACACTATGCCGGCAAAACTGTCGTATGCAAATTTCGCACACGCCGAAAACCCCCATTGTTCTTTTCTTTCGTGTTTTTCTCTCGAGCACAAAAAAAATAATGATAAAAATAAAAACGGGCAGGGCAAAAACAAACAGTCGGCAGGATGATTGACTCCCGGGGTCGACGGGCACTTCAGTGCGGTCACGTATGATGACGATCTCGTTTAGCCGAGATGCACGCGAAAATGTTGTCCCGTCCTCCGGGGCGGCCGCTGCAGGCGTGCCTCCGGGGCGGCGGGTGGAACCAGTGGAACCTGCACGCCGCCATGGTGACTATTGGCTCAAGGACGGCGCGGTGCAGTTAGCGTGAGGCACGCGGCACGCCTCACATGTGGGAAGTGTGCGCGTGTGGGCACGTGAGGGAGAGAGAGAGAGAGAGAGAGAGAGAGAGAGAGAGAGAGAGAGAGAGAGAGAGAGAGAGAGATGCACCACCGGTCCGGAGCGGGAAGCAAGCAGTGTGATCCTGGAGGCTGCCCGCCCCGCGGCCCCGCGGCCCCGCGACGCTGCACTCTCAGAGATAACTCGGCACGGCCTCGGGACGGGGCTCAGGCTCAACTGGCTTAGCGCGGCGCGGAGAGGCGACAAGGATTCGCAATGTAGTTTTATTCGGGCCATGTGTCAAACGGCGTGTGAAAAAAAAAATGGGGACGGCAGCAGGACGACAGCAGCTCCCGCGCGGCCCAAGGTCAAGTGGAAGGACGCGCGCTGTCACCGCGCCGTAATGGTGTTCCGTCAAAGAGTGCATACCGCCGCCGGAAGCGCGAGGACAAAACCGCGGGGATGCAAAGTGATGATGCGTCGTCTGCTACAGTCTGTGTCGTCTGCTACAGTCTGTGCCGTCTGATACAGTCTGCGTCGTCTGCTACTGTATGCGTCGTCTGCTATTGTCTGCGTCGTCTGCTACTGTCTGCGTCGTCTGCTACTATTTGCGTCTTCTGCTACCGTGCCGGCCGGCCGTCTCCCCGCGAGGACTACACTGGGCCGCGATCGCTTACGTTTGCGCCTGTTGTTGTTCTGTTGTGTGGAGTGTTTTCTTTTTTCCTTCCGAGCATCGCGCTGCTGGCGAATGATCCGCCCGTTTTTGCTTTGTTTAAAACATGAGCGGCGAGACCGGGGATAGGATGAACAGGAAATCCTCGTCGTCGTGTCGATAGCAGAGATGCAAGACCGGAAAGCGCATTATAGAGTGGCAGTGGTGGTGATGGGGCGTGGCGCCGGGGAAGCGGTGCGTGTGCGCGAAAAGCCATGCAATTTCCAGCGAAAACTTGGCGCGCTTGACTGCGGCACGGCGCGGTGTCCGGATCACTTTTCGGGGGGCGGGGAGGGAGGGGGGGGGGGGGGGGGGGACTCCGGAGCACATGAGCAGGGGGGGGGGGGTATGATTGGAGCATTTGGCCGCCGCTTCGCCGAAATGGCTTCGCTGTCGGGCGAGATGGTTCCGCGAAGCTGAGTGTAGTAGTATACTGCTGTACTACTGAATGGGAAACTCCAGTGAGCGGAGGGCTAGAAGAGGAGGGAGGGATAGAGGAAGAGAAGGAGGGGGCGGTGCGGAGTTTTCCTATCATCCGTCTTCAGATTCGCTCCAGCAGTGGCGGGGCGGGCGGAGCTGATGACGCGCTCCGTAAACTGCTCCGATCGCTCCGCGCTTCCTCCCGGACTGTCGCGCCCTGCCCGGCCCGCGGCTGCATGTAAGGTGGCCGAGGCGCCTCCCGGCCGCGTCCTTGGCTGCGTCCTGAGCCCATCCATACAGATATACCGGCAGCGGCACCGGAGCCGCGGACCCGGGGGAGCAGGGGGCTCCGGAGTGCAATTAGCTAAACAACGACGGGCGAGCAGATTAAATGAATGGCAATGAGTGTGTGAGCCGCGGGGCGGGCGGGGGGGGGGGGGGGGGGGCGTTCCGCTGCCACACCGCCGCCCAGGGAGCGGGGATATTCCGTCCCGAACCGACTCATCCCGACCAGCACCGCCTCCCGTATCACCGCGTGCCGTGCCGTGCCGCCGCCGCCGCCACTCCTGTAGTGCCACCGCCTTTGCATCGCGGCGAGCTCTTCTGGTTTCTGCCCGGCCGGCGGCGGCGGCAGTACGGCAGCAGCTCGGAGGGGCTCTGCACGCACCACGGGCCCAGTCATGCACTCCCTTTATATTCTGATTATAATTTTTCTTTATTATTATTAAATCAAAATTACATGAAGGGCGCCTGTAGTAGCACAATGCGTTGTGGCGCGTGTGCGTGCGGGAGTGAGTACATCGCGAAAGAATGACGGCAGAGCTGGAGAGTGGTGGGGGAAGGGGAGAGGGAATGGCCGTGAAAGAACTATATGGGCTGGACAACCATAACCCGCCGTAACAACAACAACAACACACACAAGCCAAGCGCGTGCCTCTCTCTCTCTCTCTCTCTCTCTCTCTCTCTCTCTCTCTAATCTATCGGAATTCGCGAGTGCGTGTTGCCGTGCGCGCGGGGTGTTGGCATTGATCTACTTTTTCGCGGTGTCCGGATGCGCCGTGCTCCGCGGCTCAGCGGCGTCACTTCCGCTGATTGGTTCGGACATGAACCAGCCAAGCGCCCCCCCTCTCTCTCTCTCTCTCTCTCTCTCTCTCTCTCTCTCTCTCTCTCTCTCTCTCTCTCAGCGCGGCAGCGCGGCAGCGGGGGCCGCCCGGGAGGCGGGCCGGCCCGCACGCCACGCCTGTGCAGCGGGCTGGCCTACCCCGGCCGTGGCAGGCGCTCCGCTCCGCTCCGCTCCGTTGGCATGCAGATGCAGGCGGTCCGAGGTCCGAGTCCGAGGAGTTGATGAGCGCGGTCGCCTCGTCATCGCAGTCACTCGGAAAATACGGAAAGGGGTTCGGTGAGGAAATGGTGTTATTCGGATTGGTCCCGGCGGCAGACACCTCGGATCGGGAATTGTGACTCCGTACACTGACTGCTCAGTGCTCGGCTCGGTGTACCCCGGCGGGAGCCACACGTGCGTCGTGCGTCAGCGCCGTGACATGGGGCCACACACAAAAAAGAGAGAGATAGACGGAGAAGAGAAACATGATTGCACCTCGATGCGCATCTCCGCGCCGGAGTCGCCTGGCCGGGAGGACGGGCGTTCGCAGCGTCGCCGCCGTGGGTGCCAATTTTATTCCCATCCCGAACGGCGGCGGGCGGGAATACCCGCGCTGGCCGCGGCGGAACGTTCCTGCCGCCCCCCCCCCTCACATTCTAGTCTGCGCGTCTCACGAGACCGACCGCATACTCACCGCCCATTGTGCCCGTGTGTCTGTCGGCAGCGTCCTACATCAAGGTGTGCAAGAAGAATGACCCCAAGATCGCCGACTGCATCAAGGACTCGATCGAGGGCCTGAGGCCGCAGCTCAAGGCCGGCATCCCCGAGCTGGAGGTGCCCGCCATGGAGCCGCTGCACCTGCGCGAGATCAACGTCACCCCCGTGCAGAACTCGCGCCTGCCCAGGTTCAAGGCCGTGGGCCACAACGTGGACGCCCGCGGCGTCAGCGACTTCAAGATCCACAAGATCGAGTGAGTTTTCAGCCGGGTTTGCAGCGGGCTCCGTTTCAGGATCCCAGAGACGGTAATGTCGCTCCTCTTCTTCCAGAGTCGACCTGGACACGAACACGTACCGCGCCAGCATCGAGATCCCCTACATCCGGTTCGACGGCGAGTACGAAGTGAACGTGAACGTGCTGGCGCTGCCCATCAAGACCCGCGGGCCCATGACCGGCAACACCAGTACGTACCACCATCACGCCGACGACGGACAGTTTCGGGTCGTTAGTCGCGCCGCTTTAACGCGTTGCCTTTGTGTCGTGTGACCAGCTGACGCGTACGGCGAGGCCACCCTCCAGGGCCACATCGAGACCCGCGACGGCCAGCGGTACCTCAAGTTCGACAAGCTGGACGTGGACATCGCCCTCGCCAACTACCACATCTACCTGGGCAACCTGTTCGGCAACGACCCCGTGCTCAGTGAGTAGCCAGCGGCAGCCCTCGGGACACTGGAGCCTGATTCCAGTTGCTTTTGCCTCTTGGAACTCCCCGACCTCCCCCCTAACGGCGAATCCTTTCTCTCCAGGCGAATCCGTGAACCAAGCCATCAACGCTAACAACAAGGAGTTCATCAAGGTGATCAAGCCCATCATCGACGCCACCGCATCGAAAATGCTCCTGAGAGTGGCCAACCAGATCACGGAACACTTCACCTACGACCAGCTCTTCCCCGCCAACTAAAGCTCCCCCTTCTTGACTGTTCACATCCTCTCCCCTCCTCCATGCCTCATAGTTTTCGTTCCCCATTCAACGCGGGCGTCATGAAAATACACCGACCTCTTGAGGTTCAAAAGTACTTCTGTCCTTACTCGCCTCGGGAGGAAGACTAGTCAGACTGACAATCAATCTCAATGTGATATCTAAGATTGCCCATAACATTCATTGACTTTTTGTGATGCATATTCCCAAAGACTAACTTAGTATTAATCTCTGCGTTATTCAGACCGCACACAGCAACACCTCTGAATCCTGTGTCTATCAACTCATGGTTTGTCAAAAATCTGCTCAATAAAACAACCACAAAAGTGGAAAACACACCCTACTAGTGCTCAATTTTTCACTTTCCAAGTCCTGACAGAAAGTTGTGAAAGCAGCAATGTGCAAATATGGGAGAAGGAAATACAGGATAAAAAGAGAGAACTACAAAGTTAACACAGACAACACAACACTTTTAATGACTGCCATGACATGAGATACAACTTCAAAATAATCCTATTCAACATTATTTGAAAGAGAAACCAGGCATGCTGACAGATCCTGCCACAGAACTGCTTCCTCCACACCACTCACTAATAAAATCAACAATTTCAACAAAATTTGAGGATGACACTCCTGTAAGTTTTGCAGCCATTAACAAGCTGTTCCAGTCCTCCTGATTGGCATAGTATCCAGATCTTTGAAATTCCACAGGAGAGGGATGACGACCAATTCTTGCAGAACCTACGCCCAAGACGGGATAGCCCGTTACTACACAAGCAAACGCAGCGGGCTCAGCCTTGTTGCAGGACCGCAGTGACGATGCATATAGATTCCGTTCATCCAGTGGAAGCTCCTACAACAATATAAAGCACATGATAAAGAAAAGCAAAATTACACGTTGAAACTTAAATGATTTTGTTTACCTGATCCACTTTCTGATCCATAGACACAGCCAGCACCCATTCCTTTACCTCCTCATGCTGCTGAGGATTCAAATATGGAGCTGGAGGAAGAGGTATCTCCTGTGGAAAATCTGTCTCATTGAGATCTGAGTGATCCAACAAGTCAGCATTACCCTCCTCTATGGCCTCACATATGTCTAGATAATGATTCAAAAAGACAAATGCCTCATTGTCTCGACCAACACTCTGTAAAAGCAAAACAGTTAAATGTGAGCACAAATTTAACTAACATTCTGTTACACAACGGCCTATGTTCTTTACCCTTGCTGCCATTCCAGCTTCATAAAATGCCTTATCTGCAGGAATTATGTCAGAATGTCTGAGCAAGGCAGTAGCAAGCTTGAATGCTATTTGCTCCATAGATGGAGTTGCTCTGCTAGCAGACCAAAGAGTATAGTAATGACTTATCTTCAAAAGGGTTTCAAACTCTTGATGAACAGGTGAGCCACCATCTGGACTTGTACGCATAGTTTCTGTCTAAATTTTCAGACACAAAAATAAAAACTGACAGTGAAATTGTTTTCTAAGAAAAAGACATGAGGTTTAAAGGAATGACAGCACTTCCTTACCAGACTAAATAACATGGTTCGAAGCTGAGTCCAGGTTGTAAACGCCTCAACATTATCTAACCCCGGCATACTAAACAAATCCAAAGCTATTCTTCTGTATATGTTAAAATTTTGAGGAAATGCTGGTGTGTCATATTTCACGTACAAGCCAAGTGCTTTCAATGTGAGCCCATCTTTTATAAGCTGAGATGCATAGAGTGCCACATATTTGTGCAACACTTGTGGCCCATGAGGAGCTGCTGCTTCAATGCATCTGTCCCACTGGCTCTGCTCCACCATCAAATCAAGAGCACTGATCACATCGACATCTGCTAATTGATCAACTCTTCCTTGAGAACGAAGCATGTCCTTCTGCCTCCCTTCAACATACGCTTCATAGCTGTAAGAAAAATCAAGACATATCACGGGAAATCTTACCAAGATTACCACCAAGTAAGATAAAATGCCTGGTTCACACAGCCAAATACCTTGGGTCATACTCCTTTGCTATTTTCTTTGCCTTATTCCAATCTCCTGCCTGAATAAGAACATCAATAGCTTCACGGCTTAAATCTGTTGCCAGATACAACTGGGCAGCAAGACTAGATTGTTTCATTTCTACTAATCTAGGACCTGACAAAACAAGGAATGTTAAAATAAGAAAAATAAAAAAAAAGCAACAAAAAAACATAATACTGTAGTTTAGCTTATAAAGAATATGTAAGAGAGGAAAATGAAAACACTTTACCTAAAATGCGCACAGCCTCCATGGCCTGATTTCCTTCAAGAAATTTCATTGTTATTTCAGCTGCATCAGAAAGCGCTCGAAGAACCAAGGATGAATCATTAGCATTCAAACTTGCCTGTAAAATTAATGAGAGCACATTTAAAATAATCATGGTTCCATTAAAGGCATATGTAAGAAATATGTGGTGAATTACTAACTCTAATAAGGCAATCAACAGCAGTTTTGTATTCCCCACTTTCTTCCCATTCTTTTGCCTGAGCAATCAGGTGAGAGACATCACTCGAGCCTGATGCACTTCCAAGTTGTTGCTCATACTCCATTTGTAACTGTGGGAGACGCACAGGCAAATATTCTCTACATACACGGAGAGCATCCACCCACATACCTGCATCCTGCAAAGTCGCGTTAAAAATTTTATTTTCATTTAAAAATAAATAAGTATAAGCCACAGCAGGGAATCTGAATGTCACAAGTAATTTACCTTGTATTGTTTGATGATAAACTCTGGCTTATGAGCACGAAGCATAAGTGATTCAAACCGTGCTAAATTGTTTCGAGCAAAAGCTTCTTTGGCTTGCCCAATTAGAACGTCTGAAACACTGTCAGGATCATGCAGTTCAGCAACTCGAGCAGCATTATCCCAATCCTGATTATGGATGTACCTGAAATATTCATAAGATTTGAGTATTTCACAAGGCAATGCAACAGTTGCTGACAAATTCATGGTGAAATTTTTCCCTACATCAGCACAGCTTCTTTGGGCTTTCCTGCTTTTACAAATTCTTCTTCGGCTTCCTGGAATTTTCCATCATCTTCAAGCGCCATAGCATACTTACAATGCACTTGAGGTAAGTGTGACTTCAACCCTAGCTTTGCCAAGTCAAATGCAAAGTCAAACTGTAAAGAAATGGATTTGCAGCAGTATCAGTACTAATTACAGGATTATTACTCATGGTTGAAGTGAAACACCAACCTGGTAAGTCTCACAAGCATAATCGATGCATGGCTCTAGTAGATTCAGTTTGTTTAACAATTTCATAGCAGAATCACCCCCCAGACTTTTTGACCACAGGAAGGCAACCTGTTTTGCAGCCACAGCTCCGCCCTTCTGATTTGCAACCTAAGTTTAAAAATAAAGGGGGGAAAAAATGATTGGAAGTCTAAAAGCAGACAATAAAATAATTTTATATCCATGTTTAAGCTCATTAAAAACAAAATGAAGTACAGTAACTGAGAGTACAGTACCCTGTATGCATCCTCCCACATCAAAGCGGTCCTATACATGTTGACAACAGACTTCCAGTCTCCAGCTTGTATGTAGTGATGTTCTGCTGAGGCATAACTTGATTCTGCCTCAAGCTGCTGACCCAAGTGTAAATGAGTCGTCTGGACTAAATCAGCATGATACTGAGAGACTAGTCGCATCATCTGGAATGAGAGACACCCACAGTTTTTCAAGCAAAGAATTAAGCAACAGCCTAACAAATTTATATGTAATTTGAATTAATACCTGATCATACTGCTTTTGCTGCTTGTACATTGATATAGCTGCATCTGGTTGTCCAACAGACACAAACAATTTCTCAGCTTCTCTGAATTTCCCCTGCTGTTGTAACAAAGCTGCTTGTTCAGTGTACATATCATTGACTTCCTTGGATTGTAAATGCTGGTTTGCAATCATATGAGCTTTCTCCCAAAGGCCTTCCAAAAATTGTCAAAGTTAGTAACAAATCACATTCATCCATCACAGTTTAAAGGTTCAAGAAATAAGAAAACAAACCTGCTTTATTGTACATCTCCACTGCTTCCTTGAACATGCCAGCTTGAGAATACAATTTTTCTGCAGTACTGTAGTCTTGAACAGATGCAAAATGCTGCCCGAGCAGTACTGAATATTTTTCAACAATACTGTTATCCTTTATTACCTGGATGGTTAAAATAGGAAAAAAAGCAACAAGATAAAAAATAAATAAATTGGGGGCCAAAACTGGTCAACTACTATTTTAAATAAAAACGTACCATATTCTTGAACAAACATGTCAAGCAATTAGAAGCATAGAGAAAAAGCAATGTGCAGTGAGCATGTAAGGGTGGCAGACCTATAAAAGTGCAAAACAGAATACAAGTGCAAAGAGCTATTCCTTTTTCATTACAAAAAACCTACAGCATATTTTTGTAAAAGGAAGAGTGGCACAACTCACAAAATGAGTACTACTGATGGAAAAGTTTTGTAGAGGAAATGGCTCACCTGGATTATTTGTTCAGCTTTCCTCCATTGCCGAGCACCCACGGCAGCATCTAGAGCTTTGCTCATTTTCCCTGCCTCAATATAGTGATTGATGGCAGCATCGAGTTGCTGAGAGTGCACCAGATGGTCACCCCACTGTTCTTCCAGTATCACTACCTCTGATTGCATTCAAGAAAAAAAGGAATAAAATTAAATTCATTTACTGAAAAAACAGTACTTTATAAGAGACAAGAACAATAAAAACCTGATGGTGAAATTTGTCTTGACAATTCGACAGCTCGGGCATATGCATGACCCTTGCGATAGCAGTCAAGTGCTTTCTGAGGTTGATTGAGCTTCTCATAGAGTTGTCCAGCTTGTTCAAATAGCTCTGCTTTATGGAGAGCCGATGAAACCCGTGAAACAAGGTCTTCATTGGACAAGAGGTGTGATTGATTTTGTAGAAGCCTGTAGTTTTTGTTCATTAGTAATTGGTCAGCACCCTTACATTGTATATTATGCTAAAAAAAAAATATTTCATGCCTGGAAGCACGAAGAGGGAGTCCTGCCTTCAAATATAGTCGTAATGCCTCTTCATACTCGCCATTCTGCTCCTTCACCTCTCCTGCCTTATCATCTTGCTTAGTTTCAATGAGCCATGAAAGATAATTGGATGCTAAGCGCTCTGTTCCTTCATGGCCCTTAAACTCTGCTATTGAGAGTGCTTTAAGACCAAAATAAAAATCACATACAGTACATGTGCAAAAAAAAAAAAAAAACTTAACAAATAATGGTTTACACACAACTTTTTTTTAAAGAGCAAGAGACAGTCATAGTTGATACCTTGATTCCATTTATGCATTTTTTGGTACATGTCTATTGCTTTATCAACTTGGTTTTGTTCTAAATATATGGCTTCAGCACTTTTTAACTTATTATTGAGTATTGCCATACGAGCCCAAAATTCTGGGCAACTGGTCCATTCTTGCCCTGGGAGAAAAAGTATCATCTTGTCAAAAATACTTATTTAAGAAAGCCTAAAAAGAAGGAGAAGAAGAGCTGAATGAACATACCTGTTTCTTTTGCATACTCTTGAGAAATCCGCATGGTCTCTCTCAAAAAATGAGTACGAGAAACATCCCCAAGGGCCGCATAGCAGCGCTCTGCAACTTGTAAATTATTCTGTGACAGAGCTATTGCACCAAGGTTCTGCCACATTCCTTCAGCAACAGCTCGATCTCTTAAAGTCTCCAAATATAGGACAGCTCGCCCAAAGTCATTATCATGTACTGCAGTCCCAAATTCCACAAGACCTTCATCCAGTTCATAGCTTAGCTGTGAGTGCCCTTCTAAAACCAAAACCTGATCACAAGAATTTTTTAATGGTTAATTATATGTTAAATGTTTAATTAATTTTTTAAAATAAAAAATTGCAGTTTTACCTCAGTCTTGCCATCTGCTCTAACAACGTCTGTCACTTCTCCTTTCACCAATATGAGGGTAACACCATCAGGCCGATCAATATTATACCACACACACAAATTTGATCTGCTTTGAGCCACTACAACGTCACTACCAGGAACCCACTGCAAGATTTGAAAAGCACTTTTATAGTTGAGAGGTTTACACTCAGAACACCTGGGCTTACCAAGGAAACAAATATCAGAATTGTAGATTACCTGGACAAAAGTACAGTAGCTTAAAATGAGAGTTCTTGTGTCAGATCTGATATCTAGGAGTGTTAGACGCATCTTCTTGTCTCTAAAAAGTAACCTTTGACCAGTCTCATTTAATTCTAACCAGTCGATTTTGGAATCATGGGTAACCTGAGAAAGTGTCACACCATACACCAAGTCCACTGTAATACACAATAATTCACATAAAAATTCAAATAAACATTAAAAAAAACACATTCAGTTTAACTTTTTGGCCTCATACCAATACAAATGGTTTTCAAATCGAGAAGATATGCCAAAGTTTTACAGTCTTCAGTGCTATTTTCCGGCCTTCTTTCATTCAGTCTAACACTAATAAGATGTGGGTTCATAAATTCAGTTCTAGAGAAAAAACGTAACAAAATTAATATTTGCCAGTAGATTATGAATACAAGCATGTGATAAAATACCGGTTACTGACCTCACTGATCCTAGAATGTGATTATTACCATACTCCACAAGACTTAGCTCACCAGCATTAAATATTAGACAAACAAGTGGATTGTCAAAATAAAACCGTTCATTGCGACCGGAATTAGGCCACATCACTTCACTCAAGAGATTTCTTTCAAGATCTCCAAGCAACAATGTTTTTGGTGTTCGTGCTACCAAGTAGTTATCTCTGCCCATAATTCTAACATCATCAATTTCATAGCCAAATTGAGACCTCAAAACAACCCCTCTAGATCCAGCTGACAAAGGTTTAACTAGAACTTGACTGGGGCCAACATAAGTCATTTCAAATTTATTTTTCCACAACATACGTCTGTGGAGAAAAGAAAATGAATCAAGTGAGATGATCTTAGCACAAAACATCTAAATATATGTGGAAAAATATCTTAAATATTAAGTCTTACTTGATAACCGATTCAAATAATTCTACAGATCCACAGAGAGCACCACATGCAACTCTAGACCCATCTCGCTTCCAGGCCATGGCAGTTATGGTGTACAAATTGGGAATTTCTTTCACAGCTTCTTCTTCCCAGCTTTGTTTGCGAGGATTCCAGGATAGCAGTCTCAACCTGTCAAGTAATTAAATTATGCAATGGGTAAGCCAAATATACAGGAACAGTTAGACAATAACAATTGCCATCTTACTTGTTATAACTTCCAATACAAACTGCTTGCCCACTAGGACTTGTACAAGCAACAGTAAATTCTCTTTCATCATCATTCTTACTGTAATCAAATTGATTGCTCACTCGTCCATCTCGGTCATACACAGAAATTCTCTTGTCGCTGCCAGCAGCAATGACACATCCCATCGGCCATGACAATGCATAGGGTGGAACAGGGTGAGGGTGAGTGGTCACTCGTCCCTAAACCAGATAAAATTAGCAAGATCTGAAACAGCAGGGAATGCCTAGCTCACTTTGAATAACTGACCTGTTGTTCCATGCCGTCATCTTGAGTAACATAATAACGAACAATGCTACCATCAGCATGTCCTGACAAAAATCCAGTGCCCTGGGAACTAAAGGGGCAGTTGAAATAAAATATATTAAGTCTCCTTGATTGACAAAATTGTAAAAGATTAGGTAAAGAAGAGGGAGAGGAATGCTCACTTCATTGCTAGAGAAACCACATAAGAACTTGTGGTGTACAATGTTTGAGTTTTATTGTTTTTTATATGTGCAGCTCGGACCTTGCCATCTGCATTTCCACATATGATGGGTCCATCTGCCAACCATATTAAGCATGTGACTGCAGATTGTTGAGGAAATTTGTTGCAAATGACCTTCTTGTCACCCCTGAAATAGTAAGATTTAAAAGGATTTAAAATATTACCAATTGTAAATTTTTTTAAAATAAAAAACCGGAAGGTCTAGGAGATTTATCTTACCAGTCATCCCCTAACTTGTAGACATATATGATATTATCTGTTTGACCTACTGCAACTTTGGTTGAGTCTGGAGAAAAGGCAAGTCCTTTCACTGCATAACTCTTCTTTCCAAACTGTGCAAAAAAAACGAAATGTTGAATTTTATAATTCAATATATGGAATAAAATAAAACTAACAATGTCACACAACAGTGAATATATCTAACTACCTTTGAATCTGAAGGCTTTGTGGGAAACTTGTCACGCTTCACACCATTTTCATCAAACAAGAGAACAATTCTGTCTGATGTGCAAACAGCGAGCTTTAAGTTATTGGGGGCCCAAGCAATTGCAGTTATACGGGCTTCTGAATCCTGTAAAAAAGTAAAACAACAGAATACACCAATCAATTAAAGTTGTGCCATCAACAAGTCTCATCAGCAGGTTGCAGTGACACATACAAACATAAGACAATTTATTTCACAATCAGAGAAAGCCTCACCTGCGCTGGAACAATGGTGTTCAAATGCTTCAACCTCATGGTGGAGGTCAAACACCTCACCCCTTCGAATGAGACACTACTTTAACTGAAGAGCTAGAAATGCAATCCAGCTCGGTCACCCGGATAGTCCGGCGTTGGTTTCAAGTTTGGAATGTATGTTTGATCGATTTTTCGCGGCGACCGTGGTACCAACGTTGCCTTTCGTGAAAGAGTTGAGAGACGTCTCACATTTACCGACGCACCGCTATAGCGGCTGTTAAAGCAATAACGCACAAGCAATCAGTGCACTATGCAACCCTCGCATGATAGTTTCAACCAAATTTTGAATGCTCACGTACCAAGTGAGACATGTGTACATGAGTCAAACAAAGTGGTGGAAGTCAGACAAGTAGCATTTTGTACGACTTGTGTTTGGCAATGGGTTGAGTGTTTCCGGACAATCAAACTCAAATTTTCCGCCCGCACATTTCAAACCCAAATGCGAGAAAAGGGGCGGAGGCTGCGGGGGTAGGCGTTAGGGGGCGGAGCGGAAAATTGCGAATATAAACAAACAAACCCAGGGTCTGTTCAGTTTAATACTTCATGCCCCAACGTTCTCTCTCTCCACTAGAAGGCGGTGAGAGCCATAACCTTAACTGTACCACGCATCCATAACTAACTAAACGAGCCTCATGGATTTTGACGACCCGAGTCGCGACGGCGCGTCTGATTAATAATTTAGAAAAGATGTGCTGCTTGGTTACATGAAAGCGTAACGCATGTGAACTGCTTGGTGGCCCTGACGTGCGTGTAGTCAGAGGTAAGCTTCCTCACTGCGGTTCTATTTATACTGTTGCTCAGAGATTTGGTTAATGTGTGTCGATCTGCATCTGCCACTCCTCTTCCCTGATTTACGTGAGCTATATTTACTCCGTGTCGGTGCATCAACTGCGTTTGGCGTTTTGTGTCAAATTTGTCGCCAGGTCGAAATTGTTACGCACTTTCTGTCACGAGCTGGGCGTGGGCTTTGTACCTTTATGACAACGAAGTTGACACTTCTAGGGCAAATGGCTAGTCCCCTCTGTGGGGGGTGGGTGGCGCACTTGTTCTAAAGTGACCGTATTTACAATGTCAGTGCGAACACCACACCGGACTGGGGCACGTTGGTGAAAATGCAGGGCAATGACAACTTTGAAGCGATGCTCGTTTCATCCGCCCACCTTGAGCGATATTTACAAACAGACCAAAGATGCCATTTAAGGTTATGGTTCTGCTCTTGCAGAAATAAACTGGACTGTGGTTTCAGCAGCAGTGCATTCGCCAATTTGTGCTTTTAAGTCTTTTTTAACCATGTTTTTCATTTCTGGTCATGTGCCAAACTATTCTGTGTAATTTCCTGGGCTGTTGCTGAAAGTGACAAAACACCTGTTCTCTCTGCACCTGTCTTAATCTGATTATTTGGTGCTGAACGTAAACCTGTTTTCAGTGGGGCACTATTACAGCTGTCCAAACACTAAAGCAGCCTTTATGTTTGAAACTATCATTTTCCATTCCCAGGGCTTGGGGGCTGCTTGATAGTTTTACTTAGGATACTATCGGTCAATGGTTGAAATTTTTTTTTGTGGTGACTTAAGTCTGCGTACAATTGTACGTGCAGCTGGCCAGTCCAGTTCGCCATGTCGAGTCATGCGCCCTTTGGAATGAATCCGTGTGTCCCTACGGTGCTGCTGCTGATAACGGGAGGGTGTTCCCCGTGGTCGGCGCGTCGAGGCCCGACGACGATGGCTCGCCGGCGATCAGTCGCGGCCAACACTTTTGTTTTCTATCCTTATCACTCTGCCGCCGTATCACCTATCGCGCTCAAAAGGTGCGTCTCCCCTTCGCCCCGTCTCTGTCGGACACACGGATGCGAGAGGGAGAGAGATGGAGGGAGGTGGTGGTGGTGGTGGTGGTGGTGTATAACGCATACCGCGGTGCATGCATAGCGATTGATGTGCTGTTACGTGTCAACAGCTTGCGATAAGGCGTACGGTCAACGCGTACCAAGCTAGACGCCCCCCCCCCTCCCGAACCGATCAGACGTGTATCCTCCCAGGCTTATCGGTTACCGTAGGGTCCTTCCGAGGTCAAGGCGACACGACACTTTTTCGCGCCGATCGCACACTGCGACCCGAGGGTTTTCCTTTGTGCCGCCGTTTTTTTTAATTTTTTTTATCGATGCGTCGCTGCTGGGTGGATTCGAACCCGTGCGGTCCACGTTCGCCGCCGCCGCCGTGGCGTTTGGCCCGCAAAGGCTTCTGCGGTTTGCATAGTACACTGCCCTGCCCTGCTTGGTGTGGTCGGGGCGGCGGCGGCGCGGCGTCTTCTCATAAGATATTCCCGGCCGGGTGCTGCGGCGCTGTGGCGGCGCCTCCCGGCGACACGTCCTGCGCCGCGGCCCCCTCCCGCCCCCCGCGGCGCATCGCCTGGCGTGAGTAAGGACAGTCTTTAGCCGTTCGCATTGGTCGGCCCCGAGCACCCTCCATGCTTAATTCAAACGCCTTGTCATCGCCGTCGTCGCCGGCCCGGGGCGGCCCGGGGCCCGGCCGGAACCGCGACGACGGGTAGACCTCTCCCCTCGCGTTCCTTTTTCTTGCGGGCGGTAAGGTGTCGGCCGCGATCCGGGCGCCCTTCCTGCCCCGCCTCATCCTCCTGGGAGTTCGCTGCGCCTTCGTGACGGATGTGACACCCGAGACGCGGGAGAGATGACGCCGCCGCCGCCGCCGCGACGCGTGTCGGCCGGCACGGCGCACATGTGGTCCTCCCCGGGTCCTGCCGGGGGGTGCGGTGCGGTGTGGAGCGCGGGGGCTCTCTCTCTCTCGCTCTCGCTCATGGAAGGGTCCTCGGGTGCGACGGAGATGGTGCCGGTGTGCAGGCGGCGCCGATGCTCTCGTTTCCTCCTTCCCCCATTCCAGCGGCGCACCCCCTCCCCTTTCGCCTGTTTATTTCCACCCTCTGACCTTTCGTCTTTAAGGTCCAGCAGCATGCCCCCCTCCCCTTCCCCCCGACCCGCGCCGTGCTGCTGGTGTTTGTCGTATGGATGTGCGCAGCGGCGGCCGGCGGCGGCAGGCGGCGGCAGGCCGGGTGGTGGCGCCGTGCCGGCCGTGCCTAGCCCCACCTAGCGCGGCCTCGCCTCGCCTAGCCTCCAGCCGTAGTCTTGACCTTGACCCGCGTCCGAGTGTCGTGTGCCGGTCCGGCCGTGTCGCGTGGCGCGCCGCCCGAGTGTGCTCGCGGCCGCCCATCCCGGCCCCGGCTGCCCCGGCGCTGCCCCGGCGCTGCCCCGGCTCTGCGCCTGCGGCTGCCTGGATAGGCCGGCCCGCGCGGCACGCGTGCGCGCCGGGAGCCGCGGCTGCCTTCCTGCCGGGCGCCGTGAGGCTTACCGACCGCCGCGTAGCGCCGCCACGGCCTCCGCGACCTCCGCTCGCCCGCACCCGCGTTTATTATTATAGTGGTGCACACACACACACACACACATATACACACTAACACACACATACATACACACTCATATGCACCCCGTGGCGAGGCTTAAATAGGGCTTCCATTTGTGTGCCGGGGCGCGAGCTGAACGGAGGAGGAGGGGATCGATCTCGCCCTCCCCCGTTGTGAGAGCCGGCCGGGGGCTTAATGCTGCTGGAAGGTTTTGGCGGTAAACCCCAAGTGGGTGTTTGTGTTTGTTGGGGCCTCTGAAGGTGGCGCCGGGAAGTGCTTGCTCCGTAAAGGTCCCGGGAGCGGGGAGCGGGGGGGCGGTGTCGGTCGGGTTTATCGTCTCGCCGCTGCATTGACTCATGCCTTTGTGCTCCTCCGAGCGATCGACCCCCCCCCCCCCCCTCCTTCCTCCCTCCTCCTCGCTAATTCGGATTTCCGATGCGACTACGTCGTCGGTCGTGTCGGGAGGTGGCACAGCGTGGCTCAGCGTCGTCCATCCCTCACCGGGCCGCCGCCGCCGCCGCCAGCGAGCGCCTTCTCGGAGTAATTAGCGCTCGCCCAGGGCGCAGCGCGGTGCGTTGCAGTGCAGCGCACCGCGGCCGCTGCACGCCACCAGAGTGTTCCTAGTAACCTCAAAATGCGGGTTCTGTTTGTGAAAAAAAAGTTACAAGCAAAGAAAAAAAAAGATAAATTTCCTTATTCTATATTTACTTTTAGATTCAGAAATATTTCTGGAATGAGTGTTTTTTTCTGATTAAAAAAAGAGTCGACATAAAAAGTGCTAATGATGATATTGTGTCATCCGGCCCCTCCACCACGCCGTCGTGTGGTGTGGTGTGGGCCTCCTGGGGTGAAGCGGGCAGGCGGGCGGCAAAGTGAAACTTGGTTTGATTCGGTGCCAGAGAGAGAGAGCGAGAGAGAGAGAGACGAGAGAGAGAGAGAGAGAGAGAGAGAGAGAGAGAGAGAGAGAGAGAGAGACGGCGAGAGAGGCCAGTCGAAGCCTCCGGCCGTTTTACGCCGCGCCATGTACCACTGCACCGCATGCAGAATCCAATCGATCCTGGGTTGTGCGTGTGTGTGTGTGTGCGTGTGTGCGCGCGCGGATGTCGGGGGAATTTCGAAAATATTTTCTTTCCCGTCGCTCTATACCCGAGTTCTGCGCCCGGGGCGGTGCGACGCGGTGCCTCCGCCCGCGCTCCCCGCGCCAACCAACACCACCTTCCCTCCTCTCAGGCGGCGGGAGGCTAGGCTTGGCTGTGACACCTTATTTGCTAGCAGCTCCCGGTCGCTCTCTCTCTCTCTCTCTCTCTCTCTCTCTCTCTCTCTCTCTCCCCCCCCCCCCCCCTTACGCTATCACTAATTACGCTATTGTAAAATTGTCCATAACATTGTAATGTTCAGAGACAATGAATTAAATCAAAATCACATGTATCTCTCCTTTTCTCTACCCCCCCCCCCCCCCGCTTTCCCAGCCCCCTCTCCCCTCCCCGCCCCCTCTCCCACTTGTACTGTGTACCACTATGTACTCGCAGGTGACACGGAAGCGTTCGCGTGCGTTTGGCCCCCCACCCACGGTCGCAAGGCTGGTGGTGCCCGCACACATTCCGTCGTATCTGATGTCTATTGTGTGTGTGTGTGTGTGTGTGTGCGTGTGTGTGTGTGCATGTTGGTTATTCTGTTCTATTTTGTGTGATGGATATTCTGTTTGGAGATTATACATTTTCACTCCACTCCTCTCTGTTATTGTCTTCGTTGATGGTTTTTCTGTCTGTATCTGTGTGTGTGTGTGTCGCCGGTAGAGGGGGGTTGAATGGGAGGGGATATATGTTCTGTTTCTATTGTTTTCAATACCAAACATGCTTTCTGCGGACCGCGCTGCTACCCGAAGATAGTATCACAACGACTGACACATGCACTGCGCACACAAACACACGAGGGCAGGGTCATTCGTGGAGTATATGCACACCGTTTTTGATGGGATTATTGGGATTGGGCGCTTGTGACGGTGGTGTGAGGGAGGAGAGGGGGAGGGGGGGGGGCTTTGACTATCAGGGTGTTCAGGCCGGTCACCACCACCACACCGACGGCGCGCGCGTGTCGCCCGCCGCTCGCTCCCCGTTTGATGTCCTCTCAGGCGGCGCGGCGCCCGGAGCCCCCCTCCCTCCCTCCCTCCCTCCCTCCCTCCCTCCCTCCCTCCCTCCCTCCCTCCCTCCCTCCCTCCCTCCCTCCCTCCCTCCCTCCCTCCCTCCCTCCCTCCCTCCCTCCCGCCGTGTCGCACGTGCCAGGAACCGGCCTCGGAGTTGCGTCGCTCTCCCGCGGTGCGTATGGGTGGGATCTGCCTCCCCCCCCCCTCCCCACTGCCCCTCCGCCCTTCGCTATTTTTATTTGGCGCCGTGTCCTCGTGGCCCCGGTGCCCCCCATCTCTGTCTCTTTCTCTCTCACGGGCGGGGCACAACAGCCGCCGTGTGGCGGACACGCACCGCTCTGCCGCCGGGGGGGGGGGGGGGGGGTGCGCCGTCGCCGCTCTCTGCTCAATGGACGTGGATTCTCGTCTCCGCGGGAGGGGGGGGGGGGGGGGGTTGCGGCGGTGGCGGGGAGTGGCGGCGGCCACCGCGTCGGGAGAACTGATATCGGATCTGCTGGGACCTGTTTCCTAGCCTCTGCCGGCACTCGGCGCGGCTCGGAGCGGAGCGCCCGGCGGGGTAGGCAATATCGTGTCCGCGGCCGCACGGCGGGCGGGCGGGTCTGCCTACCTCGGCTCTGACAGGCGCTCGGCCCGGCCGGCCGGCGGCAGCAGCAGCGGGGCCCTGCGAGGCCGCTCCGCTGCTGGAGTCTGGGCGGCGTGCCGAGAGAGAACGAGAGAGAGAGAGACTTGCGGAGCACACGCATCGGGTGCGACAGAGACGCGGCGCGGCTGGTATACGGAGACGGTGTGCCGGGTGGAGCCGGGCGTGGGCACAGGAAGGTGTCGCGGGGCGGGCCCACGACGACGGCGTCTCCCCGCACCTGCGGCCGCGGCCCCCGCCTTTGGAGTCCCTCGCCGGCCCGGTCGGTACTCGAACCCGGGCGGGCGCGGCCCGGGGAGCTTGTCGCACTGCCCCGGGCGGGACGCTTGCCGCTGCCAGGGCCTAAGTGCGGCCCGGCGGGGTCCCTCACGCCGCGCTAGTATTAATACCGCGCCGCCGTGTCGTCATTGTTGTCGTCATGAGGCGCCCCGCTGGGGCCCCCCCGGGGGGGGGGGGGGCGATTAGCGTAAAGGTGTGGGCCGGGAGCAATGAGTCCCCCGCGGGGGCAACGGCATAGCGGCAACGCGCTGCGGTCTCGTGCCCGGCTCGTAATTCGTTTATTCGCATATTTATGCGTCAGCCAATTAAGGCACATTAAGACGCGCGTCAGTACTGGGGTTTCGATTTGCCGTTTGAAACGTTTTTCATTTTAATCTCTTTCCACTTTGATTTGTTTTCGAATTCTTTTTGAAAGGTCGGAGGGGAGGGGGATGTTTGGGGTGAGGGGTCCGTTTGAGGTGAGCAATTTCCGAACGCGCCATCTTTCCCCTGTTCCGTCGCTCCCCCGCCGCTCCCCGCCGCGGGGAAGACACTGCAAAGCTGGCGATTGCGCTTTCGTAGAGTTGTGACTGAGCTGCGCGCCCCGCCGGTCCCCGCCCGTAGCGCCCCGCGGTAGCGCCTCACCTCGCCGCGCCTCGCCTCGCCAGTGGCAGTGCGGTGGGAGTCGGTAGTGGCGTGCTCGGCCTCGCGGGCGGCGGACGGCGGAGGCGAGGCGGCCCGGTCTGTGGCCGCGCTCCTGTGGCTTGGCGGGCTCGGCGGCCGGGCTCGCGAGGCCGGGACCCGAGCCAAGCCAGCCAAGCCGCGGCGCGGGCCCAGCGCCCAGCTGCCGCCTCAGTCGTCAGTCGGCCCCCGCGGCCGCGCGCTCGCGTTTCCGGCCCCCCTTTGCAGCCCGGTCCGCGGCCCCGCGGCTCCGCTTCCGACCGGAGGCGGCGCGGCGCGGTTCGGTTCGGTTTCCGCGCCGGCCCTCTCCTCTCCCTCCGCCATGTGCTGCCGGGCCCAGGACGTGTCGGCGGCGGCGTCCGCGGCCGTCGGCGGCGGTGGCAAGTGCGTGGCGTGCCGCCAGGAGAATTGAACTGGTCGCACCGAGATGAGTGCGGGGCCTGAAACTTTGTCGCGCAGTGTTCCTCGTCGTGACCCGACGGTGTTGTGTTCCAGCACGAGTGCAGCCGCAGCCGCAGCCGCAGCCATGCACCGCCTCGGGCCGCGGGAGCCCCGCGCCAGCTTCGGGGAGGGCGGCCCGGCGGGCTCGAAGCAGATCGCCGGCATGTACGACCTGCTGGAGACCCTCGGCCGCGGCCACTTCGCCGTCGTCAAGCTGGCCAGGCACGTCTTCACCGGCGAGAAGGTGGCCGTCAAAGTCATCGACAAGAACAAGCTGGATGACGTTTCGAGAGCCCATTTGTATCAAGAGGTAAGCACCATGACGTGACTATTGGCGCAAATTGGAATGCAAGGGTAGCCCCCTACATGAGGCTCCAGGATAGAGAGAGAGAGAGAGGGGGGAGGGGGCACAGAAAAATATTTGGCATCAATTGGGTCCCGCAAATAGGAAAGCGCACGACCGCGAGCGCGCAATTCGCATAATTATTGTTAAAAATCGAATAAAATGGCAGCTCTATTCGATTTTTAACAGTGTTCAGTATTTGCGTAACATTTATGAGCTGCATAGCACTTGAAGAACGTTCGCCAATCTGAATCTGCGCTGATACTACGAAAAAATCACGCACTGTGGCCATTTGCGGCCGGAATAGCGAAAAAAAAAACACGGGTGGTGTGTTGCGGGTTGCCTACTCTCATTATAAACGGCTCCGTCGCCCCTTAACTTTTGACAGGCTATCTATTGAGATATGCAGCACCTCAAAATTCTATACTTGTATGTTGATGGCCGCCCCTAGTAGAGATCCCCCCGCCCCTGCCAATGCCTTGTCTTTAGGGTCCTGTTTTGCCTTGCAGTTTCATGTGAGTTTCGTTTGTTCAGGTTCGCTGTATGAAGCTGGTACAGCATCCAAATGTTGTGCGTCTGTATGAAGTGATTGACACAAATACAAAGTTGTACCTGATTTTGGAACTGGGAGACGGTGGAGACTTGTATGACTATATCATGCGCCATGAAGGTCGAGGACTTGATGAGGAGACAGCTCGGAATTACTTTAGACAAATTGTTCGGGCCATCGATTACTGCCATCGCCTTCACGTCGTTCATCGAGATCTGAAACCCGAAAATGTGGTTTTCTTTGAAACCTTAGGCATTGTAAAATTGACTGACTTTGGCTTTAGCAACCGCTTTTGCCCTGGTCAAAAACTGGAGACCTCTTGTGGATCTCTTGCTTACTCGGCACCGGAGATTCTGCTTGGTGACTCATATGATGCTCCAGCAGTAGGTAGGTGTTCAGGGCCGGGTGCATCATAATCCTTTCCTTGTATAGCCATAAACTTTTAACTAAACTTAAAATAAATTGTGGTTTTTCAGATGTTTGGTCTCTAGGTGTTATCTTATACATGTTAGTATGTGGACAGGCTCCTTTTCAAGAGGCTAATGATAGTGAAACTTTGACCATGATAATGGACTGTAAGTACACAGTCCCTGTACATGTTTCTGACAACTGCAAACGGTGAGCAAACTGAGAATTTGAATTATTACCTGTCCATTGTGCATTGCTGTTATGCTGATTGCTTGGCTATTTAGGCTGATTGCACGGATGCTGGTGAGAGAACCAGATAAAAGAGCCACACTTGAAGAAATATCCCGTGATTCATGGCTTGCCATGGATGAGGCAGAGGAACCTCAGGGGGAGTTGTTACCTCTTGTGTCTCGCGAACAGGTGTCTGATGATGATCATAATGTCATAATTCAGAAAATGGCAAATGGGAACATCGCAACTAAAGAAGAAATTATAGAGTAATTTCTTTTTAAATTTTCTATACTGCTCCAACCTATGGAAATTTGTAATTATCTTTAACAATATATCTTTTTTTTTTTCCAGGGCTCTTGACAAAAATGAGTATAATTACATCACAGCCACTTACTTTTTGCTGGCGGAGCGCCGTCTTAAACAAGTGCGACAGGCTCTGCTTCCTAAAAGACCTGTTTCTAGAAGCAAAATAATGACCAACTCTCAAGGGTATGTTTATATTTATTTTTTTCCAATGATGTAAAATGAACATGTTTGAGTCGCCAGTTTCATGTGAACTTAAAAGTTGTGAGGTGGGTCTTAGTGGTAAAGCTTTTATTCAAGTTCCTGTTTGCATTCCAGCAATAATACCCCATTAGTGAGTGTTTCCCCAGTGGTAGAGGGTGAGCTGGAATCCCCAATAAGCAATTTGAATCCATCTCTGCTTGCTTCACCTTGTGCTGTTGGAGATGTCCCTGGCCAGGTATATTTGGCGGTAGCCCTGCATTCTAGCCATGCTAGTTTTTTTTTTTTGCCCCTTAGGTAGATTGTGTTGCTAGTAATTTTTTATGTCCTACAGAACTTTCGAACAAGGAAGTGCAGTATTGTTGCTGAAGAAGAGGATGAAGAGGATGACGACATTGTTACAGGAAGTGGTTCGGATGATCTAGCTTCGGCCTGTTCTCTCAATCGACGTGGATCTCGATCCGAAGGAAAACTCAGTGCAATAGTGAAAGATCGACTGGCTGAGGCAGAACGTCGCAAAGATTCACTGATAGGAACCGTCTCACAACCCCCTGAGGATACAAAACCCCGTACCACAATTTTAAAGGAAGCTTCTACAGTGTGCATCCCTTCGACGCATCATACTACGAGCACACCAAGTGTCTCCCCCCGTTACAAGAGTCTGCCATCCCCTGTGCAGTCAATTCGGTCATCCGGTTCCTTGTTGAATGAAATATTTGAAGAAGGCGAGGGTGGTTTCCGGACTGTGGATCACCTAAACGAGGCGCCCGCCCTGCTGACCTCGAGCAGGCCCGGCCGCGTCAGCCCGCGGACCATGGCGAGCTACGACCAGCGGCGCAGCAAGTTCCACAAGACGAGGACGGCCTCGTGCAGCTCCTCGGACGCCAGCGACGACGACAGCGAGAGCCGGAAGAAGCGCGCTCACAAGCTCAAGAACTTCCCTCCTCGGAGAGACTCCCATGACGACTCGAGTGACTCTCAGGACCCCGGCGGGGGAGGCGGAGGCGGCAGCGGCAGCGGCGGTGGCGGTGGTGGCTGTGTCGGTGGATCTGGCAGCCGAGACGTCGCCGGGGCCGGGGAGGGCTCGCAGAATAGGCAGAGCGGCGGCGGCAGCGGCAGCAGCGGTGGGAACGGCGGCACCTCAGGGGGGGGTGGAGGTACTTCCGAGACCGGCGGCGGCGGCGGCGGCGGTGGCGGCAGTGGCGGCGGCAGTAACAGCGGCGAGACGTCAAGCGGCGCGGGCCACAGGGTGGGGCGAAGAAGGGCAAGAGAGACAAGACTGCGAGAGAGCCAGTCGCTGAACCGCATCACCGAAGTTCAGGAGGCTGAACCGGCCTCCGCTTCGGCCCAGGCTCCGGGGATAGCCGCCTCAAAGACTAAGAGCCTAGGGACGCGCATCCTCCAAGGCTTGAATCTGAAGCCGTCCTCTGGACCCGTGAGGGAAGACCCACCGAAACCTGCTCCACCCTCTCAGCCAGGGGTTCTTGAGAGCCCCAGCGCCAAAGTGGGAAATAAATCAGTTGCCCCCAAGCAACAGACTGTTGCCGAGGAGAAGGAGAATGTGTGTAATGTCAGCAAAACGTTAACCACAAAGACTAGTACAGGTAAGAAAATGAAGCTTTTGGGCCGTTACTTTCAGATGCACCGCAAACTTTGTCTTCCATTATTTGGACGTGGGCGTCTGTATAAAGCACAGAGCTGTAGTTCACTCACTCGAGACCGTGTAGCAGCACCTAGTGACATTAACCAAAATTTGGGTTTGCATGCGACAGCTACGGCAGTAAGTGAGGTTTGTGGGGGCATTAGTTTCTGTCAGATCCATCTAGGGGACTCTTCTAAGTGCTGTAGTCTTTGCTGACTTGAAATTGTTTGGTATTATTGTAAGTGTGTCTCATGATATATCACTGTATCAGATTTTTTTCCTTGGGGCTACAAGGGGTACATTCTCTTGTATGTTATGGTTCTTATTCAAGTATGGTTGTGCCTTTTCAAATTTGTTATCAAATCTTCGTTTTCTAATTTTTTTAAAAACATAAATGTGTTTTGGTTTTTTGTGTATTGAATAATTGTTTTGCCATTGCCACTGCCCATCTTGCTCTTGTGTTGACTGAATGTCTATTGACTGCTATGTGTGAAAGTAGTGAAAGACTCCACCAGCTTTCTCCTCTGTGATATAAATCAATGCATTCTTGGGTGGAGTGGAGTGTGTCGTGTCTGATTTGTGTGTTTTGCCTTTTGTGGACTCTCTGATAATACCCCACAATTTAGTCCAATGCCCAATAGCTGCATCAAGTTGGAAAACCTTGCCTAAAATTTGTATACACCAAGCTAGTTTATTTCAAAGGAAAACCTTTCCCAGGCCATTTTGAATTGTTTAATGTATGCCATGTGATGTTTGTCACTAAAAGTGTCAAATAGAAGCTGAAATTTTTTTATTTCCATTCCTCTTTGTTTGTATTCCTTTTGTTTAGTCGGGTTTTCATAACGCCATGCCATCAGTTCTATTGCATATGGATGGTGACTGTATTATGTGAGTATCACAGAAGTATTTATTTCAACAGAGAAACTACAACTCTACTAAGAAACTAGAAACGGTTGTGCCTTTGAGCATATTTACATAAAGCTTAGGTGTAGGAGAAAGGTTAGGTTTTATTTCCTCCTGCTGGACAGGAAGATTTTTTTTTGTTAATTTTATGAAGAGCTTGTACGTCCTTGCACTTACACAAGGCACAATGCAACCACCTTTTTAGTATCAAGCTGCTTTTAGAAATTATTTTCAAAATATTCATCTGTTGCGGCACTGTGATTTTGTTCCATGCAAATTACTTTATTTATATAATTTTGGTTACTTGTTCGGTTTACTTTTCCCCTTTATGTGTATGTGGTTTCGGTTTTGTGGCACATCAAAGAGTTTCTTTTTGATAGCTGCTGTAGGCAGGGAGACATGGTGTGGTTACACTTTTATAATTAATGCTCAATCAGTAGTGCCGTAATCTGTTACATTTTTGATCTTACTTTGTCTTAAATACTCCCTGTTAAAAGTGGGATGTTGATCAAGTTCATGGGCTTTATGGACAGTTCAGTTTTTCAGCACATAATATTTTAAAAATCTGAGACTGATTTAGTTCTCCCACTTTTTGAATTACTTAATTTAAATGTCATCTTGACTTTCCTACCCCTGTTTCAGGCCACTTTTGCTTTAGAAACCATCTGAATTGTGTAATTTTAGAGACAAATTGGATTTTGCATGATAGCTACAAGTTATTTTAGTGTGCTTACTTCAAACTAGCTTGTGTTTTGTTTGTGCGGTAAACCGTGTGCTTTCTTTCAGAGCCTGTTGTGACATTTACTCTTCATGTTGCTGTTATCAATGTGTTTGTGTCTAACTTCGGGACTTAATATGGTATAACATCACCTTTCTTTTAATATAGCTGGGAAAGTGTGTGGTGAAACTTAATTTTGAGTTGAAACAAACCTTATCTCTAATGTTGGTTATGTGCTTTTTTCTGGCATTACTTTGAAATTTCTACAATATCTTTCATCCAGTCCATCTACAGTATAATAGGCATTTTTACATCACGTTTCAGGTGGGAGATGTAAAGGACCTGTGGTGAAGGCCCTCAGCTTCGCAAGCCCCGACATCTGTGGCTGCACCACATAGATCTGCCTGGCGCACATTTAAACCCGTCAATTTAACGATTCTGTATTTACACAATGGCATTTGGTACTTTTCCTGTTCTTAAAAATATTAATGTAGTGCCATAACCAGTGAAGAATGTAAAGGCACAGGAGGAAAGTGGGTGGCATGCTCCATCGAATTTCCCCATTCTGAGTCGATACCAATTATGAATGCACTTTCTGAACATTTGTGCACAATTATAAAGCAATAGCTCTTTGTACTGGTACAAGAAATTTGCAATAATTTAAAACTGTGCAATTTGATACATTTCGTGACGTGATTCATTCATTCTTGATATAGGTACAATAGGTCCTTTGGCATCTTTCCAAAACTAAGATAGGTCTGTTTTAGCTTTGTTTACATTCCCTTTGGTTAAATCAGGCATTGCTGGTTGACATACAATCATTGCTTAGTGAAATCCCAATAGGTCTTCATCATTTTAAAAAATTGTCTTGTCTTTTAGTAACAAATCAGGTGATTGAGAGAAAGCGCTCATATTTAAGTATTGGGCACAGTTTATCGTTTGGTCCTACCAAATCTTCAGTCTCAGCAAGAAAAATATAGTGATTGCATGACCATGCATAGTGTATTGGTAGAGTATGTGGTCCAGCATGAGCATGAATAGTAAGTTAACATGCGTCTGCTTAGCACATGAACATATTGTACTGAGTAATGTGAAAATTGGAAACTGTATCAACTTGTGCACATCTGTCTTGATCTGGATGCCTAGTTAATCTGTGTTTGTAAGGTTTCATCTGTATTCTTCATAAATTCTGTTCTGTGCAAATGCATCACAAGAGCTTTTGTGCTATCATTTTAATTTGCAGCTGCTGGCCTTGACTCCATGCATGCCTATCAGGATTATTTTTTGCTGTCCGATTACTTGTCTATTTGTTTCCGCAGGTTTTATATTAATCACTCCCTTGTCTTAATTCTTTTGTTAATAACCATCACAAAACAAAAACTGACAAAAAAAAATTCCAGTGTATGTTGTAATTGTACATACTTTTACTGTGCGCAGGACGCATGGGTATATTCAATTGTTTAAATTGTGAGTGTAAATATAATCTCAATATGTGAGGCTTTTATTCTAAGCTTTTGTCATTATAACGAGTGTGTATATCATGTAGATAGTAATATGTAGTCAAACTTCCAAACCAAAGCGAGAAAATGTAATTATTTAAGTCAAAGAAATTGATTTTTGATGCAATTTTCATGTTGATTTTCAAAGTGCAAGTTTGCATAAGAAAATACCTTTCCTGTTAATTTAAATGATGTTGACATGACCTTCCAGGAGCAACATTTGAATAAAGTTCAACTTGAGTCACAAAGCTTTAGTTTATGAAAACTGTTAAATAATGTTGTTTTATATGAAAAATCAGAACTTGTGTATACCTTATTTATTATTGATTGTTGGCTGCAGTGTTTTCTGAAATTCACTTATGCAACTTTTAGGGTAAAATGAAATTAAACAATGCATGCTATGCAATTTTATCTAAATGTTTTATTTTCCCATATCTTAAAGTACACAAGTCATTTTCATTCTCACATCTCTCCAAACACAGTCAGGTAGTAACTGGTTTGAGGATCAGTAATCCCCACCTGTACAAACCATTGTCATGAAAACTGGGGCTGTTTGAATGTGACCTGACTGCAGCAAAATAGCAGATGGTCACAACTCGGCTTATATCATAGTTCAATTAAAATCTGACTGGCCAGCACTAGAACAACTGGAGTTAGTCAATACTATAAATACACATCTCATGAGCAATCAACTTTAAGAGTATCGACATTAAATAGATCAGAAAGTGCATGAGGCACGAGTATGATTAAGGAAATCTGACTAGAATAAATAAATATAGGTAGTCCAGTTTAAGTTATTCAAAATAAAAATGCCATTTCGCATGCAGTTTTACAATGGAAAGACATAATATAAAAAAGATTACAAAACACCGTAAAAATGTAGCTAGAATTGTCAAAGTCCTTGATGGAAGAAATGGCTTCTAGCTATTCACAGACATCAGTTATCCACAATGCATCAGTTACCCTACACTAGTTAACCACGGAATTCCATAAAATAGCGTGAGAATCCCTTTCCCCACATGAGAAATAAAGTATGCACAGAAAACATAAAATACAGAATGAGATAAGGTAGTGACAAATAACATGCAATGGGTTAAAAACCAGTTTTAGAAACTAAAATTTTCCCATTTATCCCTTACTTTTCTAAAATTTGAAAACTGATCCTAGCTGGTACATAAAACACACAAATGCAGCAATTTCCTCAGAACTCTGCAGTTCAAATTACAAAATAAAGGGACAGATCCATTCTAAACAAAAGTATAGTGTATAAAGACATCAAGTGTCACAAAACATGGAACATGAAAGTCTTTAAGATGTCAAAGTATATGTCCAAAATATATCCAATGTCACAGGGAAAATGGTGGGAGCATGGAGGCAATGGAAAGATAACAATGGTTGCCCATCGTGCAAAGGATAAATTGGTAAATTTGCTATACTTTATGATCCCAGGCTGAATAGCACTTGTGTTGTCACCTTGGCACTAGTAAACTCTTTTCAGTGAAATAACAGACATTTAAATATATGTAAACGAAATTATATCAACAATAATGAATTATGATTGGCAATGATCTCAAATAGGAAAGATGAAATGAGGAGCTGATTTAAACCACAGAATTATAAAGCATAAAAAATCATGACGCACATTTCTTTTTAGTACACTTGTTCATAAATTTGGACATGCTTTTTTGACTAGAATGCGTCCCTCGGTTATTGTAAAGTTTTAAGTCACTCACACAAGAGATCATTGGTCACACAGCCTATCAAGAAGAATCACACAAAGCAAGGTTTATTTATTCTTTCTTTTCATGAAGAAGCGCTGGAAAAAAGAGAAACCATGATTTTAGTGACATTTCAATCTCGTTCATAAAGCATAAAAATTTTTAAGAATCCAAGGTGACTCACGTTCTTCTTCCTCATCTTCCTCATCAGCATCCATAATGTCAGCACAACAGATAGAGTAACAAATGAGACACAAGAAGCCGAATGGAAGCCCAAATAGAACAGTAGTGAGGACAGGATTTCCTCGCCACATATCTGTGGCAGCAGTGATCATTTCAAAATAAGCCCGGTATACTCGCACCGGCCAGGAATTCCCACCGTAAATCTGCAACAGAGACATTATGTGTTACTCATGAAAGGAGCATTTTAAATTGTATTGCCTTTTTTTGTAACATAAACCTACCGGCAACGTTTGACTGAGCGTCTGTTCTAGGAACATGACTATGGCCTCTGCAGTTAGCTGGGTAGGATCATCATCAGGAAAATGGTGGTGATTGGTTGTTGAATTCACAATCATTAAGGATGGCAGCGGGAGCTTTTGCATAGCAATTGAATTTGCCAGGTCTGGTTGAGCAACCCAACCAAACTGGAAATATCTAAGAACCATAAAAAAAAAAGGAATTTTAATGCCACACATAAGTGAAGACAATGAACTTAAGTACCGGTAACATTGAGACAAGAGTTATATGAGTTGTCACAAATGTTAAAATATTGGCATGATGCATGCACTTCATTATCAAAACATGAACTAAGAATTCTTTTACTAACCTGTGGTACTTGGTTCTGTGCTTCACAATGACAGATTCAACCATATCTCTAAACCTGAAATATTAAATGACATAAAATAAAATGTTGCCAGAAAATACACCCCAAAATAATTCTTGCGAACATACTCTAGCATGTGAGCTGGAACTTCTTCTAATTTGTTTTCTTCTACAACAGCCAGCACTAAGTATTTTCCTGTCTTCATGAGCTGATTGATGTTGCCTCTTGTCACTTTGGGGAACTGTGCAAAGCGCTCCTGATTAATCCAGTCAGCAATACTTGTATTGAGACCATCACTATTATGGATTTCTGAAACCAAACATGCAAACTTCACATGTTGTTCAGGTAATACAAAACATTTGCCTGCATTGAATGACAAAAGTCAAAACTTGCCCTGATAAAAGAAGTGGCTGTTATCTTTGTAGACAAACACAGATGGCATATCATCAATCTTCACATGCTGAAATAAAAGATACCAGAACAAATCAATATTGTTTCTCAATAACTTAAGGAAAATGAAAGATTAAAGCCCCATACCATTTTGGCAATGTGTGGAGATGTTGCATAGAAAAATGCATGAGGCTGGAATTTCTCAGCAACATCAAAATATGCTTCCTGTTTTATTAAAAAATAAAGAGAGATCAATTGTAAAGCCACATGCAATAAGTATACATATAGTAGAACCAAAAATTTAAGTAGATGTATGACATCACATACCCAAAGTGGTCCATTTTGATTTCCAACATACACAAAGAAGTGGTCCTGAGTGCGCTTCAAGTTATCTAGGCTTTCAGGACGTTGAATTGATTGGACTGGTGGTCCTGATACCCGAAGTGCAAATTTCAATATTTCATCTTTGGTACGATCTCCATTGTAAGTAAATTCTGCATCTCCTTTCAAGCTGATAACAACAGAGTCTCAGTCTATTTCCAGCATGCATGAGAAAAGTTTATCTTCAGAAGAAGAATGAGAAAGTTACTCACAACATAATTGTAGGGAATCCATTCACTTTGAATTCTGTAGCTAAAGATGTGAACCTTGTACAATCAACTTTGCCAACCCTTACATTAGTATTGGTAAGCGCTTGAGCAACATGAGCCCAAATTGGCTCTAAGCGTTTGCAATGAGCACACCATGGAGCATAGAACTGGGAAAGAAAAAAAATGGACACTGTCATTATTCGGCCCAGCAGAAATCTTTTTGTTTGATAATAACTAATATGAAATAAGAGAGTATCTCACCATGATTAGCCACTGTCCATCTCGGCGAATATCAAGGAACCTGCAAGAGCCAATACACAATAATTTATTGCTGATAAGGATAGCCATAGATAATGATAGAGAAAAGTATATAAATTAGTAAACCACCAAGTTACTCACCTATCACTAAGTTCTATTACTCTGGAGGCCAAGGCTAAGCTCAACAGACCTAAATTTTTGAAAAGGAAAAAATACAAAGAAAGAAAAGAAAAATTAAAACACGACACTGAAAAACATGAAAATATCAAAGGAAGCTAGCAATCTTACATAAAAGAACTAGAAGAGTTGTAGAGTTCATGTTGAGAGCAGGTATCTTGTTTATCAAAATCCATTCACAATGGAAGTATCTGGAAAAATAAAATACAGCGTGGCATCAGCTTAAATGGGTCATTACAAGTTTGCAGAACGTTAAGACGAAGACGATAACAGCTGGGAATCTGTTGGGAATGCCCAACATGACGGTAACCTCAACTGTCAGACCAGACTCAAATCGTTCTTGACAAGAAATATTCTCAGTACGGTAATATTAGCGAAAGACAGTGATAGTAACCTTCAAGAAATTAAAAAAGCCACATAGACC
This sequence comes from Megalurothrips usitatus, assembly GCA_026979955.1. NCBI lineage: Eukaryota > Metazoa > Arthropoda > Insecta > Thysanoptera > Thripidae > Megalurothrips > Megalurothrips usitatus. The sequence goes on along the minus strand of CM049595.1, from coordinate 6,918,041 downwards.
ACGAAAACGGACTGACCGGTGAATAAAAATATGTTAACGGCAGCGTTTTGCTAGTTTTGACAGCACAAAAAAAAAAACCACAACCCTAGCAGTAGCTAAACTGCGTATAGTAAGGGTGCTGACTAAATACAGTCGTGGAAGGGGCAAGTGGGCGAGTGCGAGTGCATGCAGGCGGTGATTGGCGGTGATTTCGAACCGCACTTTGTACGAATATATTGCCTTTTTGTTTAACTATATGTACGGTGTTACATGTTTGTCGTCACTTTGCTTTGAAAAGGAAGGTACTGTTATCGTGTCAGTTAATGCCGTTCATTGTGTATTGAAATACGGATTTTCTGTTGTTCGAATAACCTCCAACATGTTATAGTTATTACTGTGTCTCTCCCATTGTTCGGTGAATGTGTAAAGAGCTTATCTCGTCCGTATAATTGACCCGTGCTCGACCAGTTTTTACCGTTCTAAATGATTCTCGTCTTCTGTACAACATCTCCGTTTAGAGATGTGGATGTGGCATGTAATGGTCGATGGGGCCTAGAGGGTATTCCCCCATTTCTTATTCCCCTTTAGCACTTTGTATTTGAGAATAATCTGTTAGAATATATTTACCTCATTTATGTAAAGTTAAATAGAGGAACTGATAAAATGCTCTTTTCTTTTCTTGTTTAGGTACTAATTTTGTTTTTTAAAAGATGGATCAACATCAAAGCAACATGGATCAACATCAAAGCAACCCGTCTGCAAGTGGCCACGATCCTGTGCAACAAGACAAAACCTCCTATGACAGTTCTGGTGTGTCTGGCCAAGGTCCTCAGACAAGGACCCGTTATTTTCACTCACAAAATCGGCAGTCAGGTATGCCCAGGAGTTTGGTACAATATCCTTCTCGCTCATTTGTGTGTAAGCTGATGGATTAAACACCAAACCTCTTTCTTATTCCACAGGAGGGCAACACCAGCCATGGAAAAATAGGCATCCATCTGGGCATCAAAACCAATCTTCAGGAGGAAGACCCTCTCATCGACAGGAATCTTATGAAAGTAGAGGATGGAACCCCAGGGACATTCGGCCCTCGAAGCCTCAAAACAGACCACCAGGCAGGCCAGGTCCCCCATATGGCAAGCAGATGGACAGCTATGGTGGAAATTCTAAACCAAATCAGGTTGAATGTGACTTGTCTGATGCAGTACAATCGTTAGGAGTTTCTCCCACTAACATTGTCAAGGAAAAGAATGGTGATCTTTTTGAAATGGATTCAGAGTATGCCCTGGCACACTGTGTGGGTTCAGACTTCATTATGAGCTCAGGTGTTGCTGTGAAATTTAGGTATATAAAAATAATTAACTTATGTCATATTATTGCCAGGCTGTATTCTAGAACAACTCAATGAATTTACTTTGGTTCTCCTTTTCATTTTCAGGAAGAAGTTCAGGTCTGTCCCAGAACTCCTGGAACAAAATAAGAAACCAGGAGAAGTTGCTTTCATTAATCACTCAGGTCGATATGTTTATTATTTAGTGACCAAACTCGCAAGCACCGGCAAACCAACTTGGGAAAATTTTGAGAATTCTGTTAGAGAGTGGAAGAAACTGTGTGTGGATCATAAAATTAAAAAGGTTGCGATTCCTAAGATTGGTTGTGGCCGTGATCACCTTGACTGGAACAAAGTTCAGAATCTCCTTAACAGTCAATTTAGAGACACAGGCATTGAAGTGACAGTCTGTGTTATTGAGGTAGGTTCTTTAATTGAAACTGAACAAATTGTGCTGGTTATTTCTTGTAGTATTGTATTATTTATATATGCTTTGTCTGATTTGCAGCGTGAAAGCACTCCAGAGAGGAAGTGGAGCCTGAGGCTTCAACATGCCTATAACAAAGAATTATTTGAACTGGACCCAAGAGATTGTGCATTGGTGTTTATTGGCAGTAAAGACAACTTTGTGACCCCCTCAATTAGCAGACTTGCAACCAAGTATGGGTTATTGGCTGATTATTCCTCAAAACAATTAAGTGTGGGAAAGTTGTATCATTTCAAAAATAAAAGTGCTAATGTTTTTGGACTTATAGTGAAAGAAAGGCATACTGACCCAATTTCATTTTGTGAAATGAGCAAGTGCTTTTTGGAACTGAGAAAAGCTGTTAAAAAAGAAAAGCTGTGGTATATGGGTTTTGAAGCATTTGATGACCCTTTGTTTTCAATTGTAACTCGAAAGGTGTGGACTATGGTCATTGATGTGTTTTTTGTAGAAGAAATTGAAGTGCATATCTGTTGGCCAGAGAATGTTAAGGAGGATCGGTGGGATGAACGTGAAACAAGTCACTGATATGTACTGGATGCTCTGATTGTACATTACAGTTTTAGAAAAGAGGTCAATATATGTCAAGCTAAAATAAAATTTCTTATCATATTTGTAGAGAGAGTTGTAGTGTTTGATATGGAATTTTTATGCCAAATTTCTCTGGAATTATATTAATGTTTTTTACCTTGCATACAAATTGTTTATATTTGCTGGTGTTATTAAAAGAAACAAAAAATAATTTTTGACTATTGGTTTCATTTTACCATGCACTTGTTAACAAGCTCAGATCTCTCAGTGGAATCCTAAAACTGTGTCACCTGGAGAGGGGCGATAACAGATGCGAACAAAAGGAAAATGCTTCTAGCAATGGGAATAAAACTCGTCCAGTTAATGAGACTTGATGTGCTTTCGTTTTCAAAACTTTAACAACACTTTCAAACTCCCCTAATGATCACTCTATCATCCCTTTCCCTGAAGCCGCGGACGGCGGCTTCCCGTTGTTCCTCCCTCCCTCCCTTCCTCCTCCCCCTCCCCCTCTTTCCGAAGCACTTACTTTGCTGCTGCTTTGTTGGTTCCGGGGAGGAGGGGAAAGGCCGGGGTTTCCGTTATACGCAAAGTTCTCTCCGCCCTTTCTCCGGATAACCAAATGGAGGAGAGGATTTCCGATTTGGGTTTGGCGTGTCGTACACGACACGACGCGTACAATGCTGCGGAGGGACGTCCACAGGCCACGTGTCTCTTCCCGGACCTCCGAGCTCTACTATTTTTTAGGAGCCACGACGAGGACGGCGGCGGCCGGGAGTGGAGGTGGGCGAGGCCCTCCAGGAAACCACTTGACCGGAATACGCGAGGCCCCGCCCCGCCCCGCCCCCTCTGGCTCAGTGTGTCACTGCGGTCGTGGCGTCGTTACCTGTGGCCAGGGCCGCGCCGCCCATTCACAGGGCGGACCGGACAGCCTTTGAGCGGCAAATGACTGATCGCAATCTCCGCACGTGCCGTCTCCCCCATCATCGTCGCCATCGTGTGGGTCGGCAGCACCTGCAGGGTGGCGCGGCGACGCCCCCGTTTACTGATGACACTGTCGCCGACGGACGGAGTCCGGAGGGCGGGGTGTGGCGGCAGGCGAAGAGCCTCAACCGCCCGCCGCCGGCATCCCCAGGCTGCACAATCTTTGGATATGTTTTTCGGACGCTCCAAGTAGTGACGCGGGGAAGCGCACCTGCGGACTCCGCACAGTTGGCAATGGTTTCTCTCTCTCTCTCTCTCTCTCTCTCTCTCTCTCTCTCTCTCTCTCTCTCTAAAGAGTGGCAACTAGCCGTGCTATCCGTGACCCCGCGGGGCGGGCCCCGGCAGAGCAGGTGCCCTCAGCACTCAGAGCACGGCACAGCCCCGCCCCGCCCCCCCCTCCCCCGACCCGACTCCTCCTTTTCGGCAGAAGACCTGCAAGTGCATGGCGGGCGGGGCGCAGCGGTGCGGAGTAGAGAGTGACGTCGTCAAGCAGGGCGTCCGGGAGGTGGTGCACGACGGGGCCGAGTTGACCCACATAGCCGCCCAAGCCCAGTCCAACATCCTCTTTGCGAAAGAGAGACAAGCCAAAGTGTAGGCGAGGCCCGGCCCGGAGGGGTGTGGCGGAGCCGGGCTGGGATCACTATCGTGCCCCCATCATCTCGCTTGGCCCCGCCTCGGCCCCGCGGCGGTAGTGTGCTTGCTTGCAGCTTGCAGCGCCGGGGCGGGGCGGGTCTCCGCTGCTGGAGTGTGGAGTGGAGGGGTGCAACCCCGAAAACGGCGCTGGAGGGAGTCTGCAGCCTGCAGCACCCTCCTGGAAACTGTCGTGGGGGATAAGTGTGCACGGGCGGCGGGCGGCGGTGCCCGGTGGCCGCCTGCCGGGTAGGCAGCAGACCCGGACCCGCACGACGCCGGTGCTCGGCGGGCCGGCCTGTGCCGGGCTGCGCAGGGGCCCGGCCGTGTGCGGCGGGCTCTGCGGGGAGCCGACCGACCTGCCGCAGGGCTGACCGCCCGGACCAGGCGCAGCGCAGCGCAGCTCCGGGGCCCGGAGCCCGGAGCCGGGGCCGAGGCGGTCGCTCCTGCGGCTCAGCCCGCTCAGCCTACCACCGGACCCCGGACCGGGGGGCTGTGCCGGCTGTGCCGGCTGTGCCGGCTGTGCTGTGCGGGCAGCGCGGGCAGCGCCCCTGGGAGGCTGGGCGGCGGCTCCGGCGCTCCGGCTCGGTCCCCGGGCTTTGCCTTGCTAATGAACTAATGAGACCACTCTGAGGCCTGTCTTGCCTCGCGCATCCCTCCGCCCGCCGGCCAGCCCCAACCCCGACCGCCTCCGATGCCCACATCTCGGCTCCCGGCGGGCCCGCTATAGAGCTACCACCGCGGAACTGGAACAACGCGGCCTCCCGAGAGACACTACTTGTCGACCGCCCTGCTGATCATCCAATGTTCGAGTTCTACCCCGACCTGACCTCAGGAACCAGGACGGCCAGTGGGTGGGGGAAGGGAGGGGGCAGCGGGCACCAACGGAAAACGAAACGGGCATTGCAAAATATGGGCTTGGTTATTTCGCTCCTGTTATCCCCCTCCCTTCCCTTACCACTCTCCTTCTGTGCGAGAGAGAGAGAGATCCCCTTAAATTAATTGCTCTAATTTATGGGCCCCTCTTTGATGACGCCGAGTGGGGGGTAAGGAGGAGGAGGAGGGGGTGTAGGGAGGGAGGGGGCAGGAGGGGGAAAGGCCGTCGTCTGACCAGAGCCTCGGGATGAGAATATAAAAGTAAGGTGGAGGTGGAGGGGGAATAACGTGCGAAATAGTAAAACGCCGATGGGGCGGGAAACAGGGCGCAGCGGCAGCGGCGGCAGCAGCCAGAGGTGGTAAGGAATAGCAGTGCGCATTAAAAACGTGCTCCACGCAACACACACACACACACACACTCACCGCGCCCGTGTAGCGGAGTAGTAGGGAAACGCTTAATATAAGCCGCTTTGCATAAAACTCGCGAAATGCGGCCGGGCTGGCACTCGTGCGTGTTCCCACCCGGCTCCGCGCCGCTCCGCGCTCCGCCCCCCCGCGACCGGGTCGGGTAGGGGTTGGAGGCGGCGGCTGCACGAGCTGGGCCCCGCTGGGCCCCGCTGGGCTGCGTGCCGCGGTGTGGCGGCGGGGCGCGCGCCGCCAGTGCCGGAACCAGAGGAAACACACACAGGAAATCCGCCGCCTTGCGGGCGCGGGTGCCGAGGTGCTGGCCGCGGGTTCAAATACTGCCAGCAGGCGTCGTCTCGCCGCGCGCTGCGCCTCACGGCGGCGGCGGAGCCGTTCGTTACATTTGACTGCGAATGCCCCCGCGCCCCGCACCGCCCCCGCCGCCGGCAGCGGGATGGCTATGCTGTGTCAGAGCGCAGAGTATGACAAATGAAGCCGCGCATGTCGGGGGCCGGGCCGCCCGCGATCAACTTCCGAGTGCAGGCGGGGCGGGGCGGTGCGGGGCGGGCAGGGCGGGGAGGGCGGGCGGCGGCGTTGTGGTGCGGGGAGCTCGCGGAGCCGCCCTTTGATCCATTACTACTGCCCCTCGCCGACACAGCCAGACGCGCATCCGAAGAAAACGGCGACTTCTTTTCTGTAGATCGCGGCGGCGGCGGCGGCGGCATGGGCCGGGGCCGGGCCGCTCAAAGCAGAATCGTTTTTCTGCATTTCTCTGCGCGACTCAACTCGATTGCGCGACACGGAGAAGCAGCATGTCAAGAGGACGAGACTCGCGGGGGACCCGCTGACCCCGCGGCCTCTGCGGCTGCCGAGGGGTCGAGGAATGCAAATACAAGGGACTGACGCCGCGACGGCGACGGCGGAACCGGCCAAGCTTCTCCATCCTCGCTGGCTGCCGCTACTGCCACCCGGGTGCGACGCAGCGGCGCGGGCCAGGGTAGCGGAGATTTAAAACACGCGCGGAATTTTTCATACTCCCATGTGCATTTCTGTGGCTACCTTCTGCCGTGCAGTGAGTACATAGGCGCTGCTGGGTGGCCGTCGCGGCACCCGACCGCAGGCCGCAGGCCGCCGCCGCCGCCGCCGGGGCTTCCAGAGGGACTTGAGGGCCGGGCGGCGCCGAAAGAGCGCGCCACCGCCGCACGGCCGCGAGGCGAGGACCTCTCTCGGAGGGTGCAGCCGGCGGCGGCCCGGCGGAGGCCCGGCGGAGGCGGCGGCGGCAGTGTTCGGCGTAGATGGGGCGTCTCGACTCGTCTCCTTGCCTTTCTCTGAGGCCGCCCATTTTTGTAAGGCAGCTTCAGCCGCTTCAGAGTCTCCCTCTGTCTCTCTCTCTTTTTCCCTCTTTGTCCCTCTGTCTCTCCCTCTCTCTCCGTCTCACGCCCCTCTCATTCCTCTTTGACCCCCCGCGCAAAGCCACAAAAGCACGCCGCCGAAAGGTTCCTGCGTCGAGAGGACAACACACACACAGAGTCGAGGACACAGTCAAGGACAATGCCACTGATTAGCCATATTCGTTTGCCCAGCCGGCAGTGCGGGGTCAAGCGGCTCCTTGCACAGCACACCGACACGCACGCACACACACACATGCACGCCCTTGTGTGTTTTCTCCCGTGTCGGCCGGCGCTTTGTCGGCTGGCCGCCGCGCGGCCGGTGCGGTGAGGATGAGGAGGGAGTTGTTGTGGTGGAGGACCGTCGAGGACCGCGCGCTGCCGGCCACCGTCCTCCACCACCACCACCACCACCACCACCACCACCACCCCTCGGACGACACAGCCAGAAAACACGAATAAACGCGTAGCTGTGCGTCTCGTATGTAATCGTTGTCGCCTGCAGGCAGCGGTGTCGCGCCGCGGCCTCCTCTCCCGAAAGCGCCCCCGGCTCCCTGCGCCCCCGGGCGGCCCCGCCCACCCCGTCGCCGTCTCCCCCCGCACCGCACGCCCCGCCCCCGCCGCGCACGGCAGACAATTCCCCACTTCAAAGAGCCCCCGCATTTCTGGCGACCCCATCGGCAGGGTGCGCGCGCGGCCCGCCGCCGCCGCCGCCACCGCCGTCGGGTCCCCGTCGGTCCCGCCGTCATCGAGATGGAGAGGAAAGCGAGGCCCCCGCCAACCCCTGCGACGCGAGTGAAATACGAAAAAAATAAAAATAATGACAAAAACCAAATTGTGCGGCGCGGCCGCGTCCCTTCGCGTGCCGCGCATCCCTGCTGCCGCTGCAGCCGCTGCAGCAGCGTTCTCGCGCTGATCCGGAGCCCCCGCAGCCCCCACCCCACGGCCAGCACGGTCTCGATCCGATTGCCCCCTCCTCCTCACGCGAAAGTTTGCTCATATTGCATGTTTGTCGGAGGAATTTAATTGCCGGGCTTGGAAGAGAGGCGCGTAAAGAACAAGAGCAGTACTCTCTCCGCCCCCCCTCCCCCTCCCCACTCATTCTTTCTTATTTTTAATTTCTGCCCAACGAGACCCGGCCGCGACGCGCGCGCGAGTCGGGTCCCGTTTGCATCACAAGAGTTCATGACGTTCCTGGCGGCGTCGTGCTATCCGTGTGGGGCGGAGGAGCAGGAGAGAGAGAGACAGACAGACAGACAGAGAGAGAGAGAGAGAGAGAGAGAGAGAGAAGAGAGAGAGAAAGAGAGAGAGAGAGAGAGAGAGAGAGAGAGAGAGAGAGACACCCGACCGACCCACCGCCTCTGTGTGAACAAAAATTGAGCGTGGCGTGGCCGTGGCGGCGAGGCGCGAGGGGCCGCGGAGTACGTGACCCGCCCGGCCCCGCCCGGAGCCGCGGAGCCCGGACTGACTGATGTGGCTGGCAGGTGGCGGCCGGGGGCGGCCGGGGGCGGCGCGCCGCGTGCAGTCAGCCGAGTAAAGTTGACATAACCTAGTTGTCGAAGTTGCGGCGGGTGCGCGCGCGCCGCGCCGGCAGCATGGCGGCGGAGGTGGTGCGGGGGTGCATCTGGGCGACCATTGTGTGTGTGAGGGAGAGAGAGAGATAAAGAGAGACAGAGAAAGAAAGGGGGGGGGGTAGTAGTGTTCTAAACCACCGCTTGTCAACGTCACCTTGCCGAAAAAAATGATTGGCGTTTCTGCTTTAACGCGGCTCGTAAGTCCGTCCCTCGCGAACGGCGAGGACGACACTTTTATTTCAGTGTCAATATTCCACCCGAACTCGCGCGCAACTCTCCGTCGGGTTGAACAAAGCAAAGGGGGGAAAAAAGAAGAAGTGAGCCCTCCGGTTGCGTTGGTGTGGCGTGCGCTCCTTCCGATATGGGACTCGGGCCTCGCAGGGTGTTCTGGGCTGTGCCGTCCCTGCTGCGAGCAGTCCCACAGCGACAAGGCGCGCGGCAGCCCAGGCGCAGCTCAGACACAGCCCAGGCGCAGCACAGACACAGCCCACGCACAGCCCGGGGCGAGCTATGTAAATTTGAGCCGTGTGTCAGATCTCGTCCGCCATACGGCCTCGCGCTGGAACAAAAAAAAAAGGGGAGAATATATTCTTCTGGGCGGACCATGTCTTCGGCCGAGGGAACTACTTTGCGTCCGCATATTCGTATGCGGGCCGCCGCGACGTCGCAGAAAAGGCAAGAGAAAAGAGCAGGACTGTGTGGCCCCGTGCCTGTTCGACCGTTACACCGAAATTTTTAAAAAAAAAACCAAGATATGCTGACAGCGAATTTTGTTGTAGTTGTGAACGCTGTAGCCGTACCGTACCGTCTTCTTCGTCCCTTGAGGGTCTGAAGGAGCGGGCATCACTCTACCCTCCCTCAGCCCTAGGCGGCCCCAAAGCGGCCCCAGGCACGCTTTGTCCACTCCGGCAGGGTCACCGCTGCCCTTGCGGTGCAGCCCGCAGCACCGCCGCTTACCCCGAGACGTCCCACACATTACACACCGGCCCGGCCCGGCCCGGGCGGCGGGCCTGTGCGCCTGCGGTCGGAGGGGTAGGCACTCCCGCTGCACAGGCGTGCGCGCGGCGTGCCTACCCGGCAGGCGGCCGAGCTCCGCGCAGCGCCGCACCGCACCGGCCGCGCCTCTCCGCTCCCCGTGCCGCCGCTGCCGCTGCGGGCAGGGGGCCGAGGGGAGGCGGCCGGAGGCAGCACGGAAAAGGTTTTGTTTGACCCTCCCCACCTCTCCCCAGTCCACTCCACCCCCGTCACTCGCACACGCGCGCGCGCGGCGGGAGGACCGCTCGCAATCAAATAAAGATGGAACAATCGTGGAGGGAATTATCACAAGCCTTAATCAAGATTAGCATATCGTTATGAGCGCGAGGGGCGCGGGCACTCGGCTGGATGAAGCCCTCCCCTCCCCGGCCGCGGGCCGGCCGCCCTGCCCCTGCGCGAGGTCCACTAGCGCCGCGCCGCGCCGCGCGGGCCCCCGACTTGTAGCGGAACGGGACGCACGCCCCGCTGGAGTCTTTTTGCTGCACTTATCTCCCCTCTCCGCCTCCTCCTCCTCCGTCTCCTCTGCCCCCTCCTCCTTCCGGAGAACAATGCGCCTTGTTTAATCGTATCTAATTTTATCGCGGGGAGAACAATTAATTTTCCGTCCTCATCCGCGGGCTGCGAGCAGAGCGGGGGATGCCGGGATGCCGCCCGGCCGGCCTGCTGCGGAGGGCACCGCAGGGCCGCCGACAGGGGAGCGGCGGCGCGGGGCCGAGGCCGGCCGAGGGCCGACGGCCGCGTCTCAGCCGACTCGGTGCGAGCTTCGACGGCGGTGCGATGATATCGTCCGGCTCTGCCAGGCTCTGGCCTCGGCTCTGGCCGCCCTGCTGCTGCTGCGGGGCCCCGGCCTCGGCCGCGAGGCCCCCGGGCCCACCCCTTCCAAGAGCACCAGATAGCAGGAGGAGCCGGCTGACGTCCGCCGTGTCCAAATTGCATAGATAAACACAAGAAAAATGGCCCCCGAAGTCGAGGAGAGAGAGAGAGAGAGAGAGAGAGAGAGAGAGAGAGATAAAAGGGAGAAAAATAAGAGAAAGGTGTGGAGGCGGCACGGACTAGCCGATGATTTTCACCCCCGTGTTTCTCATACCAGCGCGGCGCTGCTAGCCGACGAACGAAGTAAGGGAGTAGTATGTGCGGCGCGGAGCAGAGCGCGTGCGCACCCGTGGTGGTGGTCTCTGTGCTCTCTCTCTCTCTTCTCTCCTCTCTTCTTTCTCCGTCCCCCAGCAGCAACACGCTGCGCCGCGCGCGCTCTCTCTGTCACACACATATGGCGCGATGGGATGGCCCGAGGCCCCCCCAGGCCCCACAGCGAGGCGCGGACCGGCGCGGCGCCGGGGACGCGGGCCGGGCCTGTGCACAGCGCCGCACAGCGCCGCACAGCGCCGCCGCGCACCACTCGTTCCGTAACGATATGCAAATTCAGCTCTCCGCCGCCTGAGACCGGCGGCCGGCCCAGCGCAGCCCGCGCAGCCCCCGGCCCGCCACACACACACACACACACACACACCACACCACCTCCACACACACACACACACACACACACACACACACAGTTGCACCAGCCGGTGCTGCCCCTCCATCCCCCAGGCGGTATGGTGGGTGAGTAAGCGTTCGTTCCCAGCCGGACGATACTGTCCGTACTGCGTTACGGTCACAGAAAACACACGAGTACAGTTCACTTTTTTTTTGTTTTTGTTATCATTCAACACTTGTGAGTCACATACCCGCCGGACATGTGCTGCACGACTGCGGGCTTTCTTCCTCTGCGAAGCCGTCGGGCCGGCCGCGGGGGCGGGAGTGTGGCCTTAAACTGTTGGAGTGCCGCGGGCTGCGTGCGGCGGGCTGCGTGCGGCGGGCGGGGGCCGGGGGAGGCGGGTGGACGCCGCCGCCGCCGCCGGCAGTCCGTTGCCACTTGATGCGTAATCCACAACAATAATTCTGTTAGCGGGCGATGAAGTGACCGGGAGCACCGGGCGGAGCAGCGGCCCCCGGCAGCAGCGGCAGCAGCGGCAGCCTCGCTCAGCCCTCATGGACCGGCGAGCACGCCCGCCCGCCCGCCCGGGCCCTCCCTACCCCTTGCCTTGTTTGTGTCCGGTCTGCGCTGGGGCCCTCCTCTGGCCCGGCAGCAGGATTCCTCCTCCAGTCTCTCTCTCTCTCTCTCTCTCTCTCTCTCTCTCTCTCTCTCTCTCTCTCTGGCCGGAGGCGCCGGCAGCGTGTTCGACTCGTCCCGTCCGCGCGCGCGCGTTGGTGGTCGCCGCTGGTCAAATTGGATTAGCACGGCAATTATTTGATCGGCAGCAGACCGGACCGGACCGGACCGGCGGCGGCGGCGGCGGCGGCGGCGGAACACAGGAACACACCCTCCTGCTGCCCCCCAGAGCCATAACCATACGGGTATTCCGGAGAAAGTGGCAGAAAATAGAGCATTTTTAAAAATGCCTTTCATGAGTCTTCTGAGAGAACTCGACGTGTGTGCGGGCGGCGCCACGTAATCCTCGGCCACACACACACACACACACACACACACACACACGGACCGAAGCCGTCGCCGGCCCTTGTGGCGACACAACTGCGCGATCCCCGGGTCTAATAGCCGATCCTTTTGTACATGCCGACCGGATCACAGCCGGGCCGGGGCGCGTGCGGAATTCTTTTGTACTGCCGCCGCCGCCCACCGCCATGGGGGCCGCGTGCCATGGGAGGGAGAGGGTCGCGGGGGTGGAGTGGAGGTCCGCGACGTCACATGCACGCTGCCGCGCGCCACGCCACTTTCACTACTTTCACCACGCGCCGCGTCCCGCCTGACTGTTGCTCGCCAGCCGGCGCTGCTGCTGCTGCTGTGCTGCACAGCTGTCCCATCGGCGCAATACACAATAACGCGCACTGTTTGCGTCCCCAAACTGCGTCCTCCGCGAGGCTCAACTCCGAATATTGATCGATGATGAGAGTGAGCGTGTATATGCTCCCACTGCCCCGCCGCTGCACCGCACGCCTGAAAATGTCTGAAAAAAACATTTCCAGCGCCGATATGATAGTGGGCTGAGGTTTTCGACACGCGCTGCTCCCCTGTCTGGAGGGCTCTCAGAAGAGCGATCATGTAGGGGAGCACTGCCGTGGCGCGACCGAAGTGCGCCGGCATCTCAGTCACACCGCTGTACCTGTACTCTCTCTCTCTCTCTCTCTCTCTCTCTCTCTCTCTCTCTCTCTCTCACACACACACACAGTCCTCAAAACAAAAAAGCACCTTCAATCCGCGTCCATGAACAAAACGTCTGCTTCCCCCTAAACCCTCATACACCGCCCTACCGAAAGGGCCCCGAAAGCCCCGCCACTCGGCCCCGCGATCCCTGTTGCCAACTCCTGCCGTGATTCACCGAACTGCCCCGCACCGCCCGAACCCCCGTCTCCGACCAATGGCCGCTCAGATCCGTACGTCCTCTCTCTCTCTCTCTCTCTCTCTCTCTCTCTCTCTCTCTCTCTCTCTCTCTCTCTCTCTCTCTCTGTGGACCGAGGGGCTCTCTGGCTGCGTTGTGTGGACAGTCAGCCGTGAACAATACATAATGCAAACCTCGAAATGAAAATGCAAAAAAATTGTATTTGCCTAAGCGACCACCCCTTGCCCCGGCGGCGCACCGACGTACAACTGTATTCGTGTGTGTGTGTGTGTGTGTATGTGTTTGTGGAAGTTTATGTGTGTAGCGAATGCTTGTCCCCGTCCCGTCCTCTGGAGTCAAGTGAGGGGCAAAAGTGTGGGCGCGCGAGTGGGACAGGGAGATAGAGACGTGGGCGGCGCCCGGGTGGTGTGGGAGGGAGACGGCGCATGTGGAATTGTTGCGGTCCCATGCGGCAGTCACTGATGAGCGCACACGTAATGTATGTGCGCCGCGTACCCGGCCCGCCCGGAGGGTGCGCTCTTGTTGCAAGCGCTGATTGCGACATGACCGACCGCGTACGACCAAAAAAATAAGAAGAAGCAACAAAAAATTACACACAAGGAAAACAACGAAATCCTGATTACTGTCTTATTTTGAAAACCCATATTGTGTTTGCCCAATTGGACTGTGTGGATGTACACCGATGATTCTCAAGAATAAAAACAAAAACTTTCAATGCTCATTATTAACCAGATTTTTTTTCTTACAACCAATCTAGGTCACCGACCGTAAAACAACGGCGTTCGCCTGAGCCGGAGTGTGTGTCTCAAGTCCTCCCTCTCTATTGGCGCCCTGTCTGAGTCACGGTTCCAAAGTTACCCGTCAGGCGCCGCGCCACCCCTTCTTGTCGCCACCTCTCCCTCCCTGCCTCCCTCCCTGCTTCCCTCCCTCCCTCCCTCCCTCCCTTCGCACGTGCTCCGCAAGCAGCACACAACAGTGACGTCAATCCACATCAAATTGGCACTGTCACTCCCGTACGACAACGACGACTCACGAGCAAAAGCGCGGGGGATTTAAAAAGAGCTCCGCGCGCCCGGTCGCCGCGTCGTCTGCTCGGGCCGAGTTCGCTTATTTCCCATCGGAAGCAGAAGCGGCGCCGTTATTCGCAGGGCCGCTCCTGCTGTGGGACGGGTCGCGGCACTAAGCTCGGTAATTTTTCATACCGCCAGCTAGCGCTGTGATTTTCCTCCCGACTTGCGGCGGCGTCGCTGCGGCCGCGGCGGAGGAGGGAAAGGACAGAGGGAGCGCGGGTGCGCCGACCCCCGAGATAAACAGGATGCTGCGATGAATATTTTCCGAATATGAGAAAATGAAAAATGGAGTCTGTATGCAATGCGGATTGGAAGAGGAGGAAGTAGCAAGGGTGGTGTGGGAGAGAGAGAGAGAGAGAGAGAGAGAGAGAGAGAGAGGGGGGGAAGCAGGGAGATAGAGAGACCGCGAGAGTATCTACCGGCCGTGGAGTTTAGCGCGGCGGTGGAGGGGGGTGGTGGTGCGCGCGGAGGAAGCCACCTTGTAGTGCGGTGCGATACAGAACCCAGAGCAGCGCGCGCCGAAGTTGGAGGCGTGGCGCGGCGTGGCGGCGGCGTAAGTCAGGCCGGGCCGGGCTGCCGGGCTGGCAGCTGATTTAGTGTGGGTATAGGTAACGCGCCGGGGATGGTGAAAACGCAATATATGCGTACCGCACAACGGGCCGCCACATGCTCTGTGTGTGTGTGTGTGCGTGCGCAGTAACAGAGCAGAATGGATGAAGTGAAGGTTCAGGGCAGGGGCCTGGGGTTGGTCTACCCCGCTGCCGACGCGGCCGGGTCGGAGGGCTCTGCTCGGCCCTGCTGCACCGCCACACACACGGCAAACAACAGTTTATTGGGCGCGTGATAAAGGAAATCGTTTATACGATACGCACACACACACACACACACACGCACAAACACGCGTGAGCAAACTTTTTCCTCTCTTCCTCTGCTTCCGGGGAGGCCACTAAATGATTGCCCGCTTCACCCGACGCGACGCGCCCGGCCACCGCGGTGGTACAATTTTCCTAAAGATGATGCCGATGATATTGGTGACGGTGCTGGTGATGGTGTACTGGAGGCCGAGATCAGCATCATCACCATCAGCAGCAGCAGCAGCCCTCCTGGACCAATAATAAGGGCTATTGCCGTGCCGAAGCGGTGCGGCGCTTCCCGATTCCAATTCCCGTACTCCGCGGGTCCCAGCCGCGCTCCGATCTCCCTGCGTGCCGCCGCCGCCGCTGCGATACCGGCCAGCCCCGCCGCAGCATTTGGAGTGGAGTGGCTGGAAAGCAAAACCACCTTGCCTCCCCCCCGCAGCAGTCAGCCCCTGTCGCGGCCGCGCGGGCGTCGAGTTGACAGGCAGCCACCGACCGGGCGCTCCGCTCCGCTCTCTGCGCCCCCTGCCCGGCCCCGCTCTGTCTGCGCTGACACGATGCGTTCGTTTCGTTCGCTTCGGCTCCATTCATAAAATACCTGAATTTTTGGCGCGCGCGCGCCGCGGCCGCGGCCGCTCTTCACGTCAAACGCATGCACCCGCCGCGCCCGCGCGCATTCCCCCCACGTCGCCCCGCCGCCACCGCCGCCGACCCTCCCCACCCACCGCACGCACGCACGCACGCACACGCACGCACCCTCCTCCCTCGGTCCCCCGCGCACTGAATTTTTATTTCCTTCCTATATGCATCCTTGTAGAAAAATATAATATGCTTATACTGCCAACTTTCTCTCCCTCTCCTTGTAAGGCGTTTTCGTTTCCCTCACCGTGAGCAGGGGGAAGCCCGGCGGAGACGAGACGGACAGACAGACAGACAGACAGACAGACAGACAGACATTGGCACACGCCACTCTGCCCTCCACGCGACACCCCCCGACCGACGAACGACTCAAACCAATTTCTTAGCACCCCATCTTCCTTGCCTTCTTCCTCTTCTTCCAGGCCGCGCACCCCTCATGAGCCTCATCCCCGACGCGAACAACATGTCAAACGGGGAGGGAGGGGAGGGGAGGGGGTCAGCGTGTAACAACCCAAGTAGTGACGGCGTACAGAACCGTCCACCCCGCCATGTCGAGGTCGTACCCCTGCGCCGCGCACCAACAGAATATGTCGAAAGTTTGTTTTTTTTAGGAGAGAGAGAGAGAGATGGGGGGAGTGAGGGTGAGGTGTGTGTCAACGAGGGAGACAGAACGACAAGGAAAAAACATAAGGGGAGAGATGGGTGGGGTGAGGGGGGGGGGGGAGCGAAATATGCTGGGCGGCGAGCGAAATGAATTCCTGAAAGCGTGTTTTACGTCCACTCTGTATGTCTGTTCTGTCGTACGCGTTGCGCTGCGGCGCAGCAGCCACACAGCAGCGGGGACAACAGGAACAGGGACAGAGACAGAGCAGAGGGGGTCCCGTTAACAGCATCAACGCCCCCTACGCTGCGAATAACGCTAGCGTTCCGGTACGTGTGCTGCGCGTGCGTATACGGCGGCGGGGGAAACTTCATCGCTCAGCACACCTTAACCTACTTCATAATGCCGTCTCTCTCTCTCTCATTCGCTCGCTCTCGCGCTCTCTCCCTCACATTTTGAGTGCGCGCAGCACCGCCGCTTTCGACCCTGCGGTCTTCATTTCGCGCGTTATAGCCACTAAATTGGTATCGTCCAATAAAGCGCGCGCGCGCGCTCGTGTGCGCACGTGTGTGTGCGTGCGAGGTCTGCGCTCGCTTCCTCGTGGCCGGAGCAGCAAACGCGAGCAACGCCCCCAGGGGGGCGCGCGGCGCGGTGCGGCGCGGCGCGGCGCGGCGCGGCGGCCCCCACTTAGATTGGCAACAATGGCCACTCGGGGAGTCGTTGGGCCGGCCGGACGCGAGCAGGCGGTGGCAGGCGGCGCCCCGCTCCACCGCCACCCCCGCCGCTCGCCTTTTCTTCACCTTCCACCTTTTATATTTTTCGGACCACCCCCAAATTTTTTTCCACCCCCTTTTAAAACTCCACCCCTATATATTTTTATACTATTTTATATTTCGGTGCCAAAATTGCGGTGCGGTTTGAGAGCGCACGCTGCGGGCAGCGATGCGCACGGGGCGGTGCGGGCGGCCACACGGGACCTGCGGCCTGCGGCGACGGCCGGCCGCGAGGAGGCGCCCCTGCGGGCCCTGCGGCCTTCGGAGAACAGGTGCGGTAAACGGTGGACGGCAAACTGTCGGCGCCGGCCTCGGCCTCGGCCTCGGCACCTCCCGGCGCGCCAACGGAGAGCGGTTTGAGGCGGCGCGCCCGGCCACCCATGACATTATTGCAGCAATGGCAAACCTATTCGGGTCGGTCCCGGCGGTCCCGGCTCACGCGGCGCCGGCTGGGCGCGCACTCTCGGCGTGGGCGTGCATGCGCGGCCGGCCCGCGCCTCACGCCAGCCACCGCGCGGGCGCACGAGAAACTAAAAATCAGCAACTGCTGCGAATTACTCCTCTGAAACGGTGTCCAAGTTTCTCATACCTGCGCGGCCTGCGGGGGGAGGGGAAGGCCGTTCCCCGCCGAGGTAATACCTACTTTGCGAGGAGGGCTTTGCTTTTGACGGCATGTCATGGGGGTGTTACGGCTGCCCGGGATCGCGCCCCGAGGCTGCTTCCCGCTCATGGCACGGCAGGGAAGCGCCTCCCTCTCCAGGGCCGCGCCGCCGAACGGGAGTAAAAACGGGATAAGGCGGCTGCCGCGGCTGCCGCGCAGGTGCGCCGCGGGGTGCGCGCGGCGGCGGCCCTCGTCCTCGAGGCCGCGACGGCGATAGCATCAAACAGCCCCGCCCGCCCGCGCGCCGCGCTATCTGGCCGCGTCTATCTGTCGTCTCGTGTCGTGTCGCGGGCGTTCTCATTACCGCAGCGGCACGGCGCCGCCTGACAGAAGCAGCAGGCCCTCATAACTGCATTACAAGTCCTGCGAGCGCCTGCTGGGCTGGGCTGGTCTCGGCTCGGCCGGGCCGCGGTCCCGGGGAGGGGGAGCCAATCTTTATCCTGCAGGGTCCGTAAGGGTCCCGCGGGGACGGCGGCGGGCGGGGCGCCGCACCGCGTCGCTCGGCTCCAGGAAACTATTGCGCGCCGATGCCACCGCCGCCGCCCCCCTGGGGGCCGCTACCCTCGCGGTGTACACGCCGTGGAGGGGCCGCGGGGGCCGCGGGGGGCACAACAGCGCGAGTGCGGCGCGTCGCCGCGCGCGGGGACGTAAGTTTCCATCATCGCGGGCCCGGAACGCACCCCAGCGGCCTGTTGCCGCCGCCGCCGCCCCCGCTCCTCTCGCCGAGTCCGTTCGCTTTTAGTGCGCCGGGCTTTTTCGCACCGAACATCCCTGAGGAGCACGTGGAGTAAAGCCGGGGCGGGCGGGCCGGCGGCGGGGCGGGGTTTCAAATTCGCGGCGAAGTGGCGGAGAAGGCACAGGGGAGAGGCCAGGACGGCGGCGGCGGCTGCTGCCTGGAGGCGGCGTTAAGGGTCTTTGTACGAATATGGATTTTCCCTGTTGATGCGGTTAACTACCGCCCCTCCCGGCCGGCCCCCCATCCCCTTTACAAGCAGACTGCGCCCCCTCCCAACAGCAGCACAGCAGCACAGCCGCGCTGCTGCCGCCGCGGGGGAACGGAATTGCACTGCAGGGCCACTGAGACACTTCCGAATGCTGCTCCGAAGGATAATGAGATAAGGACAGTTTGCAGGAGGGGCCGAGCCCGACAAACTGTGCGCTCGCGGCCG
The DNA here is from genome assembly GCA_026979955.1 of Megalurothrips usitatus. Lineage (NCBI taxonomy): Eukaryota > Metazoa > Arthropoda > Insecta > Thysanoptera > Thripidae > Megalurothrips > Megalurothrips usitatus. The sequence continues at coordinate 6,899,663 of CM049595.1, read as the reverse complement.
TATATTCCCGGCGCGCCGAGTAAACTTGAAACTGCTCTTGCGTCTCACTTTCAGGTTCAGCATGACAGTCTAGACCCGGCAACCGTCATGGAGGACAAGGTTCACACGGACATCGGGTTCCTGACGTCGCCAGAGTGACGCCCTCCGCCGCCCCGGGGTTGACGGCCTGCTCCGGGCCGCAGCCGCAGCCGGGTGGACGACGGCCGTCCGATGTCTGACGCCGACGGCTCCGACCGCGCCCCATCCAAGGAGGCCGCCACCAAGAAGGCGGACCCCCTGCAGCTCGTGCACGAGGTCGCAGACAAGGAGGGCGTGGCCGAGGCCCCCACCGACATCTCCATCGTAGGCACCGAGGTGCTGCAGCTGCCCGACCTGACGTGGAGGAACTACGGCAACCCGCCGGCCAAGGTCGTCATCACCAACACGGGCCACACCGGTACGCGGCGGCACTGCTCTCGGCGGGGTGCCCGAAAAACATGAAATTAAAAAAGACGACTCACTTGGCGCGTTGGCGTGTGCAGTGAACCTGGGCGGCAAGTGGGAGAGCAACCGATCGTACCTGCGAAACGGTCCCTTCAAAGGCCAGTATGTGTTCGCCCAGATGCACTTCCACTGGGGACCCAGCGACCAGAGCGGGTCCGAACACAGCGTCGACGGTGTCAAGTAGGTCCCTGGCCGCTAGCCGCCCTACGCGGGGTGCGTCGAGGACGAAGACACTCATGAGCAACGAGGGGCGGAGACGTCTGCCCCGCGCCGTCGGCTACGTAGTGATCCGGGCCGCCGGCGTGGGGTTGCAGGTTCCCTATGGAGCTTCACGTGGTGCACATCAACCGCGTGTACCGCACGCAGGAGCTGGCCCTCAAGGAGAAGGACGGAGTGGCCATCCTCACCTACCTGTTCCAGGTGCCCGCGGAGGCTCCCGCCGAGCCGGGCCCCCCGTCGTTACCTGACCGCCGTTCCGTCTGCCCCCTCAGCTCCAGGACGACGACAACTCCGACCTGACGCCCATCGTCGAGGCGCTCCCCATGATCACCCTGCCGCAGACGTCCGCGACGATCGAACCGATGGCGATCGAGAAGCTGATCGTGCCCTTCCAGAGGGACTACTTCCTGTACTGGGGGTCCGTGTCCTCGCCGACCTGCAAGCACCGCATCCTGTGGATGACGAGCCGCACCCCGCTGGGCGTCAGCTCCGCGCAGGTGAGGACCGGGCCACGGCCAGGCTGGAGCAGCCTGACGGCCCCGGCACTACACGCAGTCCCTCCCCCAGCTCGCCCAGTTCCGGCAGCTCCGCGACGTCAGCGGCCAGTTCATGGTGAAGAACTTTCGCGAGACGCACCCCCGCAAGTCGTACACGCTGTTCCACGTGAACCCGTCCTCCAAGCTGGAGAGCACGCTGCTGCCCACGTACCCGGGCCACGCCCTGGCGGACTCGAAGCGGCCGCCGGGGGTGCAGGCTGATGGCGGCAGCCGTCGGCCGTCGGGGGAGGCGGCAGAGCGGGCCCCGGGGGCCGCGGGCGAACAGGGCGCAAGCCCGGGAAGCAAGAGGCCGTCGGGGGCGGCGACGGGCTCCAGGGCGGGATCTGCGGGTCGCCCCGGCTCACTGAGTGGTGCGGGCGCGCTCAGAGGGGACGGCCTCGGGGCGGGCGCCGCTGACGACGGCTACAGGTCCCTGGAAGGCACCATCCTGCAGGACGGCTCACACCAGGACGTGCTGTCGCTGGACCGCGTCGAGTCCGCTGTCCTTGGCGAGGAACTCGGCGTGCCAGGCGCGGTGCCGTTTGCCGGGGGAGCAAACAGCACAGTGATCGGCGACGCCACCCTCGTCGACAGCGACTCCACGGGGGCCGTCCTCGAGTGCAAGGCCAGCCACGCCGAGTCCATCTGCATGGAGGACAAGGGCGAGCGAGAGCGACGCGACCGCAGTGTGGACATCCAGGGCGGCGCGTTGGACAAGGTGTCCGAGGCGGCGAGCGGCGCGGAGCACGGCAGCAGCGCCGCCCGGCCGCCGTCGTTCGTCGGCAGTGGCCTTCGTGTTCGAGCGGAAGGACCGCCAGCCGCGGGGGCAGCTGACGGCGTCCGCGCCTCAACCGGCGCGAACGGACCGACAGCCAACGTCGGCGTCCTCGCCAGCGGCCAAGTCTCCGTATCCGGACTCCCCACAGCAGCCGCTAGCAGCGCCACGCTTCCTGGCGACCGCCCTAGTTCAGCCAGGATGCGCACTACGAGACCTGAAGGCACTGCCGTCGGCGGTGGGAACAGCGCGACTGCTTTCGCGGGGACGGGAAGCAAGGCAGCTCTAGCCTCGGCGCCCGGATATGTGGGTGCTCAGAGCGGTGTCGCTGCAGACGGGGGCCAAGGGCAGGGAAGAAGTGCCTCGCAAGTCCCGCTCGACGTCGGCAATGATGCTCCCCCAGGTGGTGCGGGACGAACTGCTGGAAGTGAGACTGGCTGGATTGGCGCAGGAGGAAACGATGCAGGAGGATACAACGCCGTAGAAGGACTGGAATCAAGAGGGCACGGGGCCGGAGGACTCGAGGCTGGAAGACTCGAGGCTGGAGGACACGAGGCTGGAAGACTCGAGGCGGGAGGACTCGAGGCTGGTGGGTACGGGCCTGGAGAACTCGAGGCTGGAGGGTACGGGGCTGGAAGACTCGAGGGTGGCGGGTACGGGCCTGGAGCACTCGAGGCAGGAGGGTACGGGCCTGGAGAACTCGAGGCTGGAGGGTACGGGGCTGGAGGACTCGGGGCTGGAGGGCACGGGCCTGGAAGACTCGAAGCAGGAGGGTACGGCCCTGGAGAACTCGAGGCTGGAGGGTACGGGCCTGGAAGACTCGAGGGTGGCGGGTACGGGCCTGGGGCACTCGAGGCAGGAGGGTACGGGCCTGGAGAACTCGAGGCTGGAGGGTACGGGGCTGGAGGACACGGGGCTGGAGGGCACGGGCCTGGAAGACTCGAAGCAGGAGGGTACGGGCCTGGAGAACTCGAGGCTGGAGGGTACGGGCCTGGAGAGACTCGAGGCTGGTGGGTACGGGCCTGGAGAACTCGAGGCTGGAGGGTACGGGGCTGGAGGACTCGGGGCTGGAGGGCACGGGCCTGGAGAACTGGAGGCTGGAAGGTCCGGGCCTGGAGAACTCGAGGCTGGAGGGTACGGTCCTGGAGAACTCGAGGCTCGAGGGCACGGGCCTGGAGAACTCGAGGCTGGAGGGTACGGGGTTGGCGGGCCCGAAGCTGGAGGGCAGATCAAGGGTGAACGCAGCACAAAGGCGCTGGACATCAACGGTGGTGGTCTGATCGGCGGAGGACTCGATGGAGGCATGGGGGCGATGGTGGACGGCTCGGACGGCGGTGCACCCGGGGAGGACCACGCCGGTAACGGCCAAGACGGCGGACGTGGTGGCGAGGGCGAACAAGGTGGACGGAGCGGCGAGTACGGAGGAGGGGGAGGCCAAGGAGGAGACGAGTTCGGCGGCGGTCAGGATGGCGCATACGGCGGTGGCCAGGGTGGTGGTGAGGACGGCGACGAAGGCGGCGGCAGCGGCTGGGCGGACGCCACAGGTGAACCGCCGGAGGTGGAAGAGGACAAGCCGGAAGAGGAGGATGCAGCAAACGGGGGCGCACCGAACGCCGGCGGCGGTGTGGAGGGCGCTTCGGGAGAGGACGTGGTTGCCGGCCCCGCCGGCCCCGCCGGCCCCGCCGACCCCGCCGGCCCCGCCGGCCCCGCCGGCCCCCGCCGACCCCGCCGATCCCGCCGGCCCCGCCGACCCCGCCGGGTCCGCGCCAGAGGTCGGGACGTCCAGCCAGAAAGGCAGCGCCGACGGCGGCGAGTGTATCAGCGAGAAGGGTTCCAAGTCCTCCAAGACGTCCAAGCGATCCAAGACGGGCAGTGCAGCCGGCGAGGAGTGGGACGACGCTGAGGGTCCCCCCGGGGGACTAGAGGGCGACGAGGGCGTTGAGGCAGCCGAGCGAGAACTGGCCACTGCCAGCCTGACCGGCGATGGTGTTGCCGGAGGCAAGGGGACACCGGGGGCAGAGCTCACCGAAGGCGGTGTGCTAACGGGACCGGCGGAGGGGTCCGGCGTGGAAGGGTCGGCGGGCAGCCCTGGTGGTGTGCCAGGAGTCGGGGCAGGAGTTCCGGGAGCCGCCGGGCCAGGGGATGGAGCACCGGGCGCGGGTGGGGAGACCGGCGGAGAGGGTGGCGAAGGGTACCCACCCGGCCACCCAGAACTGCAGTCGCCACCGGAAGTGTACATCTTCAAGTACTTCAAGCCAGATGAGCAGACGAGGCCGGACCCGGGGCCCGTGTTCTTCAACGGCATGGCCATCAGCCCCGCCATCCTCCACTCGCAGGACTCCATGCGGGACCTGCGGATCAACAAGCAGAACAACGTGCCCTGCCACGGGAAGGCCCGCAAGGTGAGTCCGCCCGTACGCAGCGTGGCCACCTCAGCCCCGCGGACACCAGGCTCTCATGTCCTCCCCGCCGATGCACAGATCTACGAGGAGGAGAAGCAGATGTGGGAGAGGATGGAGGAGGCGAGACAGGCCGCCGAGGAGGAGGCCTGCAAGTACGCGGGGCTGCAGGACGAGGAGTGGGACAACATCGCGTCCGAGGTGGCCCAGCGGAAGAAGGCGTCGCGCCCGCCAGGTACCGAGTCGGCGAGAGGGGCGAGGACGTCCCGTGTCCTGTCGACACCACGGGGGTCTTTTTGTTCTTTGCAGACCCGGAGGTGAAGGGCGTCGGCTGGCCGTTCGACCCATTCCAGTCGGAACACCCCGACGTGCCTCTGCTGTCGCCGATCGACGTGCCCCTGCATGACGTGGCCCGAGGTCAAGCTCAGCCCGCTCGTCTTCGACGGCCACTTCGACCCGGTCGCCATGACGCGCATCGCCAACACGGGGGAGACGGTCGAGGTGCGCATGCTCAACCCCGAGTGGACGCCCACCCTCCACGGCGGGCCCCTGGACGACGAGTACGTGTTCGACTCGATGCACTTCCACTGGGGCAACGGCCCGACCCCGGAGAGCACGGGCAGCGCGCACCGGGTCGGCGGCCAGCGCTTCAGCATGGAGGTGCACATGCTGCACTACCGAGCCGAGCACCGCAGCAAGGCCGAGGCCCTCAAGCACCGGGGCGGCCTGTGCGCCGTCGCCTTCATGCTCGACGTAAGCGCCAACCCCCCGACGCCCTCACGGTGGCGCACTGCCCCGACCCTCGCTCACCCCGCGCTCCCGCAGGTGACGGACGTCGAAAACGCCTTCTTCAACGTCCTGGCGTACGAGCTGACCAAGATCGAGGCGCCCATGTCGTGCGAGCCGCTGGCGCACAACGCGCTGCTGTGCTGCGCCGAGGCGGCCACGCCCCACGGCTACGTCACGTACCCGGGCACGCTCATCGGCCGCGAGGACAACCTCAACGTCATCTGGATCGTGTACCCGAGACCCGTGGGCGTCTGCTGCAAACACGTACGTGTCCCACCCGAGCCAACATAACTTAATTGCATTTTACACATTTTCTAACGCGTTTCGGAGGCCTGCTCCCGCAATACGCGCGTGACGCCCGGGGCCGCCCTCCCCTTTATCTTGTCGGCCGCAGACGATGCAGTTCCAGCAGCTGCGCGCCGCCACCGAGTTCATGCCCAGCAGCCTGCTGACGACGCACGACGCCTCGGACAGGCCGGTCCTCAAAGCGGTGCCGCCGTAGAGCCGCCGCCGCCGACCCTGATAAGCGAGCAAGCGAGCCCGGCCCCGGGACTGGAGGGCCGAGGGCCGAGGGCCCCAAACCGACGGCCGTCAGCTGCTGGCGGCGGGGGCGGCGGGGGCGCTCTATCAGCACCGGCCTCGGGAGGATGACCCTGGCCGTGAACCCGACCGCCGACGCGCCGCTGTTGAGCCGCTTCTGTCCCGTGATTTTCGATGTGCATTCTAGATTTTAGCCAAGTGAAACGACGAGACAAAATAAAATTAATTACCTCTGCTGTCCTTTTGGGAGTCGGGTTGCCGACAGTGTGCCAACAACGGCGCTGGCAATGAAGTGACAAGGCATGCACCAGCCGCCGCGCCGCCGCGCCGCCGCCCGGCACCGGCTGCTCCGTCAGGAGGAGCGAGAGAGTTCCATGGCGCCACTAATCCCGGGCTGCTGACTCACAGCGGGGCGAGGCAGGCGAGGGCTGCGCGGCGCCCAACCCTAGACCAGACTCCCCCCCCCGCACTGCCGAAGACGCCACGCCGCGCCGTGCGCCTCGCGGAGATGCCACTGCCGCCATCTGCTGCGACAACGCCCCCGCGCCGCCCCCGCGCCAGAGAGTGTACTATCCGTTTACCATTACCACCGCCAGGAAACTGCAGTGAGACGGCGCGCCAATTTGCTGTAATTAAATAAACCTGTCCGCTGCACCTTCCCCCGGCTACTGCAAAGAAAAAGAAAAATAATTCGAAGGACGGCAATTACGTCACTAATTTTTCGGATACGACAGTCAGAATCACATCCGTTTAAAATCCCTCCGCCGGACCCTACTGGGCAGCGGCGTGATCCGTGTTACCACTGCTCCCCGTATGTGCGCGCTGCTCGAGAGATCTCTCCTGCGATTTTGATTTTTTTTTGACCTTATCAATTTGCGACTTTTTTTTTACGGTGTCGAAAAAATAAAAGTGGGTCCGTGTGGGAGCAGCGGGCGGCATTTCTCCGCCGCCCCAACGCTCTTGTCGCGACACTCACTCCCCGGCGACGCCAGCGATGCGCAGCGATGCACCCCGCGGCCACGCCCACCCGGAGCCGGCCGCCGGCCTCCTCGGCGCCCTCTGGAATGTGATATCGCCGCGGGTAGGCGCCGCCGGTCCGGGCATTAGGCAGCAGCAAGAAAGGGCCCCGCAGGGGGGCCCACCCTGCTCTCTGTCCCGTCTCCCTTGATGACTACTTGGAATCTGCAGCCCTTTGTCGCCGAGTAACTTAGCTCATTGGCCGTGGGAGGGGGAGAAGGGTAGGGTGGTCCACGGCGCAGGGCTTCCCCCGCGTCCTCGCTTCTTGTCCACGCCACGTTTACTGGACCTCTTCAGTCACCCGGTGAATTTTTGTCTGTTTTGGCATTTCGCACCGCGCGCCCTGGGCAGCAACGCGCCTGCCTTTTTGGCAGAGTAACGCCGCGAAAGTTTCGGCTCGTTTCTGCGGTGCTATGGAGCGTCAGCTGGTACGGTGCGCGCGGGAGTGACATTTAGTGACGAGCAGGGCGCCTGCAGGGGGAGGTTGGGACCAGTGGCGGAGCTCCGAAGAATGTTTACTCCACTCCCACTTTTTTTGCTTTCCGCGGCGATGTGCATTTTTTTCAGGGGGACGACGGCACGGGGGGTGTGGAGAATCTGTCATGCGAGACAGCAATAACTAATCGTCTGAGGGAGGAAGTGAATTTGTTCGTGACTGTTCGCTCCTGTTTTTTTGTTTTCCTTGAAAAAAAATCCTGGTTGTACATTTTCGGTCCAGCGCGCTAACCTCTCTGTCTGAAAAGTTTGAAGAACTCGATGGAAGCTCGATATGCAGGCCGGGGCTACACTCCGCTCCGCGCTCGTGCACCCGCCACCCGCCACCCGCCAGGGAGCGAGCGGCGGGAGGAAGAAGAGGAAGCGAACGGGAAATCAGGGTTCATTGTGCGGTCTGCTTGCAGCGTCGACCGGCACAACCACCGCACCGTCCGAGCTGAAAGTATTGTGTGCGACTCCCGTGCTGACAGCGCGTGACCGGACTGCGAGTGTGTGTGTGTGTGTGTGTTTGTGTGTGTGCACTAATTCGATAAAAAAGGGGACAAGAAGAGGGCTGATTTGGTGTCCCCCGCCGTCCGGCTTAAATAAATACGCGAGAGGCAATGTGTAAAATAAAGAATTTGTCGCGTGGTTCTTTTTTATTTATTTTTTTAAAGAAAAAAAAATCCTTTTTTTTTCGTGGTTGTGATCTGTGACGAGTCACAAACCCCGTCCACGATTCATCCAACGTGCGGACTGCCTTGCAAGTCGTCGTCCGTCTGCTTCCAGGACAGAGAGAGAGAGAGGGAGAGAGAGAGAGAGAGAGAGAGAGAGAGAGAGAGTGTCTCTGTCGGTTTTGATGGATCCCCCATAAAACTGGCGCTCACTGCAGCAGAAAAGGGGTGCGCCGCGCCGCCCCCGGCCGCCCCCCACGCGTGCTCGGCATACGACACTCTGGGCCGCGTCGTGCCGGTTGATTGCCAGGAGTTGTCAATGGTGATTGATGGCGAAATTGCAGCTCGCCCCCTTTTTGCATTCCTATCTGCCGGGCGGTCGTCGTGGCGTGCAGTTCTTTGAGGACGCTACGGACGCCTCCGCCGCCGCTGACCAGAGCGTGCGGTTCGCCGCGTACTCTCCTCTTCTCTCTCTCTCTATCTCTCTCTTACTCACTCACTCTTCCTCTCTCTCCCTCCCTCCCTCCGCGGCGCGCGAGATGTGCGAAGCGGCGGCGGCGCGTCTTTGCATAATAATCGGAAATATCTGCCCGCCATCGCGGAGGGAGCGAGAGGGTAGAAAAAAAATGAGGATCAAGGTTTTTGCCGATTTCGCTGCTTGCCGCCGCCGCGGCCCCCGCTGCACCCCGCAGGCCCGCAGGCCCGCGGCCGCAGGGGGTGGATTGAACGATCCGGACAGGTCGGGTGTGAGGGAATGCAAAACATTCCCGGGAGTCGTTGCGGAAAGACGCGGCGGCCCTCCGACCTTGCCGCCCCTGGAAATAAAGGCCGGCCTCAGGGCGGGGCCCCGGGGCCGCGGGGCCGCGGGCACACACCTTCCCCTGCACCGCTCCGGGCTCGGCTCCGGGCCGGCCGGCCGGGTCACTTCTCATGAGAGCGAAAGAGTCATAATCATCGCCCAATTTTGGGCAATAGTTTTTTTTTTACTATTTTAAGAAACTCGGCCTCAGAGATCCAGATTTGAGACCAGACTTCGTTTCGGCTTGATCCCTGGATTCCAAAAATGGTGTCACATGGTGTCACGTTTTCTGGATACAGATGAAAATTTTAGTGGTCGATTTCTCAAAATAGGCTCTCCAAGCCCCATATTTCCCAAAACTGGGTGAGGATTGTGACTCTTCCATTCTCAGTGTGTCGGCGCCGCGCAGTGCGTCGCGGGTGGCGCGCGGCAAATGACATTATTCCATTCGGAGCAGAGTCCTTTTTATATGGCAGCGGCTCGGCGGCGGGATTCGACGCTCATTTATCAGCGGCAAGTTAATTCTTTCTTCTTCTTCGTCGTCGTCCTCCGCGACTCCGCTAAGGACGCGCGCCTCTCCGCTTTCTTACCCGCGCCACTCCTGATTTACGGCCAACTCTCACTGCGTGGGCGCGGCGGCGGCGGCGGCGGCGGAGGCGGAGGAGGATTCTGCTCACGTTGCGGAAAGGGAGATGCGACCAGTATGAGAAATGCAGCCGCCGCCCCGGCCGCCTCGCCCGCCCCCCTGCTGCCCGCCGGCACACCGCGCCACCCCCGCGGCGCCGCAATTAACTCGGCCACCGACCCGCACCGCCGCCCCCGACAAGCACGATTTTTCACAGAGACGTCGTCATCTCCCTCCTCTCTTACTTGTCTCATTATTAATTACACGACCCGCCCCGCCGTCTTGTCAAAATGCACGCGCGAGAAGTTGATCTTCAAACAGGTGGCCAAAAGTAGCGGAGCGCTTTGCTCGCCGTCCTCGTCGGCGTCGTTCCGTCGGCGTCGTTCCGCCGCAGGTTCCGCTGGTTCCGCCGCGCCGCGCCCTCGCGCTCCTTGGCTGCGCGGAGCGGAAATCCCCGGGTAAGCCGCTGCAGCCGCTGCAGGCAGAGATGAGATTGCGCGCGCGGAACCAAACGAATCCCTCTCCGGCCGGCGGCGGCGGCGGCGGCGCGGCACCGCCCCCGCCAACACGGCGCGGAACGCAGCGCGCTCCAAAGTGCATATACACGCCAAATCCGCGCTGCCGGCGGCGGTGGTGGTGGTGGTGGTGCTCCGGCCCGCACGGCCCCCGCACGGCCCCGCCGCACCCGGCCCAGGCTCTTACGGCTCATCCCATTTGCCGATTGCCGCCGTTTTGCGGTGTTTTCCCTCCCTCCGGCGTGATTGTAATGTGTGTGTGTGTGGCCCGGGAGAGAGAGAGAGAGAGAGAGAGAGAGAGAGAGAGAGAGGGAGAGAGAAAAGCGGAGAGAAAAGTACGACTCGCACAAGAAGGCTACTTGCATAGGCGAGAGGGCGAGGGGACAGGGGGCAAGTCGTGTCGTATGTTTTCGATGCCACAAGGGAATAGCGCCCGAAGTCGGGGGTCTGCCCAGGGCAGTCTCAGGAACAAAAGCAAAAACACCTTTTGCACACAAAATTAATTTATACAATATTTTTTTTTAAAAAATATTTCTGGTAAGGTGATGAAAAAAAAATAAGGGAGCGAAAAACGTGGCGGTCGTCAAACGACGGATTACACAGAAAACGACACCGCCGGGGACACTGTCCAGACGAGGCACGTGCTGCCACCCTCCTGCAGTGACGAGGGTGCGCCCTGCTCTCTCTCTCTCTCTCTCTCTCTCTCTCTCTCTCTCTCTCTCTCTCTCTCTCTCTCTCTCTCCTCGCAGCTGTCTCTCTCCAGCATCGGTTCTGCTCATTCGGATGGCATCGGATTGGCCGCCAACATTTCATTATCATACATATTATTTTGGTCGCGCGCTGTAGCGCCAGGCGGCGGCGGCGGCGGCAGCGGTCGGGGGTGAGTGTGGGGGTGGTCCTCGACGGGAGCGGAGGGACGGGTGCGATGACGTCCGCTGCGCGCTCTCTCCCTCTCTCTGTCGCTCTCTGTCTCTGTCTCCCTCTCTCTCCCGTGCACCACGCAGTTGTGACAGGCGCGCGCAAGTGTCAGCGGCAGCAGCAGCGGCAGCAGCAGCAGCGGTGTGCAGATCAGTGTCCCCCTCAAGGTCCCCTTATGCTACCCACACCCTTCACCTCCCCATCGAATTCCCTTTCTGTCACCGCACGCGTGCGCGCGTGTGTGTGTGTGTGTGCGCACGTGTGTGCGCGCGCGCGTGCCACGCCATGTATCGCACCGTCGAGTGTACGCGACTGGATATGTTAATTATTGCCAGCCGATCGCGGCACGCGCGTGAGGCTTTTTTTGCGCTCTCTCTCTCTCCTTCTCTCTCTCCTCTCTCTCTCTCTCTCTCTCTCTCTCTCTCTCTCTCTCTCTCTCTCTCTCTCTCTCTCTCTCTCTGTCACACTCACTGCCTCGCCCCACGACAGCCGCGTGGCGCTATGTGATTACACGGGTGCGGTCGCGCGCCTCATCTGCCGCGGTCGCCCGGCCGGACACACACTGCAGCGTCGCTGCCGCCGTCGGCGACCGGAAAATTACCCTTCACTCTCCGCGTCCCCGTCAACAACGTTCGACTGGCGGACTGACTGCGTTTATTCGTAGGGGATTATCTGTGAGTCCGCGGCGAGCTGTGCTCCGTGCCTCTCAGCGCGGCGGTGCGACAGTACGGCAGCGGGGGGCTCAGCAGCGGACGGCGCGGGAGGCGGCGGGAGGCGAGAGCCGCGCCGAGAAGACGACTGCGTTTTTCCCCGTCAGCTTCCGTGCGGCGCCTCGGCGGTGGGGGCCTCGGCACGGCGCGGACGTTCGGACGTGACTCCGTTAGAGAGCGCCGAGCCGGGGACGGCACGGCGGCCGGGGCACGCGGGAAATGCGTCGCTCCGTATTTCACATCAATTTGTCATCCCCCCCGCAGGCGCCGCCAACGCGGAGTGAGAGAGTGACGAAGACGGGAGATGCAGGGGGCGGGGGCGGGATAGATTAGAGCGAGACGGCGAACAGCAGCAGCAGCAGCGCGTGCAGCAAAGGGAAGGAAAGGATGAATGACTCAATGAATAGAAATTTTTGGGCGCGGCGCGGCAGGCAGGGGATGTCGGCGCGCCGCACACGGCCGGCCGGCCCGCACTCGCGGAGTCCACCCGCGTCCTGAGGCGTCTGGTGCGCGGCCCGCGCGCCGAGCCGCGCCACTCCGCACCCCTTCTTGCTCCGCTCGCGGTGAAGTCAGACGGAATGACTCATGCCGACAAGCAGCGCCGCCGACGGCCTCCGAGCCGGTCGCACCGCACGCCGCCGCCGCCGGGTCCCGGACGGGCGGATCAAGCTGATTTGGCACCCTCTATCTGTTTCCCTCCCCCGCTGCTCCTGGGTCCTGGGTTTCCTCTTGAACGCGGCGCGAGTGGCGCTGCTGAGAAGATTCGGCTCGTTCCGCTACTTCACTCGACTTCTCTCTCTCTCTCTCTCTCTCTCTCTCTCTCTCTCTCTCTCTCTCCCCCCCCCTACCCTTTTTTTGTGGCCCCCAAGTAGTAGCAGCGGCAGCAGAGTCGATGGAATGCATTTTCCTACTACCCCCCCCCCCCCCCTCCCTCCCTGCGCGCCGCGGCGCCCTCCGCGTCGGGGATCAAAGAGGCCCCGCTATTGGCAGCGCGCCGAGAGGAGAGGATGGCGGCGGCCCCGGCCGGCCCCGGCAACGGCCTCGGCCTCCAAAACCCAATTACAATACCGATCTCGCCGGCCTCGTCTGCGCCGCCCTGCCGGCCTCGCCCTGTCAGTCCGCCTCCCGGAAGGTGGCGGCGGCTGGCGCCAGCGCCCCACCACAAGCCTGCACTAATTCTGGCTCCTCGGCCGATCACAAATTACTAGATGGAAGCGTGCGATACGCCGTCGTCGTCCTCCCAAAGCAATGGAGGCCACGGTGCACCGAGTCACGTTGGCAGGAGGCCCGAGCGCAGCCGTGTTCGAGCAGCTGGGACACGGCACGAGGACATGCAGCAGTGCATGAGGCGGGGTCCTCGGGCCGGGCCGGGACCACCGGCATTCCAGCGGTGTGTGAGGCCGAGGCCGCCGCGGGCCGCCGGGACGGGACAGGCCGCCGCCGCCGCCGCACGCCCCCGCGGGTCGCGCCCAGGAATTTATTAAAAGCACAGGGAAGCAATTAACTTTTGCTTTTGTGCTGTGCCATCGCGCCCACCCCGCCCCCCTCCTCCTCCCCCTCTCCCTATATGCGCGGACGCGGATGCCACCGGGCTGGCCCACAATGCAATGCGCAGCCGCTGCCTTCCCGCGCGGCCGAATAACTTAACCTACCTAAACAAAAGACTAACTATGCACTCAACGAAATAAAAAAGAGTACCCTCCATTCCCCCCCCCCCCCCGTTTGCCTGCAAGCTAAGCAACGAATCGAAAAAAAAATCGAGGCTGCTTGATTGCATACCAAAGCCTAAAATTGCTACAAAACATCTTTCCTCCTCCCCCCTCCCCTCCCCGTTTTCCCCCGTGGCAAGTTTATTTTTCTTCACTCCCGTCCCGTACAATGTCTTTTGTGTTTTTTCTCTTCCCAGATTTTGCAAAGAAACAAAAAGCCTTTGGGCTCTGTGATCGGCTTCTTCTGGAGAGGGCGGGGGGGGGGGGGGGGGGGGGCTGGCGGGGTGCGACACGGAGGGCAGCAGCCGCAGCGGCCGGGCGGCAGCTTCTGATTTCTTAAGACGTTTCCGCCCGCGGGGGAGGTCGACGCGTAGCCAACGGCGCCGCGGAGAGTCGACTGCGCAGGGCTGCACGAGAGCGAGGGAGAGGTAGATAGAGACAGAGAGAGAGAGAGAGGAGAGAAAAAGAGAGAGAGTGGGTCGAGTTGACAGTGTTCGGAGCCGGGTCTGGCTGCGGGGCACGTTCTGTCTCCTCAACTCCGTGATCCAAGTCGGGCGCAAGTCACCAGGCGCGCGCAAACTACACTACGGGAGGGGCGGGGCCGGGCGGGGCGGGGCCCCCCTGCGGACCAGACCGAGCCGCCCGCCGCCACCTCCGCCCTGAAAATAAGTGAAGACAAACAGAATCCGAAGTGATCCAAGTTTGGGTCCGGGCCGGTTCGGCTCGACGAGGCCCTCCTGGCCCGCCGGGCTCCGCCCTGACCCCTCGAGTCCTCCAGTCCGTCGCCGCCGCCGGCCGCTTTTTCGTCCTCATCGGCCTCCTGGCGGCCTGGCGGAGCAGACGAAGCGTGATCAGTGCTTAGTTAGGGGATGAGTTGGACGGGGCTGGGAGGGGCGGAGACTGTACAGGGAGCTGGCCTCTCCCTCATGACGTCCGTGGTGCCCAGCCTGCATCAGCAACAGTCTCTGTGTCTGTCTGTCTGTCTGTCTCTCTCTCTGAGTCTCTCCCTTGGTTTACGCGATTTTTTTTTTTTTTACAAATCTGCTGGTGGTCAGCAACTGAGATGATGAGGTCGGGGCAGTCACGACGCCTCGCTGCCGTCCGCCCCCTGCGAGCCGCGGGCCGCGGTCCACCACCCCGACGCCCCAGCGCCCCGAAATAATCCAGCCAAAAGTAAGTGTCTCTCGCCGCCAGCCGGCTGCCTCGGCCCCCTCCCCCCCCCCCCCCCTTCTCTCTCTCCCTCTCTTTTCCTACCCTCCCGCAGAGGTGCCGGCCGGACGCAGCGCGGGGTCGGTAATGTCCCTTGGCGGCGGCCCGCCTGCTCCCGGGGCCCGGGGCCCCACCCCCAGCGGGGCCAGCGCCGCCTCCGTGGTCACTTGCGCCACGGCTAGTTTCCAATTAAACGTCCACGCGGCCCGAGAGGGCCGGGAGGGTCGGGCACAGGCCACGCCCGACACGGCATGGGCATGACCTTCCATTTTCCTCTTTTGTCCCCCCCGGCCTCGGCCTCTGGGGCCACGGGGACCCTCGCGCCGCGCCGCGCTGCTGAAAGCCCTGCCGCCGGCCTCGCCGGCCGAGCCGTGCCGCTGCCGCCACAGCAGGCGCCTGCGGACTACGGCCAGGCCGACCCGCCGCGCGCCGGTGTTCGGCGGGCTGGCCTACCCGGCAGGCTGCGTGCCGTACTCAGCTGCTGTCTGAAAGCGTGTGTGTGCGTGTGTGTGTGTGTGTGTGTGTGCGTGGTTAAGTATCCCCTCCCCGGCACAGCCACCTCTCCCACTGCGTGCGGACCGTAAAACTCGGACTCGGATACGTTTCAAAGATGAAACTGAATCGCGCGTGGAGATGACGTCGGTGGGGGAGCGCGCTTGGCGCGGGTCGTCGCCCCGCACCGCCTCGTGGTGTTGGCCTCCGCGATGACTCCCCTCCGGAGGCGCGGCGCGGCGCGGCGCAGCCAGCCGGCATCGAGGGCCCAGCCGCGCCCTCTAACGCCCCGACGCCACGTCCGAGCGGAATGGACGGTGCGAACTGCACCGTTACCGCGGCAGGCCGGCCGGGGGCGGGAGGGGAGGGCTCGGCCGGGCTCGGCCCTGCCCATCTCCGACGGCCCTCTTCCCTCGCCAGAGGGGCTGCGCTGCACCGACCGGGGGGCCCCTCCCCTCGGCCGCCTCATATAGCGCCGCCGCCAGTACACTTACAATCTATCATAAGTTCCGGTGGCGCGGTAGATTAAAAAAAGCTGCCCCCGGGGGGATATATCTGTTTCTTGTGTGGACGGCCCCGGATGCGCGAGGGGCCTCCCACTTTAATTCTCTCTCTCTCTCTCTCTCTCTCTCTCTCTCTCTCTCTTTTGCACACGCCCTCTCCTCCTCCCTCACACGGACCGCCCGCCCCGGCGCGCTGCTCCGCACGCACGTCCTCGACCCCCCCCCCCCTCCTCCTCCGCCGCCGCCCGCCGACTCAAAATGGGGAAAGCGTCAAAATTTTTCTGCGCCGCAATTTTTTTTAACGTCAAGGAAGACGTGCTCGCCTTTCTGAGGGAAACGGGGCTGGAGGGAGCGCTGCCTCCGCTGCCCTGACAGGACATTGTCTAGCTGACAGACGTGAGCGATGCGGCCGTGGAATATTTTCACAGCGCGTGTCGGCGTCCTATAACCCTGTTCCCGCCCAGACCGCGCGCCGCCGGCAGCGTCCGGGGAAACAGTTTGGATTCTTCATTTGTACTTCTCCGTTAATGGCGGGAAGTGTTTCCCTGGAAACGGCCGCGATCACTCCTGGGATTCCTTAGGGGCGGTTCCCACGGCTCCTTCGTTCGACTGTCTGTGTGTGTGGTGGTGTGTGTGTGAGAGAGAGGGGGGGGGGGGGGGGGGGTCTTGGTGAAAAAGGCAATAAGCTGTTTGTACGCCACTCACGGCGCCATCTCGCCCCCCCCCCCTACTCTTGACAGCATGGGATGGGAGGGGGATGCGGAGAGAGAGAGAGAGAGAGAGAGAGAGAGAGAGAGAGAGAGGTGCAGACAAAGACAGAAGAGGAGGGGGAATACGCGTTTTCTCGCCCCGCGTACGGACAGCAGCCCCCTTTCGGTCCATTCAACTCCGACGCAGACAACCTACGGACGGTATTTAATTTTTCACGATTCAGTTGGAACCAAAGTCTTTCGAAAATGCGCTTCCGACAGCTAAATTCGCGTTTTAAATAGTCTATTTCGCGAAGCCGTGTCGAAGGCGGGCATCCCGTCGTTCCGCAGGATACGCGGCCATTCAAAGGCCAAGGTCAGGCCCAGAGCGGCACGAAGGACGGAACTGGCCGGACTGGATTGTCCGCGGGGGGTCAGGCCGCCAGGCGTGGTCCAGCGGGTCCGGCCGGCACCGCCAGCACTACAGACCGGTCCGCGGGCACCGCGGGCGGCACGGGTCCTCACGTCAGTGCCGAAAACCGGCCCGGAACCGACGGGTTGCGTCATTGAGAAGCGGCTGGCCGCCACTCCCGTTCCCGCAGCGGACGCGTGCCGCGTGCCGCGTGCCGCCGTGCCGCCCGGACGTCGTTCGGCTTTGATCGCGTAAAACGGCGATCGTTCGGGGGAAATATGCGCGGGTGCCGAGCTTGATCGGACACCGCGGCTGATTAGTTGGAATCCTCATGTTTTCCCTCTTCATCTCTGTTCTAGGCCAGCACAGGAGAAATGAGTTTTGAAGTATGTATTCAGAGTCCAGAAAGGTCAGGAGCAACTTATGTTCTTCGAATGCATTTGGTTTTCACCTGTCCGTTGGAATCCTCTACTTCCACTGCGAACTATTGCGGCGGCCGCCGCTGACCATGGATTCAGCAATGACCGGCTAGAGGCAAGGTCCTTGACCCTGGTCTAGGCTGCCGGAGCTGGAGTCGGCCGGAGTCTTGCCTAGAGCTGTTGGGGCCCCGAGCGACGCAACCAAACTAAACTTTGTGTGAGGGGAGTCGGGAGACTGGAATGGAGCTCGCGTGTACATCCATCGTGCATTGTATAATCAGTCTTATATACAGATAAAAATATAAAAATTACATAATCATAACATATTATCCACTAGTTATCACATTTCGGCGTTAATTATACACGCACCAGAAAATATAATACAAGGCTTAGAGGAAGGGAAGATTAAGACCCGCTCGCAGAACAATAAACCTAAAACTAGGGATTCTTTGAAAAGGGCCCGTCTTTTAATTAATGACCATGCCAAAAATAGTTTTTTCTTGAAAATTTTGCAAGTTCTTGTCGTTTCATTGGAAGGAAAACATACAGAATAACACATAGGGGTCCCATATGTAGGGCAGCAGCGAAACAAATGCGCCTGACTGACCCCAAGGCATTTTTCTGTACGTTTCCCTTCACAGGATCTTGAGTTTCTCATTTAAAAACAAACCTAGAGCACAATTATTTTGCCCGCTCGCAACCGTTTTGAGCTGAGGCTCTAACATACGCTATAAAACACCCTTCCTAAAACTACTAGCAGACGACTTAAACATTACTCTATCTTGATGTCCGTTCTGGGCACAAACTTGACCCACGTGCCGCCGATGATCCGCAGGGAGATGTCGAAGGTGATGGGGAGCCTGCAGGGGTCGGTGATGCCGTCGTCGACCGGCACGATTTTGAAAGCCCTGATGACGTTGGACATGAACGTCTTCATGTTCATCATGGCGTACTTGCCACCGATGCAGTTCCTGGGGCCGGTGCTGAAGGGCATGTACGCGTTGGGGTGGCGCCCCTCGCACTTCTCGGGGAGGAAGCGGTCGGGGTCGAACACGAGCGGGTTCTCCCAGTGCTTGGGGTCCCGGTGCGTGCCCATGATGTTGAGGACCACGGTGGTGCCGCCGGGCAGCTTGTAGCCGTTGATCGAGGTCTCCTCGTAGACTTGACGAGCCACGAAGGGGAACGACGGATACAGGCGCAACACCTCCGAAATGACGCGGGTCGTGTAGTGGAGTCTGAAAAGAGGTTTTTGTTAAGATATTAAAAGCCGAATAAATCGAATTTAACTGTAAAGTTGAAGGTGGAATGTCTACGTAAATCCTTCAATGCTGAAAGCACTTCGATTTTTAACGAGCTTTTCAAATTTATGGTTTGGGTTTAGTGCATGTAGTGCCGAATACTTACTCCGAGAGGTCGTGAGGGCGCACGTCCCTGTAAGTGCCGCCGAACACCTCCGTCAGCTCGGCGTGGATCTTCTCCTGGATGTCCTGTCGCAGCGACAGGATCTTGAGCATGATGTTCTGGGCGGCAATGGTGGACTCGACGGACGCGCCGAAGAAGACCTTCACTTCGTCAGCGATCTCCTCGTCGGTCATGGGGTACTTGTTGTCCTTGTCCAGGAGGATGTCCACGATCGTCTTCCTCTCCTTGACGAAGCCCAGCACGTGCACCGGCTCGGCGCTCTGCCTGGCGCGGATCTGGTCCAGGAAGGACTGCGTGGCCTGGTCGATGACGCCCTTCCAGTGCTGCACCTCCTTGGCCGTCGCCGTCCTCTTGTAGATGAAGTCGGGCCAGAGCAGGGGGTTCATCTGCCGCTGGTTCATGTCGCGGAGCAGCACCTTGGAGAAGCGGAGGATGGACACGATGAGGCTCTCGAACTCGGCGTCCATCTCGTCGGTGAGCATGGTCTTGGCGAAGACGCGGCTGCCGACGCGGAACATGTTGTCGATGGGCTCGCACACGATGTTGGGCTCGACGCGCTTCACGAAGCCCTTCGTCTCCTGGTTGAAGGTGTCCACGAACCGGTCCAGCACGTCCTTGTGGAAGCCCGGCGTGAGCGCGCGTCGGTGCATCTTCCAGTCCTCGCCGTTGAGCAGGGGCACGCTCCTCTTGGCGATGGTGTGGAACAGCTCGTAGAAAAGCTTGGCCTTGTCCGAGAACTCCTTGCGCTTGATCACCTGCTCCATGTCCTCGGCGCAGTTGACGAACACGACCAGGTTGGTGAGGAGCGCGACGCGCGAGAGCTCGTGCCGGTCGCCCACCAGCTCGAGGATCTTGCTGAGCATCTCGGTGTCCTTGACGCCGATAAAGTCGAGCGCGTTACCGAGCACGGGTACCGAGGGCGGGCCCGGGATGGCCAGCTCCATCTTGCGGAACCTCATGTAGGCGCGGAGGTACCGGTTGATGAGCAGCCCCAGCGCCGCGAAGAGCACCGCCACGATGGCGGCCGTCACGGGGGCCATGGCTGCGATGGCTGCGTTCGCGCACAAGTAAGAGGAGTCCGAGCCGGCGTCCCCTTTATAATCTCTGCCTGAGGACAACGCCTCGCCAGCCTCCTCCCCACTTTTTTTTTCGGCTTTGATTCTGGACCCCCCTGTCCCTCAGGCCCGGCGCCCCACCACTACGCTAAGCGGCCAAAAAGACAACACTTTCCGGTTCGGCCATGCCACGCGCCGCCACGCGCCGCCACGCGCCGCCACGCGCCTAGGAGAGCGGCCGCCACGCGCGGAACCATTTATTGACCTTCCGTTCTCTCAGGCGCAGATTAATATACTGAGTAAGTAGGCCTGTGTGGTTGTGCCCACATCAGTTCGTTGTCCGATTTACTGTAAAATTTCCAGTCACACTCATCGTTAGTTGTTTTTTTTTTGCGATCGCCTGTTTTTTCTAAATCACTCGCAGACCGCCACAGGAAATGTGCCTCTAATCAGGAAACGAGGTAATTACACGTCGTTTTGGACCAAGACTAAACCTGGAGTCTGAAAAAAAAAATCAGGGCCTTCATGAGCGATCGAGCACGCGGCGCCACCACGTCCAGCCGAGCTGATTTTCCTCTCAAGGACGTTTCCCTTGTCAGATGCCTCTCTACACCTAATATGTCCGAAATAAACATAGACAACATAGACGATAAAAACGGGAGATCGGCGTTGATGGCTGCTGTGCCGGCACGCCGCGGCACGCCACGTGGCCGCCACACGCGGCGCCGTGCTCGGGAGCGCCTGTTACAGCGTTCGGTAAACCCAGTAGCAGCGTCGGACCCCCACCGGCGGGGGGTAGCGGGCGGGCGGGCGAGCGCAAAGCGGATATTTGCGTTACCCGTCCCCGCGGGGCTGCGGGGCCGCGGGGCCGCGGGCTCCCGGCCCGGCTAAAGGAATAAATGCGCTGTTCGATTAAAAGTTTTGGCCGCGGCGCCTGCAGCTGTTCGAGTTCACGCGCGAACACAAATAAATGTTGGGGAGCTTTTGGCATTCAAATGAATCGCTCGTGTACGCGGCCGGCTCAGCCGCGCTCCCGATTGGCCGCGTGCGTATTGTTAGACCGCAGCACTTTCCTGTCCCCCTCCCCCCTGAAAAAAGGGAGTGGGACAGTTAAGAAAATACTGAAATACAGACGCGGCGCGGGTACACCGCGAATCTCAGCTGGTCGCGCGCACTCCGCTTTAAGTG
Organism: Megalurothrips usitatus; assembly: GCA_026979955.1. Lineage (NCBI taxonomy): Eukaryota > Metazoa > Arthropoda > Insecta > Thysanoptera > Thripidae > Megalurothrips > Megalurothrips usitatus. The sequence goes on along the minus strand of CM049595.1, from coordinate 6,879,092 downwards.
CGCGAACCGCCTCCCCCCCCCCCCCTCCCCGGCATGCTGCAGAGGTAGGAGGCGGGGGTCAGGGAGGGGAGGGAGGGGAGGGGGTGGTATTGACAGGGCAAACACAAGCAGAACCGCAACAAAACTCATCACGCAGAAGTATTTGGAGACCCCTGCCGCATCGCGGGGCACGATATGGGACCGCCCGGGCCTGAGTGTGAGTGGAACCCCCCCCCCCCCCTCCCCTCCCCCCTCTCTCTCTCCACGTCGCAAATTACTCCGACGCCCGGGCTGTGTTTGTTAGTTGGGGCGTACACATTTACATAAACATAGGTGAATATGCTTTCACCGAATGACTAGGAGAGTTAAACAGCGGAGGCTGGCCCCCCGCTTGGGGAAGGGGGGAGGGGAACTGTGGTGTGCAGTGACGCTGCCGGGGGGCGGGGACGAGGCGGGACTGCGCCGTGCGCGCGGATTTCAGGGAAGGGTCTGGAGGCACTCTGAAAAAAAAAAAAAACTTTGAGCGAAAGTGCCGGCGGCGGAAGCTCGATGACCCCCCGCGAAGTTGATTCTCGCGCGCGGTTATCTGGCCGGCCGGCTGGTGTAAGTGGGCGGCGGCGGCGGTGGCGGGGGCGGGGCCTCGCGAGTTTCGAGTCGCTGAGGTGGAAAGGGGCGGCAGTACCGAGCGGTAGAGCCGGCGAGGAGCCGGTGGCTCGGAGCGTGGAGGCGCGTGGCGGAGCGTGGCGGAGCGGCAGCGGACTCTGAGCCTGATGTTCCATCTCTCTTGATCAAAGTCTGGCACGCTGCCTGGGCCCAGGGCCCTGGCCGGGCAGCGGCGCGCTGCACCCAGCTTCGGGAGTTGGCGGCCGTTGGCGGACACACTCCTCGGACAGCCAGAGTTACGCTACGTAATAGGGCCGTTATCAGGACGCTCTGCTGCTGTTCGCTGTCGACGGCGTGTTCGCCGCCTGACAACTACTGTCTCGCGAAGTGTCTCACACACTCAGCTGCTGTGTAACGCGTTTCAGAAAGTACGCAACGGAATCGCCGCAGGCGTTACTTTCGGTCTGCGAGGAGGCTCGCCGTGTGTACACGCTGCTTACCCCTTCCCCGGGGCCGGGCGCTGCGACGCCGCGTCGTAAGTTCAGCTTCCTTCCACCCGAGGCGCCAGCAGCGGCGCCACCGGCTCCACCCCGCCGCAGCGGAGCGGAGTACATAGCGGCGCTCAGGCACGAGTTTATGTGGCTGCGGGTATTACTGGAAAAACGAGAAAGGAAGGGCTGCTGAGCCTCCGCAGTAGAGGGAGAGAGAGAGAGAGAGAGAGAGAGAGAGAGAGATGCGAAACTAAAGCATTACACACAGAACGGGAGGGCGGAAGGTTATCGTCTACGCGTTTTTTGACAAAGAAAAAAAATCTTTGGCAGTCATTTTTTATTACTATTTTTTTGCGTTTCGCTTTCTAGATCATTTTAAGTTTCTCAGCAGCCGCGAGTTCAAGCTCAATGAACCTCTCCCCTCAACCTCCCCCTCCATCCTGAACGTTGGCGCGGCAGGGGTTCCTTAATCACCGACTCACCTAATTAGTGAGGGAATGACGCCAAGACGAACACCGATTCCCCGCGATGGGATGGGATGGGAGGGCCCGGCCGGCCCCTCGCGTACTTATGGCGCCTATCTCTCCCCACCGCGGCCCTCCATTCTCATCGCAATGCGACTTGTTCACCCTTCCCTTTATTTCCGGATCCCCCCTTTTTTGTGCACTTAATTGCTGGTGATTTCGGACGGCCGGCGGCGGCGGCCTCCCGGCGGCGCGGCGCGTGCATCCGATGTGTCGCTGTCTCTTCCCGCGCCGCCGAGGGAGGGAGGGAAAATTGCAAATGAACACAAAAGAGAAACGATGATGATGATGGTGGTGGCGGAGGTGGCGGCCGGTGCAGTCGGGAGGAAATGATATTTTTGCTGGTCTCATTATGCGGAATCTCTCTCTGTCTCCCTCCCCCTTGCATTCCGCGCTTTTCTATTTTTGTTTTTGCTTTCCGTCATTTCGCGTAATAGAAATAACTTGTTATCTCCCTTCTCCTTCATTAGGCAGTGTGACCCGGGTGAGTATTCCGACAGATAGCCAATCCCCCGGGGGGCGTCGTGCTGCACAGCAGCAGCAGCAGCAGCGGCAGCAGCAGCGCCCCTCAGTGGCGGTCACGCCTCCCCGCCCGCCCGCCCGGGCGCCTGCGGACTGGGGATAGGCACGCCCGCAGAGCCCCTGTGCGCGGCGGGCTGGCCTACCTCCAGGCGGCCGTCACGGGGGAAGAGCGGCAGCAGCGGCAGCAGCGGCAGCAGCGGCAGCGTCATCAAGGGAGCCGAGGCGCTTGGAGTGCAGCTGCAGGGCCAGGGGTGGGCCAGGGGTGGGCCAGCAGCGGGGCGCTGCAAGGAACAAGGGGGAGAAAAGACGACGCGGAGGTGAGACAAGACGGGGGCTGCCGCCCACCCCGTCCCTTATAAAGGAGTCCGCTGGCTTCATTATTCGCCGTGGCCCACAGGGCACCGGCGACGACGACGACGACGTGGTCTGAGCTGCTGCTGCCGCGCCAGCCCGGCCCGGGCCCCGCGGCACAAGTATGCGCCTCAAGAAAAAGAAGGAAGACGTCGCCGAGCCGAGGCGCGAGGGCCGGCTCGGGCGGCGGGGGCTGATCTATTAGTCACACGAGGAGTGGCCGCGGACAGGCGTCAGCTGCACCGCGTGGTGCACCGGAGCCGCCGCCACTCCAGCGAGGTAAGGCGCCGTGCATTCCTAATCACCGCAAAGAAAGAGAGGCGAGGGTCTCCAGCGCCGCCGCCATGGATTTGCATGGCACTCCTCGGCGACAGCGGCGAGAGCCGGCCGGCACGGTATTAGCATACTGTCTTCCCAGCATTAGCACTCCATTTACAGATTTGGCTTTTTGTCCGCGCGGAGCAGGCGGCGCCGGCGGCGGCGGCGGTTAGCGTCTTTGCCGAGCTCTGCGGAGCGCCGGCGGGGGGCCGCGTGGCGTGGCGTGGAGGGGCGGGGAGCCGCCCAGTGTCCAAAGTACAGGCGGAGGCTAGGCGGGCGGCACGGCCGTGGGACGGCCGCGGCCCGCTGACGCCTCTGACGCCGGTGACGCCGCCCCGCCGCACCGGGCCGGAAAGGAATCAATAAGTAGGGAAGAGGGGACAAAGGTGAGGCGGCCGGGGCAGTCTGCGGTCTGCCACCGGACCGGCCGCCAGCGGAAAGTTTCTGGCCGGCCGAACGGTCGTCACTGACGTGAATGACTCGGTAGGTTCGCGAGGCGCCGCACGCACCGCCAGCCGTGACGACCGAGCGCCGCCGGGAGACGTTCGTGAGGCTTCTGTAACCTTATCACAAGCACGACGCTGCGTGCTCCCTCCGCTACACTGCCAAAAAATGCACACAAAAAATAAAGAAATGAATAAAAAAGTACAGAGAGTGCGTTCTGAGACGGTACAGGCACCAGAATCTCCGGAAGAAATTTCTGCCCTCCGCCCTCTATCTGAAAATAGAAAATGTGGACGGATTTCCTCGGGGCCCTTGGAAACAGCACTCCGACTGTTCTCCAGCGTTGCGGGGGGTTCAAGTGCGGGTCATGACGGCGTCGCCGTTCCGAGGAGCGATGACTCCGAGGAGCGAGGGGTGAGGGAGGGGAGGGGGGTGGGGGGGGGGGGTGCATTAGTCTGCCGCCCCCCGGGAGTGTAGGCCAGCCCGCAACGTGCCGTGCGTGTAATTAGCCTCAATAATGCATCAGGCCAGCAGGAGTCGGGAAGGACCGGCCGGAGTGGAGGGGTCCTGGCGGGTCCTGGCGGGTCCTGGCGGGCTGCGGCTGCGGTGTGCTTGGTTACCGGCGGCGCTGCGGGGTGGGGGGCGGCCAGGGGCGGCCAGGGGCGGCGGCGTCGACCCGCACGCGGATGGCCATGTGTATCCGTGGAGTCGGACGAGGAGGAGCTCTCGGAGCTGGTAGCGAGCGTGTGGGAGAGAGAAAGAGGGAGAGAGGGGGGGGGGGCGAGGTTAATGTCAGGAGAATACTGCTAGCATAGACCACGACCACTTTGTTAGAGCGGGACGCCAAACTGGAGGCAATTTATTTCTCGTGATTTTAGGAAATATTCACAATACCATCCTCGTACTGTCATAGGGCCGTCAGGGAATCAGGGGCCCCACACTCCCCGAGGGGAGATGAGAGGGTTGGAGCAGAGCAAGTCTAGATGCACTTCTAATCCGTTCCTGTTGCCTCCCCGCTGCCCCACCGATGCGGTCCCTCGATGAACGAAGAGGGACCTCCAGCAGGATCCGACTTCATCTCTACTTCGGCGACGCACCACTAACCATTCGGCCTGAGAGAGAGAGAGAGAGAGAGAGAGAGAGAGAGAGAGAGAGAGAGAGAGAGAGACCTGCTGACGATGGGTCGTGGATTGGTTTGAGGCCCTCCCCCCCCTCTGAATGTTGCCTCGTCCCCCCGGGCCCCACGTGATCAAGCGGAGGGCTGGCCTCGCGCTCTGCCCGCCCGGCTCTGCCTGCCCGCCGTGCCGCCTCCGCCGCCTCCGCTGCCTCCGACGCTCCGCTGGCCGCTATCTTTCGCACCCCTGACCGGGCCGGTGTGGGGCTGGAGGGCCCCGGCAGGCCCCGGCAGGCCCCGGCCCTACTCACTAACTACCGCAATTCTTTCTCTTTTCTTCTCCCCCCTACTCCTACTACGACACGGGGGGCAGCAGGGCTGAGCTGAGCCCTTCCGTTGGCCCGCGTGCGCCTTCTCTCCTTCGCAAGGAGAACTCTTTCTCACTCACCCTCCCCCCCCCTCTATCTCCCCTCCCTCTCTTTCCGGTGGACCTGTCTTGGCGCCTGGCTTTCCCTCTCGCACCCCCCTTTTCCTGCCTGATCATAGTTTCGTGCAGCGCGCACTCTCTTCCTTGGCGCGTTTCCGGTCATCAGGACACTGCCTGTACACCCCCTACTCTCTCTCCCTCTCTCCCTCTCTCTCTCTCTCCCTCTCATTCCTTCCGCTTCGCCCATCGGCAGTGAAGAGGAGGCCGGAGGGGAGGGGCCGCGTGGCCGCGCCTCCCGCCTCCAATTTTCGCGGCCCATCTCGTACTATTCAGCCACACCTCACCTCATCTTCCGCTCCACGTTCCGCCGAAGCGCTTGCTCTTCTTGTCCGCCTCCACAGCAGCCAGCACCCTCGCCCTCCTTGCGCCGCGCCGCCGTGTCCATTTCTTGCCCAGGAAAATTCCTCACCGCGAGTTTTCCGACGACTTTCCGCACCCTCCCAAGTATTTCGGCGAGCCGGGCGTCGTCGGCGAGGTGCCATCGTCGTCGCGAACCTCCCCCCGCGCTGCTCACACAATGCTTTCTTATTGCCCGCCCAGCCAGCCCCTTCTCTCTCTCTCTCTCTCTCTCTCTCTCTCTCTCTCTCTCTCTCTCTCTCTCTCTCTCTCTCGCTCAGCCCGGAAAGAAACAGCCCGCGTGCTGTCCTCCATCACAGTCGCGAGGTAAAGTGCACAACGCGACGCCGCTACCGCGCAGAGGCGGCGGCGGCGGCGGCGGCGGCGGCGGCGTCACTTCTCAGAGGCGCCCATTTTTAATCCAGATTAATCCCCGGCGCGTTACTCACCGTGGGCGCCGCGCTCCCCTTTCCGAGAAGGGCCACAGCAGCGGTGCCGCGCCGGCCGGAGGGTTGGCGCGGTGGCGGTGTCGGCGGCGGGGCAGGCCGGGGTACGCCTCACTGCCCCCGGCCCCCGGCACGACGGCGTACGGCGTCCGACTTCTCAGCGCACACTCACACACACACACACACACACACATACAGACGGCCGACGCCTGCCCAGCGGAGGTCTCCGCCGCGCCCGCCCCGTCCGCCTGCTCGCCCCCGTTATTTTCACTTCTGATTAATCCCACGGCCCGGCGCCGCCCGCCGCGGCCCCGGCGCCCGTCTGAAGGCCCGACCGAAGGCCCGCGCCGCGCTCCATAGCCATTCTTTGGAGGCCCGCCGAGCCGCGCCGCCGGTGCCGGTGCTAATGAAATCTGCAGACGGTCCTAATGAAATCAGCGAAGAAAGCCGCCGCTGCGGCCACGGCGGACGGCGGCGAGCGGGCCGAGCAGCAGGCCGGGGCCCCGGGGGAGCGACCGGGACCGACCGGGACCGGTCCGGCCTGGTGAGGCGTGGACAGGACCCTCAGCCTCCCGGCCGGCCTCCTTCCTTGTAGGATCTGCGCGGCGCCGCCATTTGCTTTTCTCGGCCCGTGATTTTATGAGCGCCACCCGACGCGGCCGGCGGCCGGCCCTTTAAATGAACCGAAAGGCGCTGCCGGGCCCCGCCCCGGCCGCCCCCGGCCGCCCCCGGCCGCCCCCGGCCGCCCCCGGCCGCCCCCGGCCGCCACCAGCGTCCCCGCGGCCGCCGCCGCGCGCGCTGACTCTCAGATGAAGCGTCTATGACAACGCCGAGGAGCGAAGCAATTTCACGTCTGATGTGTCACGGGCCGCCACTGCACCGCCAGGACGGACCACCACGCCGCGCCGCCAAAGTGCACATTCACTTGACGCTGCAAGGGGAGAGAGGGGGATAGAGAGAGGGAGGGAGAGAGAGAGAGAGAGAGAGAGAGAGAGAGAGAGAGAGAGAGAGAGAGAGAGAGAGAGAGAGAGAGAGACTGAGGACGGCGTCGTCGACTTCTCCCATACCGGCCGCGCGTGTGCACAGGCGGGTCCGGGTGATGAGGCTTTTTTCCACTTGATGTGTTTTCCTTTGACGAAAAGAATGTGCGTGCGAGTGTGTGTGTGTGCGTGCGTGTGTGTGACTGAGAGTGGTGTGTGCGGGGAGAGGCTCATGCCTCGGTGCGCCAGTGTATTTGTGTGTGTGTGTGTGTGTATGTGTGAGCGTTAGTGTGTTGCGAGCGCTCGCGTCTCCCCCAGTGACATTTTTGCAGTGGGTGGGACCGCGCCCGCTTGGGCTGCAGCAGCGGTGAGGGATGCCGGCCGTGCCGGTCTGCTCGGGGTTCTCTTTGCTTCTTCATTCCCCCTTTCCTTCTTCTTCCTTCCCGGCGATTTGGCCGCGGCGATGAATCAGAGGACGGCCCCACATACCGCCCGGCAGCGGAGCGCGCCGGCTGGGTAGGCAGCCCAGCGTGCGCGGCCGCTCGGCGGGCCGGCCTACGCCGCACGGCGCTCTCCAACAAACTCCACCACCTCGCCTTCACGGTAGCGACCGAGTCAGTGCTGACGTGCCACGGAAAAGGAAAAAAGAAAACGGACCGGAACAGAAAACTAGTAGTGCTAAAACAAAAATTGCCAAATAAAAGATTTGTTTCACTTGCGGTTACGAAAATTTAAAAAAACAACATTGCAGTAATGCTCTACAGCTGCAGACGGATGGCATTTTCTTTTAAATAATTTCCCTCGGACCTGATCGCCAGTCAAGTGAATCATTTCAAGGCTCTCTCTCTCTCTCTCTCTCTCTCTCTCTCTCTCCTCTCTCTCTCCGTCTCTGGCCGGAAGCAATCCACTCAGAAAACACTTTACTCGGCGGCCCGAGTCAATGAGTGACGGACCTGCCCCGTTTTTATTCCGATGGCACATCATCGGAGCGCGTCAGAGGCGGCGGCGGCGGCGGCGGCGCACCGCGGCATCATGCTTTTTAAGTTACAGCTTAAATGGCCGTCCGTGGGACCGAAATGAGCTGGCGGCGTCGCGGCGGCGGCGGACCGCAAAAGCTCCTCTCTTCTCTTTCTTTCTCTCTCACTCCCCCTTCCTTCCGATACGATGCGATACTCGAAGGGCATCCGTCGCGACGTCCCGTCATTGGGGGGCGGTGCGCTAAAAAACGGTCGTGAAGGAAAGGGGCGATGTTATCGGACAGCTTCTCTCTGTCTCTCATGTCCCTTCCCCTATCCTACTCTCTCGCTCTCTCCCCTCTATCTGCCTCCCCGCCCTCTCTCTCTCTCTCTCTCTCTCTCTCTCTCTCTCTCTCTCTCCATCCCTCTCTTTTGCCCCGCCACAGCAGGTCATGATTGACTCCGCGGCTGCGGGTCACAAGTGTGGGGCCGTGGGGCCGTGGGGGGCCCACGCTGTTATCACTAATCACCCTTCGGTTATTCGGGGCAGGCCTGATCAGACGGGGGAATTTGGTTTCCGCGGGCTGTGACACACACACACACACACACACACACACACACACGCAACGCGTCATTAGGAATGTCTTGGGAGGCACAGAATCGACTCGGTGCTCGCGGGGCCGGGGCCTCAGCGTACCCCGCGTCCCCTCCTCCCCCATTCACGAGCGCCATACACGACGCGACCCATTTTAACACACACAATACCATCCATTGCCACAAACACACACACACACATATGCACATTCCTTTGCCGACGCTGTGCGTGTGTGTGTGTGTGTGGCGGGGTGTGCGGGCGAAGGCGGCGGCGGCGGCGGCCATCCGCCCCCTCTCTAATGCATATGCGCTGGGAGGGCCGCAGCAGCGGCGGCACCGGCACGACGACCGTCTTGTTCTCCGAGGAGATTTGGCACTGGTTAATACGCACGCATGGCTCGCGCCTTTGCGTACAGCGTCACACACACACACACACACACACACACAGCCCCGCTGTTCCCCCTTATCCTTGGCCGCCCGGGCACGATATAAACGTCTTGATTCACTTCCGGCCGGCGGGGGCGCGGCGCCGCGGGCCGTGAGCCGTGAGCCGGCCCCGAATCAGCAGCAGCAGCAGCAGCAGCAACCCTAACGCCTCTCGCAAACAACGAACGAACGCTCATAAACAGGGCGGGCGCGCTGCCGCTGCACGGACGCGCGCCCAGGAATGCCGCGCGTGTGTATACACAGACTGCCGCTGGTGCCGGGGGGCCGTAAGGAGTTCATTCATGGCCATGAAGCGGAAGGGAGGCCGGGCGGGGCGGGCGGGGCGGGGCGGGCGGGGCGGCTAGCAGGCAGGAGGGGCCGCGACACCCCGCCGCTGCAGCAGCAGCAGCGTGGCCCATGCTCACCGTACGACTATACTATTCGGCGCGACACATTTTCCTTCCGCTCGCTTTATTCCCTGCCGTGCCGTATTTTCGCTGTACGCGCATCTGCTGCTGCTGCTGCGCTGCGCCGCGCTGCGCCGTGCCTGTCGCGGCCGGTGTGCCCCCCCCCCCCCCAACCCCTCGCACCGCCTTGCTCGCTTAACCCTTCGACGCCCCCCACCGCCTTCCTTCTCCCCCCAGGCTTGGCGGCGGCGGCGGCGGCGGCGGCGGCCCCGCGATTCTTATTTCTGTATAGCGGCGCAGCAAAGGCCGCGTGCAAAATGAACAGTTGTATTGCTGGAGGGTGGTGGTGGTGGTGGTGGTGGTGGTGGTGGGAAGCTCAGGGGGCCTATGGAGGAGCGAGGGAGAGCGAGACAGAGAGAGAGAGACGCAACGAAACGCAATGCAATAAGGACGAAAACAAGAGCACCTCCACGATCCAATGAAACTGAGCGTGCCCTGAACACCAGCTTAAGCTGTGCGCTAGCGCGCACACACGTACGCATTTCTCATCCCGTGAGCCGCCGTGTTTGCCGCACCGCTGTACAGGCGTTTGTGACACCTCCCTTTTTTTGCACTTTATTCTCCCAGTGGCGTGCTGCGGCTGCGGTGGCGGGGAGGGCTGTGGTGCTGGGCGGCCGTCGCCCCCGCATTGCATCTTGGGACGTTTCACACACCGGTCCGCGCGGGGCCCGTGGGGCGGCCTGTGGGGGACCGGCATTCGGAATTAACAGCCCCCGTAGCGGCCCTGGGCTGCGAGTGCGCAGTGAGGTGCGGCCGTGCATCCATGCCGTGCTCGAGAGCCGGGGCCGGGGCCGGGGCCGGCCGGGGGCGGAGGTGTGTAAATTGTGCGGAAGTGCAAAACGAGGGGCGAACTGGGAGGGAGGAAGAGGGAGAGAGAGAGAGAGAGAGAGAGAGAGGGGGAGGGGGGCCTTTACTTTCTCTTCTCCAGGCCGGTCATCGCGAACGCGGCGCTCTCAGAGTGTATAATACCGCCGAGACCACGTCGAATATTCAGTGCACACTCCTGATCCACCGACACCGACACTCGCCGTTTTGTTGAGTATGTACCGATCCCTTCCAGTCCGATCCCCGATGCCGCCGCCCTGCCGCCCCCCTCTCTCTCTCTCTCTCTCTCTCTCTCTCTCTCTCTCTCTCTCTCTCTCTCTCGCTCTCTCTCTCCTTCTCCCTCACCACCGCCACCGCCCCTTGGTGCATCGCGAGAGACTTTCTCTCTCTAACGAACCGGAATAGTCCGCCCCACACTGCGCGACCCTCAGCGGCACACCCCAACGCCGTCCCGGCCCCAGAGCGTCAACCCAGGCCGCCGCCCCCCCCACAAGACACGCGCACAAATGTGGGTACAGTTCCCATGGATACTCCCAATATATCCAAATTCTTCTGTAGGAGTTTTGGGGAAAACAAAATTTTAAACAATACGTGTTGTCAAACTACGAAAAAAAAAATGTTTGTTTTGGAAAACCTCATTATGGCAAATGTCCCGTCACCTTCCTGGAAAGTTTCTGGCGTGCCGGGTTAATACACGAGCTCGGTAAGGCGCGAGCTGCGTAGGCGGCGCGGGTAATGTGCGTTATTAACCCGCTCATCTCGCCGCCCCCGGCCCGGCCCCCGGCCCGGCCGACCCCGGGACTCTCGATCCTTCATCAGGCGGGCCTCGGCAGGCCTCGGCAGGCCGTCAGCGGGCGCCGCCGCCAGCGGTAACTCACGGCACCGCAGGGCCGCAGGGCCGCAGGGCCGCAGGGCCGCAGGGACCGCGGAGGAGCACAACAAGCGCGCCGGCGACTACCCGGCAGAGGGGGAACCGGCCGCCGCCCGGCCGCCCGGGAGGTGGACCGGCCCGCCGTACACCCCTGCTCGGCGGCGCGGCCTACCCGCGGCTTGGCGGGCGCTCGGGGCAGCCGCACGACCAGCGCGTTGTCCTCAACTCATCTCTCAACTTACAAAAAAAAATAATAAAAATAAACAGTGTACGCCCCGAAAAAATTTAATGAATAAAACCTCAATAATTCCCCCATCCTCCAAAAAATTAATATCAAAACACGATTTTCACTTGTGGTACACTTCTTGAATCTCGAGTGATTGACCTCTCGACTTACTGCTGCCTTCGCGCAACCAAACAGCATGCGATGACGCCCCGTCAGAAATAAATATATGAATACCGCGTTGGCGTTTGTACGCACTGAATATTCCAAGTGACCTCCCCCCTAGGTGGCAACAGTGTGGTCTGACGTGCGATGCCGGAGGCAACGTCTCTCTCTCTCTCTCTCTCTCTCTCTCTCTCTCTCTCTCTCTCTCTGTGAGTGTGTGAGTGTGTGTGGGTCTGGCGCAGGCGTCTTGATTTGCCCCGCTGATATGAGCCATAAATTTGCCAGCTGATTGGCGACGATGACGACCCGGCCGCGCGCCGTGCCAGAGTCAGCCAGGAGCAAGGACGATGAGCAGCGCCACGCCGCGCCACGCCGCGCCACGCCCTGGGGCCTGTGGGGCGGCAAATTGATTTCTGTGACAGCGAGCGAGCACGGCCACGCCAGCTACGCCGGCTACGTGCGTGCGGTGCGGGAGGAGCCTAACCTAACCCTCGCCATGTACCTCGGATCATCCCGCGACCTGTCGCCGCCCGGCCGGCCCCCACGTCACGTCACGCCAACACAAACAAACTCCTCGGCTGCCCCATTCTACTCCGCGCGGCCGGCCGGCCGGCCGGGGGACGCCGCTGGGGGACTCCGCTCCTCTCTCTCTCTCTCTCTCTCTCTCTCTCTCTCTCTCTCTCTCTCTCTGTCGCCCTGAGTGACTTTTGTTGACCGGAGCCGGACTTTTTCCCCGCCGCGACCGGCGCGCGACCACAGGGATCGAGCAAACAGTCGAGTTTCCTGGAGCGCCCCCCCCCCCTCTCTCCATCTTTATATGCACCGTATTACCAACAGTGTTATTCGTTTCTCAGCCAGCCTGATTTCCTACGGATGCGTGGCGTGGCTTCTCATCATCATCATCATCCAAACTTTACCGTTTCGCCGTGATATTTGTGGCAGCGGCGGGGCCCCGCGCTCTATAGACTGGCGGAGGCTCGCCTCCCCGCGCGCGTGCGAAAAATGAGGCGTCTCGAATTAATTGTGTCTCTGGGTGCCTTATTAAAAGAAACAAACGGGCGCGGGCATTAGCATCGGCATCAGCAATGCACCCCCGAGAGGAAACGCATTTCCATTCGAAAATTGATAATCAAGCTAATTGCGTAAAGGGTTTTAATTAATGGCTCCCTTCCGTCAGTGCCGGCCGGGCCTTCCTAGGCTAGGCCGGGCTGTAGGCCCTCGGCTAGACGCCCACTGAGGATCTCGATGGATCGTCTGCCGGGTAACAGGAGCAGCCGCTCTGAAATGACGCGGGCCGAACGGGACGGACAGAAATTTTCAGCAAGAGACTTGTACTCCTCCGTGGGCGCCGCGGGACGACGGCGCAGAGGCCGGCGGGCCGCCGTCAGACGGCCCCCGTTCGAGCCGGCCACTCTCCACTACAGTCGGCAGCGGCACGCCGCGCCGCGCTCCCCAATCACTCAGCGCGACGCGCGGGGCCTTGGTCCCGTAATACGGCGTGGGATCCATTTATCGTCTCGATTTATTTATATTGGACAACTGGCCAGAGGCGGCGCCGCCTGCCGGCATACAAATAGTATTATAATAGCAGGTGAGCAGTTTGTAAAGGCACTCTGGGGACAGCGGCGCGTGGCGCGCGCGGCCGCACTGCGTTTCATGCCGATAAAGTCGACCGGGCCGGCCTATTAAGAGGCAGTCCGTCATTACGCGAGCGGCGCACTCTTTTGATAGACGCGGCCGCGATATGATTTACGGGCGCCAAAGTAAACAACGAATCACATATACGCGTTTGATGGAGAATCGAGGACGGCCCTAACCTGAAAAAAAATATAACCATCGCGCGGTATGGCAATATTCCAGCAGAGGGGCGGCCCACGCCGCCGCTGCGCTGCGCCGCTCTCCTCATCGACACACAATATAATTGCGTTTCGGACGCGGCTCGATGACAGCTCTCGTTCGATAGTTGGCTGCGCCGCCCCCCGGGGGCCCGCGGGGGGGATGGCCAGCAATGTGCCGCTAATTGCACGTACACTTCCCCGCCGACCAATCACGTACCGCCGCCGCGCCGCCGCCGCCCGCCTGCACGCCGCTGCACCGCCAATATGCGACCCACGGGGAGAAATGCATCACTGGAAATTGGACAGAAGATCTTCCATTTAACCGTCATGCGTTTTTAAGTATTAAGTTTTACGGATTCCGAAAAGAAGTATGAGCGAAACATTGAAAAAAATTACGGCTGCAATTTTAAGAAAGATCTGCACTGGAATTTTTCGGTATACATTTACTTTGAAGATTATGTTTGTTTAGATTACAGGAATCTACGAAAATATTCCTTAGGCAGAATAAAAAACCGAAAAAAAAAACTGAAATGTTTTTGAGTTATTAAAATTCCAACGCGCGCGGGCGGCGAGCCACATACGGCATACATAAATATGGCGCACATATGAGGAATCACATGCCCGACTGACCGTATTATCTTGGGTACGACGCGGCCCTGTGCCGCTGTGTGGCGCCACCAGAGCTGCGCCCCCACCCGCCAGACCGGAATAAAAACCGGGGTGATGCGAAAAAAAAGAACGGACTCAAGTCGTATGTCGTGCGAGGTAATGGGGTGGAACGGACATGGACGCGCGATCGGGATCTTTTATTCTATTATTTCCCCTCTGGGTGTGTCTGTTTCTGCCTGTATCTGTCTGTTGTTTCCACTAAAACCCTTTCCCTGGTCTGTTTTTCCAACCTTGCACAAATTTAGGCTTGATGAGCTGGCTGGTGTAGCGTCAGAGCGGACCTCCCCGGCGCAGTGACGCCGCGTATTGTAACAGTCCCCCCCCCCCCCCCCCCCCCGCGCGCTTCCGGGGACAATATTACGCTTGGCCGCGCTAAAACACACGGCGCGTTTGTTAAGCGTTGCGCCATCCAAATATACATACATCGTTGGCAGTGACTTCTGCCCTTTGCGCTGCCACCGTTTCAAAGTCAATCGACCATAAACCGCTTTTTTTTGTTTTTTTTTTCGGGGGAGGCGGGGGCAGATCCCCTATTTTACAGACGACTTCGTTCGTTTCTATACCCGCACGGTCCTACTCTATCCGCGACTAACGTCGGAACGATCCCCGAACGTGCGGCGACGACTTACTCTCTCTCTCTCTCTCTCTCTCTCTCTCTCTCGCCCCCAACTCACCGCTTTGTCAACCTTTTGCTCTCCCCTCTCACTCCCTCCTCCCCCCCGCGCCGCCACTTTTATTCCGAAACAAAAGGCTTTACCGGCCGCCGTGCCATTTCTCCGCCGCGACGAAGCGAAGGGCAGCCAGAGGGACTCACCGGACCCACTAAGTCCACACAATCGATTGGTGCGACCAGCGCGGCTGTGAGGCGCCGGCCGGGCAGGGCCTCACAGGGGGGCTTGGGGGCCGGGCGGGGCGCGAGACATCGCCTCGCTGTTAATTGTTTGACTTTGAATCGAACAATGTGTCCATAGAAAAGGGAAGAGTGCGCTGGAAAGGGGGTGAAAGTTCCTCCCTCTCCCTCTCTCTCTCTGTCTCTCTCTGTCTCTCTCTCCCTCTCCCTTTGCCCAAGAGGGGTGGCGGTCGTGGGCGCAGGGCTGAATTTGCTGGTATCTGTAGGGTGCTTGTTCAGCGCCGCACTTTACGCCGGTCCCTCGAGGCGCGCGGGGCAGAGAGGGTGGGCGGCGCGGGGGCCCTCTCTTCACCCCTTTCCTACCCCTCAGCCCCGCATCCCCTCTCCCCTCGCTTTCGTTTCGTCTTCAATTGTGCTAATTCGGTTATGAAGGGGAATTTTTAAGTGTCGGTCGGGAGAGAAAGAGAATAATGTAGCGCTCTCTCTCTCTGTCTCGCTCTCTCTCCCTCCCCACCACTAAGGGGCCGCACGCTTTCTTTATTCCGGGTGAAAAGGAAACGCTATGCGGAATAAGAGGACCGTGGTGGTCGCGGCCGCGGTCCGTAGCGCGGGGCCGCAGCGCTGCTGCTGCGCCATGAATTTCTCATACGACCCCGAGAGTGCGCGCTGTGCGCCCGCGGAGTATCCGCGCGCCGCCGCAGCTCGCTGATGTAAACCGTTCGGGTGTGCTGTACCGCGCACTCGGAGGGTACTGCTCCCGCCGCCTCATCAGAAGCGACACGGTGCTCCGTGCGTCGTTGTGAAGTGTAAAGCGGCGCTGCAATGATATAAAGTCCCCGCTTGATACGGTGGAAATGTTCCCTTGAACACTTTACAATAAACTGCATTCCATCGAAAAAATTAAATACGTTGCCCCAAATGCTTTTTTTCCGCGTGTGCGCGTCGCTGAGTGTCATCGCCACCGCAGAAACAATCGTGAGGGGTAAGATGCAAATGCGGCGCGGTGCGTGGAGGGATCAACGGGACGCGTGGCGGGGCCGGCACGCCACGCCACGCCACGCCACGCCACGCCACGCCACGCCACGCCACGGCACGCCACGCCACGCCACGCCAGGCACGGCGCGCGATCCGATTTGTCGCTGATTGCGAGGGCTGGAGTGCCGCTTGTGAGGCCGCCGCTGCCGCCGCCGCGCCTCCCGAAGGGGTAAGTTCCTTGTCCTGACGAACCGCTTGTGATTGTAGCCCCGCTCCTACCGCCGCACCAAGTGCCGCCCCAACAAGTGCGCCAACAGGCCAAAACTTCGGCGGCGGCGGCGGTGGCGGCGGCATGTGGCGGGCGAAAGGTCCCTCTTTCCGCGGTCGCCGTTAGCAAGCCTCGATAATTAAGGAGGGCGTTTGTCGTCCGGTGAGAGCTGGGCAGAGAAAACAGGAGTCGGTCAGGATATGAGAGAGGGGAAGATATGGGGACGCCGAGCAGCGAGGATTTTTTTTTAAAATATTAATCAGCGACTCGAACAATGATATCGAGTCGGAACTCCGCGGGAAACGAAGTTTAGCGGCGCGAAAAAATGGCCTCGCCGCCAGCAGCACCAGCACCAGCAGCGAAAAGGGGGCGGAGGGGGGCCGTATTTTCTATTTCCGGCCCCCCCTCGCTCCCGCGGGCCATTTTGCGGGGCCCACATTTTTGGCATTTCTAAGGGAGGCGGCGGGAGAACATCTTTCAAGTGAAACAACCAACAGTGTTCGGATTGGCTTATCGCGCGGCGCGCGGATTCTGGGGGATCCACTTGCGAACACTTTTCCCTTTTTCTTTCGGCTCGGGCTTCTTGGTCGGCAGCAGGGGGGAGCGAGGAGTAGAGGGAGAGAGAGAAAGAGTGTGTGTGTCGGTAAAAGAGGAGAGAGAGAGAGGGGGGGGGTGAGACAGACGGACGGAAGAGGGAGAGAAAATTTGAACTGCGAGAGGAAAGTTTTGCTGCAGAAGTGAGTTTGGCGTGCGGCGTGCGCGGGTACTACTCCTCCTTGCGCGTCGCGGGGGTCCGGCCGTCGTGGCGAGTGTCGCTGATAAGGTTTGATAAGAGGCGACGGGTGAGAGAGAGGGAGAGAGAGAGAGAGATAGAAAGAAAGAGAGAGAGGACGAGAGGGGTTTGCGTGCGACCGCGCTGTGGAGGAGTGATGGCGAGTGACTCGAGATATTCGAACGCGCCGCTTTTGTTTCACTTCTTTTTTTTTTCGCTGCAGGAGACGGGCCGCGATATACCAAAGTATGGGAATGAATTTTCTACGCCGCTGGCTTTGATGGGGGGCTCCGCCGGGGCTCGGGGGCTCGGGGCTGCGCCGGGCTCCCCGCCGACGGTATCGACACGTCTTTGCACTCCTTCTGTACACGTCGCCGGCGGCGGCCGCGGCGGCGGAACGATAGCGTGACAAGCGTGTCCGCGAACCCACGCAAGCCACTCCCGGCCCCGCCGCGCCGCGTCCGTGACCCGCCCTGCTCTGGTATTTACCGGGGGACTTCTGCCCGTCAGCGACGTGCACCTAACCCACCCCGAGTCCGCCCGGGGCCCCGTTGTGCTGTCCAGGACAGTCACCCTAGCTCTGCGTCTCTCTCTCTCTCTCTCTCTCTCTCTCTCTCTCTCTCTCTCTCTCTAGCTCTCTCTCGGCGTCCCAGCGAAGCACCGACTCCCCGGGGACGCATATTTTACGAGATTTACGACAGATAGAGGCGCTAGGTTGTCAGGGCTCGCCATGCTATGCGCGTGCTATCTCGACGCAGACGCCCTCTCCCTCCCTCCCTCCTCCTCTATCCACCCTCCCCCGCATCTCTCTGTCTGTGTCCTTCCCTCTAACCCTCTTACCCCATCCCCGCACCCGCCTTTCTCTCTCTCTCTCTCTCTCTCTCTCTCTCTCTCTCTCTCTCTCTCTCTGTGTCTCTCTCTCCTCGGTGCGTAATGCGTTCCTCATCGTAGTGGCCCCACCAGGTCCCTCAGGTCCCCCGGGGCGGGAGGAGCGGACGGCGGCGTACGGACGGGGTGGAGCTAAGGGGTTGGTACCGAGAGGGCTGGCCCGGCGCTGCGGCCGGCCGGCCGTGAGTACCGCACGTAACGTCCGCCCACCTCCGGGGATGACCAATCAATAATCTCAAATTTGAAAATGTAACAATAATTTGAAAAAAAAATTATGCTGCACATGAATGTGCGTGATGTCTTCTTTCTCACGTGACGGCCTGAATATATTCCGCAGTGTCTGCTGCTGTCCACCCCCGCGTCACGCCGACTGCCTGTCGCCCGGGCGGAGGTACCAGTCGGCGCCGCCGCCGCCCCTCCGCTCATTAAGACACTGCGATAGCGCGGCCTCCCTGCCCGCAGTATCGCAACAGGCGGAACAGCGCACCTCTCACAGGCCGACGGGGCGGCGGCTCCAGCCCTCACAGTAAGACGAGCACCTCCCGCGAACCTTCCGAAAACCTCGCCGCTGCTTCGGCGGCACGCACTGCGGGCGTTCGCTCTACTTTACATTTTGTCACGGTTAGACTTTGAACTTGAGATATTTCCCGGTGTGGTGGTGACGGTACGCTGCCAGACGCCGCCGTCACACCCGCGGGATAGATGGCCGGCTCGGCGTGTGCGGGGCCTGCGGGGCCTGCGGGGCCTGCGGGGCCTGAAGCGGGGCCGCCGGCCGGGCGGCGGGCAAATTGAATCCGACGGTTAGTGGGTGGAAGTGGCTGCCGCGGCTTATATTTCCCCTGCCGCCTATAACGTATAGAGTGAGGAAGTGTGTGTGTGTGTGAGAGAGAGAGAGAGAGAGAGAGAGAGAGAGG
The DNA here is from genome assembly GCA_026979955.1 of Megalurothrips usitatus. NCBI lineage: Eukaryota > Metazoa > Arthropoda > Insecta > Thysanoptera > Thripidae > Megalurothrips > Megalurothrips usitatus. Next base: position 6,860,796 of record CM049595.1, on the reverse strand, counting down.
CTGCGCGTGCGGTGCGCTGCGGCGCGGGGATCTGCCATACACACTGCAGCAGTGCCCCGACGCGTCGGTGTTTGAGTCACGTATCTCGTACGGTTCACCGATGGCAGTTGCGGCCTGTTTGCCTCGTGCGTTACGCGCTGCACCGCCACGACCTTGTGCGTGTGTGTGTGTGTGTGTGTGTGTGTTTGTGCCGCGATATAGAAAAGGTATATACTATCCCCAGCGGAACAAAACAAAGTGCAATAGTAGCCAAGGCGTTGTCGTAAAAAGGAAAAAAAAATTCTTAATAAAAACGAAACGTAAGATGCGGGGCGTCGAGCCGGAAGGGCGGGGTGCGAACCCGTGAAAAGGGCGTGAGTGTGTGTGCGTGTTCGCGTGGGAGGAGGAAGGTGTCAGAACCCAGGGGACGGCGATGGACGAGAGCCGGGCCTGCCATGGGTCGAACGGCTCAGCCCGAACCCCATCCCGTTTCATATCCCTTGATTTACGCTGCATTCAGCGGGAAGGCGAGGCCCTTCCACTGCAAGGCCCCGGCCCTCCCCATTTTTCAGAGTTGCAAATATAAACTTGATCCTCGAGGACGGGAACGTCCAGTTACAGTTATACTCAGGTTCGGGCGGACAACGACAACCATCACAGAACACATAGGAGGCCAAGCGGGGAGTCACTTCTATCGTGACCAGTGTGACTCATGCAAAGGATGTCATGTCCTGGTCTGCCGTGGGCCTGCCTCGGCCTGCGCCTGGTGTGTCCTCGGACGTTGATCCCCAAAGCCTCCGGGACTATGATTGTGATCCTGCGTTTTCCGGGTCGATTCCGTATGAGTCCCGGCCGCGTTCGCGTTTGGCCGGGCGGCAGAGGGTGGGCGCTGCAGTGCCGCGGCGCATCAGTGTGCGGGCGGCGGGGAACGGGAGCTAAACAATTAAGAAGAGGCAGGAAATGGAGGAGAAAAGGGAGGCGTAATGACGGCGGGGCCCTGCCGGGGTCCTGGCGGGGTCCTGGCGGGGCCCTGCCGGGGGTCACGACTCACGGTGTCATCGCACACCCAACGCGGCATCTCCCCGCCGTTCAAACCGCTGCAACATGTACTGCTTTCCCGGGAAGAATGCCGGGGGCCTCTCGGCGCGGCCTTGTTGTTTGTCAACGGGGTGCCACCATGGCCGCCCGTACTCGGCAGTCGTCGTCGTCGTCGTCGGGGGGTCGACACGCGGAGACAGAAGGCAAAGCCCGGCGGAGCGGCGGAGCGGCGGCCGGCGGCGATGTCAGGAGGACCTCCCGAAAGCGTGGGAAGGCGGACACCGCCGGTATGATGTATGGGGCGGGCCGGCGGCCGGTGGCGAGGCGGGGGGCGGGCCCAGCAGCCCGGCCGGGCCGGTGGGCCGGTCGGCGCGGCGTCGGCGGTTTAGCTGTTTGTCGCCGCGTCGCTGCTGCGGCTTGGGCCCGACAGACGGGGCCCACACCGGCCCCACGAGCTGCCGGAGGTAATTTCGGCCTTTATCCGTCGCTTTGTTCCTCGCTCCTGCTGCTCGAGTCGTGATGTAATTTTGTGGAAGGCGCCGACACGGCAGACACGCCGCGCCACATAGTGTGCTCATGGCGCGGCCCGTGCTCCGGTGCCGGCACTGCCGCACGCAGGCGCGCTCTCGCGGCGATGCAGGCCCTGCGTTTGTCGTCGTCGCCGCCGCCGCCTGAGGTTTTGTCAGCCTTCCAAGTCCTTGTTTCAGTGGAGAAAGGCAAACGCAGCTAGCGCGGGCTCGTCCCGCCGACAAGCGTGCGGCGCAGTGCGGCGCCCCCGACCCCAGAGCCCCGCTGCGACCAGCGACGGTCGAATGCCTCAGGCTGCTTCAGTTTCGTCGCACCGTCCGACGCCTTTCGCCGCGGCATGCGAGCCGCCGGCCCTGCGCCACCCCACACCATCCTGCAGCACCGAGGCTGCGCAGCCGGTCGATCGGCCGCTAAACGGCTGCTATGCTTCCGCCAGGATGCGTCCCCACCATCGAGTGACTCGGGCTTGTGACAGGCGGCGGCCGTCGTGTATTCCTGGGCATCTCAAACGGACATTAATTAAGAATGAGCACTTTCCTTCTGGCGTCAATAAGGCACCGGTCTCTGAGTGCTCCGTTTGCGGCCGCCGCTGTTGTCGCCGCCATTCAGGCTCGACGCGGCGGCGGCTTTACTCCTGAGTGCACAGAAATGTTAATAGTTGGCGTCCCTTTTCTTGCGCCTTCGGCGCGGCGTCGCTGGGACACCGCGCCCCGCCACACGGGCGGCGGTTTTTGTGCATCAAAGCTCTGGAACAAAAGCCGCGGCTCGCTAAAGAGCGCGTAATTGCGGCTAACTGCGGCCTTGGTATTTACACAGGGGCGCGTGGGAGGAGCCGTGCAGTACGAATTGCGGCGTGGAACACACACATACGGTCACACACGCGCACACAGTCACACACGACATGCGCGCCCTAATTGCACGGTCTCATTAATCTCGTCACAAATTAATCCGCGTTATCGGGAAAGGCTGCTTGCTCGGACACAACACTCCTCACAGCGAGCCGCGTCTCGGTTTTTACTATGGAGTCACCAATTTCATCTTTTCGCTCCGCGCGCAGCGCATCGCAGGGAAGCCCTGACGGGTGGACTGGGCGGTGCTGGCTGGGCCGCCGCGTCGGCTCGGAGACCAGTGTAGTTCGAGATGTGTCCGCCAGATCGCGCGCGGAGTGCCTCCGTGAGCGGAGCAACAGCGGCCCCGGCCAGCTCCGGCTCTGGCTGAAGGCAGGGTTCCTCTCTCTCGCTCTCTCTGTCTCTCTCTCCCTCTCTCTCTCTCTTTCGCTATCTCTCTCACGCAAACGAACATCGTATGCCGGCCGGCTCTGCGGCCGCCGTGCTGTGTGCAATGCGTCGACCGCAACTCACCTCCGAGCACGTTTGGCCGTGGAAGAGCAGTCCGGGCTGTTGTCAGAATTATTCGCGCTGTGCGCCGTTCGTTTTCGGCGGGCGCAGCGGGCGGTCGCCTGTCTCGGAGAGGGCGGTGCCGCACGTTCCCTCCCACCCCGCCGCTGATTCCGTCGTTATGTTGGGTAGGCAGATGGCCTAGGTCAGGGGTTCTGGATGCTCTCGTTCCCTGAATGGCGCTGGCAGCGTGACACACACTCACACACCGCACGCCCCGCCCTCCCTCCTACCCCCCCCCCCCCCCCCCCGCCGCCGTTCAGTACGTGACCGAAAATAATGAGCGGCCCGACCTGTTCTGTAGAAATCGGCGCGCCGCGTGACTTTACGCCTCGTCGGCGGCGCGCGAACGTCCGCCGTGATGAAGGCGGCGGCGTGGCGCACTCTGTCGCGCGGGGGATTTGTGAGGCCGCCGCGTTCTCGGATCCCCCACGATCTAGTATTATCCGCGAGGATCCCGCGGGCGCGCCGCTCTGTCGCTCCTACCCGGAACCGGCAAGGACGCGCGGTCAACCACATTCACTCTCCGCGGCCCCGCCGCATCTCCGAGCATCTCCGAGCGAGGCACCTGAAAGGGCATCGCAGATCACAGCCTGGATGCAGACGCATATACATCGCCTTGCCGTAATTTGAATTTCGCGCGCCGCGCTCGCGCCGCTCGCTCAAGTAGCGACGGCGGCGGAGCAGGGATGGCATTTGACCGCTGCGCGGGAAATAAACGTCGGTTCAAAATCGAGCGTATACGATAATCCGTGCATCTGTGTTTTGCCGTGCACGGTTCCATTTTCGGGGAAAGACTTCGCACAGTCGGGCACTCCGGCGCTGCCGTGTATAGGGTTATGAGTCCCGCGACAACAGCGGCAAAACGGGCGGGCCGGTGCCGCTGCCGCCGCCGCTGCCCCATCTGACGCCGTGCGCCGCTGCCCATCCTCGTGTTGTACTGTCGGCAGTCATGCAGAGCGGCTGGACCCGCTGCCGCCGCTGCTGCGTTGTGTCCGACAACTTCCTGCATCTTTGCGCCCCGCTTGCGCCCCATCCTCATGAAAGATGCATCGCGAGGCGCGAAGGGAAAGAACTACTATACGGCGGCACAGCCCTTTTTGCGTAGCGAACTGCCCTCGCCATGTGGGGCGGCCCGCTGCGGCCCGCTGCGGCCCCGCCGCTGCAGTCTCGCTGCGGATTGATGCGCGTCCTACTTTTAGTTGAGCCCCCAGCGGACGGGCCGCCGCCGGACCGCCGCCGGACCGGCCGGCAACCCAATCCTCCGGTCTCAATCTTGACACGGCGGGGAGATCTCTGCCCGCGATCGGAGCCCTTTTGCCACCGCGGAGAGTGTGCGGCGCTGTCACACACACACGCACGCACGCACACACGCACACACGCGTACCGACAAAATTTGCATCTGTGGCTGGACGCTAAGCGCTGGGCATTACATTCAAATATGCAGACGGTCCGAATGATAAACAAGGCGACCGTTAGCACGCGGATGGGCGGCCGGGTCCTGCAGAACCCTCTCCTCGGAGGTGGCCCCCGCAGCCCCCGCAGCCCCCGCGGGGACCACGGCACACCCGTCCCGGACGCTACCCTAAGAGATATATCACGCAGAGAGCGGAGTAGTACGCACAGCGCCGCCTAGGCCGTATTCTTGTGTCCGTCGCAGCGGCGCGGCCCCCGCGGCCCCCGCGGCCCCGCGGCCCCGCACGCCGGGTCCGTAGCGGCCCCTCTCCGCTTTCGGGGGTGATAAAACCATTATCCGATACCGCCCAGCGAGCCGCGGCGCGGGAATAGCGCGGAGCAGAAAAAGAAGCGACGCGCCGCAGAGTCCATGACGGCGTATGGACGAGTGCCATGATCATGATTTGCCATGCGGCCCCGCCTTCCTTTCATGTCCGTCCGTTTCCATTAACGCCGTGGCGGATCGGCGGCGCCGGCGGCACCGCCGCAGCCATGACACTTTTTGTCAGACCGTTCCGCGCCGGCGTCCTCGCCGGTTGTTGCTACATTTGTGCCAACTTCGTTTGACGCGCTGGAATATGGGGAGGGGGAGGGGGCAGCAGAGGCAAGCCGCATGATGTTTTTTCCTCACTTATTGCCATCGAACACTCCTCATACAGCCTGCCCCCGGCCGTGTACGGAGTACGGAGGGCCGCGGAGTCCGTGTACGACAGCGGCCATCACTGTCACTCCCCGACGGCCGCCCTGTTTATCTTGACTGCGAATGGAGTCTTCATGGCTGCAATACACCACGCGGACGCAATCAGTCACCCCTCATCAACAATAAATGCTCGCAAAAATTGAGCTGGAGAAACCTTGCGCGAAAAGTCCGCGCGGAGCGCGAGACGCGGTCACCAATAACGGAGCGCCACAACAAAAGCACGACGCGCGTTGCCAGCCGTCGCAGCCCGCATGGCGCAAGTTTTTCATAAAAATATTATCGCGGAGCGCACGGCTGGCCATGTGTATTCATCCCATTCAAATGTTTTCGCCGGATGCCGGCTGGAGCTGCGCGCTGCCCCGGCGCTGCTTCCCGCCGGGGACTGCCGCATAAATGCGCGCGGAATCACGTGACAGCTGGTGCGGCGCCGCTTCCCGGGCTAGCGCCGCGGTGCCCCGGTTCGAACACCGCCGCCGCCGTGGTGGCCTTGACGTCCACGCGCACGACGCCTTGCGAGCGTTACTCGCACCGCACACGCCTGCCAATCACGTTATCTGGTGTCGATAATGCCGCTGAGTGTGAAGGCTGGCCGCATTGTCCAGTCCGGGAAGCGTCGCGGCCTGAGTGTGTGGCGGCAAGCGGCAGCAAGCGGCGGCAAGCGTCCGCGTTCCGGTGGCGTTCCGTACGCTGACCGCAACAGTCACCAGAGGACAGGTGGCAGAGAAAACGGATAAAATCTATACATATACTGTACTTTGCTAACTTCAGTATAGCAAAATTCACCACAGTATCTGAAATGTACACCGAGAACTGCGAGGGTTTTATTGTGCGGACGTAAAAGTCGGGCGAGCGAGAGAGGGACGGACAGATAGAGCAGGGAGTGAGTGACCGAGAGAGAGAGAGAGAAAGAGAGTGAGAGAGACAGAGGGAGAGAGGGAGAGGGAGACCCGAGGAAAAAGCGCTACCGAAACGGAGCGGCAAAAGGCGACTGATGGGCTCGACTCTCTTGTGGCGGCGGCGCACGATACGGCATGTTGTTGTTGTTGTTGTTGTCCCGGTGGGTCTCGCCTGGTCTCGCCATGTCCAATCCCACAGAGCGGGCCGTGACGGTGTGAAGGACCCCGCGGACCTGTCGCTGCCGAGGGGGGCCGTCGCGCACCCTGCACTCCTGCTACACCTACACCCTCATCACGGCCCCGGACACCGCCGCCCCAAACACCACCGCGGGCCGCGCCGCCGTGATGGACGCCTGATGCCTCGGCGGCGGCGGCCCGGCGGCTCGGTGGTAATCGCTCGCTTGTCGATTCATACATATAAAGTGCATATCGGATATAATTAGTCTGCTCCGCTGCCGCTGCTGCCGCTGCTGCTGCGGCGGCGGCGTATGATGGGACGGCATGCCGCCTAGGGACACGCGAAATGAGGGCGGCGGCGCTCGCCGAAATTCGGCCATCGATCGGGCCGCGCGAAATATTCATATATTTTGAAGTTGACTGACTGCGGCGGCGGCGGCGGCATGTCGCGCCCTCCGTCCGCAGCCTGCCGGCCGAAAAACACTCGACGGCTTGCTGAACGGTGTTCGCACGTCCTGCGCGCCCTGGCGGCCGCCTGGCGGCCGTGCCCGCCCCGCGGCCTGTTCTGACGTCTCTGCGGCAGCCGGCGCCACGGGGCGGCACCGGGGCGGCGAGATTCGGGGAGGAATGGACGGAGGTGATGCGGGGAGTCGGACGGTGGGAGGGGGGGGGGGGCACCCGCAGGATGTGGCCAGCATAATGACACGTCTCGGGCCCCTCAGGTCTGCGGCCGGGCCCCGCCGGATTCGGTATTGCTCATGCCGGCGCCTGGCCGAGCGAGCACGGCACTACTCGGAGTGTAGCTCGACTGTGGCTGGGAGAGTGAAGCGTCGCTGTCGCGTCCGAGTCTACACGGCACCCGCACGGCCGCCCGTAGCTCCGCGCTGTCCGAACTCGTCCACAGACGGGTGCGCGGGGACATGGCGTGCGAGGCATGCGCCCTCCCTCTTTCCACATGACGGGACGGGGCAACAAGGAGTGCGGTAGCAATTAATGGGTTGTATCGGCGGGGTGGTCCTCCCGGGTAACTTGTGTAGGTAGTCCCCCCTCCACCGCCACCACTCCCGGGCCCGATTAGCTCGACTGCCTTCACTTTGGGTCGGCTGCGCTGCCGCCGCCGCCGCCGCCGCCGCTGCCAGAAAAGGGGGACGACATCCACCAGACTAATGACGAATTATTACGAGCCTCTGATAAACGTCGGAGTTACACTCTCCGGAGTCGGTCGTCGTTTCACAGGTGAAATGCTCCCGATGAAGTGTCTCCCGTGACGGGGAGTATTTCCGCGGAGAGCGGAGTGTCGTGAGCGCATGCGGGGCCCGGACTGTAGCATTAGTCCGGCAATTCGTTTGATGAGGAATGACCAAAAGCAGTGAGCCGAGCCGTGCCACGGACACATTCCAGCGGGGAACAGTTACACACTACCGTTGTCCAAAGTGACATCACCGTCTCGACTCTGCATGTGGGCATTACCGCGGAGGCTGCACTTGGTCGTGTATTCTCAGGCGACAGAGAGCACATGTCGCACCTGGCACATTCGTCCTTTTGTTTGGATTCTGCGATCTTCTATTTGCTGGGCAGTGGGGATTCCGGACGCTGCCGCTGCTGCGCTCCCGCCTGGGCGAGCGGCACCACCGCTACCAAAATCATCGCACGCACCTCCTCCCTCGCCTCCCTCCCCCCCCCCAGCCAATCCATCCTTTCAGCGTAACGGCGCAGGGCTGCATCCGAATACGACCGACGGCGGCCCGCCTCCGTCCCCGTCTCCGCACGCGTGTGCGAGAGAGACAGGCACGGAGTGAGATATCAGCAGGCGCGCGGCGCAGCGGCGGCAGCAGACCGCAGGCGGGCCGAAGACAAAGGCGACTGCTGCGGCGCGCTCGGCGGTGACATTTAGAAACGCCCCCCTCTCGACGCCGGTTAATAGTTGTTGTCTTTGTAGCGCGAAAAGCCAAAGGGTGGATAGGGAGGGAGGGCGGCGGGGGCGTAACCGTGTCAGTCACGTCACGTGGCGACGGCTCCGCACGGCGCCCCACGCGCCGCGTCGTCTGCTGCGCGGCCCGGGGGCGCACAGAAGGTCGGCGGTAGAGTAAGCACGGCGAAAATATCCAGTAAAAATGTGAGCAGTTTTTCTTCACCCCCCGAAAAATTAATCTTTTTTCTCAATCTCAACACATTTTAAAACCCTTAATTGTTTTGTAAAATTTTATCCGGCGTGTTTGTCCGCGCCCCCCCTCTCTCACTCCTCTTCCCACACTTGTTGTCGCAACTTAAACATTTCGAGGTGAGTCACTCTGCCGCTGAAAGGAAGCCGTACGTGTCGTACTCGCGTGCGTCGTAAAGGCGCGCGCCTCCTGGAGGTGCGGCGGCGGCGGGGAGGCGGCGGGGACACAAGAGGGACCCGGGGGGACCCGCGGCCGGAGACGCGCCGCGAAACCCAAATGAGCCGCCCCGTCTCCCCCCGGGCCGCGCCGCGCCGCGATGGGCAGACGGCGGCGTCGTCGCGTCGCGGCAAACGGCATACATGAAAGCGACGCGCACGGCGGACGGCATAGAAGCGGCGGCGGCGGCGGCGGCGGCGTGCCGTGGCCGGGCATAATGCCCTGTGCGCCCAAAACCGTGAGGACACACGCTCGGCCAGAATGCGCTGCTCCGTTGTTTGCCAGACTTGAGCCAAACGAGGGCGGAGTCGACGACACGCCGCCACGCCGCGCCGTGCGCAAGTCAAACACCAACTGTCGCTGAGACAGCCCTATACTACATGCGACGACCCCGCGCGGCCGGAGACAAGCCAGCCAGCTCAAAGTGGCAGATATAGAGAGAGCAAGGGAGAGAGAGAGAGAGAGAGAGAGAGAGAGAGAGAGATCGTATTCGTCGTCAACTCTCTCTCTCTCTCTCTCTCCCACACACGCGCGTAGGTATGGTGAGAACCCCTCGGCTGCCGGCTATGGGCCAACCACAGCCGACAAGCGGGTTGCCCACCTCCTCGTGGTCGGGCGTTCTCCGTTGTGACTCATCGCTGGTCATCCTAGAGGCCCATCATGCCGCGGCAGGCACGCACGCACGCACGCGCACGCACGCACGCGCGCCGCACTCACTCACACGCACGCAGCTCGCGTCCGTGTCGGCCGCCGCGCGCCGGCCGTGCCCGGCCTCCTAACCTCTCCGCGCGCGTACCGGACATTCCCTGCATAACATCGCCTGAATAAAGCAGGGCTGGCCGCGCTGGCCGCGCCCGACCGCACGCTAACCCGGCCGGCGGCGGCGGCGGCGGCGGCGGCGGCAGCGCGGCTGCTGCAGGGAAGACGCGGTAAAGCGGGCCGGAAAACGCGAAATAACAGAGGCGGGGGGCGTGGCCGCGCGCTGCCGCTGTCATAGGCAAAAACCGGGAGGGCGGCGGGCATTCCGCGCGGCGGCGGCAAAAGTTTACGTTTGAAATGCGCGCGCTCTGCTGTGATTTTGTCCGACATGGGAGAGAGAGGGAGAGAGAGAGAGAGAGAGAGAGAGAGAGAGAGAGGAGAGAGGGAGAGAGAGAGAGAGAGAGAGAGCTGCGGCTGCAATATAACCGCCACGTCCTCCCCGACGCTAGCTTCGCCCGGCTCTGCCGCCTCCCCGCGACGCGGCAGCGGCAGCGAAAGCGCGCTAACGGAATGCGCAGACGCAAACACACGCACACAGGCGCATACGTGCAGCCGATAAATTAGTTCCTGCATGAGACGTGTTATTGTCAATAAGTGCAACATGAGCCGCCGTGAGCGTTCCCGCGACCACCGCCGCCCCGCAGCCGTGCAGCGGAATGCAGCCACACGGCCGCGACGAGGCGCCATTTTGGAACGGGAAATCGACGCGAGTTAGGTGCCTTACCTGCGCCCGAGATCCCATTTTTCCTGCCTGAAATAATTTGTCGTCACGTTCGAAAGTCCCGCGGAAATACACCTCTATCTGTCTTTGGCACATCTTCTAGTCCCCATTTCGAAATAAGGCTCGCGTTGCGAAACTTCATTCTCAATTTTGAGCCCCATTCAAACGGGACAAGCCAAAGGAGCTGCGGCAGCCACAACAAGAGAGGGCGGCGGTGGCGGCAGCGCAGCCCCGAAGGTGTTGACGGACGCGGCGTGGGTGCTTTGCGAGTTGTTGCGTGTGGAGCTGCGCGCTGATGAAGAAGCGTCGACGGGTCCGTGATAATCGTCCCATAGAACGGCGGCATGCGCTGTCGTGCAGTGCACAGCCTCGTGTGTGCCTCTGTGTGTGTGCGTGCGTGTGGGTGGGTGCTTTCACGCGGTCCCGCCCGCCCGCCGGCTCCTGCCAGTCGTCGCGCCGTGACGGCGCGAACGCAACGCTCTAAGCGCCCCCTCCGCCGCCCCTCCTGCTCCGCCTTGCTCCTCCCGGCTCTGGGACCGACTGCGTTGTGGAATAGGCGGGCGTCAGTACACGGCCGCGAAGCGGGGCCGGGCGACGCGCGAAAATGCGTACGCACGTCGTGTTGTGAGCTCCGAACTGTGTCGCCTCGCCGCCTGCAGCCCACTGCAGAGGAGGCGTACACGCGCGGTGCAAGCTCCTCTACCGAGCCGGCGTGACATTTGGGGGACGACCAGAAGGCGATATGTGTTAATGCGCCAGTAAACGTCGCACGCGTCAAGCCGAGGAGAGGCGGGAGGGCTGCCTGTCTTGCCGCACCTGCCGAGGAGAAGTTGAACAGCGCGGCACACTCTTGCAAGGCTCGCTCCCGAACTCGTGTTACTGTGGCGGTCGGGTGTAGTGTTCTATTCGATGTTCGAATATTTTTGTGGGCATGCTACGGGGCACCCTAGGCGGCGTGAGGGCGGCCGGAAGGTGCGGGGCGGCGGCGGTCGGCCTCCGTCGGATTCACTTAGGTGGCGGCGGCCGTTTACCGAGGCGGGGCTGACGGCGGCAGCGTCGGGTGGCTCGGCCGCGCGCGGGGGCCGGCGACGACGACGACGACGGGGTGCGGGCCGTGTTCGGCCGCTGCCGCGCGGCCCGGGGTCGGCCCCGCCACGGTGCGCCGCGGTGGGCCATTGTTCTGTCGTTTGTGTGGTCTCCAGCGGACAGAGTCGTGTTCACACGAAAAAAGAGGAGCGGGGGAGCGCATCCTGCTCAATTAGACCCTCGCGGCTCCGCTGGCTCCGCCGGCTCTCCGGCCGGGCTTCTTCCTCCGGCCCGTCATATCCGACGACACGACGGCTGGCGGCGGCGCGGCGCGGCGGCGGCGGCGGCGGCGGCCCTCGGCAGCAGAAAGGATTCATATCTGCGGCGCGTGCAGAGCGGCGCTGAGCAAACAGAAAAACCTCGCAGCCCCGGAGGCGAGGAGGTGCCAAGGCGAGCCGTTTCGCGCGCGCGTACCCAAAAATTACGTCCGGACGGGAGTGAAGCCGCGGAGCCGAGACGAACAAGAGTTCGCAGAGGGAGGAAGATTTGATGGGCGGCGCTGCTGCAGCCGGCCGGGGGCCGTAATGAAGGCAGCCGATGTGATAATGCGACGCCCGCCTGTAATTAATTGTGACACGCATCGGGCGCGGATGCTCGGCCGGCCATCAAGATCACCGTCAGCGTCACAGCCGGCCGCCCGGCCGCCCGGACTCTAACTAAGAATGACGCGGGGCGGCGGTAGGATGACGCGCGGACAGTAAAGTGACAGTCAGCGGCGGATGGGGTCATTCATGGCGATGGCGGGTGGCGGCGGTGGTGGCATGGGACCGCAATGGACGGCGCACATGTCGTTAGGAGGAGCTACTGCTGCCGCCGCTCCGTGCAGCGCTCCAAGTCGTCAGCCAGCAGCACCGCAGCAGCAGCAAAGCGCTCCTGTCGGGGAAGTAGGACGTCACAAAAAGTGTTTAATTGTGCGCCGGTGATAATTTCCTGTTTTCCCCCGCTTCACTTCGCCGCAGCGCCGCCGCGCCGCCGCAGCGCCTGGGAAGAGAGGGACTCACACTATTAGCGGCCGTTATCTCGTCGCCGTTGTTTTGTCTTTGTCAACTCGGGAAGCGCACGAGAGGCAGGGTGCAGTGTGCGCGTCGCGGTGGTCTCACTCTTTTATTACGTTTTCCAAATTTTTATTCTTCCGTGTCGCGTCTCTGCGAGGAGGAGGGTATAAAAAGAAACAAGAGGAGAACGGGTATTGTTTGATGAGAAGGAAGAGTGAGAAAATCCGAGGAGTATTTGCTTTATGTGAGGTGCGTGCCAAACAGCCTCGTTATAATTCTTGATTGGTACAATATTATTTGAACAAATAATGACTATGTAATCAACTTCGATTCTGTAATCGCCCGTGTTCACGACATCGCGACGGAAAAAATCATACCGGCCCGCAAAGCCGACTGCCAAGTTTGCTCGTTACCCCGTCATATCATGTGCACACACACGCAAACACACACACACACATGCTAAAACGCATTTGCCTTGTTGCCAACACGCACACGCGCACGCTTGAGCAGTCTGCCGCAGTGTCAGTTGTTAGGTGCTGTTAGCTTCACCACTTCTGCTGTGCCTCCAGTCATCGGGGTCCGGGACTTTCATATCTCGGGGGGAGGAAGAGAGAGAGGAAGAGAGAGGGAGAGAGAGAGAGGGCTGGGGAGAATGAGAGGGGGGAGGGGTGCAGGTGAGTGGGACGGGTGGAGGTGGAGATGGTGAGGGCAGAGAGCGAGGCGGGAAGAGGCGGTCAGGCTCGCCAAAGCGACGGCAGCCGTTTGATTGCAACTGATTTATGCTCTGCAGCGAACGCGTGATGAGACCGAGGTGGGAGCCCGAGGAGCTGGCCGAGCAGGGCGGGGCAGGGTGGGGCGTGCTTGCGTCGCTCGCATGGTCCACCCGAGCGGGCATTATCGGGGGGCTCGGGCCGCCGCTGCCCGGCCGGGCTGTCCGTTTCCAGCAGTGTGTGGACGCGGCCGGCCGAACGCCGCCGGGGGCGACATCTTGTGTCTCCGCGCGTCCACGCGTGCGGGGGCCGCGGGGCGCTGGCACAGCGGCCGCCCCGCCTGACCACTGGGCAGATAGCCACGCGGGGCGCGGCGGCGGCAGCGGCGGCGAGGACCCGACTTGACTTGGCAGCGGCAATGGGTCCATAAATTTAAAATTACGCAAAAGGACGCGCGCGGTGGCGTGGTCGTACGGGAGCGGTGGCGGTGGCGGTCGGTGCGCCGCCGGGGGCGACAGTCGGTGCTGCGCTGCGCTGTTCGCGGTCCCGGCGGGGCCGGCGGGGCGGGCCGGGGCGGTTTGCGCGCCATCCTGCCGAAACAACACACCATCAGCCGCCGCTGACGGGGCGGCCGTCAGAGACCCGCGAACGACGGCATCAGTTCCGGACGGACCTGACGCCGGCGAAGTGGGTGCGGCGCGCCGGGGCCGGGTATCGTGCGGCGTCACGAGGGGGGGGGGGGGGGGGGCGGCCAGTGGCCGGTGCGCTATGGAGGGTCGCGTGCGGGGACGGTCTTATTAATTGAGACATTAGCGCCGGGCCGGCCGTGTGGTGCCGTGCCGCGGTCGTTTGGTTTGCCGGCCGGACGGTGCCGCCCGCGTCCTGACCACAGCCACGTACTCTGGCCGCGAATCGGTCGCAGTTGCCGCCGCGGCTTCGGACTCGCGGCCGACGCGTTGCTTGGCAGCCAGCGCTGAGCGCCACACGCCCCCGGCTGCGGCGGCGGCGGCAGCCCCCCCCGGTCGACAGTTTGGCCGGCAATCAGCATGTACTTTAGGCGACCCCACTCCTCCCTGCGGTCCCCTGGGGGTGGTAGGGCGGGGGGTGTGAACGGTGCACTATCGGTCAGGTGCGGCCACACCGCGCCGCCGCGCCGCCGCACCGCCGCCCCCGCCAGGAAACGGCAGATAACATCAAAATGTGCGGGGCGGCGGCGCAGAAGTGAAAATGTGGCCGGGCAGGCAGCAGCGGTGGGTGGGGGGTGGGCACCCTCTCAGACACCTTCCCCGTGAGCTTGCCAGGTGCGCGGAGGGGAGGGGAGGCACGGCACGGAGAGAGGAGAGAGAGAGAGAGAGAGAGAGAGAGAGAGAGAGTCCGGGCCGTTGAGGACCGCCGCGCCGGCCATTGCCGACTTCTAATTGGCAGATAAAATAAGCAGAAATCGTCGGCTTGTAATGAAGACGAACGGCGAGCCCGCCTCGCCTTACAGCGGCGCTGCGTGGAGCTGCGCGGGGCCCGGAGAGACCCCCGATGCAGCCGCTCCAATTCGATCCCCGGAAAAGATTTATAAGATTTATCACGCCCTAACCGGCGCAATCAGCCAGCCGCTGCCTCCGCGCCACCCACCGGCCCGAGGCGGAGCTGGCGGGCGCTGCCGGGCCCGGGCCTCATACCCGCCACCCGCCGCCGGTGCGGCACCGACGGCACGCCCGTCGGTACTCCCTTCGGCCGGCCGCCGTAGGCAAGTCTCCCCCGAGGCCCGCGCACCCTCTCGCCGTGCCGGAGTGAGCGTGGAGTGAGTGCCGAGTCCGAACAACCCCGCCGGCCTCTGTGCTTTTATGTCTCCATCAAGCAGCGGCGATGCGTATCGCATTCATCGCACACGGCTATTTGTCCCCGGCCTGCCGGTGCCCTGCCGGTGCCCTGCTGGCCGCCCTCCCTGCGGGGCCCCGAAACGCGGCCGGAGAACCCCTCAACCCCTTGGCCCGCTCCGCCACATCCGCCACCTCACGCACCCTCGCCGCCCGCAAGGAAGTTAAGTGCACATTGCATGGCCCGGCGTGGCCAGTAATTGCTCATGCACGGCCGCAGCGCCCATTACCAGGCCGTATACAGATAGCCCCCTGTGGGCGGCGGCGGCGGCGGCGACAGCGGCGACAGCGGCACGGCGCCTCTGCGGGCGGCAACGCGGCAACGCGACACGTGACGGCCGCGTTCATCGACAAAAACAGTGCGCTCTACAACGTCCAGAAAACCAGATCGGACGACCGACTTCAGCTGACCGCAGTGCGGCGGGCTCGTAGAGACACGGGCGACGACCCATTTCACCACGAACGACAGTGCGAGACCTGCCATCTTCGGTCGGGCATCCCTCTTGCACTGCCCCAGTCAAATGCGACGTGCCTTCTCTCTCACACTCGACCAGACCACCACACTGGCTGGCCGCGTCCATGCGCCGCCTTGTGCGCCGCTGTTCTCCTCCCGGCGCCATGACTGTCTCCGCACGACGCTTATAGGCCGGGGAAAACATCTGGTTCAGGCCTCGTTTAAACATCCTCTGCACGCTCGCTGCTGCTGGCGATCTATGGGGAAGGCTCCCTATAGGTTTATGTGCCGCAGCGCGCGCGCGCGTGTGTAGGGTAAACAGGGTCAAATACAGAAAATAATTAAAGCCCCGCCATGTATACCTACGGAATTCTGATTGTCCCGAGCTCAGGATAATGATTGAAGCAAGAGAGAGGGAGAAAGAGAGAGAGAAAGAGAGAGAGCACGATTGATTTATGGGTTTACTTAGCGGGTGAGTGGCGTGGCGTGGTCCAATAGGGAGTCTGCCGTGTCTGCACCGCGGACCGTGAGACCACGTGCCCAGACGGAGCCGGTCCGGGCGGCTGCGTCCGAAACACCGCTGCCGCGGCGGCGGACGGGACGGCGGCGAGCCTGCCACTTTCGGACGCACCGCCTTATGTCTTGAAGTGATCCGCGACCGCCACCGCCGCCACCGCCCGCCTTCTTGGAAGTCTCCGATTTTTGTGCGCGCACCATTTAAAATTTCGTAACGTTTCTGCCCCGAGCACAAACTCTAACGCCGGCGGCGTTTTTCCCCCGCAGCGTGTTTCATTCATATTCATCGCGTCATTGGGAATGCGGAGGTCCCTGTGGCGGCGCCGGGCTGCCGGGCCGCGGTGCATTCTGGGGCTACGAAATGCTCACCGAACTCATCGAGCCAATGCATTTTTTTAAAAAAGGTTATGAAAACGACGCAGAATACACCTCTCGACGACCCGCTTCGTTGATTAACACTCCCGCGCCGGCCGCGGCTGTTCGGCGAGATGGAAACTCAAATTCCGGTAACGGGTACGCAGACCTCTCAATAGGGGCGCTCTTATGTGCTGATTTGAGAAACTAAATTATAATTGTTTTTGCGTGGTGCGCGCGGGAATGGGAGACGCGCGTACCAAATATGCTTCGGATGCACTGTACTGAAACGCCGTTTGAAATACGAGAGAGCAAAATGGTCCGACATGAGCAGATGCAAGTAGGTCCCCTGTCGGGCGCGCATGCGCGGGCGTCCGTTCAGGGCAGCGCTTTGATGACATGTCGATGGGTGACCGGCGAGCGGACCGGCGGCGACGGCAGCGTCTCCAGGACGCCTCCAGGACGCCTCCAGCAGCGGCGGCAGCAGCGAGCCATCCCGGCCCTGATTACAGTGATTACCGGACCGAAATGTGCACGGCACGGCCGCGCAGCGTGCAGCCCGGCCCAATACGTATTCATGAGTTAGCATATGATAACTGCATTCTGTTATGTCGTGTGGGCCCTTGTGAGCGAGCCTTCCTGCTCGTCGCCTGGCCGGGCGGGAGCCCCATCACCTCCTTCTACATGCCAATCCGAGCGCCCGTCCAGCGTGCACCTGATCGACAGACCCCCCCCCCCCCTTCTCTCTCTCTCTCTCTCTCTCTCTCTCTCTCCCCGCTTGGATCGACACTACGGCAAAGCAGTTTAAAAAGAAAAAAAAACAGTCCCAATTTTCCGTTTGAATTTCCCGATTTATTTTTATTTATCCTCATCTCGCGTTTTTCTACTTCCTAATCAGTTTTTTAAATTTATTTTTTGGGGGACGTAACGTACCGTAGTGCCGGACTGCAGTAGTAGTGCATCTTCGGTCCCATTAAGAGCAAACACAGCGCGCAAATTATTTATAGCGCTGACCTTTGGCTCTGAATGGAAGAACGGGCCTTAGCAGCCGCGGTGGGAGCGCGGCGCAGAGGCTGGGGGGGTCATCGGTGTGTGCATGTGCGCTTCCGGACACACAGGGGGAGCGGGGGCAGCTGGCGGGCTGTCATGTGTGGGCACGGCCACGGCCCCAGGCGGACCGGACGGGGTCAGTGGCTCGCGGCGCCCCGTTGCAGCGGACGCAGTGCACAACACATTTGCAGGCAGACAGGCGGCAGCGGCGAGCGCGGAGTGTCCTCCAGCAGCGCCGACCCGCTGCAATTTGTTGCCATTGGCGCATTTCTCTCCCTCGACTGCCGTTATTTATGTTTTTTTTTTGGAGGGGGGGGGGGCTGTCGGAATTTTCTTTTCTTTTCTGCAGTGCTTTTCTGTTTGTTCGCAGTCGGCAAATGGGGATCTGGCGAGCGAGGACGCGGGCCGTCGTTCGTTCGTGGCCGTTCCGTTTTCGCGGACGCGCGGACGCGGCACGTATCGTTGTAGGCCATCGCGTATGGGAGCCCCGACTCTGACCCGTGCCGTCAGCGCGGCTCCGCTCCGATCGGCTCGGCCGGCGTCTCCGGTGCACGGCGGCTGCTGCCCGACTAGATCCATATCGGCCCGGCCCCGGCCGCGCCCCGGCCGCGCCGGCCTTCCGTCCGACGGATCCGGCCGTGCAGTGCGGTATGTATCGGCGGCCTCCGGACCTGTCGCCCCGAGCCACCTCGGCAAACTCCAGAGCCGGGGCCCCGGGCCCGCGCCGTGCCTGGTGCCCGCCAACTGTCGGGCCACGGCCTGCCGAGCCTCTCCCCCCCCCCCCCCCCCCGGGCACCCCGGGGCTCCGAGGCCTCTCGGTCGGGGAGAGGAGGCCGCCCAGGCAGGGTCAGAGCTGTCCGCGCAGCGCACTGCTAAGGGTCAGGTGGTGGCAACGAATATAATATTATTCAAATATTAAAATTTTCCTTATTTTTTGTTTTTAGATTAGGTGAGCGCGGAGGGCCAAATTCGCATTTATTTCACGTAGCATATTCTCAAGCTGTCACAATGGCTAGGTGTTTTTGTAGTGCGGTATTACTTCCTGGCCTCCTCCCCACCTCCTCCCCGCCACCAGGACGGAGCAGTAACATTCCGCGGACATTATATTGCGCGTCGCCCGATCGGAAAGTGAATGTGTGTCTGCGAGGAGCCCCGCCGGCTCCGCTGCTCCGCTGCTGGCGCGCGGCGTTTGTCCTCGTAAAAGGCGATAGCACTCCACGCGACGCGACGCGGCGCCACCGCCGGCCGCCCCGCCGTCCGTCCGGCCACCGGATGCAGTGCGGCGGCCGGCTTATATCCGGGCGCTCGTAAAACTCTTTTACTGTGGGCCGCCGCCGCCGCTGCTGCTGGAATTGATGCGCCCCGCCCCTTCCTTATGGCGATGATACGGGAATAACGATTCGACATGTCGCGGCGTTGATGAAATAATTACACCGACACACACACACACGCTCACACACACGCTCACACATGTGGAGCTCACACATATGCCAAGTCAAACACTGCATCATCGTCGTTGCGCGCGCCGCTATACAGCTTGTGATGTCACGGGGCCAGCGGGCCACCGGCCGCGCCCATCGCCCCGTCATTAAACAAGTCACACACACACACACACACACACACTCGTCTCGTGACGCACATTACCGCATCTCGCGCGCGCAACCTCAATTAACATGCGACGGCTCGAACGGCACGATGGGGGCCGCGTCGCATGACACGCCTCTCGGGAAGACATGATCGGACTACCGTGCCACCCTTCTCGTTATTTCCAAGTTTTTTTTTTAAATCTAATTTTTTTAAAAAAAGCAGTCTGTCGTGTAGCCTTGCCAGTATTTCTTTCGGGGATTACAAACATAGAGAAGGTGAGAGTGAATATGGTTCCCAGCACCAAAAATTAAATTAAAAATTAAAAAAAAAACTGTCAGGACTGCGAGCCTTGCCAGTTTCGGCACTGCTTATGCACTTCGGCCCGTCCACGATACCGCGGTACGACCGCGGCCACACAGCCGCGCGGGCGCCCGCCTCCTGTTGGCGCGCTGACGAAGACACGGCCAGTAATTTATAATGAGCGCATGTGGGGTGGGGAGGGGGGCGGGGGGCGCCAGGCGGGGAGGCGGGGGGAGGGGGCAGCGCGGCGCGCGCGGCAACGCACGCCGCCTAGCATTCAATGAATAATGCCGTCTATGTGGAAGCCGGGATCGCTCGCGCGCGGTTTGAAACCTCGCACGACGGCGCCGCGGTGCCGCTTCCGCCCCCCCCCCCCCCCATGCTTAGGCTTCCCATGTGGGGCCGCAGCGTTGACACTGACACACACACACACACTCACAGAGTGGTGATTCTCGAACGCGCTCCCCCTACCGGCGGGGCCCACGGCCCGCGGCCTCTTTCCCTAATTCACTGCCTTTGGTGATTGATATGCGGGATCAGCGCCGTCTAACGTAAACAGCACGCGACTTGCTGCCGCACCGCCGCCGCGCGCCCAAGGCGGAGTGTTGCCCGTGTGTGAGTGCGTGTGTGTGTGCGTGTGTGTGTGTGCCGGCGGTGTACGCGGGGAAGTGCAGGGCGTGCACGGCGGAAGGGGCGGGTCGGTGCGCCACCGGCGCTTGCAACGGGTGGTCGCTTACTTAGGATCGTCCCGGAATTGGTATTTTTTTACGACGCCCGGCTTTACAGCAGCCGGTTACGGCCGCGTGCCGCGTGCCGCGTGCCGCGCTCGGGGGGAGGATGAGGTCGGCGGGGGCGGTCCGCCCGAGGAGGGGCGGCGCCCGGCGGCGGCGCCCTCGCCGGCGACAATTTACGTCGCGGCATCACTCTCTCACCTCCGACGGCGCGGACCGGGCCGCCCAGATTTCCTGCTGGTCCTCCACCTCCGCCTCCTCGTCGGCCACCCTCCACACAGCGACGCGTGGCGTTGCGTCGGGTCTCCCCGTCTCTCTCTTTCCCTCCTTCTGTACGACGAAATGACGCGGATGACATCTGTAAAATTTTACGCGCACTTTGGACTTTGGTGGCGTGCGTGCAGCTCCGTGACGTAGAGCCCGCGCGAGTGATGCGCTCGCTTGCGTCTCTCTCTCTCTCTCTCTCTCTCTCTCTGTCCCTCTCTATCCTCCCCCCCCCCCTTCTCTGGTTGATGGTTTCCTTTTGCCACCTGATGTACGCGCCTCTCACCCCCTCGCCGCCCCCGCCGCGCGCCCCTCCGGGTTGACGAGCCGTGCAGCCAGGAGTTTCATTCCCCCACCCCCACCCCTCTCCTCTCTGCCGTGTCACTGCCCCCCCCCCCCCCCCCGCTGCACCTCTCCCCTCGTCTCATATCTAGTAAGATTTACAGCTTACAAGTTCCGTGGAGTAGTAGTCCCCCTCCCTCCCCCGTCTCTCTCTCTCTCTCTCTCTCTCTCTCTCTCTCTCTCTCTCTCTCTCTCTCTCTCCCTTTCACCCTAGCCGCCTTTTCCTTTCCCTTTCGGGGTATCCTTGTCAAGCGGCGTAGTGACACGTTCATGGCAGATAAACAACGGTGAGGGGGGGGGGGAAGGGGGGTCGCGGAGGCCTAGAAGGGTGGGGCTCGGCCGTGCTGGGGGGCGTCCCAGCCTGCGCACCGCCACCGCTGCCGCCGCCGAGTTCAGCGATACACCGGCCGCCTCTACCTACTGCTTCACTTTGGGGAGGGAGCACGGAGCGCGAAGGGCTGCGGCGGGAGTCAAGCGAGAACACCGCCGGCGGCGACGACGCGAGAGATCGAGATGGAGAGGGAGAGAGAGGGAGAGAGAGAGAGAAAGAGAGAGAGGGAAAGAGAGAAGGGTTGAAAAATTCCGAGGCGAAAGTTATAGGTGACGTTGAGTGTGAGGGATGGCCGACCGACAGATATGTGTGCGGGCAGATGCTAGGAGGCCGCCCGGAGCCCAGGCAGCCCGGCGGGCAGCGGTGCGCGGCGGGCGGTATCCACTTCTCCTCAGGCGCCCCGCCGGCCGGGTATCTCTCTCTCTCTCTCTCTCTCTCTCTCTCTCTCTCTCTCTCTCTCTCTCTCTCCTTCCCCCCTCTCCCTCTCTCTCTCTCTCCTTCTCTCTCTCTCTCTCTCTCTCTCTCTCTCTCTCTCTCTCTCTCTCTCTTTCTCCCTGTCTCCGGGCCGGGACAATAGTGAGCCTTGCCGGGCGCTTACCCCCGGGTACCAGCCAGACCCCCGTGAATGCAGCACGCGGCGCCCGCTGTTGGCCTGTGCCCCCGCAGGGGGCGCGTGGCAGCCGCGCGGCGGCACAGTACCACAGTGCCGCTGCGAGTCTTCAGATGCACAGCGGGACACACGCTATCAAAGTAGAAAAGCGCGTTTCGGCAGGGTCTTGACGATCCATTGTTGCACAGCGTTGCGCCAGTCTTTCCCTGACTGTTTGGACTCTCTCTCTCTCTCTCTCTCTCTCTCTCTCTCTCTCTCTCTCTCTCTCTCTCTCTCTCTCTCTCTCTCTCTCTCTCTCTCTCTCTCTCTCTCTCTCTCTCTCCCGCTTGTGTCTCTTTCTCCCCCTCCCCGGCACTGTCTATCACAGGGAGGGGCGGTAGGCGGCAGTGCTGATGACAGGTGCAGCGTACTCACTAGCCCCGCCAGTCCCCACCAGTCCCCGCCAGGCCCTGCCGCAGGACGCCGCGTGGGCCCCGCCGGCTCGCGCATACTAAATAAGCGGACCGGCGCTGGACTACGCTGGAACGCGCTGGAACGCTGCTGGAACGCCGCTGGACGCCGCTGGACCTGCGGTGCAGCGGCGCCCAGCGGGCCGCATGAGTGACGCTTTTTGCATACGCCGCGCGCGGGTGTGTCTTCATGCCGGGCGCCGCGGCCGCTGTGCAGGATTTAATTAAAGGCGCTCCCGTCGGTTTTACATATCGAGTAGAAACACCACGGGCGAATACCAATCGGTGCAGACGGTCTGCGGTCCGGTACATATATTCCAACAGAGCCAAAGTATAAGAGAGAGAAAGAGGAAAAAGGTGTTTATTTTTTTTTAACGCCTGCGACTATAGCAAAGGCTCATGGACATTTACCCCCGCCCCCCTCTCCTCTCCCCCCAAAAAAAGTTCACAAAAGAATACATTTTGCCTGTGGTGTGGTGCAGCTGGTATTCGAACCCACGCGCCAGCGCGCGCTACTGGCCGGTGTCGTCACAGAATGTCTGACCCCATCGCCGCAGCCGCGCTGCAGTGTGCCGTCACGTTTTACTATCACCCGGGCGAGACAGAACGCGCTTTATGGCCATCTATGGGCATCCGTGGGCACCGCGGCATGTTTTCATCACACTTTGCGCCTCGGCCAGGCCGTAGCAGAGGCAAGCCAGAGGCAGCCGGTGGCAGCCGGGAGGTGTAACACAATTTTTTTTTTGTTGTTTTGGCGCCGCCGACTTTTCGTTACCCAACTCATTGGCTTCTCCGCGGGGCCGCCTGCCTCCAGCCGCCTCCAGCCGCCTGCCTCCAGCCGCCTCCAGCCCAGCAGTGGGCGCGTGGCGAACGGACTAGCGCCCATCTCTTTCTTATGCTTCCTTCCCTCTTTTTCCCCCGCTGATGACGTGGCAGCCGCGGCAGCAGCCGCGCTCTCCCGCCGCCTCTCGCCGGCGCCACCCGAACCCTCGCGCACCTGCGCGCTCGCCGCGCGCGTTCGAGTTTTTTTTTTTTGCGCGCTGCTGCTGCTGCTGCCGAGGCCGGAAGCATCACGCCGGCGACTGACTCCGGCCGTATCGCTGGCCATCAGCCGCGGCCCCCGCCGAGGCCGGACGGGCCGCACGGACGCGGGGCGCAGACGCGGCTGCCTACCCTCCGGGCCTCCGGGCGCCGCCTGACGCGACACACACGTCGACGCTCTTCCGCCCCGCTGCACCGCCGCTGGCCTGCCCGTCCCCGCTGCTCCGTGCTCCGTGCTCCGTGCTCGCCGAGCACAAACACTTCGGCGTCTTATCGCAGGAGGACCAGCAGCCCAACCCGGCAGAGGCGGCTGCCGGGCTGAGGCTGAGGGCGTGCATGCGGACACAACAAGCGGAGCCCAGCGGCCCGGCGGTGCTGGCGGGGCCCGGCGCCCCGCGCACGTGACACGGCCAAGGTAAGTGTGCTGCTCGCCCCGCTGGCCCTGCTGGCCCTGCCGGCCCGCCTGGCCCGGGGGGCGCCGCCAGCGCTAACCCCCAACCCCCCTTGTTGGCACCTCTCGACCCAGATTGAGCGTAAAGCGCACCCACGGTGCATTAGCAGCGGGCTGCTTGCAAAGGGCCCTGCTCGTTCGTGGCCGCCTGCTCTGCTGCTGGCAACGCTGGCGCGCACGGCTGCTGCCCCCAAAAAGCCAGGATCCAGATAGCGCGGGGGCGACGTCCTCCCGGGTGCCGGGAGGCGGCGTCATCGTCGGCGTCCTGGCTGTGCCGCAGGTCAAGTAGCTGGTACTCGTGGTCCGTGTGGCGGTGTGAGGCGGCCGGGCGCGGCGCCGCCCGCACACCCGCGCAGGCTCCCCAGGCTCCTGCTGTCTCCGGGAGGCTCCCGTCTACCCTCGCGGCCTCGCGGCCTCCGCCGTGACGAACCGCTTCCCGTCCCGAGCGTCTCGCCAGCAGTCACACCGCGTCACCCCGCTGGCGCCGCCGCCGTGCTGGCCCGCCCCATCCCTGCCCTGCCCTGCCCCGCCCTGCCCCCTCCCGACCCCGCATGCCTGTCTGCCAGCCTGCCAGGGCGCCTTTGCATGAAACTCATCGCAACGAGAAGTTGTACGTGACTTGGCCGCGTTTGAAACCCCCACCCGCCGCGGGGGGGACCCCCCTGCTGCTCCCGGGGCCCCCGAAACCAGGCTGCGTCCCGGGTGCACCGCCACCGCCACCGCCTCACGGCGACAAGTACCGGCGGGCGGCGAACACTCCGCGGATGCAGCCCTCCGCCCCCGGCCCCTCCGGCCCCTCCGGCCCCTCCGGCCCCTCCGGCCCCCATGGCTCCCCCTCACGTTCGCGGCCCGCACGGACGGAGGGGCCCCGTCACCACAACCCCCACCCCACCCCCGGGGATTCGGCGCTCGAGTGTCTTGCCTTTGGGATGTGATCTGGGCCCACCCTTCACTCACACCCCCGCCCCCCGGCCCCCCCCGCCCCCCCGCACCTCCACAACCGCCGGTATGGCACCATCACATCTCTCGCTCGCCTTCTTTCCCATGACAAAGAGACGTGCTGATGCTTCCGCGACTACTCTCCGCCCCGGCACCTTTCAGCACGGACCCCTTCCTTCGCGTTTTTCTACCCCCGCCCCCCCCCCTTCCTCCTGCCCGCGTCTTCCTCCATCCTTCCTTCCTCCGACCCTTCCGCGTATCCCTTCCTCTCCCGATACTTGCCAACCTTTGCGCGCCGAGAGTAGTCTCTTCTTTGTCTCTTTTTTCTCCCCTCCAGCGCGCTTCTTATTCGCCCGGCGCACTCGCCCCTGCAAACAGACGTTCTGGAGGGGCGGCGCGGCGCGTGGGGCCGCGGCCCGAGTGCTGCGGCGGCTCCAGCGGCTCCAGCGGCTCCAGCGGCTCCAGCGGCTCCAGCGGCCCGTTCGGAGGCCGCCGCACTCACCTTCCAGCGGGCGTCCCTCCGCTGAGTGTACCCGGGGCCCCGCGGTTTCTCCGCGGCGCCGCCGCCGTTAACCTGATAGTATTACACTTTTCACTTTTCGTTCGGGTAAACCTCCCGGGTGATAAAGAGGGCTTTGGGGTCGCCGGCGGCGCGCGGTGCCGCAGGGCGCGGGGCGGGGGGCGGCGTGACCCTCTCCGGGCAACACTGTAATCCTCGCAGCAGCCACTTCCGGGGGGGGGGGGGGGACCAGCGGGGACCAGCGGGGTTGTCGCCGCCACACCACGGCCGGACCAACTAATGCAGTGGCGCCGTATATCTTAATTTGAAGATGAAGTGGTGTTTTATGAGGCCGCATCAAACAGCCGTAATGCGGCGACCAGAGGCCAGGCTAGGCCAGAGCGCAGGGCCGAGGCGCAGTGTGTGGCCGTAGTGTAGTGACCACAGTACCCTGCAAAAAAAAACACACACACATAAAGCACAGGAAAATTTATTTTTATAGTTTTCTTGGCAGGATCAACGTGCAACGGGGTAAAGTACGCCAATATATTTTTTTTTCAAAAAAAAAGTTTGAAATTGTAGCGAGCGGGAGGTGAACAACGGAGGGGAGCAACTCACAACTCATCTAGCGGTTGTTGCTGAGTCTCCTTGCTTCGAATTTCCCTGGGATGCCTCTGTGACCTCGCCTTGCTTTCAAGGAACAGCCGCGCCCCGACTTCCTCCCGGGGGCCCCGCGGCAGCCGCGGGCACGGGCACTGGGACCCCCCCGTCGTGTCGCGTCTCCGCGCTGCTCGGTCTCTCACTCCCACCCGCATTAAAGTTTTTAATCCATGCAGCAGTAGCAGCACGCGGCCCCGGCCGGCGTGAGATTAACGATAACTCGGAGCCGGTAGGAGCTTCGCCGAGCTTCGCTTCGGGCCGCGGCGGCGGGGCAGTTGCAGCGGGAACAACAACACCTTTATGTAGCGCGCGTTGCTGATGAGCACTGTCCACGTCCAAGCACCGTGACGGGTGTCATTTAGAGGAGAGGGAATGCGCGCAGGGCACGGCCTTCGCACGGCCTGCAGCGCCTTGCAGCGAAGCTCAACTTTTCAAGCAGCGTCAGTTACATATTACGTTTATTCAATTGCAAAGACATTCATATTTTACAGACAGAATTTCACTGGTGACAAAGCGCGTCGATTTTTTTTTTTTTGTGACGTGTCGAAATTTTTGAGTCCTCTCTCGAAATGGTGGGGTTTGCCACGATAGTGCTATGAACCACATCGAGGGGGGTGTTGCTGTGCGAATGTTGCTGAAGTTTTCAACGGGGCGGGCTGGGGAAAAGAGATGGAGAGAAAGAAAAGAAAAACAATAGTTTGGCGCTCCCATTCATTAACTCCGGCTCTCTCGCTGCGCGGTAGCCATTCCACTTGATCCTAAAACTTGTACTGCCGCGGCTGCCCGCGCTGCTGCCGGCCGTGCCCGGCTCATCGTGCCCGCCCGGGCATTACACACGCCGAGACAAGGTTATGTACAGCACGCCATTCTATTTCCCTTACGGTGTGTGCGTGTCTCCGGCGGGACGCGTCCGGAAGAAACACAGCGGAGACCGGCGCTCAGCCCGTATGTGTGGGCCGCCCCGGACGCAGCCTCCGCCCGCTCTCCTCCCAGGCAGGCCCTTCCTGCTCCGTATACACACGCCATGCGCGCCGCATGCGCCGCTGCCGCTCTGCTCTGCGTCTCGCCCCGAGTAACGACATGATAAGTTACGTCGTTACGTATACGTGATGTCGTTAGCACTCTACAACAACATATACTACGCCCCCGCGCCGGCCGCGCCGGCCGCCCCCAGCCGCCCCCGACCCCCGCCCGCACGGAGGGGGTGCGGCCGGCAGCAGCAGCCTTTTTACTGCGCGGGGCGGCCGGGGCCCGGGGCTGCCGGCCCGGCCAGGTTTTGCGAGCGCCGCGTACTTTGCGAGCGCGTCGCGAGGCGTTGTTGTTTTCGAGGGCGGAATGAAAGTCGGGGAGGGAGAAGACAATTTGGTGCGGCGGGGCGGAGAATGGACGACATCAGGTCGTCGGCCCGCCCCGCCCCGCCCCACCCAAAGGGGGTCGAGATCGGCTCCCCGTCCACCACTCCCCTAGACCAAGTCTCGACCGCCCGGCTGAAAAATTAAATAAAAATGTTTTTAATTTTAATGATTTTATTTTTTTTCGATTGATAAATGATTCTAGATTTTGACTCTTCATAAAAGTCATATTTAACGCTCCGTACACGGCCTTGCGCAGTGAGACTGGGCGTAAACGCAGTTAGCGGCGGTCCGGGGCCGTAAAGTATCTTACATTGTAGCGCGGGCAGCGGCAGCGGCAGCCCCGCGAGAAGACGCGCCCAACAGGTACGACGACGATGCGGCGAGACGCCAGCCGAGCGAAGGGTAAATTAAACGGGGACGAGGACGATGTAAGCGGCGGCTTCCGCGAGTCGTCATTCAATCCTCGCCGAGTTGACAAGTGCGTAGTGGAGAGCCCGCGCCCGCCTGCGGTGCACGCAGCCTGCAGCCTGCCCCGCGCGACCGATACAAAATCGCTGTTACAGCCGCACTCGGCCGCACTCGCCTCGGCGGCGGACTCCCTCCCCTGCTGGCATCTCACGACTGTTCATTATTTTACTTTGACAAATAATTGCTCTTCGGATGACCGTCATGGGCTGGGCGACCTCAGTGTAACGCGAAATCCCGAGCGTGCGTCCCGACCCATCCCGTCCCCGCCTGTCCGTCCACCCTCTCACGCGGCCTTGCCATAACATGACGCGATCTCTCTCTCACTCTCTCCCCCTCTCTCTCACGCACACATAAACCGCTTGTAAAACATGTTCGTTCGCCAACAAATTTCAATTCCAATTTTGAGTCCAGTTTCATCTCTCTCTTCCCTCTCTCTCTCTCTCTGTCTCTCTCTTTCTACTCTGTCATTCGATCGGTGTACCGTCTCCCCATGCTAGCAGGCTCTCCCTCTCTGTCTCCTTCCCTCTCACTCTCTGTCTCTCTGTCCCTCTCTCCATCTCTCCGGACGATCGATACCCGGCGACGGCGGCGGCGGCGGCGGGCGGATATATACGACAGTTTTCCCAAGTCGCTGGTGGAAACTTTGGTGGCGCGCGCAGAGCGGCTCGGCGGCGGCGGGTGGCCGTGCTGCGCCGGGAGGGCGGCGCACCGCGCGGCCCGCGGCGGCCGCTCCGAGTTTGACGCGGCCTGTGTGTTTGGAAATGGGCGCCAATAAACCGGGCCGCGGCGGCCCGCTGCGGGGCCTGCGAGGCCTGTGGGGCCTGCGGGGCCTGCGGGGCCTGCGGGGCCTGCGGGGCCTCCGGGGCCCCGCCGGCCTCCGCACCACCCGCGCCGCCGCCACCACCACGCCCCCTGCATGACGACGACCCCCTGTCGGGGCGCGGCCGCCGCCGCAGCCGCCGCCGAGGACTGCGTACGTGGGTCTGAGAGGATGCGACAGTGGCGCTATTGCTATAACTACGCCACGGTCGTATCAGTCCCACGGATCGCTTTACGAGCCGGGGTGAGGGGGGGGGGGGGTTGTCTTGTGGCGGTGAGGCGGCAGAGGGGGAAGGGGGATTTACGGACTCATTTCGATCCCGGAACGACAGCGGCTACGGGGCGGTGCGGTGGCCGCGCGCGGCCGTATCCTCGTGGCGAAAATTAATAACAGACCGACCGCGTGCGGCGTGCGTCCCGATCAACGGAGCGGGGCGACATCGTATAGTGTAGCCGTGTTGTCGGGGTCGCGGTCACACGCGGACCCGCCGCCGGCGGTCCGGTGCGGCACGGACGGTCTATGCTACGCGCGCTGTGTGCTGCTGCTCCCCTCGTGTGTGTGTGTGTGTGTGTGTGTGTGTGTGTGAGTGTGTCTGCGAGGGCTGCGGAGCCGAGCGGAGCCGAGCGGAGCCGAGCGGAGCGCCCGCGAGCGCGGGGGTAGGCCGCCCCGCCCGACACGCGCGCCCGCAGCGGCCGCGTCTGCCTACCCGACAGGCGCGCGGCGACAACTCCAGCCTCCAGCCGGCCGGCCGGCCCGCGGACGGGCGGACGGACGGACGGCTCCTTTGTCCCCGCGACTGTCGTGTCGCAACGACGCCGGCGCCACACTCGATTATTCCGAAAGCTCATTTGCAAGAGTAATTACACTGATTTCGCCGTCCGCGTCATAATAATTGTTGGGTTAGTGTCGGCCGCTTTCCCACCGCCGCTCGGCCGCCGCCGCCGCCTCTTCGATGGATTATCATCCCCGATTTCACACGCGGCCGTGACGTCACGACATGTAACGGTGCTCTCCCGGCAGACAGCGCCGCGGCGGGCGCGGCAGCAGTGCCACACTAATCTTCATTGCGTTTGCACCTGTAGAGCCCTCGCTGCCGCAATAACGAAGCTGAGATACTTAGAGTCGATTGCGCGTACGGAATTAATAGGTAACCGCAACGTGAATAAAAGGGCCCCGGCGCGAGGCGCGGCCACGGTCCCCGGGGGGGGGGGGGGGAGGAGGCGAGGGGGCAGGGGACGGGGAGGAGGCGAGGGGGAGGGGACGGGGAGGAGGCGGGGGGCAGGGGACGGGGGAGGGGGGAAGGGGACGGGGAGGAGGCGAGGGGGCAGGGGACGGGCACCACTCCGCGTGACACTTCAACAACCTTTTACCGCGCCGTACGCCCCGCCGAGGCGTAACATTGCACAAGGATGAAGATAGTGGACCGGCTCCGGCAGCGCGAGGCGGCAGCCGGGGCGGCGGGTGTCCGCGAGGACCCAACAACCACCAGTGTCCGCGGCTCCGTGCCGCACAGCGGAGCGGCGCACCATGCCATTAACCAAAACGAGAGACGCTTGCGAATTTCTTTTTATTTAGTTAAAAGAGGGGCGGAAATCGTGGAGGCTGCCCGCGCTGTGTCGCCCCCTCCTCCCTCCCCTCCTCCCATCCCGGACTTTTCCGTCTAATTATCGCATTGTAAGTACTCAAAAGAGTAGACGAGGGGGCCCTTGTCCTTCGAGGGCTTTAACGCTCTTTCAGCCTCCCCCCCCCCCCCCCCAAGTGACATTTTCTGAAAAGAGCGCCGGGGTCAGAGAAGGTCTCGGCGGAGCCGCGTCGCCTGGCTGACATGAACAAAGATCCAGTTCAAAGTCCGATTCCGGAGAGTTCAGGCCCAAGATTGAAATAACGAAGCGACGACACGACTCCCGAGGATTAAAATGCGCATTTTCTAAAAGAGTCGGAGCGAAACATGTGGATGTGCACATCCATGGCCAGCAGTTGTGGAGGGCTTCCGCACAGTGGCTCAGTCACACCTCCGCGGCCTCCGCGCGGCACGGCGCTGACGCGGCAGTGGCGGCGCGCGCCGCTCCGACGCACTATACTTGTTGCACCCGGATGCGGCGCGGGGGCGGGGCCGCACGGGGCCGCGCGGGGCCGCGCGGGGACGACACGCACGCCGCCACTCTCATTCTTATGCCGCGGCTCGATGGAGTCGCTTCGTGCGTGCGGATGGCGGGGCGTTCGTGCACTTGACGCCTCGCAGCCTCTCTCGCCGCGGGCAGGTGACCCCGACCAGTGTGCTGGTGACCCCGGCCGGGTGACCCCGACCGGGTGACCCTGCCGGCCCGCCGCGGAGACGCCCCCCCGGACACGCACCGCGGCGTCGCCATACCACCGCCACGACGACTCTCCAAGTCTCTGGACCCACCGACGACCGACAGGTGTTGAGGCAGCCTACCCGCCGGGGGGCGCTGCTGCTGCAGCATAGCGACATACCACAACGGGACACGCATAGCTCCGGCCGGCCCCGGCCCTAACCTCCTTGCCGCAAGGGCCCCGAGCGGCGCGCGGCGGCGCAGCGCTTTCCGACCCGCCACCGCCTTTGTGATTTATGCCGCGTATAAATAGTTTACAGCCGGAGCCTTGTCGCGACGCGCGTTCGTCAGAGTCGCGATAGAGACGGGCCGGGTCCGCGGCTGGATTCAGACGGACGGCTTGATGGGCTGAATCGCGGGCTCGGGCGCCGAAAATGTACTTTCTTAAAAAGGCTCAGGAGATGTTCTGCGATGCAACTGTTTTTTCGAATCACAAATTTGAAAACCAACTTCCCGCCGGCCATCCTCGAGTAGCGTGCACTGCAAAGGTGACTCAACGTAGGAGAAGGCCGTGACCCGGCCCGGCGCCGCCATGCAGAGCAAACAACACGAACCTCGGGGCCGGCAGCGTGCGCGCGCAAGAAAAGGGAGACACTTACTTACATCAGGGAGGGGAGAAAGGGAGAGCGAGAGAGACGGGCGGTGGACACAATAAGAGCGGGCAGGAAGGTGCGGAGGTGAGGGCTTAACTAGGCCGTAAACCTCCCCCGTGGCGGCGGCGGCGGCGGTGCCTCCCCCGAGCGGCCCCACCACGCACCCCACGCGCCCCCCGCGCGCGCCTGCGACAACAAAATTTTGCGTTTTATGAAGCCCCGGACAATAAGATCGGGGGATGAGTCCCGTGATGTCTCCCGGGCCGGCGCCTGCACGGGGTAGGCGTCGGCGGCGCCGCACCCCGCGCTTGTTTTGCGTCGGTCGCTGCGGCAGCGGGCGGCGGAGTCCCCTTCAAAGTGCACGTAAAACAGGCAGGTAACACGGATTGCAGAAGCTCTCTTTGGCCCCGGAGGCCCCCGGAGCCCCCCGGAGGCCCCGGAGGCCCCGCCGCGGCCCGCTGATGAGCTTCATTTCCTTCCTTACCTAATGGAGCTGTCACGGCGAGGCTATCCGCATCCGCCGCGCCATCCGCGCAGCCAGCCAGTCAGGCGGCCAGCCAGCCAGGCAGCCAGCGAGCCGCCCCTCTCAGGAATAAAGTAGACAAATTTACGCTTCCTAGCGCATTTACCAATGCCAGCCGGGGAGGCGGGCGGGCAGGCAGGCGGCCGCTGCAGCGCTCGGCCCATCCGCCCGCCCCAGCGGTCCGCCACGATTATTTGCCCGGCGCTGGTTAGTCATCAAACTAATTTATAGGATCGGCTCCAGTTTCCCCCGGCGCCGCCCCGCAGCGGCAGCAGCAGAAGCTCGTGGTTAGAGGACGGCGCGGGTCGCTCCCGAACCACGTAACAGCGGTTCACGCCGGTCTCGTGCGATATTAAGTACTGCTTCGACTTTCGGACTCATGGGTGCGTTCATTGCAGCGCGAACGTACCGAGGTTCTTGTATAGCCGTGGATGTACCTTACATTCATCATAGCTCGGAGAAGTGTGCGGCCGGTCTGACTGCCAATAGTGACACCGTGCTGCGATGATTGTACCGTATGTGTATAGACAGTCTGTGGCCTTCTGTGCGAAAAGGTGAGGAGCAGCAGCGCCTCGTCGTGTGGGACGAACGTGACACCGATCCTACTTCAATAATTATTTATTTTCAACGGAGGCCGCTCGGCGGACGCTGCGCGCCTCTGCCGCCTTGCGCCGCTGCCTTTACGACTCTGCCCGTTACGCGCATGCGCACTGAAGGCGCGCCGGGGTTTTCGCGGGTAACGGGGAGGAGTGCGGCGCCAGGCGCCGCAGTGAATGAGAAATTCAGCGAGCGCCGCGCGCGGGGCGCCGCCAAGGCCGCGCGGCGAACAAACGGCAAATGAGAACGGACCGAATAAAGAATATTCTCTGGGACGCTCCCCACTCCCCGCGCCACCGTATGTCCTATGCCGTAATGTGAAGTAGACCACGCCGGTAAATCGATCCAGCCTTGATTACCGATTCTGATCTCTCCATCTGATAGCGGCTGCTCAAACCGAGCGGCCTGTGTGTGTGAGAGAGAGAGAGAGAGACGGAGAGCGAGGGAGAGACGGAGTCTGTGTGTTTTGCTCCGCAAAGTACACCGACTCCGGTATTTACTTTTAATAGTGTCTAACTAGATCCACTGCCCCGAGAGCGAAAAAGAAAAGTTAAAGAAAAAAAGAAAAGAAGTCCCGCGGAGAAATGGAAACGAAGCAGCAGACGGGCAGGCGGTGACCGGCTGCGGGATCTGGTCAGATGGGGCGGCCAGCGACCCGGTGGGGCGGGGCGGGGCGGGCCACTTTGTTCTCCGCCACCTCCCTAGCAATCCTATCTCTCTCTTTGCGCGAAACACTTTTCATTTGCATAATACAGTGGCGTGTTCCCAGGTGCGGTGCCCCATCGGTATTAGCATCGCGCACCTTACCGCGTGGGAGTCGCCGCCGCCTCAGATTCGGCCTTTTTGTTTACAAAAGACGCCGATGAGAATCCCGGGGCGCTTTCGGCCAGCGCGAATATGCATGGCTTTTGGTTTATCTCTTTCTTGTGCGTCTCTCTCCCTCTCCTCTGCCCCGCGTCGCGCGAGATCTTCTCCGTCTCTCTCTCTCTCTCTCTCTCTCTCTCTCTCTCCCTCTCTCTCACGACACACACACGCCCTTCCGGTGGCGCCCGCGGGCGTGCCAAAAGTGGGTTCTTTTTTTTTACGAGCCTCCGAGTCAATCAGGACTCGCACGGCGGGACGTCGTCGGGGCAGGACTTTTAACAGCCGCTCCGTCCGGCCGGCGGCAGCGGGCTGCCAGCCACGCAATTAGCTCAATTTGAAAAATATCATCAACTTTTGTGTGCGCGCCAAGCAAGAATCATACTTCCAATTGCAAAAAAAAAAAAAAAGGATTGAAATGAAAGTGTGTCGCTGCTAGGAGCTGCCTGCGTGGGCTCGGCCGGCCGGTGCCGTCGGGTCCTGTCGGGTCCCTGTCTTTTACATCAGATGGTATCAACAAAGCACTGCATACGCCGCCACGGCCGCGGCGGCGCTGCGCGGTAACGCTGCGCCCCGCACACCTGGCGGACGGTGTGCGGTTTTAACCTATAAAACGGTAATTGCTACGCCCCTATACGCTTCAAGAGCCTCAGCGGCGGCCCGCTGCCGCAGCTGCCGCAGCTGCCGCAGCTGCCGCCGCCGACGCTCGACGCTGTTACCTGTCGCCATTATTGGCGCTATGCCCGCCCTTCCATATCGTTGGCCTCTATGTAAGAATGCCATCATCCCTAGCACCTCCCTCTCTCTCTCTCTCTCTCTCTCTCTCTCTCTCTCTCTCTCTCTCTCTCTCTCTCTCTCTCTCTCTGCTACCGCGCAGGTCGTACCACCGTACCGCGGGCCGCGGGGCTGCCGTGTCCGTCAGATAGGCGTCGCTAGGCGTCGCTATCGTAAATCAGGTGCAAGGACGGGGCACGCCATGCCGGCCACCGCCGCCGCCGCCGCCGCCACACCACGCCTCTCGCGTTAGTGACCCTCTACCCTACTGCCGACCCACAGGCCTGACGTCCTTATGGAGGGATCGCCTCGGTGCACGAGATCTCACCCTATTTTTTTTTTTGTTGTTCTGAAAAACAAATGGTCTGCTTTGCTACTCGCTAATCAGGAGGTGACACAAGAAGGTTGTTCGGCCCGCGCACAAGGGCCGCTAATGAAGCACGTCCAGGGCGCCGCCGTGTCGCAACGCGAACGTTACCGCGAGCCTCCCGCTGGAGCGGACACGGCGCCCGCCGGGTAGGCAGCCGCGGCCTGCTGCACGCACGCGTGTCGCGCGGGCTGGCCTACCCCGGCCACGGCAGGCGCTGAGAGGTGCCCGCCGTCGGAGCACACACTGTCGCTGGCGCGGGCCTCGCTGTCTCGCTTGAGACAGCGGGGCCCGGTGGGTTCGAGTCCCACAGACGGATGCTCACGCGACGCGGCACCTCCTCCGCCGTGCCGGCCGGGCGCGCCGCCCCCCTCTGCCTGCTTTCCCAACAGGCTCTGATATTGGAACACTTGTACCCGCCGCGGGGCCGGGGAGCGTCGCCGGCGCCGCAACACGGGCCGACATGGGCGCAGCATGATGACCACCGTGTCGCACAAGAAGGGAAAGTGCCGCGTCCTTACGCAACGCCGCTGACCTAGCCGCCGAGCCGGCGGTGCTGGTGCTGCTCTGCCGCTACTGCAGGACGAGTCGGCAGCGACGGACATGGAGCCGGCGAGGCACTAAGTGGATGTTCCTCGCAGACAGCTCCAGCTGATGACGCAAGGGGGCGCGCGCAGCGTGCGCGTGTGTGTGTGTGTGTGTGTGTGTGCGTGTCGTCGCCGCGGCGGCGCAGGCACTGCACGCTTGTTTATGGCAAACACAACGCAGTGAATTCGCGCACACACTCTGCTGCAGGATGGGGTATTCGACGACGACGTCGGTGGACTTTTCCGAGAGCGGCGCCGCTCTGTGCTGCTGTGCGCACATATTTGGCATAGCGCACCGACCGCGCGCGCGGCCGTGGGCGCGGAGCGGCGCGGACCGGGTCAGTGGGTTACGGTAACGCCGCTCTGCTGTCGCGCGCTAACGAAGCGCACGTCGCACGTGTGTGTGTGTGTGCGTGTGTGTGTGTGCGTGCCAGGCGAAAACCGACCGGAAATATAAATACAAGACGGGGGACTATGATTACAGAGGCCGTGTCTAAGGACCAAAATGACGTTTCGACAGATTTTCCGTGAGGAAGAAAATTGTGCTGCGTACAAGGAAATGTAATACCCGTTTTTTTTTTCAGCTAAAAATTGCCATAACAATAATTGTTTTTACCACCCAAAATCACCTGCTTATGGATGGAAGCCATCGTGAAAATTAGTTTGCGGCCATTTTCATTTTATTTTTTTATTTATTTTTTCGCGCGTGGGCCGGCGGCATATAAATCGGGCTGCGGCCGTGTCGGCGGGATCAGCAGGTGTTCCCGCGGGGCCCGCAGCGGCCGGCCGGCGCTAACAGCAGCGATTTGATAATGTGAGGCATGCGCGATGTGACTGCGAGTAACGTCAGCGGGCCGACGGCGGCGGCGGCGGCAGCGGCGCTGCGCCGGTACACCGCCAGCCGGTGCCAGCGCGCGGCCGCTGCCAGCGAGTGCCAGCGCCGTGGCATGACATTTATTCGGGCGAACCGCACCTTCCATCTTGGTGTCAGCCGCCGCTAACGCTACGCCCCGCCCTGCCGCCCTGCGGCCCGCTTTCGCACGGAGCGTACCAGACCCCGTGCCGCGTGCTTCTGTCTTGAGCGTCCGTGACGTCATCACCTGCGCCGCGAAGGGCGCCGTCGGCTGACCGAGCAATTAGATTGTAGTCGGACGGCGCTGTTATTGTCGCTGAATGACCCTACTGAGGTGGCCGCTGTGGGGGCGCTGCTGCAGCGGGGCTCTGACGTACGCCAAGCTCCTTGCCGTCCGTCCAAGCGATTGCAGTCACTGTACATGTGTGTGTGTGTGTGTGTGTGTGAGTGCGATGGATGGATTTATTCCCCTGGAGGCATTTCGAGAAGTGAATACGGCGGGGCAAGTGCTCACGCCTCGATACATACCGGCCCCGCTCCCCACAGCGCTCTCCGTCGGTTACAACCCGCCCCGCGCGCGACGTGCACACCGCGAAGAAGAGCGAGCAGTTACACTGTAGCAGTAGTAACACCAGAAGTTACACCGTAGTAGTTACGACAGCAGTTACACCGTAGTAGTCGCCACAGTAGTTACACCGTAGTAGTTACCACAGCAGTTACACCGTAGTAGTTACCGCAGCAGTTACACCGTAGTAGTTAAAGCAGTTACCGCGTGCGCGCGGGAGGCGGCCGGGAGGTGCGAACAGTGCGAACACTGCGTGTGTGTGTGTGTGTGTGTGTGTGTGTGTGCGAGGTCCTCGCCGCGCGCGCAGCCGTGCGCAGGCTTCTGATGAGAATAGCCTCACACACACACACACACACACATGGAGGCGCGCGATTTCGCAGACACGATGGGCACGCTGTTGTGCAATACGCCGCCGCTGCAGCGGCAGCAGCGGTTTGCGTTCGCATTTGCATGCAGTAGTCGGGGCTGCGCCAGGCCGCGACAGGCCGCGCCAGGCCGCGCTGGACACAACAGCTGCGGCGGGGACCGTAGCGCACCGCCGCTGGCTGCCACTGGGCTTGGTCCAGCTGGTCGCGCGGCCGGCCGGGATGTCAGCAGCGGGGGGCGGGCGGGGGCGGGCCGGGGGCGGGCGGGGGCGGGCCGGGGGCGGGCGGGGGTAGGTCTGGCGGACACGGCACCGCACACCGCCGAAGCGCGGCCCCGGAGGTAACCCGGGCGGGAATCCTCCTCCTCCTCCTCCTCCTCCTCATCCCCTCCCCGCAGACCGTGTTGCAAGTATATCGTACGACTTTCATTCCATAACCCTTGCTGTGCTGCGCGACATAACCCCGGGCAGGACAGTGGCCAGCCGGTCGGCGGCGGCGGCGGCGGGGGGTCGGCGGGGGGTCCGGTGGGGGGTCCGGCGGCGGCGCCGCAGCACACGGTCAAACTTTACGACTTTTGGCACGCCGGAAATGAGGCGAGCAGCCCCGGCAGCGTCCGCCCGCCGCGACGATCGGAGTAAATCCTGCGGATGTACAATCTGGGGCTGTGGCCGGCAGGCGCCGCCGCCGCCGCCGCCGCCGCCAGCTCGGCCGGCTGGGCCGGTTGCGACCCCGCGGGCCGGCCAGAAAATTGGCTACGGCCCCGGCCGGCGGCGACCGCTGCTCCGGAAATATGATGCACCGAATCGTGCCCGGCCCCCGGGCCCCCGGGCCCTCGGCGGCACGAGGGGGAGTAACAGTGTCTGGGACATTTGAGCGCCGCGCCCGTATAGTTTCTGCGCGATCCCCGGGCCAGATATTACAGTTTATCCGCGCAGTAGCAATTTTCGCAGATAGGCGACCTTCGGGGTCGGCGGCTGTTTTTCTAACGGCGACTTCCCCCGCCGCCCGCGCCGCCTCGCCGCCGCGCCCCGCCGCAGCGAAACTATGCGACTCTTTAGACCATAGGCAGGCTCTCTTGTCAGGCCGTTCCGTGCAGAACCCTGCTGCCACCGCCGCCGCTGCCGCCGCCGCTTCAAGGCAAATTATAACGTAAAACTGTTCCCCCCTTTGTCTATACCCACATATATCCCACGTCAGCCGACGGCTACCCGACTACTCAGCGCGAGGTGAAAGAGAGCCCTTCTTTTTGTTGCGTTGATAATAACGGAGGCGAACTGACTGCCGTAATTATGGGCGGTAAGGAGGTATACGTACGCACTGCACACACACACACTCACACACACGGAGAACACTAGGCGCCTCCCGTTGCACAAAAAGCGTCGCCAACGTTATTGCTGGAGCACTTAGAAGCAGTTTCTGTCGCTCTCCATCTTTCGCAGCAGCGCCGTGTGCTCCGCGCGCCCCTGCTCCTTTGTCTCTCCCTTTCTTTTTCTCCCACCCCCCTTCTCCCTCTCTCTCTCCCGCCATCCTTGAATGTGCAAGGCATGTGAGTGAGCATTCAGCCGGCAAGTAATTGCCCGCGATCCAATTTAGCATTGGCGGATGCGTCGATGTCAGTGAGGAGGATAAATGTTTGTGGTCCGAAGGCCGTTTAACCCTACATCGCCGTGCCGCGGCGAAGAAAGCAAACTAAACATGAAAATGCTGAAGCCCAAGGAAACGTGTGACGCTTGGTGTCGGTGCGGCGCGGTGAGGGGCGCACCTGTGAGGGGACGTCTTCCTCCCGCCGGCAGCGGCAGCTCGGCCGGGCAGCCAGCGACCTCATAGAGCGCTATGAGCGCACCTACCGTGCCCCATTATATCCCTTCCCTCCCATTACAAATGGATGGGCGGCTCATGGCTCCCAGAAAGTACTTTTTAAGCTCCGCGCGGCGGGTGCGGCGGGGCCGGGCGGGGCCGGGCGGGGCTCCGACACGGCGGCCCTGCCGCACCGTGAGTCACTCGTCAAATGGGACCCGGCCTGAGAATGGCTGGCGGGGGCGGACGGGGCGGCGGCCTGCCCGGGCCTCGTCTGCCCCCCGCGTCTCTCACTCGCACCCACGGCCGGGGCCTGCCGCAGAGCGACAGAGACGGCAGGAGTGCGGCCGCTTCCGCTCGGCCGCGGGCGCCGCGCTGCCGTAACCGCTTCGGCCCGCCGCTACAGTTACGGGGCTCTCGCCGCCGGGATCGCCCGTAATTCGGCGCTCCGCCGAGTTGATCGTGACGATAAGGATTTATGCGGTTTTACCGGGAAAGCAGCAGCAGGCGACGCGCAAAAGCAATCGCCGGGGCGGATCCGTAAAAAAACAAAACAAAAAAAACGGCCTTCTTCTGTGACGACAACCCGCCGCGCGGCAAGAGCTGCAACGGGCAGGAAATAGTCGCCTTATCACCGCAAGACGCGGTTATCTGTAAAGCATTACGCCGCTGCCCTTTCTGGTGATTGTCATTTCTGAGTCATTTCGCCTGGCGAACCGTGCGGAACGCGCAATCCATCCCAAAGTGGTGAGTCGCAGCAGATGACAAGCCGAGCAGAGTTTACTTAGAGTTGGTCTCCGCGGACCTGCGGACCTCCCCGGCAGCGGCGTGTATTACTCATCATGCACGGCGGCTTTTCTCGGAAGGCGGCCCTTAAATTTGGTTTCCGAAACTCGTGCTTCATCCTGATGGCTTTTATGCCAAAGACCGACGGCGCGCGCTGCGGGAATGACCTCTCGGGACGCGACGACCTCTCACGATCCCGACCGCCGCCGCGCCTTCTGCGTCTTATTCGACGTGAAGGTGTGCGAGCGAAGGTGTGCCGCGGGAACCGTGAGGACGAGAACGGAGTGTCCGTCGGCATGCATCCGCCGCCGCCCTCGTTAGTGCCAGCCAGGGATCGGTTTCGGCAAGAAAACGCGCTCGCGGCGCTGTGATTCATCACAATTTGTCTCCTCGGTGAGACTTGAAAATGGTCTTTTGGTGGGAGCGCGCAGCGCGCAGGTCCCCAGGGCGGACGGAGCAGGAGCCCACCGAGAAATAATGTGTGTTGTAAGTCTTCTTATTTGACATTCTGTCATCGGCGGCTGGGGCCGCGGGGACGGCCGCCGAGTTACATTGATCAATGGTTGGTGGCAGTGGATCCCTCCTCAATACAGCGCCTTCACCACCAACCGTGTTCGTCTCGAACGAAAGAAAATAACCCTTAGGCCTTTTAAGGCGTTTAGGAACCACGAGACGGAAAGAGAAGCCACTTCGGTTTGAGCTATTCGTGCGCGAAGAGTCGGCGTGGAGCCGTCTGTGGGAATCGAACCCACCAGGCCTGAGGGACCGTGAGGGTCACTCGGGCCCGCGCCAGCGACAGGTTGCCTCCAGCACCACCGGGCTCCCGCCCGCGCCCCCCGAGGCACGCCTCCATAAAGTGTCTCGTGGTTTCGCGAACGCCCCCCTGACCGCGCGAGCCGGGGCCACACACACATTCGGGGCGCGTACAGTGAGGCCGCGCCCCGCTCATGCACCGGGGGCCACGCATAAAGTAGGCATCGTTACGCGGCGCCGGACGCTCGGCGACGTGTTCTGCGTTAACTAGTTTGACCTATCGCTAGCGTGTTGTTTTGCGTGCGGAGAGCGGCCGTCTGGTCGGCCGGTCGGCAGTTTTGCACGGGTGGCATCTCAAGGTGGCGGCGCGGCGCGGACACCGGCGGACACCTCCGGCCTGACGTACTGCACGCCGCCGCCGCCGCGCCGCCGCGCCGCCGCGCCGCCGCTGACGACTTTTACGCCGACGGCTGCCGCCGCGCCGCCGCCGCTCTATGCGCTGTGATAACATCGGCGGCGGCGGCGGCGCGCCGTTTTCACGCCGATAATGTTTTCCCATGGCACCCTGCCCGGTCCGCCGCCGGCACACGCGCCCTGCCCCAGCGCCGCCTGCCATGCCCGTCACACCCCCGGCGCGGCCGAGAAGGGCGGCCACGTTTCGGACCCAAGGCTCCCCGCTCTTTGAGCCGCGGACGGCGCCGATGCCCCGATATGCCGACGACGCGGCCTTGACGTCGTCCGCGGCACAACGGCAGCGGCGCGCGGCGCTGGAAAAAAAAAAAGAAAAGAGGGATTAGTTGAGCGCTCGCTTCCTGCGAGCGCCGCCGCTTTCACGACGCTCGACCCCAAACCGCTCATGATTAGGTTCACAGATAACGCTGTCCACGCGCGCTGACCCCCTCCCGGCAGCCCCGGCCGATAAGTGCTGATGGGCGGGGCTCTCTCGTCCTCCCGGCCGTTCAAGTCTCCCGGCAGCAGACGCCCCGCAGCCGACCATACTCCGCTCGCGGGACAGAAAGAAGAAACTGTTAGCGTTTCAGGGTTCCCTTTAAATTCGAAACAAATAAAAACAACAAACTCAATATTCATGCACAGAACAGAACGTACAGTTTTATTTCATTTTTAAAATATACAGAATTTTAGAATATAGAGAAATAATGCGGAGTCTGCGGGCCACGTCTGGGTTGGGTTCGGCGGGTTGGTGCTGGGAGCGCTAGATTTTATTTTTCCGAAGCCGATTCCCACCCGACCGGTAGTTGACCCGGCTGTTTTGGACAGCGCTGCCGCGTCGTGCGGGGGGGCCGCCGCCCGCCGCCGACGGGGACGCCGGACAGACCCGCGCGGCTGTCATGCGAGAGGACACGGGACGCCGCGTCTGACTGCTGTAGTGCAAGAGAGATGTCCGACCGGGGGGGATGCCCGGCCGGCCGTCTCTCTCGCACTGCCGCAGTCAGGTGGGGCGTTCGGTCTCTCTCGCACCCAGGGCTAGACCGCCACCGCTGTCATGGCGCCGAGAAATGGAAACTAATGGACTCGGTCCCGTACAGTCGCGTCGGTGTGCCCCCCGATATGAGAATGTAGGGCTGGCGGCCGCTGGCGGCGCCGAGGCGGCAGGATAAGGGCGACGGTGACACTGTTTTCTCACAGAAAAGAGAGATGGACGAGGTCCGTGTGTGTGTGTGTGCGCGCGTGTGTGTGCGTGCACCACTTCAATACTCATCAAAACCCCGGAGAAATACCGTTCCCCTGCTTCTGATAAAAAGGAATACCGCTCCGTGAGTGGCGACAAATGTCCCGAGAGAGGAGAGAAAAAAAAACGAAAAACCCGACACCGCTCCACCATGCAGGTCAGAATTCTCACTGACAAACAGGGAGATAGCGGAGAGGAAAAAAGGGGGAACAATGGGAAAGGGGGGAAGGGATAAAGGAAGGGGGAATGCGCAGGGCTGCAGCGCAGAGGCACTATCCTCTGGGCACTCGGTGACCCAGTCTCGCAGAGCCGACCCTGTATCGCACACCTGTGCCCCGCGCGCGCACACGCACACTCACACACACACACACACACACACATGCAGGTTCACTGATGTATCAGTTTATCGGCTCCATCGACGCGCGGACCCGGAGCTGAGTCGTCCTGGCTAACCGCGGCGCGGAGGAAATGGCAAGAGAAGAGAGAGAGAGAGAGAGAGAGAGAGAGAGAGAGAGAGAGAGAGAGTAGGGGGAGGGGGGCTCTATGACAAAAGCTCTAGACCAGTTTTCCTGAGGCTGAAGTGACCGATATAGGTGAGCTGCACCCATGTTCTGCTATGATGGATGGCGGGCGCAGCCTTGGAAATATCCCCCCCCCCCCCCTCCCCACCGCACCTCCGCCCTCTCGCACTTTTTCCCGTCTACACTCTCCGTTTATCTGTCTCTCTCTCGCCGCTATTTTTTCCTCGGGTAGTAACCCGCCGCGCCGCCTGTGCCCCTTGCAAGGTGTGCTCTGTCCCCCGGCCGGGCTGCCTGTCCCCCGCTGTCTGTATGAGGCCATGCGAACGGGAGCGGCCGTGCCTCGCCTCCGCGGTGCCTTGCTGTGAGTACCGCGGCCCGGTGCTGCCGGGTGGTGAGCTTCCGGCGGCGTGCGCGCCGGACCCGAGGAATTATTTACAGTGTTAATAATGAAACCGCGGACCCGCGCGAGCGTACGCAAACACCTCGCAGCTGCCCGCTCCCCGCGGCGGCAGCAGCGCATACATCGCAAATAATCGTCGGCGGGGGTCGGCCGGGCACCGACTGACGACCCGCGGCGGATAAGCCGAGCCGAGCCGCGGGGCGAGACGGGGCGGCCGGACAGAGCAGGCGAGCCGCACGGCCGAGCCCGCCGCTCCAGGCCCTCCAGGCCCTCCAGGCCACGCCACGCCGAACCGCGCG
Source organism: Megalurothrips usitatus (assembly GCA_026979955.1). Lineage (NCBI taxonomy): Eukaryota > Metazoa > Arthropoda > Insecta > Thysanoptera > Thripidae > Megalurothrips > Megalurothrips usitatus. The sequence continues at coordinate 6,818,200 of CM049595.1, read as the reverse complement.
CGGCTTTGTTCTGTCATTCGTGAGCTGCTATGCAAGCCGCTCCGGGGGCCCCCGGCTGGCGGCTGGCTGCCTGGCTGCCCGGCCCTGCACCGACAACAACAACAACAACAACAACCACAAACCGAATCGTTCGCAAAAACGGCTTTTAATTGTGTTGTTCTTTTTTCAATTATTATTATTATTTTAATCTTTTCTTGAAATTATTTTTTTTTTCACAAACGCCAGCAGACGACTAATGTGATATACGAAAAATAATACGCAGCAGACCTTTATTAAATTGGGTCCCCGACACGCGGGCGGGCCGGGCCGGGCGAGCGACATTGCGCCAGCAGCGGTCCCTGCGAGGTGTCTTCGCGCTGCCGCCGCTGCATGCCCCGCTCACGCCGCGCTCGCCCGCTGTACTGTAGTATGCAAATCAGGCCCGGCGATATCGCTTGTGACGTGAATATTTGAGACACGCCCGCTTATCGCGCTGCCGCCCCGGTCACCTGTGTGTAACCCCCTCTACCAATTATGTACACCCCTTTCCATTTCAGGCGTGAGGGAGCGCAGTGCCACACCTGTGTGTGGAACTCTGGCCCCGGACTCCCGACGTCGCCGTTGAACACGCAGAAACTACTCCACACCTTTCCGTCTTATGAATCACGTCGCGCGTTGGTCAGACGTTTTCCGAGCAGGATTGTCTCCCGCTGTCCCGCTTCGACCTTGGCGAAGTCCTAGTCTCATAGTAGCGCAGTTGTGAGCAGCAGTAGCGGCGTGGGGCAGCGGAGGCTCAACCCGTAATAACATCCCAGCGCGAACTACACGCACTGTGAGGCGCTTTCTTATTCGCAGTCGTAAAAAGGAGTCCATTCTAATTCAAGTCATCAGGAGCGCTCCTATCGACCAATTACGATCGCTAAACGGTATACGCACCTACTTATTGAGTGCCCCGGCGCGCAACAACGGTAAAAGTATCGCGTCCAATTATCTTTTCCTCCAATAAAATGCCGGCCGGCGCGGCGTGTATCGCCATTCTTTGGAACCGATGCGTAACCTTCCGCGTCTGCGACTAACCGCGCACCATTTTATTTTATTAGCGACCCCAAGCCGCCGCCGCCGCCGCCGCGGTCCATTTCGCAAAAACGAGACAAAACGGCATCGTCGTTGTGCCGACCACACGCTGAGCAAAACATATAGCGTCATGAACCACTTTTATGAAGGGGCGGACGTCCCGCGCGACGCTGCAGCCCGTGCGGCAAGCCTGTGGCACTGCTGCGCGACAAATAAATTTGATTTGAAAAAGAGCGTGCGATATTGGGAGGGGGATGGGGGGGGGGGAGGAAGCAGGGGGACATTCCTCGGTGCGACGGTGCGAAGACGACGGCGACGGCGGACGCAGGCCTGCAAAAAGTCCGCTGATGCGGGAGCCGCTGCGGCGCTGCGGCGCTGCTATCGCATCCGACACCGAGGAGCCCGCGCCGTGCCGTGTGCCCCATTCACTGCGAATAAGAAAGGGCCCCGCGCGCGGACGGACGCGCGGACGCGACGGGCAGGCGGGCGATAAATAACGGGAATTAAATCACTTGTGTCTCCGGTAATGGACGGGGGAAAAATCGGAGAGAGAGAGAGAGAGAGGCGCGCCGATAGGAGACGAGGCGCGTCACATGATTATTGGCAGTCGCGAGCAAGTCCAATGTCCGATCAAGTGACTCGGCACAATATTTTTTTTCCATATTTTTTTTTCTTTGGAATTTGGGTTGGTTTGGGGATAGTTTTCTTTCGTGTGGACTACAGTTTGAAACCTCCTACCCGTACTGGCTCCCGGGGGAGTGTACGGAACCGTGGTGGCCCGCCGCCGCCGCCGCGCCGCGCTCTGTGTTTATGCAGCCAGCCACTACTGTTGCTCTGGAAGGGTCGGGGTGGGGCAGGGTCATGATAGTGGTGCGTCTGCCATTGTGTTCGCACGCAGTTCCGGTTGGCTCGCGCGCTTCAGAACAAGGAAGGGGTTGTTGGTCGTCATGCCACCCACCCCTGCAGTGGCGCGGCGGGCAGCCGCGCGGGGGCGGGCGGACAATGCCCTCGCAGTGCATCACAACTATCGGCGGTACACATCGCCATAAACGAGGGACAATAGAGAGAAAAATTTTGAGAAAAACAAGTGAGAAATTCCAGGTCCGAAACCTGGCACGGAAAGGTACGAACGCGCAACAACGCGGCCCGGCGAGGCGCCATACGTACTGCAGCGGCGCGCCTCCCGTGGAACGCGCGCCATATCAGGAACGGGGAGGCGCGGCCGGGTCGCCGTAATGCAGCTGGCTGCCCTCGTGGCTGCCTCTCCGAGCGGCCAGCCGGCCGAGCAGCGGCCATCCCTTCACCCGATCCGTTTGATCCTCATAACCAATTGCACAACGGGCCGGAGACGCCATCTATCGCCGTGTCCTTATGAATCAGCCGGTGCCGCGGTGCGAGCCGTTCGCGTTCGCACCGCTCTTTCACAATGTACCCGCAGCGTGTTGGTCGTGCGCGGCCTGGTCAGGGCAGAGGCGCCAGGAGATAGGCGCTCGCAAAGCCAACACGTGTGCGGCGTACCAACATCGGAAGGTTGAACAATTTCTTTTGTGTTGTCGTCCGCGAACAAAATTCGTTTTACAGTCTTTTGCTTGTTTAGGGTGGTATCGGTTTTCCCCGACTGAGCACTTGAATGTCTCATTCTAATCAACAACTTCTGAAAAAATTCTGACCCCCCCCCCCCCCCCCCAAAAAAAAAAAAAAAAAAATAAATCTTGTCATTACGGAGTCTTGTGCAGAAGCCCGTATGTGGCGGGCTTGGCGCGGCCGCAGCAGCCGTGGCCGAGCCGATAGCTGTGTGTTCGCCGCCGCCGTGGAATTTAGCCGGCGCGTTCATTTGCGGCGCGGCGCGGCGGCGGCGGCGGTGCGGACGCTGGAATGCCACGCCGCGCCGCTACTACTTTTGTGTTCGGAATCGATCTGGAGGAGCCCGATTGCATCGATGAGGAAATAAAGCACTGACGCTGCGCTCCTTTCTTGGATCGGTATTGCGACACGACTGCGAATACTCCGCGCTCAACGGTGAACGCAGCAGTCGTGAACGCACGTCGACGTCGTCGTCGTCAGGGTTGTGGCGGTGGTGGTGGTGGTGGTGGTGGTCTGAGAGTGCATCTTGTGACTAATCCAGAGGTGGGCGCGGCTGCCGGCGCTGAGACTAACCATCGCCGGACAAACAAAAGGCCGCCCGCGATGTTACTCCCATTTCTCTCTCGCCGCGGCGCGCACAAGCTCAACTGCTGTCGCGCCCATCGCGATCCTCTCTGATGGGCGCCCGCGCTTCGCCCCGCGCTGCCTCATGCTTCCCGTTTTCTCTCTCTCTCTCTCTCTCTCTCTCTCTCTCTCTCTCTCTCTCTCTCTCTCTCTTCATTGTGCTGCAGGTGTTTGTCTGCTGGTGGACTCTCGGGAGAGGAGAGTATAGAAGAAGGTGCGGAGGGGCGGAGGGGCGGAGGGCAGCGGCACCGGCGACGGACTGCCATGGAGAAGAATCACAGAGGCGAGGAGGTGGAGGAGGGGGGGGAGGGGGGGGGGAGGAGTGCATCGCAGCCAGAGGCGTAGCGGCCCGGCCCAGAGCCAGTCGGCTGGACGATCCGTCTGTCTCTCCAGGTGACAAAAAACTGAGACATTAGCCGGCCGGATGCCCCATCCGTCTTCCCCCCCCCCCCCCCTCCCTCCCTCTCCCTCTCTCTCCTCCTTGCTCCCCTCCTTTCGTTTGGAGGCGCGCGGTGTGACACGGCCCCGTGCAATGAACCCCTCTCTCTTTCTCTTTCTATCTCTCTCTCTGTCTCTGTCTCTCTCTCTCTCCTCTGCCGACGACGACCCCCCCCCCCCTCCCCTTTCCCCCTGATCTGCCTCGATGCGCGTGTCTCCGTCGAAAATATACAAAGTATACGACAGTGTGTGTGTGTACGTGCGGTCGGTGAGGGCCGACACCCTCTGGAGTTGGGCGGACCTCGGAGGAGGAGGCGTGAGGCGTGTGCCCCACGAGTGCAGTGCTACACCACTGCTGCAGCCGGGATGTGGGAGGCGAGGGGCCGTGCCGCGCCGGGCTCCGTTACAGTCAAGACCGCCGTCCGGGACCCGTGCCGTCGTCGGCGTCGTCGTCAGCATTGTCCGGGGGGGAGGGTCGGCACGCCAACAACGGATCGCTTTATTTATTCGCCGGACATCCTGGACGGTCCCGAGGTCGTCGTCGTCGTGGTTCTCCCGAGGCCGCCGTCGGCCCGCCGTGGAGGTAGGCAGCCCGGGCGAGGCGACGCACGGCTGCGTTCGGGTTGCCTACCCCGCGCGGCGCCTGTACCAGCGAGCGCCGCTGCCGCCGCCGCCGCCGCCGCCGCCGCCGCCGCTGCGCCGCCGCCGCCGCCGCCGCCGCCGCCGCCGTGCGCGGGGCTTCGTGCCTCGTCCGCCGCCGCCCTTGTAGGGCGTCGTGTTTCGGCAATAAGGGACCCGCCGGAAACAGAGAGAGAGAGAGAGAGAGACGGAGAAGAAACACGACAGCAGCGGGGCGGCCTCGCGGTCATCTGCAGGAACAGCAGCGGCTGAAACAGCGCCTGGAAGCCGGTTACGTTGGCGGTCCTCGTAGTCCCGGCCGAGGACACGCTGCGCTGCCGCCGGCAGCACGGCGGCGGCCGTGACGGAATGCCACCCGGGCGCGCTGCCGGCGACGATACACCGCCGACGATGAAATTTGTGTACGATTCCGGGGGGGGGGAGGGAGAGAGAGAGAGAGAGAGGGAGAGAGAGAGAGAGAGAGAGAGAGAGAGAGGGAGAGAGAGAGAGAGAGAGAGAGAGGGAGAGAGAGAGCGCGCACACACAAAGGCGTGACGCCGTCGTCGTGTCGACTCCCCCATAAAATCGCGTGCGCCCTCGCTGCGCTGCACAACACACTTATGATAGAGTTGTTGCAAAAGCGGTCGGAGCCTCATGACCGCAGATATGTCGGGAAAGCGCGGCGCAGCGTCGTGTGTGTGTGTGTGTGTGTGTGTGTGTGTGTCGTTCGTGTGTTATGTGATGGCCGCGTGTGTTTATGTCGCTCGTGACGGGCGGACGGACGGGCTAAAGGCACACAGGCAGATCGAGAGCGCGCGCTGCGACGCGAGCAGCAGAGGGCTGCGCTGTGATTTAGGTACGCGGCTGACGAGGAAGCGTCAGTGCGGCGCGGCCGGCGCGGCCCAGAGGCCTCCGCGGCGGCCGCCGTGGTCTCGCCGCGGTAGCGGTGCCGCGCCGCCGCGCTGCATTCCCATGCCTGACGTTTATACCCGAGCGGGTTGTCGCGCGCGGCCCCGCGGCCCCGCGGCCCCGCGCGATAGTAATGGCCACTAATATTATTGAAGTCCCCGCGTGCGGCGGTGCGGTGCAGCGGCCGCCGGGCCCCGCCGTAGCGTGCCGTGCCGTACCGTGCGGGCTCCGCGGGGCCGACGCTCGTCGCCGCGGCCCTGATTTATGAGCGCTCCCGACTTAATTTACGGGAAACCAGTGCAGAGTCAGTCAGGGCGACAGGCCCCGACCAGCGGCATAGCGGCGAGGCAGAGGGGATAATTGGACTGCGCAGAGGTGTGAACCGGAAAAGACACGCGGACAGAGCGTTTGCAAGTCCCGCGCCCCGCGAGCGCAGGTGAGCGAGGCGTGGTGCGGCGTGGCGGCGGCGGCGGCGGCGGCGGGGGCCTTGCAGTGTGGCGGGGCACGCCCGCGCGATCCGGGCCGACGTCAACTCGCAGCACGCCACGCCACGCCACGCCCCGCCGCCGCTGAGACTCAAAGGCTTATGTTCCCGGAGCTTTGTCAACTGAACTCAGGCAAACAGTAATACGCTGCAAAGCACTGCAAAGCGGCGGGCGAGGGGGGAAGGGGGAGAGAGGAGAGGGGGGGGGGAGTTCGGCAAGAGACTGCCGGTACGGGGCAGGAGCAGGGCCGTGTTGTGGGCGGCGGGCGGGGGGGGGGGGGGGGGGGAGCGCGGCTGGACACGGCTGGGCAGGGAGGCGGCGCCCCGCCCCGCCCCGCCGCGCCCCACGCCGAGGGGTGATTGTGTCTCCAACTTGCTGATGGCCCCGGAGAGGAGTCCCCAGGACCTTCGGCCGCCAATCCGCTTACCGCCCTGGCAAAGCCGACAGGGCCGATGAAGCGACGAAAACTGCGGACTCCGTACTTGCCTGACGTTAGTGTTCCGGGCCGGGCTGAGCGCGCGGCCGGCCGGCCCGGTACACACCAGCCGGGGGGCGGAGTTGTACGGGACATTTCCACACAGTTCCGGCATGACTCGTGCCGGATAATGCACAGAGGCGACCGCACATCGAAGTCACATTCTCTTTTTCCGTATTTTTTTTTTTTTTGCGCCGTCGTCGCGGCAGGCAAGGCTGCCCGTACTGCGGCTGTATCGGCGACGACGGACGGCGGCGGCGGGACGATTCCCAAGCGCGCGCGACAAATTGAGCGGAACGTAAACGAAATAGCAGCTGCGTGATGATAAATCAGGGGGACCGTGGTGTAGTTTGGATTCAGCGGCGGTGGGGGGCGTGTCCGCGGACTGTGCGCGGCCGGCGGCGGCCGTTGACGCCGACGCTGCGGCCTGAATTATTGTTTCTCGGCGGCCGGCCGGCGCGGGGTGAGCCGTCACAACTCCGCGACAGCGCGACGCGGCGCCTCTCTCCCACCCTCCCTCACTCGACACCCCGGAAGGAGGGACAGGGACGGCCCCGAAGCAAGCCGCGGTCTCCGTGAGTGCGAGAGAGATGGGACTACCGCCGTGGCGCAAGAGAGAGAGGTGCGAGGCCCGGCCGGCGTCGCACGCAGCCAGATACCGCCACCGTTTTGTCCCAAGAAACATACGGAAAAAGTGTGTTTTTTTTTTCTAGAACCAAATCATCGACAATTATCATGCACGCCGTCACTAACACACGCCGATCTCTAGGCATCAATCAACGAGTCCGTCCCTCGGGGGGTGGGCTGGTGTGTGATTGCGTTTACGCGATGGGAGAAGACGACCGCCCGGGATGGCGACGACGGCGGAGGAAGAGGGCGGAGAGGAGAGAAGGAAAAGAAAGGGCCCGGGACGGAGAGGGGGAGAGGAGCGCGAGAGGCGGGAAGGAGACGGCAATGGCGAAATATACGAGGAGAAAGGGAATAAGGGATGAGGCATGGTGAAAGAGGAGAAGGAAACGAAACGCTTTGAATGCAATGGAGCGTGTGAGTCTTTCTGCTGGCCAAACGCAATGCTCCGCGGAATTTGTCCCCCCTCCCCTTCTCTTCTCCCCCCCCCCCCCCTCCTCCTTCAGTGATTTAATACTGGGCCGCGCTCAAGCCTTGTCGTGCTCGTGCCCCTCCAGCCGTGAAGAGAGCCCACGGCACCCTCCGGCCGAGGGGGGGGGGGGGGGGGGGGGGGGGGAGGGGAGGGGGGGAGGGGGGGGGGGGGGGGGGGAGGGGGGGGGGGGGGGGGGGGGGGGGGGGGGGGGGGGAGGGGGGGAGGAGGCCTCGGCGCCAGCAGCCCGACGGCCAGGCTGACTGGCCGTCGCGGGTCACAGAAATGACGTCCTTTCATGTCCGTCCCGCTGCATTCATCGCACACACACACACACACACACACACACACATACGCGAGTCCCACCGCCCCCCCGGCGAGGAAACAGAGCGGGCGAATCGCCGCCGCGTGACCCAGTAAAGTAGCCGCCCCTGCTGATGAACGCTTTTGCTTGAAGCGTCTGATCCATGTGTTCCCCATGGCGTGTACGGCGGGGCGGCGTTGCGTCACCAGCCGGGAGTAATCTGCATGCTGCCGCATCCGAGACTGCGAGGAAACACACGCTCTCTCTCCCTCTCTCTCTCTCTCTCCCCCCCCCCCCCTCTCTCTCTCTCTCTCTCTCTCTCTCTCTCTCTCTCTCTTTCGCCTCCGGCCGACCCCCATGCGAGCGCGGCGCGCCGTTTTAACAGTTGCGGTGATTTATCGGAAGCGAGTGCACGCGAGCTGGTCTTTCTCTCTCTCTATCTCTCTCCCACACACACGTACTACCCACACACACGGCACTGCAGCATGCAAGGACCAAACACCTGCACCAGATACTATCAATAAACCTTTCACTGTCCTGCCGGAACAAAAGCCTCTCTCTCTCTCTCTCTCTCTCTCTCTCTCTCTCTCTCTCTCTCTCTCTTCTATCTCTCTCTCTATCTATCTCTCTCTCTCGCACGCGCGCGCGCGTGTTTCGAGCGGAGCGTATTACTACTCCGAGCCGTGCCGGGCCGGGCGTCTTCCGGGATGTCCCCGCGGAGCCGAGCCGAGCTCCGATAGCCGTGCGCAGAAAAGCGCACGCGATCCGGCAGGCCTGAATATACGCCGGTTACTCAACGAAAAGGTCACATCCGGCAATGAGGCGGCGCGGCAGCGAGGGCCGTCACCTCCTCGGGAACAGTGCCCTGCCGCATCTCAGCGGCCGCCAAGGGTGTCTTAATACCGCACACTCACAATGTACTTAAATCGCACCCGCAAATTATTAATTTAAAAAGGAAACTCCCCCGGGTGGTGATAGATACCCTTTTTTCCACATTGCCGGTCCGGCCTTGAGGCGGCCTTGATCCCGCGGGCCGTCATATCGCGGCAGGAGAGCGCCCTGCCTGCGGCCCCGCGGCCCCGCGGCCCCGCGGCCTCGCGGAGTCACGACTCACGCTCCCTTATTGGGCGCGCTGCTCCGCGCTGCACTGAATGTCGCCGCCGCCGCCGCCGCCGCGAAAGCCTTTGTCATTTATTAATTTGCGCCAAAGTTTTTCCGCCGCCGTGTCGCGCGCACAGGAGCGGCGGCGGCGGCGATACGGCGCGGCCTCGGAGCCCGCAAAACCCGACACACACACACACACACACACACACACACACACACACACACACACACACACACGGCAAGACATCCCCCCCGTGACGCGCGTCGCCTTTTTGCGCCATAAACATGGAAAGGGGCCGCGAGAAGATCCACGCCGGGGAGACCTTGCGGGAGAGACCTCCGCGCGCAGCAGCGGCGGGGCTCTGACGCCCAGTCGCTGTTCACTTTCTTCCCGAACGTCCCGGAATGGCTTCCCGAAGGCTCACACCGCCGCAGCACTACACGCCACTTGTCACTGCCGTTTTTCTCATTTCCTGCTGTAAAAGGGTTGAAATGGACTCGCCAGTAGTTGGCCAACCGTCATACTCCCGTCCGCCTCTCACAGCCCCGCTCCCTCAAGTTTTCCCACGTCGCGGCTCGCTTCGCCCCACGCGGACTGCACATTTTTCGCCGTTTAACGCCGTGCGACCAAAAAAAAACTGAGCGAGGGGGGGTCGCTGCGCGCTGCGCTTCGGTATGGCTTTGCCGTTCCCTGGGCTGCCGTCAGGGGGCGGGTCGCGGGGGTCGTTCGCCGCCTACTTGCGCCCCGCACACGCAGCGCCGGGCAGCGCCGGGGCTCGGGCCGCGCAAAAGTAAAGTTGGAACGGCGCCCCTCCTGGCCCTATTAGTGTCACACAACTTAAAACAAATCCATCCCGGCCATGCATATGCATGAGTTTGACGGAGTCCCCGGCGTCTCCGGCCGCGTGCACGCCGCGCGCACGCAAACGCACGCACGCAAAGGTCAGCGACGCAGCGCCGCGCGGCCACGGGAGCACAAGGGGCACGGCGGCACTCCGTTATTTTCTTTAATTTTTTTTTAATTTAAAAACCAATGCGCTCAGTTTGGCTTTGCTGAGGCGCTTCAAAAAGAGCGCGGAGAGCGGGAGAAAGCTATATAATAGGCGACTAAGCCGGCTCACATTGTTTTACCCGATGGAATGACCCCGCGAGGCCTAACGCACACGCACGATCAGGCAGCCATTCACGTCGAGGAGTCAAGCAGCGGGGAAACTCAATGGAGCCCTCCGCACTTTGTGTACCCGGAAGTTTATATCTTTATACACATCCCTCCTATACATTTGTGCGGCCGAGGATAATTTTTTTTTACATGTGTGTGTGTGTGGGGGGGGGGAGCCACAATGTGTATGTGGGGGTCGCGTGCGAGTGCGCGCACCCCATAACAGGCACGTGTCGGCTCGCGTTCCATTGACGTTGGCTGTCATAAAAAAAGTACATAAAGGCAAATCTGATATTTATAGATATTTAATTTGTGATGAATCGGTGCAGTGCAAGTCCGCCCGGACCACTCTGCGGCCAAGCCCGGGGGCATGGGATAGGAAGGGGGAGGGAGAGGGAGGGAGGGGAGGGAGAGAGAGGGAGAGAGGGGAGGGGGGAGGACCGGCGCCGCACACGCGTGGCCTTAGGGTATTCCTGCTTCCGCGAGATAACGCCGACCAAAATATTTCGCAATGAGTGTCCTCTCGCAAAGCTGCGATTGCACATTTGTCAGCGCTCTCTCTCCTCCCTCTCTCTCTCCCTCTCTCGTCACCGATTTGCTCGGCCCCGGCGGCGACGCACACCCTTGTGGCGCTGCTGTTGCTGCTGCATCCCCTCCCTCTTATTCTTTTCCTCCTCTTTCGCAGGGCCACGCTTGTCGGCCCTCCTTGTCGCACTCTAAGCTTCAGCCGTGCGGCGGTGCGGTGATTGGCCCGCAAATGGCCTTGCGCCTGCGGTGACAAGGGGGACACATCAGCGGCAATACTAAAAGCAAAAGTTCAGCGAGAGAGAGAGAGAGAGAGAGAGAGAGAGAGCGAGAGAGGCATAGAGGTGACGATAAAATATCTACAGTGCTTGATATAATCCACCGCTCACAGCGCCCCTGCGGGGGAAAATATTTCCACCGCGACGCGTCACCCTCCCTTCCCCCAATCACCCGTTTTTTTTCCTCGTCTCCCGTTCAGAAAATAAAAAAATCCGGGACGCCAAGCAGCGTAGTTTTCCCCGCCATCTCCGATTCGGCAGAGAGGAGCGAGAGAGTGTCGTTGAAATTAATGAAGAGAGGGAGGCGTGATCGGCGGCGGACGGCGGACAGGGCCGCACCGGCGGGGCCGATCGCCGCCGCCGCCACGGACGGCTTCTTCCCGCCTTGCTTTGCTTCCCGCGCGCTCAAAGCGGATTCATTTCTGCGCCGGCAGCTAAGTCCACACGGCAGGGGGTCCCGGCAGGAGGGGAGCGCACACACACACACACACACACGCACACACACACACTCGCGTATTATGCGAGGGTCATTTCATTCCGTTTGCCGAAGCGCCCACCTCCGCCGCGCACACTATCGCCAGCGCCGCAGATCCCCGACATTGGCGACCCGCGAATTCAGCCGCGCGCGGCCAACTGTTTATCGACTGGATGCCGGCGGCGGCGGCGGCGGCGGTGGCGCGCCCGCCCCGCCCCCCGCCACGCTCCCCGACTCAGTGTACACAATTTCGGGTAATACATATATATATACCCCGAAAATGAAAGTGTCTGCGGCGAACAAAAAGCACGCACGGCGAGTCAAGCCAAAAGCCTGCGGCGGCGGCGGGGACAAGCGATGCAGTTTTGTTTCCATTTTTTTACGTTCTGGAGGTTGCCTTCTTATTTATACTGAAATTGTTGCAAAGCGCTTTCTATCGGAGAAGGTCACGCGGCCCGGAAAATACCGAAAATCGGTGAAAATACTGAGGGACGTCAAATTGGGACGGGCGTAGCCATCTTTGTTTATCACTGCGAACCGAGCTCGGCTCCGCAGCGCCTCGAACCGGCCGCGCGGTAGAAAGCTAGAAGGCGGCGACGGCGACGGTACTTTTGCGAATTAACTGAACTGCGGCGACAAGGCAGTGCTGCCGCGCACCCACGCCCCGCGGTATACATGCACGCGCCTAGAAAGCTCGCTTGTCCAGCGCTGGCCAGCGCCGCCGTCGTGGCCGGCGAGTCCCCAAGGCAGTCCACGCGGACAGACCGCAGGCCGCAGGCAGGCAGGAGGGCTATAAAACGCGGGCCGCCGCGCGCATTCGCTTTGATTGCGATGGAAATGTCTGCCGCGCGGAGAAGGGTAGGCCTGAGGCACACACACACACACGGACTGCGACATGCGACGAGGAATTCACGGTTGTCGCAGTCATGCTGTGTCGCTGCTATCGCCTTATATCACCCGGGTATCAGGGCAGCCAGCGGCGCAGCGGTGAGTACCGCTATCACTGTAGCAGCAGTTGTTGTAAAGGCTGCCTGAGCGGCTGCCGGGCGCCGCGGCTCCGCTCCCGTGCGGAAGACGGCTGAACGGCGCCAGGCAGATCGGCCGGGAGGACTAGGAAGAGGAGGAGGGGGAGGAGGAGGAGGAGGAGGAGGAGGAGGAGGAGGAGGAGGAGGAGGAGGAGGAGGAGGAGGAGGAGGAGGTAGTATGAGAGAATATCCACAAACGCAAAGCGAGCATCATCCGCCGGGCGCAGCCTATTGGTCGTAACCATGTGACACAAACTGCATCCGGTCACAGCGGGTGGTGAGAGAGAAATAAGAGAGAAAGAGAGAGAGAGGGAGAGAGAGAGAGAGAGAGAGAGAGAGAGAGAGAGGGGGGGGGGGGGCGGCGGACGTGATCGTCGGCCAGCTGTCAGCATTTAGTGCGATTGGAAACGGTTCCCACCGGAGGGGTGCCTGGCCGGCTGGCTGAGCAGCACGACCCTCACCGATTCGCAAATCCGCAGCCCAAGTGACAATGGGTGCGGGACGGGGGGGTGCGATGGCCGGCCAGTGATAACACCCTCTCTCGCTCACACCCACGCACTCCCCGCCGCGGATGGATATACACGCAGCCCGTCTCGCTTGCTCCCCCATAGTTTGTTACCGAGTGCGCCCGCACATGTCGCGGCCGCGGACGGGGCAAGCGCAGCTCTTTTCGCGATATAATGCTGTCAGGGGATGCGGCACCCTCCCTCCCTCTACCCCTCCATCCTCCCCTCCCATCTTCCCTCCCTCGCTGACCCCCTCCCGGACCCTGACCGCGCGCGAACTGACCCCTCCCGCAGACGGCGCCAACACGTTCATATCGCCATTACCATAGGCCGCGACGAACCCGAATACCAATCCGCCTCTTATTACGCCAATACATCTTGGCACGCCACCGCAATATGCAGCACACGGAGTGAGGCGGCGCAGCATTCCTACAGACAGGCCCTCGCCCTGTTTCGGTGAGTGGCGAGCAGGAGAGCACAAGCACGGCACACTGTGCCACATCCCCTCCCTCTGACACAACCCTCCCAGCCCCTCTCACCACACGCAGTTCGCTCTTGAAAAATATCCCATCCGCCTTATTTGGAGCGAAATGGAGGCCGGAAACCTCATTTCGCTGGCTTTCCGAAGACGGCGAGAGTGGGACGATGACTCGCGCTGTGCCGCGGGGGGTTGAAGAGAGAGAGAGAGAGAGAGAGAGAGAGAGAGAGAGGCGGGAAAAAAAGATAGGAGGAAATGGGAAAGTAGACAAGCGAAGGGGGTCGCTGAGCGGGAAGAAGATATGGGGATCCGTCCGCGTCGTGGCTCCGCCGCCGCCCTCCCCGGTGCGTCACCGCTGCCGTGCCGGCAGTCGTCCTGCGACGTCATGGACAGTCTCTCAACACCGACCGTGCTTTTGGGGGAAAACTTATTAACGAGGCACAATTAAATATTTCGTGTCCGCAATGACAGACCCAGCGGCTGGCGCCCGTTCCCTGCTGGAGTGTTATGTGAGCCCGCGAATGCGTTCCCCTCCCTCTACAGGAGCCTCAGTGTGTGCGTGTGTGTGTGTGTGTGTGGCGGCAGCAGCAGCCCCGGGCGTCCGGCGCAGCTAACAAACCTTTGAGACGGCCGAGAGTTCTCGTCGTCGTTCGTTTTGCCAGCCGAGCATTTTCCGAGATGGCCGCTGGCACCGGGCGCTCGGGCGGCCGAGGCACGAGCTGAGGCCCCACGGCCGAGGCCCCACATAGCACAGCCGTAAGGGTGGCGCGGCGTGTCCGAGGCCAGAGCGGCAGAGGGCGGCCCTCGCAAATCTCAGCAGGGCGCGAGAGTGAATCCTGCAGGACCACAGAGTCACGGCCAGCGCGGAAAGGAACCGACGGGCCGGAAGGGGGAGGGAAACGGCCGGATAAAAAAAAAGGAAGAAGAAATGGAAAGAGAGAGGCGGCGGCCGCGGGCTCTGATGGCGATTCTGAGCCTCATACCGCGCCGCCCCCGTGTGTGTGTGTGTGTGTGTGTGTGTGTGTGTTGTTTCTTTTGCGGCGGAGGGGTAGATCGCCGCCATGTTTTTATAACATGGCCAGGGCAGCGGGCAGTCGAATTATTCGATGCAGAATAAGCCGGCGTGCCGTAGTATTGAGGTTCGGCAGGAAGCAGAGCAGCACATATGGACCAGCCGCCGGTGAGGTGAGGAAGAGTGTGGGCAGCAGACATCAGTCGGCGGCGGCCGGCGGCGGCCGTCATCACCGGAATACCGGCGCACAAGCGGGGAACCGCGCCGCCGGGGGAGCAGCGCAGCCGAATAAACCGTCCGCCGCGCGTTGTCCGGCCCGATGAGCCGCACCGCCTGCCTGTCTGCCTGCCTGCCTGCCTGCCTGCCTGCCTGCCTGCCCGCCCGCCCGCGCCATTTGACGATTTGACGTGTCCGCCGGCGCGCGGGGCCCATGCCGATGCCTTCCCCTCCTCCCTCTCTGCACCTCACATCCCCGTCCCTTTAACCTCCATTTCACCGTAACGTACACACACACACACTGACCGCGCACGCCGCCGGGGGCCGGGGTAGGGGGGGCGGGGGTGGTCGGTTGGAGAGTTCGGGGGGAAGATAGTGCAGCCAGTGTGTGGAATCCATTTCCCGGCCCATGCATAAATAAGCGCGGCCTCTCGTGTAATTCACCGACCGGGCCGCCCCTCCCCCCTGAGGCTGAGCAGCACAGCAGCACGCGCGTGCCCTCCCGAGCTGCAGCTCCGGCCGTGCTGCGCGGCCCGGCGGCCCACACACTCGACTTCTTACATCGTTACCGGCCGCACTTGTCCTCGACACGTCTTAACCCCGGCGGCCCGGCGGGGGAGCTCGCGGGCGGGAGACGGAAACCTCCCGGGAGAGATTCTGGTTTGTTAGCCCTCCCCTCGTTGTGCCGTCTTCTTCCCCCGAAGCCGGCGGAAGACGCCATGAACGTGTCGACCAATCACGCAATCTATCAATCAGCTTGTCTGTGTGTGCGTGCGCGTAGGTGTGTGTGTGTGTGTGGAGCCAGCAGCGGGGAGCTGATGGGGGAGGAAAAGGTGCGCCCTGCGGCTGCAGCAGGGACCCGCCGACAGACGTGGAAACGCAAGATAAATACGGACATTCGCTGATGGACACGTCAATATAAATCCGACGAGAACCACAGGAGAGGGACTTCCCTCTCCCCTTGTCTTTGTACGAGAACGAGAGAGAGAGAGAGAGAGAGAGAGAGAGAGAGAGAGAGACGCGTGTTCCCGCCGAGTCTCTAGGCAGACCGAGAAGAGGAGGGGTGTATAACTTCTTTTTCCCCGCAGGTCCGCGAAAACGTGTCTCCCTGCATTAGGGCGGGGGCCAGCGCACTGCTCGGCGGGGACGCTGCTGCACGGGGCGTGCCGAGGCCGCAAAATTCGTTATCTCGTTCTTTTCCCGCAGAGATAGATTCTAGTTTGTCGCCCCCCCCCCCCCCTCCTCGGCCCGCCCCTGGCCCGCCCCCGGCCGTCCGCCCCCCGGCCGCGTTGTCCTTCGCTCGTTATTACCATTATTACCTCGCCCTGTCAAATGCTAACTTCTCAATAGAGCGCCGCCGAAACTTTTAATGAAAGTCGTCTGCCGCCGGGGCGGCCGGGGCGGGCGGGGCGCGGCGAGACTCGGCACACGACTGGGGCGCGGAGCGGCGGAGCGGCCCACTCCAAATTCCCGTAGGCCTTTTCGTACCTGGCCGGGCTTGCCGTAACACAAAGATTGTGCAAGAAATATTTCTTGCTGTAGTCTTGTTCCTACCCATGTCTCGCATAGCACCACCTACAGTTTCCAGTGCCAGAAAAACTTTCTCATTTTAAGGAAAAAAAATAACTATAGACTTTTCCCCGAAATTTCTTTTGGAAAATTTATTAATGGTGCTGGTGGATTGGTGGCTGGAAGCGAAAACGTAATCCTTCCCCCCAATCTCACGCTGCCGCTGCCGCCGCCGCCGCCGCCGCCGCTGGGCGGACGGATCAGGCTGTAACTCTTTTTTTCCCCGTCGCGTCGCGTGGCTCGGCACGTTTGTTGTCTTTCGCCTCGAGTTGTATTTTCTCGTTGGGAGGGCGCGCCGTCGCCGCCACATATTTTCGGGGTCCGCGGAGGCCGTGACAGCCGTGACAAGCCGTGACGGCGGTGGCTGCTAGCGTCACAGGGTCACGGGGTCGCGAGCCGCAGCGCACCTCCGCTGTGCCCCGGCATCAGCGCCGCACATGGGACCTCCCGCTCACTCGTTAGGCAGCCGATGAGTGACTGACGCCTGAGCGGGGCCCGGCGGGGCCCGCAGCCACCGCCACCGCCACCGCAGCCCGCGGCGCGCGCTTCGGATTCCACTGCCTGCTATAAATTGGACAGCGTGTGACTTCCCTCCTCTTGTGCGAGAGAGAAGGCACGTCGCATTTGAAAACGCGGCAGTGCAAGAGAGATGGCAGACGGCCGCGCGTCTCTCTTGCACTGCCGTGCTCAAATGGGGCGTTCGTCGCGTCTCACTTGCACCCAGCCAGGGCACGAAGGCTATCGGAAATATCCACAAACAGGCGAACCCAGTCTGTCCCGTCTCACCTCCGGCCTGCGTGCCGCTCCTATGATTCCTGTGCTGCTGAGGGGCAAAGACGGAGGGAGGGGGTGTGGTTCGTTTGGTTTTTCGGGGACAGCGCGCGTGGTGCGACAGGGATTTCCTCTGGGAGAGAAGGAGAGAGAGAGAGAGAAGGTGAGCGAGAAACGCGAAGAGGGGGGGGGGGGCAAAAAATACTGTGGAGGAAGGAGAGTGCGCAGGAGCCGAGAGGAAAGAAACTTTGCAGTAAAGATTTGTGGGAGGAATGGGAGCTCTATGTGTAGCGTGCCTCTAATTGAGAGAGAGAGAGAGGCGGGGACCACGGGGACCTTGCGGGGACCCCCCCAGGGGGGAGAGGAGCTGGGGGGGGGGGGGGGGGGGGGGGGGGTGGTTCTCGCGCCGCGCACACCACGGGTTTTTACACGGGGGCCTTGCTCTTTCCACGTCGCGCCGTGTGTTTTTTGGTTCGATATTTAGAGTGAAGCATCGGAGTCCCATGGGATTGTCTCCCGACGTCTGCTTCGCCCTGCGCCGCTCTGCTGTCCCGTCGGCACATCGTTGTGCGGGGAAACGACCTCCACTCGTCATTAATGTTTTTTCGCCACGCTCATTTGTCTTGCTCCCCCTCGTACTTCTTCTCCTCCTCCTCCTCCTCCTGCTTGCGCGTCCCGCGTGTGTGTGTCGCGTGTACTTTGCGGCGGATCGGGGAGGAGACCAAAGTGGAATAATTTGACCCGCTCCCGAACGATTCTCGCCCATAATTTCTGGGCCGGAGCCGCTTGCTACTATGGATGACCGTTGACCCCAAACCCTTGCCGCTGAATCCATTCCCCTCCTCGGTCCGCCACCTCTAAAACTGTATAACAAAAACTAACAAAAGTACTTGGATTTTATTTTCCAAAGATGTTATGTTATGAAAATCTCAGGAGCCAAGTAAATTCGTAAAATTGCGCCCACGCATTGAGCGCTGGCGTCCGGGGGCTTATCAGATTCGGTATTTTCGGGCCCCGCCGCCGCCGCATGGCGACTAGTAGCAGCGAAACTATGCGCGCGCGTTGTATGTGGTCCAGTTGGTGTCCGGCGGCGGCGTGCCGGTCATCGTCCACGGCACAATGGGCAGCGCGGCCCGGCCCGGCCCGGCCCGGCCCGCGGCGGCCCCAGCCTTGCCTCACCGTTTGAATTGTTCGTGCTTGTCGGCTCACAACTAGTATCGACTCACTTTGACGACCCGTCCCTGCTGGGTGCCCCGCTGCACGGTCAGGCCGCTCCCTCTGGTCGTACTCCCGCGTCATGCCGGGAGAGAGAGCGAGAGGGAGAGAGAGAGAGAGAGGCAAAGAGAGAGAGAGGGAGAGAGAGGCAGGCGCGGTCCTTGCATAGCAGGCCGTCATATAATTCATTTGTCCGAGCCACCGGCCATGACTGTTGTCGGGGTGTTATCCCAATTGGAGTGTACTTTTCAACCGGTGCAAAGTTATACGGCAGCAAGGCCGCGGCGGGATATAATTTATTCGTAGGCGGTGGCTCCCTAGGCTCGGTCTGCGACTGGGCGACGTCGTCTACGCCAACTTTCGGACTGATACGCCGTTCCAGGTCGTGTTGTAATAGTAATAATGTGCACTGCATGCATATAGGGGCCCGTGACGCGTGTTTCATGGGGAAATGAGAAAGAACTGCCGCGAGTCTCTGCTGTGCGTGCGCGCGCGCGCGTGTGTGTGTGTGTGTGTGCGTGTGTGTAAACCGCCCCTGATGGAATCCCAGAGTCTATTTGAGGCGAGATTTACGAGTGCGCCTACTACACAACGCGGGCCGCCGACCCCCTCTGCCGTGCTGGCCGCGTGACATGCAGGCCCCGAATGCTTCCTGCACGGCAGCCGCGGCAGCGCATACCCACCGGCACTCGCGGCCACCCCCGCGCGCGCCGCTGTCTCCCTCCTCTCTCTCTGTCTCTCTCTCTCTCTCCTCTCCCGCGCTCACTCCCTCCTCCTGCAATGGCCGCCCTCAATCACGACGCGGTGCGTCAGCTCGGCACTCGCCACATAAATCGGGATGAGCTCCACGCGATCAGCTCCGGGAGGTCTCCGGCCGGCCGGCGCGCGCTCCATGGCCGCCGCGGCTCCAGCGCCGCTCCAGCGCCGCTCCAGCAGCCCCCGGAGGGCCCGGGGCTGCGGGGGGGGCGCAAGTGTGGGACTTATTCACTCCCCGCCTGATCTGACCGGATTACCGCGCGGACTGGCAGTCATTTGTCGTCCGCTCGCCGCCGCCGCGTTGACTCGGAGGGGGGTCGGTGCAGCGGCGGCGCCCCACACGGGGACCCTCTGCCGTCGGCGGCGTCGCGCCGGTCGCGCCCCCCGGGGATCCGGCTCTGAGACAACAACGCATCTGCACCGATGTGACGGCCCGCTAAAATAGAGGGGCTTTAGGGCGTGTGTGGGGAGAGGGAGAGAGAGGAAGAGAGAGGGGGAGAGAGAGAGCAGATGCCGCCAGGGCGGCCAGGGCGTCAACCCCCCCCCCCCCCCCCATCCCGCGGCCATACGTAACCGACACCCAGAACAGGGCGGGCACGGCTGCCGCAGCAGCAGCACAGCGCACCAGCAAGTCCCCCCCCCCCCCCCCCGCCGCCGCCAACATTGCGGCTCCGAATTTCCCCGTCGGCAAGGAGCCGTCGGTCGACGCCACCGAATTAAAACAATTCCGTCCGAGCTATAAATAACGTTCAACGGATGGGACTATTACTCGTAATGAATTCCGAGAGCAATTGAAATGGGTTGAATCAGAGAGAGAGACAGAGAGAGACAGAGAGAGAAAGCAGTCTGCGAACGGTCCAGCGCCTCCGCGCGGAAGGAGAAGCGGAGCACGAGTGCATGGTGCCTTACACGCCGAACGCAGCGCCGCCTGCGTGCCGTATGATTTATCCCGACTTCACTCGCCTCCTCCCTCCCCCCACCCCTTCTCCTCACACACACACACATGCACATGCACACAAGCTCTCTATAACCGCCTCGCTGCCTAGCGCCTGCGGTCTGCGGGGATAGGCCGGCCCGCCGGACGCCCGCGTGCGCCGGGCTTGCATACCCCGAACGGCGCTCCGCCGCTGTGCTCCAGAGAAGCGTTGGTTCCTCCTGCGCCGTGCGTCCGTGCTGTTGCACTGCTTTTGCTTCCAATAAGCACTATTCCGATCACAGGCACAGCAGCAGCAGAGGCATTATTCGCAGTTGGGTGAGCCGCCTGGCTGGACTACTCACACTTACACTGTCGGTGTCGGTGGTTGTCGGTGGTGGTTGCCTAACGACGACGGTCGCTTGCTGACGGTTTGTCGGTCGTGAGATAGCAGTTCCTATTCCGATGATGATGTCGAGGCCGTGTCCGTGGCCGTGCCGTGGCCGTGCGCAAAACAACAAAGGAAAGTGAGCGGCTCGGCCAGGCTCGGCCCGGCCCGCGCGGGCAGGTAGCGGGCAGGTAGCCGCAAAGGGCACACGCCGACGTCGGCGCTCGGACCGACCCGGCCGCCCCTTCGTATCGCGCCTTGTAAATCGCTGTAATTATTGGTCGCGCGGAGCGCGGCTCTGTAAGTAACGACTCCAGGAGCGGAGTAAGTTTTCGCCTCGCGAGAAGGAGCGCGATATGGACTCTGTGTGTGTGTGTGTGTGTGTTGCATTACACCGCATGTTTTCAATCCCCCTCCCCCCTTTTTCCCCTTCCCCCTAGCTTGCAGCTGTTTCCGCAGTCGACTTTGGTTTCCAGGCAGAAAGTTGAAATTGATACCTCTCCCCGCGTCCCACATGCCATGCGAAGGGAGAGAGGGAGGGGGGGGGGGAAGGGGTAAGGAGGGAGGCGGGCGTCTGGCCCACGCCGCCGCCGCGGACGCGAGTATAGAAGGGGTGTTTTCTGACGCTGGTTTTGAAACTGCTATTTCGTCTGGACGTCAGTCAGCAAGCAGCAAGAGGGCTAGCGCAGGGGGAGAGAGAGAGAGAGAGAGAGAGAGAGAGAGAGAGAGAGAGAGAGGGAGAGGGGGGGGGGAGAAAATGGAGACAGACGTGATATCGCGGAGCACACAAGGCTTTTCCAGCGAAGAGAGAAAGTATGAGAAATAGCCGCCCGTTTGATGAGCAGAGCAAAGCGACGCGGGCGCGGCCGGCAACCGTGTGGTGGCGTGCGAGCGCACACGGGGGCTGCCGATATCCGATCGAAGCCGCTCTAATCCAGAGCCCACAAACTTTACTTCCAGAGAGAGAGAGAGAGAGAGAGAGAGAGAGAGGGGCGAGAGAGAGGGAGAGAGAGTTGTTATTATCTCTCTGGCGCGCCGTCCGGGCAGCGGCGGCAGCCCCGTGTCAGGGACCCGATAGTTTTCGGAACCCTTCCGACCGTGTATCTGGTTGCCCTGGTGCGGGCTGCGTTCGCCGCGCGCTCCGTCACCGCGCCGCGAGCGGGATAAGGGCCAGGCGCAGGCGCCCTGCCTTTCGGACGCAGCCGGCCCAGCACAGTTGAGCGGGGAGCGGCGGAGCGCGGGCCGATCAGAACAGAGCCCGGCGCGGCGGCCGGCGGCTCCGACTCTCCATCAATTAATCAGAATGGTGAGCAGCCGCGGAGCTGGCAGGCGGGCAGGGGCCGTGCGTCTCGGCTGACCGGCCGCCGCCGCCGCCGGGCCGCGTTGCGCAAAAGATAGGAGGCCGCAAAAAGCCGGGGCTCGATTTAAAGGGAGCAGCAGCGCCCCACGGGACAGCGGCGGCAGCAGTTGAGAAATTTCCGAAACAAAACACACACACACACACACACACACACCGTGTGGGGCGTGCCGGCGTGCCGTGTCCCGAAGGGCACCACCGCGCTGAGCGTCGCAGCGAGGCGGTTCGAGCCCGCGGCCGCGGCCGTGCTTGCGTAATTCGGGCAGCCTCTTCCTTTGTGGGGCCGGCACAGGCGGGCACAGCAGCGGTGCAGCGGCAGCCACAAGTGCCGTGCATTCTGCTCAACAAACTGGGCAGGACAGGACAGTATCCGGCGGCCGATCGACTTACATTGTACTCGCCGCCGCTGCCGCAGCCGCCGCCGCCGCGCTCAATGCCTCGTGAATCTGTCGGCGGCGCGGCGCGGTAGGTTAGGTTATCGCGATCCGCTCTTCTAATTTCTGAGCAGCGCTTAAGGCTGGCCGGCGGCCGGCCGGCGTGGTGCTTGCACTTCTCTTGCCCGCGTCTAACAGTTTGTTGCCAAGTAAAATTACTTTGATTTGAACATCTTGTTTTAAAAATAAATTATTTAATTTCCGTCCGCGACCGCGGCGAGCTCTCTCACCACCCGAAGAGAGCCCCGGCCGGCCGCGCCTCCGGGCTCGCCCACCACGAGCTTTCCCACAGGATTACGAGATCGGCAAGGGCAGCGGCCGCGGGCGCCGGCGCCGGGTCCAGCGCAGGACGCGGCCTACGGCGGCCTACGGCGGCCTAAGGCGGCCCGGGACAGCCTAGGGCGGCGCAGGCCGCGGCCCGGCAGGCCAGCGCCCCGCCGCCGTCTCACGTTTCCTCCCGATATCGACACGCGCCCATTCGGCTGTCAGGACGCCCGGGCATTTCGCACCCATAAAAAAAGTGGGCGGCGTATCTCGTCGGGGCGATACACACTGTTGGCCCAACAGACAGTCAGCGTGGCGTGGCGCAGCGGCGGGCAGCGGTGGGCAGCCAAGGCCGCGCCACGCGGAGCGCGGAGGGGCGCGTCGGGGAGCCCGGCGGGTGACTCGGGCCGCTCGCAGGTCCGGTGGGGTCCGGTGGGGTCCGGTGGGTCCGGTACCGTGCGAGTTATGGTTTCAACAGGTTGGAGAGCGCGGCAGGGGCGCGCGGCCTGCGGGGCCTGCGGTGCCTGCGGTGCCTGCGGGGCCTGCGGGGCTCGCGGGGCCCGCAGCACCGGCTGCGCCACGCTCGGCCGGCCACCACCGCGGGCGCGCGGCGGCGGGTCGCGGCCCGGGTCGCCCTCCGTGGCATTTCGGCGGCTGCTCCCCGCCAGCAGCAGCGGCGGACCGACCGACCGACCGCCCGCACCGCCCAGAACAGGCCAACTGCCGGACGCACTTCCCGCAGCTGCGCCCGACCGCGCGGCCCGCGGCACCCGCATTTGCGCTATGCGCGGATTGTACAGTGTACAGCAGTGATAACACGCCAAAACCGGCCGTGTCCCGCCTCCTGACTTGGCAGAAATTTAAAAAAAAAACCTTTTTACATTTTTTTTTTGCTATCTGTGTATGATTTTCCAAAAGGTTACAGCCGAGTCGCAGTTTTGCCAACCATTGTCTAACCCACTTTAAATTCCTTTTCCCTCCAGCTCGTCGTCTAGATTCTATCGGCTGACCAAAACCATAGTAAACTATGCCGACTACTTTCGATATTTGTTATTTCGAAAGCGGCAGTGTGATGTTCTGCGGGCGCTCGTGTTCTGCGCCGTGTCGGCGCCGAGGGGTTCCGCCCCTCTCTTTCGCTCGCAGTGACAGCGGGAGCCGCGGGGTGTCCGCGGGGGGTCCGCGGGGGGTCTGCGGGGGGTCGGCGGGGGGACTCGCCGCCCGCGCCATCACTCCGCGACTCGATTGCATCACCGTTGCGTTGCACATTAGTGCCGCCCGCACCCACAACAACGAGTAACTCGCGTCGGCTTTTTTACGGGTCCGGTGCGGAATTTGAGGTCAAGCAAGGCAGGGAGTCTGCGCGAATGCCGTGCGTAGTATCAGTCCGATCATTAGACCGGTTGCCGTGCATGCATACGCCTCTTGTAGCGAGCGCGGCCTCTCTCTCTCTCTCTCTCTCTCTCTCTCTCTCTCTCTCTCTCTCAGGGCGCTCAGTGCTGTGACACACACACACACACACATGGTTGCCTTCTCCTACCACGCTGCCTCTGCCCTGCTGAAATAACGCAACACCGAATCGAATCGTCTTATGCAGCGCGAAACGGCTCGCACAGCAACAACGCAAGAGAGTGGTTCTGCAGTGGGGTTTGAGTTATTCGGCGATCGGCACAGCAGCTCGGCAGTTTCCCCGGAATCAAGTCGTTCGTCCTCAATAACCGTTTGTCAGGCGGAGACACACATCGCGTCACGACGACGACGCCGGGACAAAATGAACCGGAAAACGCTCCCGGCAGTACGTCACCCGGCGTGACCTCACCTCCGCCGCCCGCTCGCACTCATCGCGTTAGATTCCGTGAAGAAAGTTTAAGTACGGTAGTTTGCAGGAATGCCGAGGCGGGGCGCGCGGCGCGGCCGTGAGGTGAGGTGTCGCCGGGTTTTAATTGTTCTTGAGCGGGGGGGGGGGCGAAGGCTGTGAGGAGGCAAGGCCTTCTCGCACCCACACGTCCCCTCCCTCGGCGTCCCGGAGAACGCGCGGACCGGCGACGACGGATGGGTCCGGAGTGGCAAATTCGGGGAAGCAGTGGGTCAGTAAGTCCGG